>CM062294.1:511875037-513075037 GCA_031216915.1 Pictodentalium vernedei | reverse complement strand
TAGCACCAACAGACTTAGCTGTACATACACAAGCATTCTGAGATTTCACCTCAATGTTGTTGATGAAGCAGCTTAAACAAGACACATGTAAGTATTTTACAAGTGGTACTAACTGGCGATCTAATTTTATTTTCCTCAATCTCCAGTAGATGTTTGCATTTTTATCTCATATCCAATCTCAACCCAAAAGCATACTCTTATTCAATTCATCTTACACTAAGAATAAATTTGCACCAGTCCCTGGGCTTGATACTGTTACCAGAATCTCCTGTTATTTTGGGTAACTGATTCTTACCCCCCCCCCCCCCACCCCCTGTAAAGGAGGGTGGTTCCTCATGTTCTTCCAAAACTTCATGCTGGTACATGAGGTCTGAGCTCCAGAGTCAAGCAAATCTTTATCCTTTGCTTTCTCATGTATGTCATCACATTATCCAAGGAGGCTGGACCAAAATTTATTTCAGCAGTATTGCTTTTCTTGGGATTTTTCCTTCACTCTGTTTTTTGGCCGGCTGTACCATAGTTGATTTCCTATTTCCCAATTCACTAGTATTTTTAACTGAATTGATTTGAGGAGATTGGCCTTCCCTATTTTTGGGGTGCCTCCTGGGATATCTTTCATAAATAAACTTATTTCCAGAGGCTCTCACATGTGCATGATATGGGCCAGTTGCTTGTCTATCTAGTCACGCCTCAGATGCCCGGTTCGGCGCAATGGGCAAAATCTTCACCAGCCAAAGTCCTCCCAAATGTCCAATAAGACTTTATGAGGGTGAATTCCGGGTGGGACAGACCACTGCATTTGTATTTTTGGATGTCTATGGTGTGCAGTTATTTTAGAAAGTTTGTATGTCCCATGTGACGACTTTGTCATTGCAAGTAAACCACCACGGTGCCGTTTCGAGAAGTTTCTGGTGGTTCCACACAGCAATATGAAGAGGTTGACTGCTCGTGCTCCCTCAATAATGACTGTGTCAAGTGCTAACAATTGTGGTGATTTTGCAAGCATTTTGTAATTCTTATTGAGGACATTGTTTTGGTTTATAGTGACATATATAAAGAGGACCTTGTATTTGTACTAGAGATGGTGCAGATATTTTGAGTTTGGTATCGGTTTCGGTGTTTTTAGAGGGTATACCATGGTATTGGTTCGGTATTCGGTATCTGACATGACTGCGATTTGTTGATAGTACCAAAGGGAAATTCACACCAGGAAAATACAGAATGAGCCACTACCAATGAGATCAACCTTCATAACCCGCAAAGGCCTATTTCAGGTTTTTGTGATCTCATAACACGTGCCCTTAACATGCCATCATTAGGAGGTCTGATGACGATAAACAAATCACCTAAGCAGTGGTATCTAATCAAGTCTTGGATGACTTAACAAATAGCCAAAACTTAACTAGAAAACACTGCTAAGCAACTGGACATGTACAGGTTGTAGTTTACTGGGAATTCAGGACAATTGTTAAATGTTTCCAAATCCCAGCATCACTTTCTTCTAGAATGCCCAAAATACCAGTCTTAAAGAATAAGATTCACTGGGTGTATAATGGGGAAGTGGGATGGGAGAATGAAGGACATGTGGTTAGTGGGTGACTCAAAGGAGAGGGTTAGTATGCTAATTGGAGAGATTGGGAAGAATGGGGCAAGGGATGTCATCAAGTAGTTCGTCTCCGGGTGTTGGGAGGAGAGAAGAAGCGCGGGAATAGGGAGGCATATTATAATTGTTTTTCGCCAGACGATATGATATGTTTAGTGATGTGTATGGGAAATTCTGGTTCTCATCTCCACGTTCATTCGCGTATCGAATTAAGAAAAATATAGTACTTTGATCATGGAAAATTGGTGGATGAAATTGTAATGTTTTGAGCACTATTTGTGTTCATGTTACTTTGTATTCTTGCATACTGTCCTGTGAAGGATGTTTTATGCAAATAAATGTTATGTTATGTTATGTTATGACCCATTATTGGAACGTGCTCGTCAGGTTCATTCCAGTGATAGGGCCACACGACATGGTTTTGTTGAAACTGTTGAAATGTTTGATATTTTGATATCGTGTACATTGGGTAAAGGGTTAAAAAAATACACATTATAATTATATAAATTAACTTAACAGACCTGAATTAGTGAATTATGATCCCCAATAAATCAAACTTAAGGCACGTTTTGGTGTTCTCAAATTTATTCATAGTCGTGGTCTTAGTACCTGTATAGTATAAGTTATTGTGATGAACTGGCGGTGACATGGTCTGCTGCTCGGAGCTTATATTCAATCAAGACCCAGAGCATCGAGATTGAACATACGCCCCGGGCCATACACCTCAGACCATGTTACCGTCAATTCATCACAATAATGTATATGTTTTAGCAAGAACCTACCCATAGCCCAAATCCCACATCGTGAAATGAACAAGGCAACTTGAATGAACAAGGCAACTCTAACAATAACAAATTTAGTAATAAACGTCCAGTGTACCCCACGATGTCACTGAACAACAAAAAATCATTAACTTAGACGAAGGTCGAGGTTACTACATCATTAAATCATTTGAACTGAGATGGAGTAACATCGACCTTTTTATAAGTGATTTGTTGGTATACATTCATAGAATGATCACTTGCCTCTGAAAATATGATCTTATAGGCAGTATGCACTTCGAATCTCCTTCCATTGTTATCATCTTTTCAAATATTTCACTTGGTGACGTCAGACGGTAACATATGCCAGTGGAGTCGAAAACATAGAAAAACTAAGCGAGCTCTCGTCCAATCAGAGGGCGATGATTTTAAACTTACTGAAACATAATTATTTCATTTTTTGAACTAATTAATTACAAGTTGTAATGATATGCAGTAAGCAATTCATCTCTTCGTTGGAACCTTCCAATTATTATACTACCGTATTTTTTTGTTGATGACGTTGACGTTTGAATTTATACTTGCCGATTTATGTTGGGAATCAAAGCTAAATCCAATAACAGTTTCTTTAATTCCAGTATCTGGTGGTGAATCTACAGTCTCGGCACAAGAAATTACAACGACTTACCAACTAGAACAAACAACGGCTCTAATGTTACTAACCACAACACCATCAGCAAGCGAACCTGTGAACACTACGGCATCCGAAAACGCACATGAAACCATTACAGGTACAACGATTTCTATCACTACGGAAGATAGAACAACAAATAAATTTGTCTATACTACAAGCAAGCTTGAAACAAGCACACCGGGAACCACAAACGCCACAATTACTTCCACCGCAATAACCACGCAAGACGATACAACTACATCAACAACAAACGAGCCTGATACTACTACCATCGCATCAGAAGCGACTGCACCAGACACTACAGATTCTTCTACCGTAATGACTACGCAAGACGACCCAGTTACATCGGCAACAGACGAACCTGATACTATAACCACCGCACGGGAAGCGAGTACACCAGACGCTACAGTTTCTACCGCCACAATAACCACACAAGACGACAGAACTGGATCAATAACAAACAAACCTGATACCACAACCCTCACACAGGAAACGAGTACACCAGCCAGTACCGTGTCTACCGCCACAATAACCACACAAGACAGCACAACCAGATCAACAACAAACAAACCTGATACCACAACTACCACATCAGAAGTGACTACACCAGACATTAAATTTTCTACCACCACAATGACCACAAAAGATGATACAACTACGTCAACAACAAACGAACCTGACATTGCCACAACAACTTCAGAGTCGAGTGAAGCGATCTCCACAGTTTCTACCACTGCAGTGACTAAACAAAAGGATAAAACAACACCAACACCAGGAGGTAACAAAAGTCTCTCTTTTTTAGTTGATAGAAAAACCCATAAAATATCGAGGGTCAGGGTCGGAGAGGGGAAATTCGGGTCGCGGGTTAATTCTGTGACGGGACCCTTTTCAAAAGTGTCAGGATACTGAAGGCATTTACCACCAGTTCCGAAGGCACGAACGATGATTTGGGGGTGGGGGCACCCTTTTAGAAAATTTTGAAATCAGTTAGTAAATGGAGACCTTTGGCGGCCTTTAACATAAAAAATCACGTTATTTTTTTTTGCCGTCAAAATGACGTGTTTAGCAGCATGTTTCAAATTTTCCAGTTCATCGGTGAGTATCCAATGACCTAGAGTTATATCCAGGAATAATGCTACGCTTATATGCTGAGTACCCTGATTTTTGGGGATGGTTGCTTAATTTTCTGTGAGAAATTTTGGATGTAAAGCAGTGCCGATCTACTGGTGTAGGGTAGTACAGGCATGCATAATAAATCTGAATATGTTCTTACATATATTGTGAATGGTAAACTCAGTACTTTGACTATCAGAGATGGCAAGACTGTGTAAATAGGGGAGACTTAGCTTGTATGGCAGTGTTTGTTTGCTGAAGTAGGCCTCCAGAGGTCTCTGTGTAAAATTGAATATTGCGATTCACACGTTGTGAATAGTAAATTTGGTATTACGATTATTAGGGATGAAAATTTTGTTTATTTTCAAGTTGAGGAGACCCGAACATACAGTCACGCGAGCGCTAGCTTGCTCTGTCTCTCCTGGGGGACACAGAGCACTCAGGCACTCACGTGGCGGTATGGCGATGTTACCATTCATATGTTGTGAATGGTACCCTTAGTGTTGCGGCTGTTGGGGATGAAAATACTGTTTAATTCCCTTTAGGATACCCATCATGTCTGACATTGTTAGTTTGCTGAGGAGTGTTAGTACTGGCATATGTATTAAGTCTGCTAGTGTTATCGTAAGTATATTGTGAAAAGTGTTGTTGACCGTCATGATCGTAGTGCTGAGTTTGCCTTTCACAATGGTAAACTCGGTTGTCCAATCACGAGGGACGACAACACTTTTTTTACAGTGGGTCGGAAGGGTAATGTAGTGCTCGTCTACTGACGTTGGCCAATGCTGGCATGAGTATAAAATCGGAATATTTTCCTTCATATGCTATAAAAGGTAGATTTAGTATTCAGATTGGTGGGCCTGATACTGTTTAATTTCATAGGGAAACTAGACAGGTATACCATTGCTTGTCTACTGATGTAGGCCAGTATTGGCTTACGTTTCCAGTCTCAGTGTAGTTAATAGATCCTCTGATGAGGACATTCGGTATACTAAATATTTTGGAGGACAGTTACCAAATGTTTAATTGCATTAGGAAGATCTGTGATATATAGCAACGCTCTCTCGCTGATATGGGCCAGCGTTGACATGCACTTTAAATCTGAATATTGTCCTTTATATTTTGTGACTGGCTAACTGTTGTAGATTCATGTTTGAGTGGTCATCAAAGGAACTATTAACTTAACAGTACGAGTGAGTGAATGAGTGGAGTGAGCGAGTGGGTGGGTGTATAGATGGCTTGGTTGGGTGTGTAGATATGTGAGTGAGTGAGTGAGTGAGTGAGTGAGTGAGTGAGTGAGTGAGTGAGTGAGTGAGTGAGTGAGTGAGTGAGTGAGTGAGTGAGTGAGTGAGTGAGTGGGCGAGCGAGCGAGCTAGTGAGTGAGTGAGTGAGTGAGTGAGTGAGTGAGTGAGTGAGTGAGTGAGTGAGTGAGTGAGTGAGTGAGTGAGTGAGTGAGTGAGTGAGTGAGTGAGTGAGTGAGTGAGTGAGTGAGTGAGTGAGTCTTGGGTGGGTGGGTGGGTTATTGGGTTTGTGGTGGGTTTGTGGGTGGGTGGGTTTGTGGGTTGATGGATGAAATTCTGGTTTGGGTGGGTGGGTGGTTTTGGGTGGGTGGGTGGGTTTCGTGTGGGCGGGCGGGCTTTCGAGCGAGCGAGCTGACGGACGTGTTGGTGGGCGGGTGAGAATAGCGGGCGGGCGGGCGGGCGGGCGGGCGGGCGGGTGGGCGGGCGGGCGGGCGGGCGGGCGGGCGGGCGGGCGTCGGGCGAGAATGACGGGTGAGCGAGAACGTGAGCGGTCGTTTTCGGGCGGGTGAGTGAGAGTGAGTATGTGAGTGGATGGGTGGGTTAGGGTGGGATCGATGGGTACGTGGTTGGTTGAGCGAGCGAGAAAGCGAGCAAGTTAACGAGCATGCACTTTTGGTACTCATTTTATTTTTTTGAGGTGACATATAGGCATGAATAGTCGCGTGCTTTTGTACATTTGATTTAGATAATGCATTTTATTGTCAGTCATGCACGTGTCACTTAAATAAAGAAAAACTACTACTACTTAATCTGACTGCACAATTCCTGAAGTGATAACGTTATAACGTCAAGTTGATTTAATAAAGTTACTACTTCGAGATCCAAAATTACAACCGATGGTCAAGTGCAGAACTCCATTCACGATACAAGACCCTTCTAACGTGTTGGCACAGGAGTCAGAACCTGAGTGGGGGGAGCTAGTCTAAAAAATGCCTGAAAGCCCATAATTTGAAAGGACGTACCAAACCAAAACATTGAAATATAGTCTTTCAACAATCCTGGACTCATGGATCAAACCCGCCCCCGCCCCCAATTTCGGGCCCAAGGGTTATTACATGGACCACACCCTCTCTTCGACCCTGCCAATGGTTCTGTCTCATGCACCATACAAAGCACATACCTACCTGAAGAAATGCAAAACTAGCCCGAATCATGAGTTTGAAAGCTCTATCTGTCACAACGGTAGCCCAAGTACATCTTCCAGAGTCACCATTTGAATCGCACCTGTCAGGGCAATAACGTTTAAAAGTTTAAAATATTGTGAAGGGAGAGTTAAGATCAACGACTTAACGAAAGGCGACGCCCGTACTCAGCGAGAATACGGTCTGAACTCAGACACGATCGTGTATTTCACAACATACCCCCACCCCACCCCACCCCAATCATCTGTGTTTATTTACAGCTATGGGTCCTATCCTTTAGGTGTAAAATGACAATGAAATCAAAGTATTAAAAGGACTAGTTACGACGATTATTCACCAAAAACAATATATTTACATCAATACAAACATTACTTACAGTTATTCTCTGAATTCAAGTACAAAACACAGTTTGTATTTGGTGTATTTGTCAATATCTGAGAGCTCATGCAGTACACGAAGCGTGGATTATAACAAAATCACCGGCGGAGTGGAGGTAACTTTACTTTCAAATTCTGTACATATGGACAAAAACCACAAGCAATGTTCCAGCCGCTGGACCTGCGGGTTTAACCCGGAGGTCCATTCGCTGGAACTTTGCTTGTGCTCGTTATGCTTTGCAACAAATTTGCAATTATTACTTGGGTGGAATCTCCACTCCGCGGGTGATTAAGTGATAATACACTTTACATGTACAGTAGTTTCTTCGAACTACTGGTACAATAATCCTCAGCGATTGTAAAACAAAACTATAACCTGTGTAACTCATTTCCGGTAAACATGAGCAATTATGACCACGCGATTATTGGTGAAGCGCAATTATGAAAAAAATAGACTGAAAATAGTGTCCTTCACGTGATGGGTAGCTCATGGGGAAATGGGTGTCTCCAGAAGCAGGGCCCCGGAAAATTCATCGTCGACAACATTTGTATATGCTTTTAGCTCGCTTTACTTTCACCTCAATGTATTTTACTCAAATCACTTTCTTCCGCCAATAATATCATTAAGAGTAATACCTGGTGAAGGTGTAATTATTGACCGCTTGAACCATGTATGAATAAATTTTGTGTGAAGCGAAATTTTGCACTGGACGAGCAGACGACCCATTGAATAACAAATCTGTAAGAGGTCTAAAAGTCCACAACGGCTTTCAAGAGGGTAAGCTTCGTTTCTTGAGTATGGTTTGGTTCTTAGCCAGCATATTTCTGTCTCCCAATCATGAGAATGAACAATCATTTAACGAGCCTTCGATTGACAAAGTTCTCACCAAACTTGTTACAAGACAAGGAGCTAAGAGATAGGGAAGACAAATTCCTTAACCCTTTACCTAACGTAACGGCCAAAACCGGCCAGCGCTATTCTCAAAAATCGCCAATTAATTTTCATTATTTTTTTCATTTTTTGTCTCAAAAACATAGGTTATGACCCCTCGTTGGAACGAGCTCGTCGAGCTCGTTCCAACGAGGGGTCATAACCTATGTTTTTGAGACAAAAAATGAAAAAAATTAGTTATTCAAGAATTATTTTGGCAAGTGTCGTCTGCTTTTCAGGTTAGGTAAAGGGTTAAGGCGAGTACCTTTGAGCTGTGCTTCGTGCACGCTGCTCACAGGTCTAAAAACATAAAAGCCACACATAAGGTTCGACTTCAAGACAGAGTGAAAACGGGAAAGACACTGGATTTAAACATTGCAAATACTGGAAACGGTCGTTCTCAATAAATTGGATTAAGACGTCCTTATTGTTTTATTTTTCATTTAACTCTTCACCCAACGTAACGGTCAAAACCGGCCAGTGCTATTCACAAACATCATCATTCAACTTTCATTAGTTTCTCATTTTTTGTCACAAAAACGTAGCTTATAATCCCTTATTGGAACGAGCTCGTTGAGCTCGTTCAAATTGGAGTCATAAGATATGTTTTTGTCGCAAAAAATAAAAAAGTAATTATTCAAGAATTTTGTTTGCAATTGTTATCTGTTTTTCGTGTTAGGTAAAGGGTTAAGAAGTCAAAAAACTGAAAATATTCCTACAAAACTTTTGATGGGGCCTGTCAGAACCCCATGTATGCCAATGGTGGATCCGGGGTTCTGTGTTTCGCGGTGGGGTTCGAGTGGGTGCTGAGAAGCCACACGTAAATCATGGGTCATGATGCGGAAGACCTTCCTCCACGTGTGGCGGTTTGAGCCACGGGCGACTTCTTTGCTCAAGGCAACCATGTTTTCCAGCACAAATATTCCCACAACTTGGCATAAACTCATTCATATTTTGAAAGATGAAAGCCCATTTACAAAGAATCACCGGAGATCCGCACAGGCGCTGTAGTCGAATGTGTAGGGTACGGTATTATCCGCGATAATACATGGGCTTCCACTACCTCCGGTCTTGTGAAACAAACTGAGTTATATAAATAGACGGCGCGCGCGCTCCCTTCTCGACCTGCATACATACGTGTCTGTAGATGACGACAAGGAACACAAACCTATTCCGTAACACTGAGATGAAAAGGGTTTTTTCCGTCGATCTACTGTTTCAGACCCATTATATCTTATTGCCCAGGTGTGTCTGTCCTAACTGAAAAAAACGTTTTTGATATCCGTCCGACTAGATTCACTCAAGTTTTGAATTGATGGGTGGATCAATTAGAAATAATACTTATTCCAGGAATTAATGATCAGAATCAGACTCACGAGATATGAGTGATTATCCTCACAGTATGGTAAGCACATCATATACAGGAAGTGTTGATGGGGATGTGACTTTCGGGTTTTTTACCTTCAGGAAAATGATTCAGGACCACCACAAATTCCCCAAAAGTTTTTCAATAATCTCGATATAATTTTTTCAACGCGATTATTCACAAGATCCTATATAGTTCCATGGAACAACCCCCGACCAGCAAGGTGTTATCACGCACAAACACAAAGACACATACACAGGGAAAGGTATGCCCAAAATAAACTCATACAATCTTGCACAGCAACTATACAAATATGTGTTGTGTGTGTATGGTAGTATGTGTTAAAAACAATATTCATTCATAAAAAGCAAACACATAAACAATGAATAAATAAAATAGTAGTTTTAGTATACGACGAGGGGTGTGTTTCCAATTGTAAGACATTGCACGCACGCTGCCAACACGAGCGCCCACCCATCAGACCACGATACAATCCTAAATAACATGGACAACAGAACGTCGACATGAGTCAGTTTGGGATTTTTATGATAAAAAGTTTCCTTTTTATACTTTCAGTGCGTACTTGTTTGTCAACAAATGGCTGCAAAATATTAACAGCACGAAGATGTACAATCAAAAGAAAATGGTCTAATGACAGCAGTTCAGCGAACATCGACCTAAAACGCACCAATTCAACAATCAGGATCGATTATAAAAATACCACACAATACCGGAGGAAGTACGTGACAATCTATGACATGCGTCCATCAGCCGTTACCATCGGTTGCGGATTTATACTTGCTTGTTTTTTGCCTTACTTCGTTATCTTCTTGAGTGACTTAAGGGCTATATTCACAATGTTAATTTACGGCAGATCGTCGTAATTCATGGAAGACAAACGAGTGATATTTGGGTCCAAACCGATCCAATATTTTTTGTGCACGGAAACTTGCGTCAGCGTCACTCATTCTGGCCACATACAACATATTAGAAATTCATATACTTATCTTACCAGTTCATGAATCGTGACAGAGCCATAGATAGGCGGTATCAATATTCAGTAAAAACGCATTAACCCTTTACCCGACGAATCGCCCGCATCCGCTCGCGTAATATGTAAATTCAGCAGCTGAACAAATATTTTTCGAAACATTTTAACAAAGCTATATCATGTGACCCCTCTTTGGAACGAGCTCGTCGAGCTCGTTCCAAAGAGGGGTCACATGATATGGTTTTGTTGAAAGTATTTAAAAAAATTTAAAAAATAATATTTAAAATAATAAATTTTGAAATCGTCTGCGTTGGGTAAAGGGTTAAAACATCATTTGATGTCCTTCAAATCCTTTACATTAAAGACAACTTGAAAAAGCCGAAATGATACTCCATCACGCCTGAAGTCCTTTTATAACCACAGGAGCTTAGCGTAATGTTGGGGTGGGCGAGACACGCACTAATTATTTTCTTTCAATTGTTGTCGAAAACATGTCTTATGATCTCTCATTGAAACAGACTCGTTGAGCTAGTTCCAAAAAAGATGTTAGGGTCATAAGTACTGGAGACATAAATAACTGTCCCTGTGCGGACAGAGACATACTCCCTGAAAGGCTGAGATCCTTTCTCGTGATAATTTGCTCGCCAAAACTTGCGAAATAGAAAAACCCTTGAAACAAAACAAAACAGAAAAACACAAAAACACACTAAAAACAGTTATTCGTGTCAGGCAAATGATTCATTAAGTAATGATAAACATCTTATAGAGTCTCAAGGTACTTATTTATGTGTGTGTTTCCAGTACTCATTTATATCTCCACTACTTATGATCCTAACGTCAAATCAGCGATCGTGATCCGGCCCCTTGGATAAACGAAGAAATTGTGCAGACCAAGCGATCTCGCCGCCAAGCGGAATCTCAAATCACTGTTCACCGTGGAATATTTACTCATTCCATCCACAGAGTAACTAGTCTCATTAACGATGCTAAGTCATCGTATATAAGTAGTAAAATTGAAAATTGCCAGACAACAAGCGAACTGTACCGTGTGGCAAACTTATTCACTGGAAGGGGTAGACCATCCGCCCTTCCTTCCAACCTCTTTAAAAAAAGAGCTACCCGATGTGTTTGGTAATTTTTTCAAAGACAAAATTGCAAAACTTCGATCTGAGCTCGATTCGAAGTCGACTAACCCGCCCTGTCATGAATTTTTTCAGGGGGACGTCTTCTCCAAATTCAAGCCTGTGTGCAGATTCCATCAAAAAGCGCATTTTGGCTTGCAGTAAAAAGTAGTGTGCCTTGGACCCAATCCCCACCGACCTTTTGCATTAACACTTAGCAGACTTAGTGCCCTCATAACGCACATTGCAAACTTATCACTCAATCAAGGTGTTTTCCATCGCATCTCAAGCACGCAGTTGTAACCCTGCTTTTGAAAAAACTGAACTTAGACCCAAATTTACTTAAAAACTACAGACCCGTTTCAAATATACAGTACGTGGAGAGTGGATTGTAACGAAATCACTCGGCGAGTGGAGTTATCACCTAAGCTATAACTTTCAAATTTTGTACATATCAACATAAAACACAAGCAATGTTTCAGCCAATGGACCTCCGGGTTTAACCCGGAGGTCCATTGGCTGAAACTTTGCTGGTGCTGGTTGTGCTTTGCAACAAATTTGCAACTATTGCACGGGTGGAATCTCCACTCTGCGGGTGATTTAGTGATAATACACTCTCCACGTAGTGTACCATTCATTGCTAAAATTATCGAAATAGTGGCCCTTGCACAACTGAAAGACCACTTAGTCGACAACAACCTTTTGGAAGTCTTTCAATCTGCCTATCGACCGAATCATTCTACTGAAACGGCTCTGTTGCGCATCAGCAACGACTTACTCGTGGCTGCTGACAACGGAAATGTTTCTGTCCTTATATTGTTAGACTCTCTACTGCATTTGATACGATCGTTCACGACATCCTTATCAAGCGACTTGAAGTTACATTCGTCATATCGGGTCCGCCTTTAAGGTGGTTTCGATCATATTTATCAGACCGCACACCGCACATAGTCTGTTGTAATTAAAGGTGTTCATTCACAGAGGTTCCCCCTACGCTTTGGCGTGCCACAAGGTTCTGTCCTTTGGGCCAATTTTATATTCACTGTACACCCAACCCATTGGTAAGGTCATCACAGGACACAATACCCAGTACCACATCTATGCCGATGACACACAGTTGTATAACAGCAACATTCCACCAGATTTTTCCCACTCACTTGCCAACATGGAAGCTTGTGTTGGTTTTGTCCAGTCGTGGATGGAGTGTAACAAACTCAAAATGAATAGTGAAAAGACTGAGGGAATGAAGTGTGGTACACCCAAAAAGTTGAAAAACATAGAATGCGACAAAATTCGAATTTGTAATGAGGACATCAAGTTTGCTGGCAGAGACAGGAACCCTGGTGTCATCATTGACGCCAATCTGACAATGAAAGATCACATCAATCCCGAATTTCATTCTTGGAACTTAGACGTATAAGTCATATGAGATCATATCTGTCTCAAGATGCCAGAGCAAAACTAGCATGTTCCTTTATGTTGCAGCTTCTTGACTACTGCAACTCACTCTTCACTAACATCACCGAAGAAAGCCTTGGCACCCCGCAGCGCATTCAAAACAATGCAGCACGGGTAGTTCTTGGTTATAAAAAGAGTTCACATGCCACCCCCATGCTGAAGACTTTACATTGGCTTCCTGTAAGGGCACGTATAGAGTTCAAGATAGCCACTCTTTGTTTTCGTAAATCAGACTCAACCCTGCCCCATTATTTGGCATCTCTTATCCACGATTATATCCCGTCCCAGGCTTTAAGATCTCATAACAAGTTATTACTTACTGAGAAAAGCTATAACCTCGAAACATACAGGACGCGGTGCGTTTCATATTATAGCACACACAATTTGGAATTCCCTTCCCCTGAATGTCCGTGATAGCGTCAATTTGGACTCTTTCAAAAAGAAACTGAAGTGTTTTTTTGTATCAAAAATACCTCCAAATTGATATCAGTGATACCACAACTGTTGATGAATCCAGAGTACAGCATCCATCAAACCAATGTGTACAGCCAGAAAACCATTTTCTATATTTTTCATTGCTTTCTACATACCATATTTATACTAAATTTGTCAAGTTCGCGATTTTTTAGTAGGTACGCCAAGCGCCTAGAGCCTTTTGGGATTAGGCGCTCTATAAATACTCTTCTTCTTATTATTATTATTATTATTAGATGCTGATTAAAAACGCCCGTGCTTAATTTTTATTCATGAGAGGAGGGAGATTAGAAAAGTATAGTATCTGAAAAAGCCAGCGGACTGTGCCCTCCGATCCCCGTTTCTGCCGACATTGATCAAATATACTTCTTTTTTACTTATCTTTTGTCGAGCATTTATTGTGAAAACTGCTAATCTGAGATTACGTCACCGCAAAGCAACGGTTAACTGGAAATATAGGTTGGTAGAGTTTCCAAGCTCTGAAGCGGATTGCTCTTTATTTGCAAAACTTCGTCATTCGTCAGTATCACTACAAATTAATTTTAGGAAGAGACGTGGCGAAAAGTAAGGAGTTGTTCACCCCCCCAACTCCGGCCAAAATTTTCAATAGTTAGAAATTCAAAATTCAAACCTCAAACCACGACAGTTGGAAATTTCATGCCCTGTGGTTGCAGATTCCGTGGAAATATTGCCCACCCGTGGAAAGTGACCAGTCCACGATGGCAATACTGTAGTATTCAGTTTCGAGAGCACTACCAATAACCATATTGCTATGCCACTGTGGGGAAAAGCAACTTGAGAACAGTCTCTCAGATCATCGCTGAACGTTTTTCCACTCGCTGCGGTACAGGCATACTTGTCGTTACGAGACGACATTTCCATCCCTTGAAATTTCATTCCTGGGTCCATCATTGACAATGGAAATTTGAAAGCATATAATATTTATAATATTGTGATTTTCTAGCGTTTATAAAACATGCAAGTCACGTTACTTCAATCTTCATCAGTCTCTCTGATAAGTTTAGGTTATGAGGTAACTTATCAATTCTTTGAACTAATAGCGTTGTTGAAAATGACAAAAAGCGCGTTTTCTCACAAGCAGTCTCTCCACCACTGGCTAAATTTATAAAGTGTGTAAGTTTCCCACCATCAAACAACCCATTACGGAAATGTCGTCTGCAATACGTCTACTAAACACTTGACGTCAGACATCAACGTGGCGGCATAACGTTGTGAGTTGTTTCGGAAGTAGAAATGAACCTGAATTATAGAACACGCCTGTTCTGTGAAATCCCCATCTACACTGAACCATGCGGAAAATGAAAATCCGCTCCGCACACATGCCTACCGAAAATCGTTGAGCAGACAATTGATCACCCGGAACAGAACAGATTACGAAATAACTAAATAAAATGTCTAAAATTGAAGGATATGGCGAGTTTAATGTGTACGGAAATAGTGAAGAAGAAATATATGAAGGGGATAATGAATATCCAGAAGAAGAAGAGTATGAGTACCCAAATTTGGTTGGAGATAAAATGTGTTCTTTTTGTTGATAGCTGTCAAATGAATTGCTGAGTGTCTTTCTGAAAATTGTTTTTTTGTAGACGTGAAGGCGTGTAATAAACACAGAACGACGCGCGTGTTGCGGCCTCTAGTTTTATCCTTCCGCGCTGGCACTCGTGCCATGTCGATTAACCCATTCACACGCGCGTGTCGTTCTGTGTATATTCTTGTACGTTTTTTGAGTAATTTATTTCATTTACTCTTTCCCGTCTGCCGCAACTAGCAGACGACATTTTGCAATAAAATCTTGAATAACTAAACAATTTAATTTTTGTTTGAAAAACATAGCTTGTGACCTTCAATGGGACGATATCGACGAGATTTGTCCAATGAAGGACATAAGCTTTGTTTTCAAGGAAAATAACAATATATGCTTGGCGCGTTTTGTGAATAGTGACTGTTGATTTTAAATTTACACATTATGTGATAACAACAATATCAAATTCGTCAGGATTTGATATGAAATTTCTGAACCCGCGATCACTAAAATAGATCTTAACCCCGGTCAGGCTTGAATCAGATCGCTTTTTTGTGAACGAGGTTCAAAAATTTCATATCAAATTGTGATTCGTTAGATATATTCCATATCAGTGTTATATATCTAGTTTTCTATATGGTAGTGGCGTGAAAATAATGTCGGTTTTGAACCATCTTTTACATTTCACATTCCGAAGAAAGTAGTACAATAAGCATAGTATGCTGTTGTGACCCGCTTCTGTCGGTGACCTTTAACACCTAGAAATGAGGAATCCGGGTCCCTCATTACGAAATATAACAGCTACTCTCGCACTGATGATCCGGATAACAGCGAGCCAGGAGAGTCATAAAATCGGAGTAGTTGTTTCTCTTCAGGTGTTGTCTGCATGAATAGATAAACGAGACTCAACTAGAAGCAGCTGCTACACTGCTATACTGTAAAAACGATTATTTTGGATTTTATATAGCACCCAAAATATTTTAATGTGGTTTTCTTTTGAACCATTTTATTTGCACGGACTCTAAGTCATGAAATAGGTTCTATAATTCATACATTGATACATTATATATATATTGGTTTCAATATTTTTATTTCATTTCGTTTCATTGCATTTCATTTACTCTATATAATTATATATATATGTTATGAATAAGATGGTGGTGACGATCTTAATATGGTACACTGTAAGTGCAACAGATAATGTTTTTATCACAGCAAAATTCCATTGCATTTCAAGTAACTTCACTTTGCAGTGTAGCCTTTCTTGCTGTTTGTGACTTTTAGCACTCTCATTTTCTCCCAAATGTACTTTATGTCCATAAGGTATGCAGCTATGACCGGGGAACTGGTCACAGAGATATTTTGTACCGGGGATTTTACGTAAGATACGAAAACTAAACGTCTCTACACTCTAGACCTAAAAAAGTTAAAAGTCCGTTTCTCAGGCCCTCACACCAGGTCCTTTTGGTTGTCGCATGCTCTCGTTTCATAACCAATGCAAACTTTAAAAAATAAAAATTAAATGCTTTATGTCTGATATTTTTCCAAGTTAATAAAATTGATAAATTTGTCTCTTGAATCCAACAAGGCTTTGTAGTGCTTTAGAATTGCAAAGCCTCCTCGCACTCAAGTGATGAAATACACCACCACCTCATGCTATTCTGTAGATTTTGAGGCTTAAAATACAACACAAACCAAAAACAGGAACTTTTGATGGCAAAGAAATAATTACAAAAATTAAAATTAAAATAAAAAACCGCGCCCCCACATCACTTTTACAAAAAATGGCCTGAGAAACGGAAGAACTACTTTGTGGGACCCTAACAAGTTTAATAACGATTTACTGTACATCGGCATACATGCGATGAGAACATTAACAGGAGACGGTTAAAAAATTCTGTCAACGTTTTCTAATAATCATTTATCGAGACTAGCTTTTAAAACTGTTCACAAACTTTATCTATGCACACTGCCTTAACAACACAATTGATAAAATTACTTAATTAATCATAGTTATGACAATAGCTTGTTGTCACTTACCTAATTAACTGAGTGAAATGTTCGAATAGATGTTACTTTAATTCTCACCGTGTAATCAAATTCAGGCGTAGACTGAAATCCAAAGCCGAACATCAAAATGAGTTCATTGTGTTTGATAGCATGTGACAAGAAAGATAAAGAAATCATGCATACAAATTGGCGAGCGCCTCTGAATAATATATTTACCAACTGGCGAAATGAATTTCCTACACAAAATTACAAACATAGGGAACACAAGCTTACGTACTTTTCGAACATGCCCTTCAAAAATGCTTCTCTGTTGAGTTTTTCGTTCATCTCAGTTTGGGAACTCAATTTTAGTGACTTTCAAATAGTTGTCCAGTTGGAAGTGAACTTATTCGGGAAAGTGAACATTTCTTTCAGCGTTCAGACAATGCCAGAGCTAGTTTTATACGAAACTGGAGGGTTTTGCGGCAAAGGAATATGCAAAATGTAACAACGGGGTGTATGAAAGCTTACAACGGCGTTGAGCGTTAGCATATGAGAGAAAACGAAAGTCGGGTTTGGAGATATGTATTACCAGCGATGCAACCCCCCCCCCCCCCCACCTCCCCCTCCACACACACATATATACACCGGTAATTACACCTCCGTTAATTCCCCCCCCCCCCCACACACACACCAGGTAATTAGACCTCCGTTAAAAATGTAATATCTGTTGATTTAAAATCATTTCATTTCCAAGCCGCAGTGCCAAAGGCATAAACCCAACCACTTGAATTGTTTTAAATTAATATGTCTGAACAATGTCAAGCAGAATCATTTCAATTAACAGGTTAATGCCATTTGTTTCTGATGCAGATAACCGTGAGGTAGCGTCCAAACATATCAAACAGGGTCCAGGATGCCTGATTCTAATAAACAATAAAATCCCTTTTCTATTGAATTAAATTACTTTTGTAATCATGGTAACACAGTGAGGGGTGAATTAGAACCATATAAACTCTCTGGCTGAGGAAAGTCAAGAGAAAACAATGGATGGACTTACGGAGAGAAGAATAATGTAGTTCATAGAGTAGATTATAGAGAAGAAATTCTAGAAAAGAAAACCTCCCCAGATTTTAGAAATCCCAGACCAGTCATTATACTTGTCGTTCATTACCTCAGTTCCACCTACTGGCAGCGCTTTCCTGCACTCTAAAATCAGTTGGGTTGACAACCAAAACAAATCAACAGGGTTGAGTGAATATGAACTCATTTTTGCTTTGAAAAGCAACCCAAATCAACAGGGTTGAGTAAATATAAACCCAACTTGTATTCTGTATTGTTCCTGCTTGACAAACCCTGAAAATATAAAGAACCTTATTGGTGTTATATCGACGAAACTCTATTGGCATCACCAGATCTTTCATTACTTGAGCTGCATTCGAGAATAGTTCGCTACAAATGCTTAGACAATAAGTTCAACGAACGACCAAAGGTTGTTTGTTTAACTCGTTGCCTGAACATTCTCGAATCAGAAACTAAGTCACCCTTCTTGTGAACTTGTGGTGTCCCTACTTGACACCTCTGGCGACACATAATGGACCTTCTTGGTGTTTATATCACCTCCTTAACGCACCACCGAATATTCCCTAACTAGAGCAGCGTTTGAGATGGTTCATCACAAAGATACAGGCTGCAAGTTCAACAAACGATCAAAGGTTGTTTATCAAGCTTATTGTCGGAACATTTTGAAATAAAAAAACAATCATCATTTCAAAACTGTTAACCTGTGATGCCTCCACTTGACACCCCTGGACATAGAAAGAACCTTCTTTGTGTTAATAGAACAGAATCTCCCTAATGCATTATCAGGTATCTCACAGCTCCAGCAGCGTTTGAGACTCGTCCATCAGAAATGCTCTGACAATAATTTGAACGAACGACTAGAGGTTGTCTGTTGAACTCATTGGCTGGAAAGTTTCGTATCAAAAACTGAATTATAGGACCTCCATGTAAAACCCGTAGTAGTCTGTAATGCCCCTAATTGACAAACCTGAACACTATGGACCATCTTGGTGTTTATTTCAACAGAATCTCCTTAATGCGTCATCAAATATTCCATGAGAATAGTTCACTTTAGATGTTCACGCAATAATAATTCCAACAGACGCCAAAAGGCTTTTCGTTGATCTGATTGTCTGAACATTGCACTATCAAAAACTTAATGCAATCATCTTCCTCTCAAAATCCGTAGTCTGTGTTGTTCCTACTTGACACCTCTGAAAAAATGAACCTTCTGATTCAGCCAAGTATGGGTTGAAACAGAGGATTGGAATCATGTTTCATTTCAAGAACTTTTCCAATTCACATCTAATGATTCTGTGTTAAGAATGCAGCGAAGCTCGATGAGCGTATATCTTGCCGAATATCATACATTGATACTTAACCGGGTCGTCATGGCTTGCATTACTGTTCGTTTAAATACACCCGACATTTAAATGTCTTTCTACAACGGTCGCACGGAATGTTGTCCACATCTCTGCATGTTACTTCATAGCGTTTACAGTCACAGTTTCTAGTGAAAGCCCCTGACACTTCACATATTTAAACGGTTCAGTCCTGTGATGGTGATTGATGTGGTCTTGGTACTCGTTACAGTATAGGAAACCACGACCGCACAAACCACAGACATACTTGAAGACTCCCTCTTGGCGGTTATAGTCATTTTTGTGTTTGAACCCCTTCGAACAAACTTCGCAATAATACGGCGAATCCTTCTCTTTGTTTGATGGTCTGTCGGGAGGGTGGGGGCGGTGGTCGCCTAGGAGGACATGGCAATTTCCTCGATGGGCTGTACCCTGCATTCTTACATTAGCATTTCTGGCATATCATTGCATTCCATATAAAAAAATAACGCAAAGATGAAGGACATGGTAAATCAATTTTTTCCTTTTTCTAAACGACACAAACACGAAAAGATAGTCGCTGGTAATGTTGATTTAAGTCACCGCCGATGCCTTTTTTCCCCTACGTCGTTGCCATTTTAGCTTGATGAATGTCGCATCTTATATCCATTCATTCGAGTTATTCTGATAATAGTTACAGGAAGAAACATTATTGATCTCATAAAATGTAACACGGGATATTGTTTGCAAACGACGAACACTAAACACGTGTGCTTAACACATGCTAAGTAATCGTTTCATTGGGTATTTTAGTGGGGGCCGGGGTGGGGGTAGTGGCTGACAGCAGTATGTTTTCATCACGATGTGTGAGTATTGAAGACATGCTAACGTGTGCAATGGTCTTATTTTCAACGAGAGATTGATTGCGCCACTTGGTGAAGCCTAATAGAACAGAATATTTAGGAAATTTACCTCGCAAATCCGTCTCTCAAACTTTCTCCACTTCACTGATACTAAAAATAGTAACGGTCTACGCCGTATATCGCGTCAGCACTCGGTTTACGCGTATACATATCGGTGTACCTCGTCGCATTTCGGTGTGCGCCGTTACATTTCCGTCTACGTCTGACTCTGATTACATGGTGTGTTAATTAGTATTAATAGTTTTTGAGCCGGCTGATAAGATGGTACCGATTTTATTTCGGTGAAAATATGCTTCGCCCCACGAAGCTGATGCCTCATGGCATCAGTATTATTCAATTAGAGGTTTAAGCTATTAAATGTCAGAACTGATAAACAGGTATGGAGAGACCTCTATGTATGCCAGTACGCGAGGAAGTTTATTAAAATTTATGACATACTTGAAACTCTATCAGCTTTGAGTCCTTTCTAACAAGTAATCAGATGGTAGGTTTGATCTGCGCATACCATAACGCACAGACAATTATCATAAAATATTTGACAATGGTCGCTTTCGGCAGCGAAAGTATTGTAACAGTAACAACACGTACTGAAGTATTTAATCACAGAATGAAGCTCAGTGTATTCATAAGGCACTTATCCAGTTTTGTGTGGATATCATATAATCCCTTCTAATCCGCCATAAGTGCTCAATGCGCCTTATTACCTGGTGGTCAATATAAATATCTTCATGACTAAAAGAACTGTCGTTTGTATGCACTACTGGCGGATTAGAGTGCGGTTGAGATATATTTCGACGGTTGGTTTTTATACACTGGCGTGCAATATAGCTCAACTCGTCAGCTTTCATCCATGTATTTTTGTCCAACGGAAGGTTTTTCCATTTGATTGAGTACTGCGTGCCGTATTTATCAAACCCGCACTTCCTGATTACTTTCTCCGTTATTCTTTTTGGTTTCACTTGATCTGCTCGCTGGGTCTCTATTGATAGAATTTTGGAGTCCCCGTGTTCGTATGAGTTAGCGCCTTCGAAGAAAAAGGTGCATGTTGCACGTCTGTTTCATTGTTATCAGCGTCCTTACGCGGGTCTTGTCCTTTTGTTTTATTCTAATACATTCTTCCTGGCGCTATTGGTCTCTCAAGTCTCCGGCTTCGGGTCTAAGCTTTTTGAACGAAGATGAAGGCGTGTGTCCTGTTAGAGCGATATGTTTTTGGTATGTTTTGCAGTGAAGGCCGTCACTCCTGAGCAGAATGGGTTTCGTTCGATAAAGTAACTCTTACTGCTTTGGGGCAAGGAGGGCCGTAACCCCTGCTCGAGATTTGAGAGGTGTGATACATTTTTGCCCATGATGATTGGACACTTAAATATTAGAGGAAGGTATTTCTATTAACTCGTAACTCGGTAACTGAATTTTGTAAGTCAGAAATTGGCCACATATATTCGTTTTGCTATTATTTAATGGAGATCGGCAGTAGGAACTCTCCAATAAATTGTAGCAAGACAAATCCACATGATCGAAATGTTATTTTCAGATGAGTATGTTGTACATTACATGCGCAAAATATGACGCCTTTTCAAACAGTGGAAACAATCAACAAGTTACAATTGGATACAACAGTTTTTCAAGTGCTGTAAATAAGAAATGTTTTGATGCAAGAAGATCGTCGCAGCCGCATCAAGGGAGTGAACTCGAACATCCTTGTTGGATTTCAAAAAGTCGCACGTGCAGAATGAATCTCGATGCACATTTGCCCATTGTTCGTGCTGGCTTAACAGTACTAAACTTTCCCGTATGCGATCACTTTGTCGTTCTCTCGTGAACAAAGCAAGATCGTAACGCTACCGTCCCTCCTACAACTCATACTATCGCATCTGTCAGGGTACAGCTGTAGGTCTCTATTCTGAAGTAGGTGTGTGCGCCGGTGGAGGGGAGTTAACTAAAGTTCTCTCAAATGCCATCTCACAACGTAAATATGATGCGAGTGCCGAAGGCCAGGTCCATTGGTGTGGCGTGCGGGAGTAGTCGTGAGTAGGTGATTCCCCTAGAAATATTTTGAAAATTTGCTACCAAATGATTCCTTCTGAGAGCTTTGTGGTGAAAAGACACTTTGTTTGGGGTGGGGGGGGGGGGTAAATAAATTCATCAGTGAACATTTAGCTTATGACAGGCCTTTTGTATTTTCAATTGAGGAAATACGCCCTGTTAATTATTACACTAGTTCTTATCAATTAACCAATTGATAGTATAGCGTTAGCTGCTGTTTTTCTAATACTTCATAACACATTGTCGTCTTAAAATTACAAACTTGCTGGTTAATCTATCTAAATATCTGCCCGATCGTATTAAGTGTAGCCTTGCGTACAATCGTGGGCATCAGGAGGGGGCAGTAGCTACTTGGCTCAATAAGAGTTGGAAAAAATCAAATGGCAACTGAAATTTTAAAAAAAACTTTACCTGTTTAAACTTTCAGTACATGTCAGATTGCCACTGTCTCCGATTATAATTATGGGAAGAACAGAAAACATGACCGGCGAAACAAAAGATATGTTGGTATATTGCTGTACTCTCTCTAAGAGAGATATTGCTGGTGTTTCTCCACGTGGGACAACTTGTGCTATTTTGTATCTTGCCAGGTGACTGAGAAATATTAATTTCATAACGCTTGACATGGACACATTATTGAATTTAATGTTCGGTCTCTGATCTCATGTCATTCTCTGGTTAGCATGGCCGTTTTGAGTGAAAATTCTCCCCTTTCAGATTTTGCTGTATAATTCTTAACCGAGTCAACACTCGAATAAATTACCTGCAAAGACGTCAGGTATTATTCCGTACTGATGTTCAGCCGTAGTTAATACCTTATAAATCATTCCCACTATGCCTTTAGTCTGTGTTGTTGACATTGCCTGAACACATTCTTCATCATCATGTTTCTTTTGATTTTTCCAATGTTCTCTATATCAGCTTTATAGACTTTCAAGCTGGAAACCTCTTTTAAATGAATTATTCGATAAAAACGCGTAATTCCCATTTACGTCTCGACTCGATGTGTTTACTCACATAATGTAGCAATTCATTTTGGGTAAACTGTTGTGTCGCTTTCGAAGCGGCATCGACAGTCTTGTTTGTAATCTGGAAGTATGACCGACTCTCTACTCAGTCTCGTGTTGTGTAACTAAGCTTCGCAGCTTGCTTGACAATTTCCATCAAGCGAACTTGAGTATTGTCCATGTTTTGCGGCATAAGTAATAAAAATATTACAGGCATTTATTTGATGTACGCGATGTCATTTGAGGCAAAGTAGGACCAATAGATGGTTCGGCGAGGTCTCATCAAATATTGTTTCCATTTCTCCCGGTATGATACCGAGAAGTCCAGTCATACCTTCAATCGGTATCAAGAACACGTCCTTTCAGGTGTGCGAAGTGACCGAAACTGACCATTTTCTAGAATAAACATCAATGGATTTGTATTGTATATTGTGTAAATACGATCAAATTATTTGTATATAATGTATAAAATGTGAATTGTACTGAATTTTTCCTGTTTGTATTTTTTTTAAAACTGCTGTCTTTTCCTTTTTACAAATATTAAAGTTGTTTTCTCGGCCAATATTTATACAGCTGCTACATGCTATTCGAGAAAGATTGTATTTGTTTATTCATCACGCCGAATTCGAGTGTTAACAACCACAATTTGTCTTTTGCACTTTGTTATAATTGTTTTTATCATTATTTGATCGTATATTATGGTGGTATGTGTTGGTTATAGGTGATATATAGACAGAACCGCATAAGCGCTGGAATGGGTTAATGTTTATCGCACGCGTTTGGTTGGGCGCCAAAGCAAACGAGTGCGATAAACATTGACTCATTCAAACGCTTGTGTGGTTCTGTGTTTATTACACACCTTCGAAAATTTCTAAAACAGGCCTTTTACGGTAATACTAAGTAAGAATTAACCTATCCTTCGTAGACGTAAAGCAAATAAAATAAGACAAAAATCCAAATTAATCTTCACAAGCAGGAGACCAGTCTTATTGTTAATTCTTCCGCTGATTAATTTTCATTCATAGTTTCAACGTGCAAATTGTAATGCGTCACCAATTCGATCGATGAAACACTGTTTATGTGAAATACAGTTTACCGTCTTTTTATGCCTCAATTATATAGCCCGAATTGTGAATGGTTGGTGTGATCCCCACCAAAAAGTTAAAATACTTTCACAACAAACAATAGGTGTAAATTCGGAAAATACTTCAATGAGAAATTATAAAAAAAAAACTCACATGTTCATCTGACTTCCTAGTTCTATGCGGCTGTTGTTACTCGACTTATTGACAGGTTAAGATTTTAATCAAGATTACAGTTGTCATTGTCAATTCATCCCACGTAAATGAAACCTATATCTTTATTGTCCATGAAAAATTATCGTATTGTTCACAATTCCAGCTCAAAATTTATTAAAGTTCTTGTTTTAGCCTTTAACAAGGGTAGAGAATTCATACGAATTCCAGGGAATCTCGACAGGCAATTTGTTTTGTATTCCGATTTTGGTGACCGAGAAACTTGCTCGCGCAACGTCATTCATTCGAACTGACATCCCACGTAGAGGCTTTCATATTCTGTCTACATTGTTCTTTAGTTTGAGCTGCATGTCGGTCATTGCCAATTCATGCTTTAACCCATCGGGTTATTTAATCAATCGTCAGAATTGTTCAAGTTAAGAAAATAAATTAGAAAGTTTCTTTTGGTGGTCGGTCAGTGTATAGATCAGTTTATCTGGATGTAGTGCTTATTGTTTCGATAGCCTAAATTTATATAAAAAATGTCCTCCTTCTCTGTGTCCTTCAACTCTGTCCTTGCCTAAGATGGAGTTGGATTTTGAAATTTGGTGTCATGAAAACTTGAAAGATCGAAACAAGACGTTTTGAAACATTGTTTAGTGATGTAATTCATAAAGGTGTCCGCGGGAATGTATATTTGCTGTCAGTGTAGATGCGAAGTTAGTGCATCCTGGAGTGAAAGAGAATTTGAAGGCCGAATTTTGCAAACGTTTCGGTTGAACAGATTGGCGAAGTGAAAAACGCTATTTTCTGCCTCGCCTCGAATTTACAATTACTGATTTAAGCGGGGATTCTGGGTCGTAAATTTGTTCTAAGGTTAACTGGAGTCTTCCGTGCAACACCCGAACGCAAGCTAAATACCGAAATATAAAATTATTTAACAAAATGGCAGCATCGGTCATGCAGACGAGGTAATGACGGAGGAACGAAATTATTCGTGTTGCGACGGACGACCTCGTCAGTGAACGATATTTTTCTGGCACTGGAAACCATAAAATGCTCGCTAGAAAGTAACGATGCAAGTACCCAAGACGGTGACACGTTGTTTTGCTAATTTCTGTTGAAAATATTACAGCCTTCATCCATATGTTAATCGAGGGAAGTAAATTGATCTCACATGCACAATATCGGAAAAAAATTCAAAATATGTCCGAGTACTTCCTTCCCTTAGTGGTTGAAAAACATTAATTAAATTAATGAAATTTTCAATTTCGTAGAGGAATAAAATACCAAACTCTTATATTATTATTCTTATTCGAACCTGTGCTGAAATATCTACAATTCCTAAGTAAATTTGAAGGGAAAATGTCTCCAGTTGGAAATATACTACATTACATTGAGCAGCAATATTTTGTTAACCGTTTGAACACGAGAGGCCGTTTTCCCGACCCAGAAACATTAGACTTCATAATATAAACATTACAGGAAGAGGCATCTACCGGAACCACACAAATAAATTGATTCTGAAGAGGAAGCGAATCCTTAACCAAATGAAACTTATAGGGAGAACCAGTTTCAATAAGGTTTTCGTGGGGAAAACCATTTGGGAAATGGTGGGGCTGCCAAGTATAACATACGGTACGGAAGTGGTACCCGTAAACCAGACGGCCGTAAAGAGCTTGGAAATCCTGCAGAACGATGCAGGCCGATGGATAACGGAGTCGAGTAATGCCGCAGCGCTAGAAGCAATCAGGGGTGAGCTCGGGTGGATGAGGATCAAGGACAGGATAGACCTGTTGAAGCTCGGTTATCTTAATTATTTGGTAAATCTCCCCGACAGCCGATGGTGTAAAGCAATGTTCCTGAGAATTTTCAACTCAAATATCAAAACGGGGTGGATGGTCCAAGTGAGGGAGCTAGTAGAGAACTACTCATTGGAGATCTCGGACCTGGACGTTGGGGCAAACCAGGGTAAAAAAATCGTCAGAGAAAGGGTCATGGAGGATTGTAACCGTAATTGGCGAGAGGGGGCCAAATCAAAGAGGTCTTTGGGTGGCCTGCGTGATAAAGAGAAGCCAGGTTTTGAAGAGTACCTTGATGGCACCTTTGGGGGGTCACTGTTGTTCAAGCTGAGGTCGAGATCCCTGGAGCTGAGGGGGAAAATTGGGAAAGACGGTGAAAGGGAGTGCCAGATGTGTAACTTGGACATGGTTGAGACCCTGGAACACTTTCTTCTAGAATGCCCAAAGTATCAGCCTAAAAGAATGAGATTCACTGGGAGTATAATGGGGAAGTGGGATGGGAAAATGAAGGATATGTGGTTAGGGGGAGCCACAAAGGAGAGGGTTAATATGCTAATCGGAGAGATTGGGAAGAATGGGACAAGGGATATCATAAAGCAGTTCGTCTCCGAGTGTTGGGAGGAGAGGAGAAGCGTGGGAATAGGGAGGCAGTTGGGAGTACAGGGGTAACCATGGCCTTCTCGTCCGAGAACCGCGACAAATCAGCGGCCGGCCAAAGTGTTGTTATTATTATTATTATTATTAGACCTCATAATATCATCAAGTAGGGTAGCTGCTGGGTGAATGTGGGACAAATCAATATAGATAGAGGTGTTCTGACAGTGTAGATCCCAGGCTGCACGTTGAAAATATTAATTGATCTACCCTCGATAATGATTAAGGACTCTGCCGATTGCTTCCATTGAACTGACATGGATTATATACCACCAGTGATCAAAGGGTTAGTAGGTTTATTGCAATGAGAGCGTGGGGGTGGAGGTGGAGGGTGGGGGTGGTTCATTCATATTCCCACCTCTAAGGCATATCGACACATTTCTGGATTAAGATCGGACATAACAATACTTTGATCAAAAGAACACGCTTTTTCTCGACAGCAAATTGGCCTAGAGCCAATACTATAAAACGTTTACAATTGTATTTTCTAGAATTGTATTTGCTACCTATTAATATAACTGACTAAAATAAATCATTAGCATTTTAAAAGATATAGCAATTTTCCAACTGGCAAATTGCCACATCTTTGAAAATGCTAATGGTTCATTTCAACAGATTTAAAATCATAACTGGAAAATACAGTTCTAGAAAATTCGAAAATACGACCTGATAATTATTACACTAGTTCTTACCAATTAACCAAATGATGGTTTACCGTTAAGGGGTCGTCCAACCTAACTTTGGTCAATTTGTTGACATTTTTCCCAATGCCTCAGAAACAGATAAGAGAAGTAAGGAAAGGCAAATTATATATCAAAATAATGAGTAAAGTGCATAGAAAAGGTACATATAATTTTTTTCAGAAAAAAAAGTGAATTTTATGATTTTGAAGAAGATTAATTTGCAAATGGCATAAGTAACGAACCGGTAAAACCACAAAATAATCGGTAATTCGAAAGCCTTGTCCTCAATATAATGATAACATACTACAGACTCGGAGAAAGCATTTTTATGACACACACTCTGGTGGGTTTTGACGTTTGAATGTAATAACATCAACACAAATTTTTGATGTTCCGGATGTGGCCATGTTTCAATGTTTTTCCGGTCATGTGATTACGATGTGGTTCTTGCAGAAATATTCAATTTGGGCAATCGTAAGAATGCAAGGACGTGTTCACGCCCCTTATTTATTCGAGACAATGTATGAGTGGATTTGCAAACAGGTGACAGCAAATACTTGAGCTGTTAATGTCATAACTGTAAAATATGGTTCGAAATTCCCTCTCGTGTTTACAAGACGTCTGAACTTTTTTGTTGACAAAAAATCTGAATTATTGCGCACTAGAAAGACAACATGAACCACTTGTAAAAAAATAACCGAGTGTATAAAATCGGGACAATACACATAAAATAAGGCAATATTCATAACAAAGTAAGCAGAATGCTTCAGAAATCACTTTTTCATGAAGTATATTCCAAGTGACCTGGAACTATATTGAGCGTGTTAATTTCCCCCTGTCGCTGCGAAGTTATTTACTTCCTAGTAACCATGGAATTTGAAGGCGGGTATGTTTGATGTCTGCAAAGGACCGATTGAAGATGGGTTGAAAATGATGCATTCGTGCTTTTAAATAAGGTGCGCTTGGACGATGCTGAGAATTTAGTTTTTTCTTGCAACCAACCATAGTAATACAAGCGTCGATCAGTGTCCTTTATGATCGCTTTACACTGACAAATGTGACAAATCTCCTTCACCGGAAACCATCCCCCAATTTGCATATCACAATAAACATAACCGCTGTCACGGAGTGTCAAAACGTGCTGTCAAAACCGAAACGAATTATCGATTACACGGTCAATATTAGCTGCAATTGGCTTTTAAACAAATGAAATACACGAAATATTCGCAATTTCTTCATTATTCATGCCGAGTTACTTTTTAACCAAACCACATGCGTTCAGTTTCGTTTGTCGGCATCAAACTTATATTGTATGTGGTAATTAAATAGTACGAGAAGGCGAAGGAAGCCAAATATTTTCCATCATCTATTAATTAATTCAAATTGATAATTTCTTTTATTTTACTGAAATTATGAACTTATGAGGTGGGTGTGTTGCGATTATTATGCCCCAGACCTGGAAGTTGGAAAATCAAAGGTGCATCTGGGGCCGTGCAGTGGTGACCCCTGTCCTCTTAATCTTAGTCTTACCCATTCATCATTACATGTACCAACATTCTCCCTTGTATCTCAACCATTTCTACTCCAATTTGAAGGATTTGGTGTTGTGATCGAGCGTCATGGGGAAACAATGCCTGTGTAGCTGCTGTAGAATGTGTTTCTTCCCACATTTTTTCAGAGTTGTGGTACTTTTTCACTCTTTGAGTTAGAAAATTTTGTTTATAACTAGTTGATTTGTTACAATTTGTTGCAAAGTGCCTGCTAATACCCTCAATTGTATTGCTACAGAATTTTCTTGTGAAGATTTTGTTCCTATTACTTATCAAGCAACAACCTAATGAATATTCTGTATAAAGCCACCAATCTGATGTTTGACACTTTTATCGGAGCTGTTTTGAAGGTTTATGGAACTCAAAATGTTGATTATGGCAGGACTTTTCTATTCACCCATTAATCGATAAATTAAGTGTTATAGTTGGAAGTAAGAAGCATGAAAGGTCCAGAACTAAAACTCTAAAAAGAATGTTTTGCAATGCAACATGATTTTTGCAGATACACTTATTTGGAGGGTTATCTGTCTGATAGTGTTTGGAACATGTGTGGCCAGGATCTTCAAAAAGAAAAAAGAGTTAAACTTTGAGAAAAAAGGCATATGCCTTGAGTGCCGGAGGTAGAGTCATACAAGGAAGAGAGCCCCCCCCCCCCCCCCCCCAGGAAATTTTTTTGTGTCAAATGGAGCTCACTTGTCATCTTTTGGGGATTGCTTTGTGTACTGCGTTCTTGAAAAAAATATGTGAGACCCTCTGGATGTGCCCTTCTGATCTCAATATGTCAATAAGCCTCCTTGGGGAAAGTACATGCAATAATGGTTATGTAAGGTTGATTTGATGTGTTTTGAATAACAATGTACTTTTAAGTACATTAGATGGTTTATTGCAGTGACAGGTTACAGTTACCCTTATTTCTTCTCCAACAGATATCATGAGTGTATTGGTGTCCAAGAGTTAAACAAAGCTAATATACTTATTGATAAACCAGACAAATTTAACAATTTAATCACTATCAAATTGATGCATGGGATAAAAGGGGTTACAGTGCAAGGGGTTTGTAAATATATTTATTCAACTACAATGTATGACTTTGCAGTGCATTCTACATAGGAGAATATCATATTTTCTTTTCAAACCATTACAGTAACACATACATCTTGATAATGGGAGACACTCTTTTGTCCTTCCATACTTCTTCTGCTGGACTCCTTCAAGTTGACCTTTGTTGAACTACCCAAATCAAAACATAAACAAAAGAAAATGTCTGCCTTCAATCAGTGAGCACTCCGCTTATAACATTTGGTCTCAATCTTTAGCACTTTCATAAATTAGGAAAAGATTTTTTCGAGTATGTACTTAAATGTTTATAGAATACAACTGTTATTTTATTTTGAGGTATTTTATTGTAAAAATTATTTTGTTCTCTTACTTATGCCACAGCAGACTTTCAGGTGGTGCTATTTACACATGGCAGCAGTTCCATGGCCAATTTCAGTTTCCATATGTTCTGTTTCATTCCAAGCATTTTGGTATATAATTTATTGGGGTTATTCATTTTGGGACTTTTTTAGACTTGAAAGAAAATTACATGAAATTTGACCAAAGTTAGGTTGGACGTCCCCTTAACGTCTAGTTTTTTTAATACTTAATGACACATCGTCGTCTTAAATTACAAACCTATCTAAATATCTGCTCGTCCGTGTAAAGTGTTTCCTTGCGGACAGTCGTGGGCATTTGGAAGGGACAGTAGCTACTTGGTTCAACAGGAGTTGAAAAAAAAAAACAAATGGCAACTGAAATTTTGAACAAAGTCTATCTGTTAAAACTTGCCAAGTATAGTGGACAAAATAATAAAAAAAATATTACAGGCATTTAATTGATGTACACGATGTGATTTGAGGCAAAGTAGGACCAATAGATCGTTAAGCGAGGTTTCATCAAATATCGTTCCCATTTCGCCTCATATGATACCATGAAGTCCACTTACTAAAATCATCGGCCTGTATCAAGAACACGTTCTTTCACGTGTGCGGAGTGACCGAAACTGACCATTTTTCTGAATAAACATCGATGGGATTTGTATTGTATATTGTGTAAATACGATCAAATTATTAGTATATAATGTATAAAATGTGAATTGTAGTGAATTTTTCCTGTTTGAATTTTTTTAAACCTGTATTTTTCCTTTTTACAAATATTAAAGTTGCTTTAAATTCAATTCAATAGCTTTATTCACAAATAAACCACTGTTAAGTGGTAGAGACGGTGAAAATAACAAAATATATAATATAGCCTGCGATCGTAGCTTTCAATGCGTCCCCTTCGGGTTTGTTTTCTTTCTGTCTTGTTTTTTCTAAATTTATTTACAGGTGTCTTCGAGTACAGAGAAAACTGCGCCGAACTCTCCTGTTGCTCTGCGCTGCTCTCTCTCTCTCTCTCTCTCTCTTCTCTCTCTCTCTTCTCTCTCTCTCTCTCTCTCTCTCTCTCTCTCTGCTCCAAGTATTATTTTATGTAATTCTCTGATAGTGTTCACAAGGGGTACATTGTTGGAAGAAGCGACCGCAAGGGCATTACTGCTGATGGCAGAATATACGTTTGTTTATGTTCACTCATACAATATTGTGGTAATAAAAATGACATTTTTTCGGTTATGTCGCGGTCATGTCGAGATACACATATATGTCAGTGTGTTGATATTCATGGAATAAAATAATGTAAAATAAAAATATAGCCGCGATGGACAAACGAGAAATAAAGTAATATAAAGTAGCTATAGTGATCGGTGTTTCAGTAACAGTGCTTTTCATGCCGCTTTCGAATTCCTTTATGGATTTTACTCACTGTCCCAGCTCGCTATTTTGCTAAAAGACCTATTTGAGGCTATTTTGTCTACCGCCCGAGCCGACCACTCGAAGCTTCTCTAAATTATGGGTTTATAGCATAATATGGTCACCCAAATACATACACACATGCATTCTCACACATATTTGTACATGTAAATGTGTATATGTACATACATTTCTCACGTATGCGTCAAAACTTAATAGCTATATGTTTATGTACCCGAGTGTACATCAATAACTACAAACAAATGCTACTAAACCTACATGTTGATAGTTTCCACTGTAAATGTGTATCGATTGTTTATAGATATTAGATACATTCTCACCGTTTGTATTGTGCAGTTGTCATATTTCATGAGCTATTAGAACATTCCATTAAGCTGACATCGGCCAGCTGACGTGACCAGTTTTAGCTACCTTTGTGCCCGACCCCTGTACCAGCCATTCTCGAACTGGCGACAATGTGGGAGGCATGGAGGGTTGACTAATGGCACTACCTGTCCAGTTCTCTCGGCTAAAGGGTGCTTCAAGCGACAAGATGGCGGATGCTTACATCGGCGGGATTTGACAGCTTTTGATGGGGACAGGCTGATAAACATCACCTAACCACCCCCATCCATTCCCTATATAAGCTCCGGTCTGATCGTTGCCTGATCTAAAAAGCCCTAATAAAACTTTATCGGTTGAATAGTTAGGCCGCGCCGTCGCAGTTATCATTAAGGAGATGTCCTGGTGTACTGGTGTCGAAGTTTATATGGTGAACTGTATTTGATGAGCTCCGAGAGCTAACCACTGCTGAAGTTATCTTGAATAAATAGTGTAGAAACTGTATACACGTGTTTTGCGTGTTAACTGTATTCCTTTCCGAACAGTCCTCTGGCAACCGCCACCTCCAAAAGGAACCTGGGAAGCAACCTTGCTGTAAAACGAGGGCAATGAAACGGAATTCACACTAGGCACCCGTCGACCTGACGATCACAAGCCACTCCATTGCAATTCATATTCCCACGTCTTTTCTTCATCTAAAGCATATTTGCATATTTCTGTATATAGATCGGACATAACAATGATTTGATCGCAAGAGCGGACTTTTTCTTCAGCTCAAATTGGCCAGGAGCCAATATTCTAAAACTTTTACAATTGTATTTTCTAGAAGTGTATTTTCTACCTAGTAATATAACTGGCTAAAATAAATAACTAGTATTTTAAAAGCTATGGCAATTTGCCAACAAATGCTAATAGATTATTTAAACCCATAAAAGTCATAACTAGAAAATACAATTCTAGAAAATACAATTGTAAAAATTTTATAGTATTGGCCCCAGATTGCGACACAACTATACCAGTAGGTCGAAATTTTGTAAATACAGTATTGCAAAATCTAGACCGAATCGCGAATAAACAAACAGAAATATCATGAGAAATTCGTTGTTCTCGCATCTCTTTTCGACAAGTTCAGTGCTACAGGGAGATTTTTGACCGTATCAGTCAAGTTACGGTCGAAATTTTTTGCCCGCCTTTGAAATTACAACACGGTATGTCATTTTTCAATAAAAGGAAATCAGAAAGGTCTCGAGGCGAACAGGACTGGGTGTCCACAAATATCCTGACACAGGGTTGGATTGCATGATTTCTTAAAGTTGTAAAAACAAGTTTTTTAGACCATGCAAAGAGCTTACTGCTTTCATTTTCGATGAATATAATGTGCGTAAAGTAGTTGAAAGTCTCAGAATGATGCATGCTGTCATTCAGATGATTTCCTGTCTTTAGGTTGGACCATGTATTTAGAGTAGCACGGATCTGAGTATTTTCTTAAGTCACGTGTCTTGTGAAACTGTCTTTTTCAAGAATTCTAACAATAATCTGACGGGGAAATGATTTTGATAAAAAAAAAAAAATAGCGAAAAATTTGTATCAACTCATATGAACAACATTGACACAGGTACGCAAAAATCCAAATCCCCAGAACAACACCGTTGGTAATTACTCTGCTTAGACACACAAACTAGGAGTATCTTTACATAATTTATTAAAGGCAATAGTTATTTGTCACACATGGACGACAGTCATATATAAATAATTACATTGTTAATGTAGTTATACGTTTTGGGTCCAAATACTCAATTCCCATTGGTCAGCTGGATAAAAACGTCATGACCAAATGTAATTCATTTTCCAATGAAAACATTTGGTCGAACTTTGACCCACATTTACGGTAGAGCGCAGTTGACAGAATGTAATTCGGACGGTGTTTGGGCGGGTTTATAACTTTTAGCGTCTCTCGCGGTGATCAGTGATTATAGTTTACTGATATGTTAAATAAATTGTTTTGAACATTCCAAGTTTCGTTGCGAAAGACGGCAATTTGACAAATTTGGGTCAATGCCGAAAACCGGCGCTCAACTCAGAGTTGTGCGCTTTGTCTTTTGTGTGAGTGTGGTTTTTCGCCTCGTTCGTTCGTACATGTTTTATTTCGTCTTTCTGCTTTGTTGTTTGGTAAAAAGTAGTTTAAACAGTTACGGAATGTAATTATAAGAATTGAATGCAATTTTTATAATCTTTATTGGAGTTTGAACGTGTGGGAATGGGTACAAATTATGTATGTACCCATTCCCGCACGTTCATACTCCAATAAAGATTATAAAAATTGCATTCAATTCTTAAATATGTCTGTCGACTTACTCTCACACTACACGACACATACATGTAAACATATAAAGATAAACAAGCATTGCATAACATGTAAATATCATGTATAAAATAATTTTAACCCTCTGCACTCTGGTGTCAAAATATTAAAACTTCAACATGCAATTATTTCCCATAATGCAACTAGGAAATTAACCAATTCAATCTTGTTTGACAGAGCTCCATGAGCTCTGTCAAACAAGATCGAACTGGTTAAATTCCTAGTTGCATCATGGGAACAATTAGCAGACTGAAATTTAGAGATTTCGATATCAGTGTGCAGGGGGTTAACAGTTGAACATATGCACATGCATATCAGTGCAGACTTATCCAATCCAAGGTGAGTTTCAAGATCTGGGGCAATACATAACTTGAAACTCTCCCTGTAAGTCACTATCAGTCTATCATTATGCGACTTAACCATTTCAAGGTGAGTTGCAAGATACATAGTCACAAATCAGGTAGAAGATTCGAATCGAATCGAATCTTACAGTTATTTAGTTAACCCTTTACCTAACACAAAAGGCAGACGACACTTGCACACAAAATTCTTGAATAACTAGATATTTTCCGCTTTCGTCTCAAAAACATAGCTTCCGATCCCTCATTGGGGCGAGCTCAGTTCTTTAAGCAAGGTTTCGAGCGATTTTTTGTTCTTTTGAAAGATGGACTTCGAGGAAGAGGAACTCAACAAAATACAAGTATTTCATTTGATAAACTACGTTTGGTACAGACGGCATTATTTAACAACAGCCAATATTCGATTTTATCACATGATATTTTATCATATTGTGACAGAATCAGAATTGGGGATGTTGCAATATATTTTTATTTCAACTGTACATACTGTTTATTACTGTTTTTAGCTAGCAGAAATTAGTTTTGTTTTTAGGTGAAGTACTGTGATGCAGAATGGAACATAATTTCCATTGAAAACGGTTTATATATATGTCTCCTAGTGTGTTTATATTGTAGCTGAGCATCTGGCCCACTGATGTCCAGTTACAGGTTATTGATTTCCTCAATGACCTACAATCTAGTTTGCTCCATATATAACTCAGACAAACTTCATGCACTGTTCACTAATCAACCAACTAACATAACCTTATTAGGCAGTCAAATCTGTCCAAGTAACACCATTGGACAGATTCGTTTACTGCTCACCTGTCTGTTCAGGTAATTTACTGGACAAGGGTTTTCAAATTATACCCTCAATTTTGTGCAGAGAGATCAGTGCTATTTTTGTAAAATCTGTATTTTCTGATAAAATTATAAAATTGTATTAAATGTTCTACTCTGTGTAATTCATGGAAAATGTCAGGAACATAAAATAATATGGAATAAGGAGGATTGAGGAGTTCTTGAGTCAAGGTACAGTCAAATTACTGCATAGGTTATATATATATATCTTAATATTTATCTATTTATTTATTAACTGGTAATTTATAACTTCAGCCGCATTGATTGCCTCATCCGTTCAGTGCTCTATTGTCTGGAGCACTGGTCTGGTCATGCAATCAGTGTCCTGACCCACAATAATTGGAATAATCAGTAATAAGTTATAAAATTAAATAATTATAATTCCTGTTTTGAGCTGCGATATTGTGAGGTCAATTTGTTCCGAATTCTAAATTGTAACTTGGTAGTTTTCTGCGGTTAGTAGTAATTAAGTAATATTTAGTTATAATAATTAATTATTAATTAATCTGGCATAAATGGAAATACTTTGGCTTCGTACAGCACTGTTGATGCTGGAAATTATATCTGCAATTGCATTGTCATCAGTGAGTATGTGATTCAATGCTTTCTGCATTGCAGAATGCATTGAGCACATACCACTGAGGACAGTGTAATTATTGACTCTCCCATTGTTATTTTAGTATAGCTCTTAGTGTTATCCTTTATTATATTCAGGTGCTAGCATTGAGTAGGACTTGACTGTACCATGATGTAGAGAAACAGACACAGGAGGACTAGCTTATCACACTGATGGTATGCATCCATTTTCATCTTAGTTTTATAATGTAAATATTGGTACTTCACTATTTGTTGTTGTTAAATAGTGCAGTATTACTACACTGCAGTGGTAAGCTATAGGTCATTCGTTGACCGAGTTTCAGTGAACTATTGAGTCAGTTGTGCTGAATCACTTTTATTGAATTAGGATTTATTTTGGTATTTTGGGTATAGCCATATATGCTGAAAGTAACATTGAACTCCAATCAGTCAAATTGTATATTTTAGCAATAGCTTGATTCTAAGTCAGTCTGCACTTCGTAGTTGATTGTTATTTCTGTGGATTAATTATCCACCATGTCTCATTTAGGACTTACATATTTGTGCAGAAATGTTACCTGGATTGTGATTTGCTGGAAAGATCTGGTATGCCGTGTGATTTACTCGTGGGTACACCAATGGGACTTTTTGTCAGATTTAGGTCTTCAAGTTGTTCTGTGGTGTTCGCATGGGTGAACCATATTTGTTTGATTTGGATTGTTTTATTACAATTTACTGGATCTTATATAAGGGAAGTAACTTGGTCATAATTAGCAACTCTTATTGAATAATAGCCTCATCATTTTTTCATTAGCTTTTGGTTTAATGTATTACACCTGTGCACTGATAGTCCATCAACTGTTGTGCCTAACCGGAGTGAGCTTGATGGGCTCGCTCCGGTGCAGCATGCTAGTTTCTACCTTTTAGTGGTATGTTATGGTGAGTTGGACTGTGGTTAATCCCAAGAGCCTATCGCCCACTGTATCTTACTGGAATGAGCTAATGGAGCTTGTCCCAGTGTGTGACATCGGATTGTACTTTCTTGGTATGAGCTCACTGTTGATTACATAACAGTGACTGTCAAGGGTTCATTGACTGCTGTACCCTACTGGAATGAGCTCATTGAGCCTGTTCCAGTGATGTACATCAGATGATGACTCCTTGAAACGAGCTCAGTTAATTACACCTCTTGTGTGGAAATCACTGAAATGATGAGGATGAAGTCTGAAATATCCAGGTTGTACATATTTTAAGAAGTTTTTATTGTTTATTTGTAGAGTTTGGTTTTTGATGAAATATTTGATGATTTGTGATAATTAAACCGAATCCACGTTAAACTCTATACCAACTTGTTGTTACTTGACCCAACACAAGAACTGGTTACAAATGGCGCCCAACTGGTGATTATCAACAACAACAACAACAACAACAACAACATCATCATCAACTTCCTGTGTCAACAATGGATTGGAACTTGTCAACATTGTCTTCATGTGCTGTGTGCTTCACTGTTGGTGAGACTTAGTAGATAAACAATTCACATACTGTTACCAATCTGTGCTGGAACATCTTTGTGTTGTGTGACTGAAAAACACTGACTGACCCCACTTACACATTTGACTTTAATTTATTTTTTTTTTTTTTGACTGCTCAACTTATAAATTTTTTTTTTTTAAAAATACTTGCAGTTAACCGAAGGTTTAGGAACTGTTGACATAACTGTTTTATTATAAATTATATATTGGTATACCAAACTGCAATTCAATTTTCTCAACGGTGTTTTATGTGAGAAATGATCATTTCATTTTCAGAATGATTGTACTTTAATTTTTTTTTTTTTTTTTGGAGTGACCACTTGTGGTTTGTACCGGTACAATTGTTTTATTATGATTTAGTGCACACTGGTTTTCTATAAGGGTTTTCAGCTGAACAATTCAATGGTTGATCTAATATAACATTGTGCACCACTAATCAACAAAATTTTTGAGTTCTTTAACCACTGAATACACTAATAATGTTTTTGTACAGGTTGAACATTTTGTTTCTGATTTTCAGTGAAACTTAGATGTTTTGAAAAAAAAATTTTTTTTTTCAAATTATGACTATTCATTTATTTTCAAGTTGGTACATGGAGTTAAAATAATGTGATACTTGTTCCAAATTAAAACTATTCAACAAAAATTTTAGGTACACATTGTACTTCATTAAACCATTGAAAAAATCAAGCAATGGACACTTAACTAAATGGTGTCCAATAATGTGACGTACTGGTTTACTTATACATATTGTATCATATGTTCGCTATGTCATGTTTTCATTCGAAAACATTTAGGGTGTCCAAAACATTTATAGTACAATTATTTATTATCATTACCATATTTGTAACAATGGCTGAAAAATTAACTAGTTTAGAGCTTGAAAAGCTTGCTGAAGCATTTAAAAAGTTAGGCGTGAAGCCTAAGGTAGATAGTTCTGAGGACTTAGCAAAATGGATGGTTGATGCAGTCAGCTCTGGTCAGTTAGGACCTGATGTCAAGTCTGAACCGACTTTACCTTACCATTATGGACCATTAAAAATATCTTTCTTTTCTGGTGATAAAGCATCAAAAGATTGTGACTTTGACTTGTGGCGATATGAAGTCACATCTTTAGTAAATGATCATGTGTATTCAAATAGTGATATACTATTAGCTATTAGAAGGTCAGTTAAGGGTAATGCTGCAAGAGTTTTGATGCACATGGGACAAAATGTAACTATTCAACAAATTATTGATAAGTTTGATTCTGTGTTTGGTTCTGTCGATATCCGACAGTCATTGCAGGCAGCATTTTATAGTGCCAAACAAAATGATGGTGAAGACGTTTCAACTTTTGCCAGCAGATTGGAAGATCTTGTTGCCAAACTTGTTAATGCTGGTGTCGTTCAGTCAATAGAAACAAATGATATGCTTTGTGCTGCACTTTATGCTGGGTTGAACCATCAATTAAAATCAGTGTCTGCCTTCAAGTTTAACGAGGTTATTAGCTTTGATAGACTTAGAGTAGAGCTGAGAAGACTTGAGTCTGAGATGGGATTCTTTGCTGTGCATACTAAATCGGCCATAACTTCAGAGGACCAAATAAGGTCTCTAACAGGGGTTGTAAATCAACTCCGCTCTGAAGTTAAGGAGCTGAAAGCAAAAATAGAAAAGAAAGATTCTGATGAAACACACCAACAAAGATTCAGACCAGATTACCAATCTGCTGGTAGTGCATTACGCAATGAACCCAATGGTAATTGGAGACATGAAAATAGACCGAGACCAAATTACAGAGATCATCCACCAAGACAACAATACAGTTCTGAAAGCCAAGATGACAATTACAGACGGCCAAGAAATGAAGTCCAGTGCTATAGGTGTGGTCAGATGGGACATCTACAGATTGGCTGTAGGGTTCGACTTGACCATCAGAAAAAATCTCCAAGATTTAATTTAAACTATTGAAGACCTATGAAAATGGGCTATTCATAGGTCAAAACACTACTGATACTAGCCCAGGTACTGAAAATTTAGTTGGTTCCAGTACTGAAACACAAGTGTCAATAAATGGTATCGATAGCTATGCTCTATTGGATACAGGTTCAACTGTGTCGACGATTTCAAGAGAATTTTATGATGCACACTTGTCAGATATGCCGATGAAGTCTCTTAATTGTATTCTGAACATTGAGTGTGCAGATGGAAAAACTTTACCTTATGAAGGATATGTAGAACTAGATGTTTGTTTCTCAGGGTTACCAAAACCAGTAGATCAGAGTTGTATTGCTCTTGTTGTACCTACAAGTAACTATAATTCTAGGGTCCCATTACTTGTTGGAACAAATATTTTAAACCCTGTATTACAGTCCTGTACAGATACATATGGATACAGAATGATGCAAACAAGAACTCTATCTACACCATGGTACATCAGTTTTAAGTGTATCCTACAGCGTGAGAAGAATTTAAAGCGCAACAAGAATATTTTGGGAATAGTGAAATGCTGTGAGAGCAAAAGTGTAACTATTTTACCAAACACTTCTGCTACGATATCTGGATGTATGATTCAGACTATGGACTACACTTCAACAAATGCAATCTTACAGTCTACAACTGATGCAGTGTTTATGAAAGATTTAGATTTGAGTCCGTCAATCTTTACTTACAGTGGTAAAGGAAAATGTTTTGTTGATGTACCAGTCTCTAATTGTTCAACAAAAACTGTCACAATTCCACCAAATGCTATACTTTGTGAAGTTCAGCCCGTGATGATTGAACATGGAGAGGTTCTACAAAATGGAGGGTGTGACCAGCTCAAGAATTTTATTGATGATTTGGAGATTTCAACTTCTTCTTTATCCACTGGACAGTGTCAACACTTCAACGATTTGTTGATGAAGTATGAAGATGTTTTCTCCCAAAATGAAAAAGACATTGGTCACTATGGAAAGGTAAAACACAGGATAGAGTTAACAGATGAAACACCATTCAAGCAGAGATTTAGAAGAATACCCCCAGCTATGTATGAAGAAGTACGGGAACATCTGCAACAACTAATATCCTCTGGTGTGATCAGGACATCATATTCTCCCTATGCATCTCCTGTTGTCTTAGCACGACGAAAGGACGGTAGGCTGAGAATGTGTATTGACTATCGAGTTTTAAATAACAAGACAGTGAAAGACAGTTATGCACTCCCTCGCATAGATGAAGTATTAGATTCTTTAGCTGGTGCAAAATATTTTAGTGTTGTAGATATGAAGTCCGGCTACTACCAGATTGACATAGATGAAGACCACAAACAGAGAACTGCCTTTACTGTTGGTCCACTGGGATTTTACGAGTACAATCGTCTCCCATTTGGTTTAGCCAATGCACCTGCGACATATCAGCGTGTTATGGAGCAATGTTTCGGTGAACTACACTTAAAAATTTGTTTTATCTATCTTGATGATTTAATCATTTTTTCTGATAGTATAGAACAACATATGGAAAGACTAGAAAAAATATTTATTCGTCTTCGAGAGTGTGGTTTAAAGTTGTCACCGAAAAAGTGCTCTTTTTTCCAGGAGAAAGTAAATTTTATTGGTCATGTCGTATCAGCAAATGGGATTGAAACTGATCCAAAGAAGATCGAGAAAATTAAAGATTGGCCAAAACCTACAACACCAGAAGAAGTCCAACAGTTTCTTGGTTTCGCTGGCTATTATCGCCGATTCTGCAAAGATTTCTCCAAAGTCGCTAAACCACTGACAGAACTAATGCCCAGACCAGAGAAAAAAATTAGAGGAAAAAGAAAATCTGGAAAACCAACAACTTGGAAATGGGGGCCAGATCAAGATATGGCATTCCAGAATTTAAAGGCAATGTTATCAACACCACCAGTCTTGGCATATCCTGATTATGCCAAAACATTTGAGTTACACACTGATGCCAGCCAAAAAGGATTGGGGGCTGTATTATATCAGAACCATGACAAATTGAAGAGAGTGGTTTGTTATGCAAGCCGAGGACTTAACAAGGCAGAAAGCAATTATCCTGCTCATAAGCTGGAATTTTTGGCGCTCAAGTGGGCTGTCTGTGATAAATTCCACGATTATTTGTATGGTCAAAAATTTACTGTTCTAACAGACAACAATCTATTTACCTATGTTCTGAGTACAGCAAAATTGGATGCGGCTGGACACCGATGGCTTGCTGCCCTTTCAACATTCAACTTTGATATTGTTTATAGACCTGGTAGAATAAACAAGGATGCTGATGCTCTTTCAAGACACCCTGCTTTACCACACCAACAGTCTCAAACAGAGAATACATCGGTGGTCAACAAGGACACAATCCAAGCCATTTGTCATGGTGTTCACCATCAGACTTATATTGAATCGTTGTCAATGTCAGAGAATGTTGTAGCAGATTTACAACCAACAGGCCAAGAAATTATGCAAAAGACGACAAAAGAAATAAGAGCAGCTCAGCGGGATGACACATTTTTAAGTATTTGGTACTCAGCTGTAACAAATAAACGGAGACCAATTTTATCTAAATTACCCTTATCGTCATTTCATACAGCTATGTACAGAAACTTTGATCGTCTGAAAATTGTAAGAGGTGTTCTCTATAAGGAAACTTGTACAGATGAAGTAAACCATTTACAGTTAGTTTTGCCATCTGAATTTATTTATCATGTTTTGAACAGTCTTCATAATAATGTTGGACATCCTGGAAGAGAGAGAACTCTGTCTCTACTGAGGGACCGGTTTTATTGGCCAGGCATGTCAACTGATGTACAGAATTGGATTGCTAGCTGTGGTCGATGTATCCGTTTCAAAGAAATAGGGAAACAAAAGGCACCTCTAGTGAATATACAGACATCTCAGCCACTCGAGCTAGTCTGTATGGACTATTTGCAGCTAGATACATCGAAAGGTGGCATACAATATGTTTTGGTGGTAACAGATCATTATACCCGCTATGCACAAGCCTATCCAACCAGAAACATGAGTGCGAAAACTACAGCTGATGTATTTCTTAACCAGTTTGTACAACACTATGGTTTACCTCGCCGAATTCATTCTGACCAGGGTGCAAATTTTGAATCAAAATTGATTCAGGAAATGCTGTCAGTTCTTGGTGTGGATAAATCCCGCACAACTCCATATCACCCTATGGGCAATGGAATGTGTGAGAGATTTAATCGCACACTTATTGACATGTTGGGCACCCTGGAAAAGGAGAAAAAGGCAGCCTGGACTACAACCATAGCTGCATTAGTGCATGCCTACAACAGCACTCGCCATGACACTACTGGATACTCACCCTTTTATTTGATGTTTGGACGTGAGCCACGCCTACCAGTGGATATGGAATTTGGATTGGAGGAAAACCAAAAGTCACAGTCCTTATCCAAGTATGCCACTAATTTGAAGGAGAAGTTTCAAGAAGCATACAGAAAGGCGAATAGAAACATCGATAAGGCTCAAGGTCATCAAAAGAAGACATATGACATCAAAGTTAGAGGTGCTCATATTCAAGTGGGAGACCGAGTTCTTGTTAAAAGAATGGCCTTTGAAGGACGACATAAACTGGTAGACCGTTGGAGTGACGAAATTTATGTGATGGTGGACCAACCAAATGTGACCATACCAGTTTATGAAGTGAAAAGAGAAGATGGAGAAGGAAAATCTAGAATTTTACACAGAAACCTATTGCTTCCTGTAAATATTTTAAATGAAGACTTGGAAAAGAATTCTGTCCCACAAGAACCAGCACCTCGTAAAATTTCAAAAAGTACAGAGAAGCTTAAAGATCCAACACCACCAAAAGCTGCACCTCGTAAAGTATTAAAAGAACTATGTCCCCCTACACCAATACCTCGAAAGAAGAAATGTAAAGAAATTACAGATATCAAGAACCGAGTGGAAGGAGAGAAAAGTGAGAGTGATAGTGAGGATGAGTTTATGGTCATGCCTCATACAGAAATCAGTATTCCACCAAATACTGAAGTGGCCGGCCAAAATGGACGATTTGTCTCTCGGCAACTAAGTGACGACTTTGGCTCTGCTGGGGAGACCCAGGAAGAAGAACAGCGTGGGGACGCCCACAATCACATTCCAGGTGATGCTGATCTTATTCCTGGTGGAAATTCATCAATTCTTGATGAATCAGTGCCTTCCAGGGTAGAAGATAGTAATGTAGAAACCATTACAGAAATTACTCCATCAGATGCTTCTCCTGGAAATGCTCAAAGTAATGATGTGATACATGGTGAAAGTAATGCTCCACCAGTAGCATTACCAAGACATTCCACTCGGTCACGAAAACAACCCTCATGGATGACATCTGGTGAATACAGCATGGCACAAACTACTACTACTGAAGAATGGAAAGACAGAGTTGGTGTTTTAAAGTCTTTAGCAGACGAAGGATTTTTTAAAGATAACAGTAGTAGTATATGTCAAGCAGTTCTGTCTCTCATTACTAAAGAGTAAATGTCTGGGACGACATTTCTCGATGGGGGGAACTGTGTGACAGAATCAGAATTGGGGATGTTGCAATATATTTTTATTTCAACTGTACATACTGTTTATTACTGTTTTTAGCTAGCAGAAATTAGTTTTGTTTTTAGGTGAAGTACTGTGATGCAGAATGGAACATAATTTCCATTGAAAACGGTTTATATATATGTCTCCTAGTGTGTTTATATTGTAGCTGAGCATCTGGCCCACTGATGTCCAGTTACAGGTTATTGATTTCCTCAATGACCTACAATCTAGTTTGCTCCATATATAACTCAGACAAACTTCATGCACTGTTCACTAATCAACCAACTAACATAACCTTATTAGGCAGTCAAATCTGTCCAAGTAACACCATTGGACAGATTCGTTTACTGCTCACCTGTCTGTTCAGGTAATTTACTGGACAAGGGTTTTCAAATTATACCCTCAATTTTGTGCAGAGAGATCAGTGCTATTTTTGTAAAATCTGTATTTTCTGATAAAATTATAAAATTGTATTAAATGTTCTACTCTGTGTAATTCATGGAAAATGTCAGGAACATAAAATAATATGGAATAAGGAGGATTGAGGAGTTCTTGAGTCAAGGTACAGTCAAATTACTGCATAGGTTATATATATATATCTTAATATTTATCTATTTATTTATTAACTGGTAATTTATAACTTCAGCCGCATTGATTGCCTCATCCGTTCAGTGCTCTATTGTCTGGAGCACTGGTCTGGTCATGCAATCAGTGTCCTGACCCACAATAATTGGAATAATCAGTAATAAGTTATAAAATTAAATAATTATAATTCCTGTTTTGAGCTGCGATATTGTGAGGTCAATTTGTTCCGAATTCTAAATTGTAACTTGGTAGTTTTCTGCGGTTAGTAGTAATTAAGTAATATTTAGTTATAATAATTAATTATTAATTAATCTGGCATAAATGGAAATACTTTGGCTTCGTACAGCACTGTTGATGCTGGAAATTATATCTGCAATTGCATTGTCATCAGTGAGTATGTGATTCAATGCTTTCTGCATTGCAGAATGCATTGAGCACATACCACTGAGGACAGTGTAATTATTGACTCTCCCATTGTTATTTTAGTATAGCTCTTAGTGTTATCCTTTATTATATTCAGGTGCTAGCATTGAGTAGGACTTGACTGTACCATGATGTAGAGAAACAGACACAGGAGGACTAGCTTATCACACTGATGGTATGCATCCATTTTCATCTTAGTTTTATAATGTAAATATTGGTACTTCACTATTTGTTGTTGTTAAATAGTGCAGTATTACTACACTGCAGTGGTAAGCTATAGGTCATTCGTTGACCGAGTTTCAGTGAACTATTGAGTCAGTTGTGCTGAATCACTTTTATTGAATTAGGATTTATTTTGGTATTTTGGGTATAGCCATATATGCTGAAAGTAACATTGAACTCCAATCAGTCAAATTGTATATTTTAGCAATAGCTTGATTCTAAGTCAGTCTGCACTTCGTAGTTGATTGTTATTTCTGTGGATTAATTATCCACCATGTCTCATTTAGGACTTACATATTTGTGCAGAAATGTTACCTGGATTGTGATTTGCTGGAAAGATCTGGTATGCCGTGTGATTTACTCGTGGGTACACCAATGGGACTTTTTGTCAGATTTAGGTCTTCAAGTTGTTCTGTGGTGTTCGCATGGGTGAACCATATTTGTTTGATTTGGATTGTTTTATTACAATTTACTGGATCTTATATAAGGGAAGTAACTTGGTCATAATTAGCAACTCTTATTGAATAATAGCCTCATCATTTTTTCATTAGCTTTTGGTTTAATGTATTACACCTGTGCACTGATAGTCCATCAACTGTTGTGCCTAACCGGAGTGAGCTTGATGGGCTCGCTCCGGTGCAGCATGCTAGTTTCTACCTTTTAGTGGTATGTTATGGTGAGTTGGACTGTGGTTAATCCCAAGAGCCTATCGCCCACTGTATCTTACTGGAATGAGCTAATGGAGCTTGTCCCAGTGTGTGACATCGGATTGTACTTTCTTGGTATGAGCTCACTGTTGATTACATAACAGTGACTGTCAAGGGTTCATTGACTGCTGTACCCTACTGGAATGAGCTCATTGAGCCTGTTCCAGTGATGTACATCAGATGATGACTCCTTGAAACGAGCTCAGTTAATTACACCTCTTGTGTGGAAATCACTGAAATGATGAGGATGAAGTCTGAAATATCCAGGTTGTACATATTTTAAGAAGTTTTTATTGTTTATTTGTAGAGTTTGGTTTTTGATGAAATATTTGATGATTTGTGATAATTAAACCGAATCCACGTTAAACTCTATACCAACTTGTTGTTACTTGACCCAACACAAGAACTGGTTACAATATAATATTTTATCACTTAATAAGTAACTTCCGCCCAAACGTAGCGCATTTGAAGATGAACAAAAGGTGTTGACGTACTTTGAATGTAATATTAGCTTGTTTTTCCAAACTTCCCGATTAAATACCACACGTTTGTATGATAAAAGGGATACCAAACTCACTGCTTCTGTACTGAATTTACCCTCATCCAGTAAACATGGATTGTAATTTAGTAACAATGTTCATAACTTTGGTATAAAATTAAACCTTGTTTCGGGGTGGAGACAATATCTTAAGGAGTATGTCTTTGGACGCCCCCCCCCCCCCCCCCCCATTATCCAGGCCCCACAACCCCTTTCCACAATTGAAAGGCTACACATAACACCATATACTCTGTATAATTATTTATATCACATGAAACTTCGTTAATTTCGACGTAACGACCCATGTCTTATTTCCTGATTATCAACTAGTGTATAATCGGCGCGTAGTCCCATAGCAGCAGCATTGTATTCTTGACATGACGTTCACATGACGTCAATTACGACAACAGGTTCAAGTAAAGCGCATTCATGACGTCATGGTGTGAAGCGTCTGAGCCAACGAACTGATTGTCGGTTGTTTTGGGAGAATTTAGCGACAATGAATTAAATAAAAAGTGTAAAAAACATTCGAAAATCCATGTGATATACAGAATCTTTAACTCGTGATGTTTGGATATAAGATTTTTTGAAACTCGTTTGATTAATTCGATTCACAACTCGCCTAAAGGCTCGTTGTGAATCAAATTCATCAAACTCGTTTAAACAAATCTTATATCCAAACATCACTCGTTTGAGATCCTTTACGTAATTGTGCTTTTTGTTATTTTAGATCGTATTTTATCATGACTTCTCTGTTTTCTCTGCTTATTACATTTCATATTTTCAATAAATATGAGTGTGTGCATGCGCCCCTGTGCCAGCCCAACCCTAACAAAATTGACCTAGCTTAGTAGAAAGTTTTATATACCAATTATTTAATCAATGTATCTAAATCAACTACAGCCCTTTCCCCTTCGCTTTTGCCTTATCTTTCTGCTACACATTTGTTCGTTAATGCCTTTGTTCTTTTCCTTTTCTCTTTTTAATCTGCAAAAAAAAACATTATTATTTTTGTACATTGTCAACTGCTATCATAACATACTGGATTGTTAATGTAATGGAGAGGAGGCTTAGCTAAGTGTTGAGCACTTGTCCTCCAATCCCTTTGCATTCTTGTTAGCAAATAAAATATGTTTAATCTAATAAATATTAGTTAGTTCTTCCTAACACCTTCAGTTGAGTTGATTGGTCAATTTCGAAAGAACGTTTTCTGATTGGTTAAATTAATGCTATTTCAAAATTCATCTTGACATTCTTGTACTTATGTTATATTGATTCATGGCGCATGGCGTGAGTGCAGCTGTGACGCGTCACAGTCCAATGCATGACGTTCAAGGTGAAATTCCATTCTTTAATCCTTTTTATAAAAGACGTGTTTTTTGGTAACTGTGGTGTCATATGATAAATAGAATATGAAATGCGTGATTTGACCGCTCGATATTTATTAAACTTGTCTACACATTTCTTGTTTTGCCTCACCAGAGGCTCGACAAAACGGAAAATTCTTAGACTCATTTCATAAATACGGAGTGACAAATACACTCATTCCATATCTTCTATTTCTTTACTGTACGTAGGTGGGAATGTTCTCCGAAGTGTGCTAAAATGAAATGTGGTATATAGACTATACCAACAGCTCACAGTCTAGTCCAGAGTACAAGTTATAAACTAAACAAAATATGAGGTCACCTAATGTTCACTATGCAAGAAACTAACTTTCAGATGCGTTGGAATTATTCTCTATTTCACTTGTTTGGATTTTAGTCTTAAATTTTGGAAAAACTTGAAAAAAGTGGCAAATAGAAAAACCGAATAGCCCTACTCAATGTGATAATTAAGTTAGATTATTTTCAGGATTCTTTTGAAGAACCCAAGCTCCCATCCAAAGAGTATCAAATTCCATACAGTGGTAAATGAAAAGCACGAATAGCCTCACCCAAGGTGAACAAAATTAAGCTCGAATATTTGAGCATTGTTTTGAAGAACCCCAGCTCTTATTCAAAGAGACCCCGATTCAATACGCCCCGCAGTTGAAAATACGGTAAAGAGGGTGAGTGTGCGAGCAGGGTACCAGTCTGCTGCCCCACGGATTCCAAGCTCTCTGGAATCTCTCGGATAGACATTCATGTTATAAAATCGAAGTGGGTATACTGTGTTTGTCCGAAGGCTATTATAAAGATGGGATGTCTAATCATAATTCTACAAGAAACGGGTGTTACAATTTGATGAACATAATATTACTATTTAGATGACCCCGATGGATGACCCTGGCAGTGATGTCATGCCACGTGACCAAGTGGCGCCATGTTGTGTTGTCATGATACCCGTGGGGCAGCCATCTTTTGACGTCATGCCCATAGTGATACGTGTTGTTAGTGCGCATGCGCAGTGTGTGTTGTTAGGGTGATACGTGTTTCCGTCGTCCATTTTGTATACTGGAGGCCACCATATTGGTTTCTATGGTAGAACGTGGTTGCTATGTGACCTGAAACCTTCTAATAGGACAGGGGTACATTCGGGGGGTACTTGTACAAGAGTAGTTTCCCGATTCATAAAATTACCCCAATTGACCAGACAATCCTTCCAAATAACCAAAATCCACCCAAAACGACCGAAACGAACTCGATAAAGCCCCATTTTGGGCATATAATTGTAGCAAGTAGTGCTATTACTTGTCTCGAGTTACCACAAAATCCTTGGTTTCTACCTGTTATTCGGGGTCATCAACTCTCATATTATGCCTGATATAGTTTTGCTACGATGACTACCAAATATTAATACCACACATTTCTGTTTCATCAGGAATGTACCTATTGTTTATCGACTAAGTATTTAACGACTCATTTTGGAATATTCCTAGTTCCTATTCAATAATCTACATAAGGTACCTTAGTCTAAATCGAACCCCACCTATCAACAATCTATTGTTGCACTGCGAAACAAAATTTTCTTACTCATCCATTCAACCGCTACATATCCACTCGCACATTCAATCATTGTCATGTTCAGTCACTAGAAGGAGTGAAGTGGGAAGTTCATTTTTAAATTCACCTAATCAATAATTTATTGTAGCACCGCGAACCAAATTTCTCTCTCTCTCTCATTCATTCAACCGCTACATATCCACTCGCACATTCACTCATTCTCATGTTCAGTCACTAGAAGGAGTGAATTGGGAAGTTCATTTTTACATTCACCTTATCAAGTGTGCTAACTCTTCTAGAAGTCCGCCAATTCAAGTTAGATCGTTCCACACTATCACGTTCGTCACTATTAACTAACGGTAAAGTGGAAACCAAAAGACATGAAATACAGAAATGTTTCTAAGAATACCCGTAGTTTTCGAAGGCCAGTAACCCATTGGGCCATTACCTCCACCCAAATCCGCCCCACCCCCACCCCCCCTCAATATTGCATCATCGTCGTTTGAATTTCGTCCATTCTTACAACTATCGTCATATTGTTAGGTACCTTAGTCAAAAATGGTCCCATCTATCAACAATTTATTGTTGCATTGCGAACCAAAATTCTCTTTCTCATCCATTCAACCGCTACTTATCCACTCGCACATCCACCCATTCCCATGTTCACTCACTCGAAGGAAGGAATTAGGAAGTTGATTTTTAAATTAACCTTATCAATAATTTATTGTTGCACCGTGAACCAAAATTCTCTTACTGATACATTAAACCGCTACTTATCAACTCGCACATCCACTCATTCCCATGTTCAGTCACTAGAAGGAATGAACTGGGAAGTTGATTTTTAAATTAACCTTATCAATAATTTATTGTTGCACCGTGAACCAAAATTCTCTTACTCATACATTCAACCGCTACTTATCTACTCGCACATTCACTCATTCTCATGTTAAATCACCAGAAGGAGTGAATAGGGAAGCTGATTTTTAAATTCACCTTATCAAGTTCGCTAACTCTTATAGAAGTCCGCCAATTCAAGCTAGATCCTTCCACTATCACGTTCGTCACTATTAACTAACGGTAAAGTGGAAACCAAAAGTCATGAAATACAGAAATGTTTTTAAGAATACCCGGAGTTTTCGAAGGCACGTAACCCATCGAGCCATTACCTCCACCCAAATCCGCCCCCCCCCCCCCTCAATATTGCATCACCGTCGTTTGAATTTCGGCCATTCTCACAACTATTGTCTAATTGTTATCCACTCGCACAAGCACCCATTCTCATGTTCAGTCACTAGAAGGAGTGAATTGGATTTTTAAATTCACCCTATCAAATTCGCTAACTCTTTTCTAGATTCATTCCCTACGGTGTGCCTATTTCTGTAACACAAGATTATGTGAATTGTACTGAAAACCATTTTGCATACCGTGATACCGCATATCTATCTATCCGCCAATTCAAGTTAGATCCTTCCACTATCGCGTACGTCACTATTAACTAACGGTAAAGTGGAAACCAAAATTCATGACACACAGAAATGTTTCTAAGAATGCCCGTAGTTTTTCAAGGGCAATAACCCATTGAGCCAATACCTCCACCCAAATCCGCCCCTCCCCCCTCAATATTGCATCGTTTGAATTTCGTCCATTCTCACAACTATTATCATATTGATAATTGATCACTATTGTCTATTGATAACTCATTACAGTTATAAATTTAAACATCACGTAACAAAGCCCCTGATAGTGCGATGAAACACGGAATTCGTACTCACTCGTGTACAAATACATTTATTTCGTGTCTTCGTACAGGATATTTAAATGCGGTGCTCGCGAGGATAGTGTTGAAATATCTAGTACAATGACTCGATTAAAAAGGCTTTCAGTTAACATATCTAACATATTTTGTTCAAATGCTAATTTATCGTGTTGATCAGATACTATCGGCCAGGGGTACTGATAATTTCGCTCAGATTGTGAGCTAGTTTGTTGAAGTGTCGGTTAATCAAAGAACATATTGATTCCTCATAGTCCCAATTCCGCCCTAATTTACAACTGCTATCATAAATTGCCGTGAAACACTCGAAACTCCCAATAAAAACGCCACCTACCAAAGCCTCCGATAGTACAAAGGAATTTGGTTTTTCTACTCACTATGAATCATGTGCAAACATAATTATTTCGGATTTTCCTGCAGGATAATGAAAAACGGTGCTTGCGAGAACCGTGTTGGAATATCTTGTATAACAATTCGAATAAAAAGTCGTTCAGTTAATTTTTTCAACGGAATTTATTTAACCGTCAACTAATATATTGTGAATTAAATGTATGTATTAATCGGAGACCATCAGTCACGGGTGCTGATAATTTCGTTCAGATTTTGACCCAAGTATGGTGAAGTGCCCTTAAGCCGCAGGAGAGAATTGTCATGAATTTATGTCTATCACTCATTGTCACTGATGGAAACACAGTTTAACAAAGCATCCGGTGATAAAGCCGAACGTATTTGTACACACTGTGAATCGAAAAGAATGATTTCGTATTTTCGTGCAAGATATTTGAATACGATGCTGTAAGAGCCGCGTTGAAATATCTTGTATTGAAACTCAATTACAAAAAAAATAAATTGTCAATTAATTTCTGCAACCAAATTTGGTTAACCGTTCATTAAGTTATTGTGAGTAAAATACATGTGGTAATCAGAGACTCTCAGTAGACACGGGTTCTGGTATTTCCGTTTAAATTCTGAACTCGTCTGCTGAAGTGCCAGTCAATTGCGGAACAGAATGATTCTTCGCAGTCCAAACTCCACTGAGTTCACAACTATCGTTATGAATTGTTGTGTATCACACATTGTTACAACTGATATCACGCAACTGTGTTTAGCCTGTAGAATACCTAATGTTTACAAACCAATCATCCTACGACCCATTTCTGGATTATTCCATGTTTCTATTCATCAATCCACTAATCGCAATCTTCCTTGGTGTAATAATCCATTGATCTACCACCCCCTCCTCAATACTGCATCAGTCCAAACTTTTCCCAAACTTACAACTATTGCTGTGATGTGAATTGCTGTCAATCAATCATTAGTGCTTCCAATAAAAATACCACCCAACAAGGCCTCTGAGAGTACAAATGAATGCGTTATTTGTACTCACTGTGCATCGTGTACGAACACATTTATCTCGAGTTTTCATGTATGATATTTAAATACGGCACCAGCGAGAACCGTGGTGGATCGTCAGTGAATTTATTGAGTTAAATGTACGTGTTAATAAGAGACTTTCACTCGCCCTCCGTCTGTTGCTGAACTTGTCTTCTTCTCCCGGACAACGACATTAAAATTAAAATACCATGCAACACCCATCCCTCCCCTCCCCCGGTCAACATATCACCTGTAACATCAACTGTTATATAATGCTTGATATAGTTTTGCTACCACGTTGACACCAAAAGTACACGTAGTTTTCCAAGCCCGATAATCCATTGACCCCCCACCCCCACACACTCACACACATACTCAATATTGCATTATTCTGATTAGCCATATTATCATGCTAAATATAGTTCTGCTATCATGTTGACCCATTAGCGATATCATACACTTTATTTTCTCCAGTAATTTATAAATTATTCACCGGATAGGCATCTAACGACCCGCGCTCTGCCACTCACCCATGCACCTGCTCATCGGGGAAAGCTTCACAGAGAGTGAATTTGTAAGGCTTCCATTTAAAGTTTAGTCCCTTCCTCCTGTCCTCACAGCATCCACTAAGTTCACCAGCAACACAAACATACCCATCCAAGACACCAAATGACGCGATGTTGAACCCAACAAATTTATGTACACATATTTTAGTGTTTTTACCATATTTGTACAGAGTTATTGTGTTCCCAATCTGACACCAAACCATATGTTAAAACTGTAACAGACTGTGACAACAAATGTAAGAAAATTTTCGTCTACTGATTCAACCCCCTTTATACATTGCTAAAGTGTCCGGATCTTGAACTCCAACTATATTTACCTTGGAGTAATTCTTGAATTAAAACACCCAAGGAAAATACGGTATAATTTTCCAGCGGGAGAGTACGGCGATATGTCGACGCGTAATGGCGGGTAGCACTGCGCTCGACGTGGTGCAGATGGAAGCGGAGTACGATTTTATCCGGGTCTACAATGAAAAAGTATGTTCCCTACCAGAAAATGACGAATCCCGATTCAAAAACCACATAAACGATTGTAAATACTTTTAGCCTAGTGAATTTCGGTCTAAGACTAACAATTTAGACGCTGGATTCTCTCTATTTCACATCAACTGCCAAAGTCTAAAAGCGCACTGACATTCCCTTCAAACCTTGTTATGCAATTTACAAACAGGAAAAAATCTTTCAATAATAGGACTTACCGAAATATTCCGTATTCCTCCAGACAATTCGTTTAAACTTAAGGGTTAGGCCGCGATTATAAAATGTATGAGACACGATGATGATGATGGCTGGGGTGGAGTTGGGATATACATTAAAGAAGGGATAACATATAAAGTCAGAAGAGACATCTCAGTCTTCATTCCTCATGTTTTCGAATCTCTATTTATAGAAATAAAAGATAAACATAATTCCAAAATTATTGGCATCATATATCGACCCAACACCCCACCTAAAGCCGACATCAACCTCTTCTTATCAAAATTAACTGAAATAACGGATGTTTTGAATTCCGAAAATAAAAAAGTTTATATTATGGGAGACCTGAACCTCGACCTTTTAAAGGCATCCACACACTCCAAGACAGAAGAATTTATTAATCTCAAGTTTAGCCAGGGATTTTACCTTATATTACTAAGCCGATGAGAGTTGCTAGACATTCTGCTGGTCTGAAAGAACATATCTTTACTAACAATACTTCACAAACAACACTACCGGGAATAATTTTATCGGATGTATCAGACCATTTTGTTTTTTTTTCACATTTTACACCCAAAACATGTAATACACCACGGTTTACTCTGAAACAAATTATAAGCGAGGAAAGAATCGCCGAATTCAAAACACTTCTCTCAGAGAGTGATTTTAACCCGGTAATGGAGTCGAATTGTCCCAACGAGTCATACAAAACCTTTCTTAGCATCTATATGAAAGCCTACGATAAAGCTTTTCCGTACAAACGTGTTCGTCAGAATAATAAATTTATTAAGAAGCAACCTTGGGTGACAAGGGGGCTTATCACATCCTCTGTTAATAAAGAAAAAATCTGCAACAAAAAACTTAAGGCCCCCAACGAACAGAACGCATTAAATTACAAAAAAACTATTGTAGAATCTTCAACAAGGTCAAAAAGCAGTGCAAAACCATTTATTATGGAGACATCTTAAATGAAAATAGAAACAATAAACGAAGAACATGGCAAATCTTAAATGAAGCTATAAATAAGGAAAAGCGCGAAAGAGGGTAGCCATCGTTTTTTATGCAGGATGATATAGAAATAAAAGAAGTCAATAACATAGCAAACGAATTCAACAATTTTTTATCAGCATTGGAAAAGCTGTAGCCGACCAGATTCCGACACCAAACAAGTCCCATTTAGACAACATGAACAATAATATCTCCAACAACTTTTATGTGTTACCCACAGATTCCACAGACGTCAGTCAAATAGTAAATAAAATGAAGCCCAAATTATCAAAAGACTGCGATAGTATAACTAGCAGTCTTCTTAAACAAACAATAAACGAAGTACTGGATCCCCCCATACATGTTATTATGTTATTAATAATGCTTTTATTAATGGCAAATTACCTGATAGGATGAAGAATGCAAAGGCGATACATATATACAAAACAGGCGACGAGCATAGATTTACCAATTAAAGACCTGTTAGTACACTTCCCGCGTTTTCAAAAGTACTGGAAAAGCTAATGGAAACGAGACTTACAAATTTTCTAAATAGATTCAATATTTTATACCCCCATCAGTACGAATTTAGAAAACGCCATAGCACCATTCACCAAATCCTCCAATTTCTAAAAAGCACCGCAGTAGAAAACAATAGACAGGAAAAGAACAGCACTTTAGCACTGTTCTTTGATTTGCCAAAGGCCTTCGACACGATAAATCACGAAATTCTGTTAGGTAAACTTGAAAAGTATGGTTTGCGTGGTCACGCAAATAATTGGTTCAGAATTTGCCTGTCTGACAGGCTTCAGTATGTTATGTACGAAGTACACAAATCGGACTCAGCAAAACAAAGCAGTGGTGTCACACAGGGCTCAATTCTGGGCCCTGTGCTCTTTCTTTTATATATCAGTGATATCAGTAACTGAACATTACTCAATTCATTATTGTTTGCGGATGCTACCACTTTACACTGCACCGGTTCGGACGGGAATGCTATAACACATTATTTCAACAATGAAGTTCAAAAAATATTTGAATGGTGCTCTGCGAACCAACTGCTATTGAATGCTACAAAAAACCTCTTATGTTATACTTAACCTAAATAAAAGTAAGAGTAATAATTTCTGTCAAGGGATAAAAAATAAATAATCAAAAGAGATAAGCAAAGTCGGGGGAAGTGAGACAGAAAAATCTCTAAAATTTCTGGGAATAAACATTGATAAACACTTAACCTACAAAGCTCATATATCGGTTATGCTCGATAAAAAAGTAAAACATATTCTCCCACATAAAGTCCTGAAAACCTTGAACTACGCCCAGGCTCATAGCCATCTGATATACGGGATTTTAGCATGGGGCAATTTAAGAGCTATTAATAAACTAGTTATCATGCAAAAGCGCTCATTGCGAATAAGAAATAACGAAAAATACAATTCCCATACAGACCCCTTAATTAAGGAAAATGAAAATAAAATACTCAAAGTAGATGATTTGTTCAAGTTGCATGCATTACTGTTCGCGCATGACTGGCAAAATGGCAGCTTACTGGCCTCTTTGAACGATAGATTCAAGGCTACTGACAATCCACTTGGTAGGACAACCTGGCTGTCGGGACATCTATACATAGAAAAAACACGTACACAAACCCTAGATAAACTTCATTTTTTCGCCATCCCTAAACTATGGAACGCTTTAGACGACATAGTTCGAAATATCCGTAACAGGGCTCATTTAAGAAAACAATTGACCTTAACATTCATTTCGTCATATTCGACTTATGTCCGTTGCTATAATCCCTACTGCCCAGACTGTACTTAGTAAATATTGATCATAGTGGACCACTAGCAAATTAAACAAATCCGCAATAGAAACATACTAGTCGTGCGGTATGTCCTAATCTTGCACCCTCGTCCAATGCAACCTGCTGCGTTTTCCCTCTAGTTGCCCCACTAACCTCGCGTAGAGGCACACATAGTTAAGAAGCTGTAGACAATACTCCTGGGGAAAAGATATGCGTTCGGGAACACGTATTTAATCAAATGCTTGGTCAAGTCGGTCGGCTAATCTTGGGGAGTCACATGCAGTGAACTGGCCCACACCTAAATGATGTCAGTTAGATTATGGCATTCGCCCCATGGTGCGCCCGCCGATATAGACCTCTCGCCCAATTATAAAGAGCATGATCTTCTCAAGTTGGAACGATATTAACCACTCGATTTGACTGATTGTGGCTCTTGAACTTTACGCGGAGCAATGATGGTAATTTGGCAAGCAGGTTGCCAAAACAGAAACACCACCCTCCCGCTGTCTCTTTATCATGGCTTTTAACACTAGAACATAGTTTCGACCCAAGGAACGGAAAAAACGGCATCCCTATCATAAATAAGATGGATCGCTCCATGTTTAATCATCTAGTCACAGTCTGTTCGCGCGTTCTCTTTCCTTTAGGTGGTAGCAGGTAGACAGCCAATCTGGCTATGCCACTTCCCACGGTATGCTATTTGTTACTTTTGCATAATGTTTATTTTTGTTAATATCTTACACATATGTATACCGTGAAAAAAGAATTTGAATCTGAATCTGAGTCTTTCTGAATCTCCTCCTATCTATGCTATAGTTTTTGTCTACCCGACCCTGTTCGTTGGTTTTGGAGTACACTCTAGAATCGCTGAACCTATCAGTTGGAACAGTTTTACTATATTTAGCTTTTCTGGCCTCTAATGGTTACAATTTCAAGTAATTCGGTTCTTGTTTCATTTATCCAATCGTTTAATTTACTGCGACTAACTAACTAATCAGATTGCTTCCTTTCCCATAACGTGTTTGCAGAGTTATCTTCCCTGTGTACAACAAAAGCCTATATGACTCTCATCATCCCATGGAATCACTTTTTGGAAAATGTCTGGCCTTCGGCGCCCCTTTCTCTGAAAAGAGGCTATGAGGGTCATAAGAAATCCCTGAATGAGGTCTAATATTTACTATCCCTCTTAGCCTCATCTCGGTGTTCAACAACCATGCCCCACGAACCGCTTTTAAGAATCCCGTTTTGGAAAATCTCTGGTCTTCGGCACCCCTTTTTCTGAAATGAGGCCAAGAGAAAATCACTCAGTGAGGTCTAATTTTCTATACCTTTTAGCCTCATTTCCTTTGAGGCCATGAGGGCCATGAAAAACCCTCAATGAGGTCTAATTTACTATCCCTTTTAGCCTCATTTCGGTATTTAATTGCCATGTCCCGCGGAACCTCTTTTTAAGAATCCCGTTTTGGAAAACGTCTGGACTTTGGCACCCCTTTTTTCAGAAATGAGAACATGAGAAAATCCCACAGTGAGGTCTAATTTACTATCCCTCTTAGCCTCATTTCGGTTGCGGATATGAGGGCCATGAAAAACCCTCAATGAGGTCAAATTTACTATCCCTCTTAGCATCATCTCGGTATTTAATGGCCATGTCTCACGGAACCCCCTTTTAAGAATCTCTTTTTGGAAAACGTCTGGTCTTCAGCACCCCATTTTTCTGAAATGAGGCTATGAAAGCCAAGAGAAAATTCCTCAAAGAGGTTTAATTTACTATCCAGCTTAGCCTCATTTCGGCTGAGGCCGTGATGGCCATAAAAATCCCATAAAAACCCTTTTAAGAATCCCTTTTTGGAAAATGTCTGGCTTTCGGCACCCCTTTTTCCTGAAATGAGGGCATGAGGGCCATAAGGAAATATATCAATGAGGTCTAATTTACCATCCCTATTACCCTCATCTCGGTATTTAACAGCCAAGTCCCATGTAATCCCTTTATGAGAGTGCCTTTTTGGAAAATGTCTGGCCTTCGGAACCCCTTCTTCGGAAATGAGGCCATGAGTGCCATAAGAAATCCCTCATTGAGGTCTAATTTACCATCCCTCTTAGCTTCATATTTGTATTTGTAGATACCTATGGTATGGTACTATTAGAGGATATCCTTTATAGGATACCTTTTGTATGATATCTATCTGAGGAAAGTTATGGAACCTGTACAGCTTCTAGACCATCCATCACCTTCATAGCTCCAAGGCCACTACTACTGACTTGTCCATAGTTACCAGCATATGTCCTATCATTAGCTTCTACAGCAGTCACCCAATACTATAGTCTTCTACCTCTCTTGCAGCCTTCAACCATTACTTTTGGTCCTCCAATACAATATTCTTCTACCACTATTAGAGCTTGTAACCATTACTATTGACCTGTAGCAGTACTTTCTAGCTATACCTTCAGTCGATATTTTGCCTTATGTCGATATTTTGCCTTATGTCGATATTTTGTTTAATAAAAAAAGCCAGTATTTCACCGCCTAAGATAAACAAGCTGGCGATAAAGGGTCCACAACCCCATTCTCGATATAGTCCAATATGAAACCGGACTGTCACACGATAGAGAATGTATCGTTATAAATTGTATTTGTCCATCTCTGGAACGAATTTCCAAAGGTAAAGAAAATCACGGTTTTTGATATAAAATTCCATTCTTTCGAATCAAAAGCCTTTTCAAAATCAATTACAAGCAAATTTCCAGGAATGTTTTCAGATTCCATATAATCAGTTATATCTATTCTATTCTTTTATTTAACGGTATGTAAAATATCATAATTAATACATTTACAGAATAATGTTGTAATACCTATACATACCGTCAGGGGACAGCATAGACAGATTGGATGTCTTCCTGCTATCCCCCAATGTAGAAAACATAATTGGAACAACATCACATCAGACAGAGTACACAGTCGGAAAGAAAGAAATACAGATCCTTTTGAACTAATATTGAATTGTTGCATAGCTGCATTGGAAACAAGACCCTTAACCCTTTACCCAACGAATCGCCTGCATCCGCCCGCGTAATATGCAAATTCAGCAGTTGAAAAAATTTTATTTTTCAAACAATTTCAACAAAACCATATCATGTGACCCCTCGATGGAACGAGCTCGTTGAGCTCGTTCCAACGAAGGGTCACATGATATGGTTTTGTTGAAATTTTTTTTTAAAATTTAAAAAATGATATTTAAAATTATATTTAAAATAATAAATTTTGAAATCGTCTGCGTTGGGTAAAGGGTTAATAATATGATGTTTTAGAATACATTGAAAATAATATTGAAAATAAATAATTTAAATAATTTGGGAATAAGTTGAATGACAAGTTATTTTCTGCTATACACCTGCCTTTGATGAATCTTATTTGATTGCTACTAATAAGTTTATGGAGAAATAAATTTGTTCGATTTGCTTTTGCGGTTGTGTTATATTTTGTAAGGGATAGTCAGAAGAGTGAATGGATGTTGACTTGTTAATGAGGTTTTGTCTTTATCCTTTGTATGAATACTTTTCAGAATGCTGTGGTGTTGAGTAATTGACATTTCCTCTTATCTTGAGCTTAATTAATTGAATTTAAAAAGTGTAATTTTAAATCGGACCAAAAATATTTTAAAAATTCAACTGTAAACCCGTTAATCCCCGGCGTTTTCTCATTTTTCATTTGTCTGAGGGAGTTTGTTATTTCTACCATGACAGGTCGTCATCGACGCCTTGTAGTCCAGGGACATTAGACATAAAAATGAGAAAGTAAGGGAAAAAATCGGAGAAAGCTGATTTTTTTATATGTTTCCGGGACACACATTGCGGATAAAGTGTGAAAAGTCCCCGCGAATCCGAGTTGAGCTTTTTTAGTTATAGCGTTTTTTGATGAAAAAAATTTTTTTTTTAAAAATTCGACCCAGCTCCATATTTCTCATTCTTATTCGCCTTAGCAGGGTGAGAATCATAAATATCGTGCTGAATTATATTGAGAATACATATCCCCAACAGAAAATGCCAACTTTGTACCAATCCTCACACTCAATGGTGAAATATTCACGAAAATGTACAAAATTACGAAAAAAAATTTATTGTTCTCATACACACAACGGTACACAACGTCCATTAAATCAACTCTACGACTACTTTGGGAGTTAAATTATATATCAAAAATTGCAGAAAAGCAGTGGCTTTATAATGATATATAGCAATATTCATTTATTCCATAATGAACTGGTGAAACGTGTGAAATATTAACCATACCCCCTAAACTCAAATTCAAACGGCATCGACTTTTCTCATTCAAATACCGTATTATAGCATCATTGTTTCAATTTCCATGTTCGATTAAATCACATAATGTGGTGTTCGCCTACACTCAAGATGCATTGGCATGTAATGTGTGCACGTGTGCAACGTCAGATAAGTTGACAAAAGTGTTCGTTAGACTCGGCGGCTTCCATATGATTATGTCATATTTAGGGGCAATTGGTTCGATCATGGCTGGTAGCGGCTTGGGTGAACTTTGGGGGACTGCTTATGCTGGTGGGTCCATCCATCATTTGATCAGTGGTCATGCATATTCAAGAGCAGTTCGTGCCCATTTGCTAACACAAATTGCCATTACAAAACTTGTGTTTGAAGAAAGCCGAACACTAGATAACATAGACTGCACAGAAGTCAATGAAATATTCTGTGGACTTGCCAGAGGTGACTGTACAACAGCTGACGCTGTCAATCAAGAAAGTGTCAACCATCTACTGTCAAAATTACACGAACTGCTCCAGAATGCGTCCGTAGGACGCACAGGAAAGCTTTGGGTACAGTACTACGAGCAAATAGGTCTTCTCCAGTTGTTCTTGAGAGCAGAGCACACAGGCGACTGGGAACTCCACACATATTGTGTTCGCAATATGATTCTAGTATTTCACGTAGGTGGTCATTTTGCATACGCAAAAAGTTCTCATCTCTTTGCAGCAGATGAATGAGCTAACAGAAATAATGCAACAGGATGATTTGAAGTTGTTCACTGAGAAAGGTTACTTTACCATAAGGCGCTCAGATAAATTCTGGGACGGGATATATTCTGATCAGACCATAGAGCAGTGTTTAATGAGAATGTTCAAGCTCCCTGGTGGTCTCACACATGGCAGGGGAATAACCGATAGCCATTTTGCGAAATGGGTACATGGGCTACCTCTTTGCCTTCCGATATGTAATGCTCTCGAAAATTTTGTTCATGTTCACACTGGTCATGGCGAACAACATCGGGATCTCCGTCAATAGTTCACAATTGACTGATGCCAATGATATCACCAAATTATTGAACTGGCTCAGAGTGGATTCCCCCTTTCAGAATAGAGATCCACTACAATTAGTCTCTATAGCGACCGGGCTTGTGGCCGACGAAACTCTGAACTGTGACCAAGTTCGCAAAATTGGTGAATGTTGCGTATCGAATGTTGTAAGCAAAACGTTCAACAGCATCAAACTACGACGTGTTGACACTGTGAAGTCTTTCGCATCGATGGCAAATAGCATCAAAGTCCGTGGAAGTAAGGTAGTGATTGACCCCACAATTCTGTTCAACCGCATCACATGTGTTATTCAATCTCAAGCAGAGATGGAAGAGTATCTCAAATATGAACTCGCCCCGAAACCACCAGCATTGTTTGATTCTGCTGGAATGAGGAAGACACAGAAAAGCACGCTCGGTAAGATCCTCAAAACATACGGTTCCGAGCAAACTAAAATCCCAGAACATTCTCTGTTTGTTGTAGATGGTGGATTTTTATTGAGGGCAGTTGTATGGCCTAAACAGTCGTCATATAAGGACATATGTACATCATATTCCAATTATCTAGTGAGACATTTTGGGGCGAACGTCGTGGTTGTTTTTGATGGTTATGCTTGTACAATGTCGACAAAGGGCATGGAACAAGCCCGTAGATCTAAAGACAGGTATTCCATTGATATCAATATCTCACCCGAGTTACCAGCCACCACACCCCAATCCGATTTCCTTGCAAATGCCAAGAACAAAACCCAACTGATCGATCTTCTAATGCAGGAGCTATCTGCTATCAATATTCAGTCCAAGCAGGCCGAGGCTGATGCTGATGTACTGATAGCCGAAACTGCACTTGACATCGCTCAAGATGACAACAATGTTGTCGTTGTGGGAACAGACACAGACTTGTTAGTCATTCTTACCTCTCGAGTTCAACCGGGATGTAATATTCACATGATGTATTCCATTACCCCAAACTTACTAGTTTCAGTTAGAGAAATAGCAACCAAAATGGGTGACCATAGAAGCAACCTCCTTGTAGCACATTCTATAAGTGGTTGTGACACTACTTCTGCACTCTTTCGAGTTGGTAAGAAGAAAGTATTCAGTACAATTGTCTCCGATGTTACTAGCGACTCACAACAGTATGTCAACACAATTTTGGCGGATGACAGTACACCAAGTGCAGTAGCCGCTGCCGGGGAACAATTTTTCCTGATCTTATACGGGAGTAAAACTGTTTCCTCTCTCGACCAATATAGATATGTCACTTACAAGCGTTATGTAGCAAAATCTAAACTGAATAAACCCATCGACCTAGCCTCACTCCCACCAAGCAGCGATGCTGCACAACAACATGTCTACAGATGTTATCTCCAGGTCCAACAATGGCTGGGCACTTCGCTTCCTCCGACGGATTGGGGGTGGTCGCTAGACAATGGACTTCTTGTACCGACTGCAGCCACAAAGCCATGTGCCCCCGATAACCTACTGAATCTGATCAGTTGTGGTTGCAAGAGTGCTTGTACAAAAAGGTGTGGGTGTAAGAAGACAGGACTCTCTTGCTCAGGTTTGTGTAATTGCAGTTCGGATTCTTGTAACAACCACAGAAACACTGTCCAGTCGGAAATTTCTGAGTTCGATGAATAATATGTATATAAGTCATGTCATTTCTGTATATAGCGTTGATAATAGTCAATGTAACTTAATCCATGTTGATTGATTTGTACATTCTGTAAATATTATTTATTGATCTAATGCTGCCAGACACAGACGTGTCTGTTCGGTCCCAAGCCCGAAAATAGTTGAGTTCTCATGCTGACGAATTTTATGCCAAAAGGGGAACTCGGCCAGAAGCAGAGGGGGGTCTTCCATAATGTCTATTTTGTAAGCAATGATAAAAGTCTTCAAATGGTGGTGGATTTTTTATCGTCTGTCCAACTAACATCCCGTTCTGTACTACGACTCTTTGGGCAAATCCGTTAGGAAAATCGTCATTTTTTGCGTAAATCCGATACTTTTTTGTGAATTTTCAATAATTTTTCGCAGAAATTGTCACAGAATGCACATTTTCCTCTAGGTAAATGTATATTAGACATTATGTAGCTCGAAATACGCGTAAACAAAAAATACAGTTGGATCAATTCGAGGTTACAAAGTTCGTGCGATTTTTTTTGATTTTTTTCAAACGCGTTTACGAAAAAAGGCTGTAGAAAAAAAAGCTCAACTGGGATTTTAGGGGACTTTTGTCTAATCGTTCAGTGACATGTACTCGACATTCCCTGAAAAAATCAGCTCTCTCCGATTTTTTTCCCGAGTGAAACCTAATGTTCTTGGGCTATTGTGATTCAGTTTCCATCACAACAGGCACTTCTGTTTTGTCGATTAATTGGTCCAGATTGCAGACCTCTAATTTTGAACTCCTGTACAGATTTTGGTAAAATTTTCCAAGTTCATTAAAATTGCTTTGTGTTCTTTCAAGTATTGCTTTATTTTGAATATCGTGTTGTTTTTATAATTTGTTTTTTCTCTAGTCCTCAAAAATACTTAGTTGGCTTTTCTCCAATTCAACCCACCCAGTGGATTTTTTTCTCTCGACAAGTCAACATAACTTGGTCTCTGAGAATTGATCTCTGATACGCTGCCATACTAAATCTTTATAATTACAGAACTGTAACGTGATGGTGTATTGGAGAATTTCTAGTGAGCAAAATATTGATCACCAGACGTAAGATATATAACAAAGTTCACACCCCGGAGAGAAGTGCGATGAATGTGGAAGGAGTGACATCACTATGAGAATCTCTCTAGCATTTCTAGCTACTTTGGTCTTGCAAATAAAAGGTGAGTTTCATTTAAAATTGATTGACGTGCAATACGAGCAAAATGTATTACTAAACGAGTACTACGAGGTGAATATTCCAGTCCGACAGTTATTCCGATTTTTGAAGGAAGCAAACAATAAGTACAAGCTAAACGTCAGGTTTCGAATGATTTACGCTTATAAACCATATAAAGGCACACAAAAGTCTATGTTAATATATCAGAGACGGCTAACTTCAAATATAAGCAGTGCTGATATTATTGTGCTTCGGAGTAGCATGTCTGTGAGCTCGAAGCACGAGAATAACGGCGAGTTGTCCTGGGTCCAATTAAAGGTAACCCTGTTGGCAGTTGCAAAGACCCGGTGGAAGAAAGAAAGTCATGCGAAAATTCAAGTCAATTTCAGAGGCCAATATAGATCTCAATTGAAATATAATAACATAGATTTCAAATATTAACCCATTACCTAACGTGAAAAGCAGACGACACTTGCAAAAAAAAATCTTGAACAACTAATTTTTTTCATTTTTTGTCTCAAAAACATAGATTATGACCCCTCATTGCAACGAGCTCGACGAGCTCGTTCCAATGAGGGGTCATAACCTATGTTTTTGAGACAAAAATGAGAAAAATAAGGAAAATTCACTGAAGATTTTTGAGAATAGCGCTGGCCGGTTTTGGCCGTTACGTTGGGTAAAGGGTTGAAACAGTTTTTGTACGATTATGAACAGTCACAGGTGTGTATGGTGGTGTACAGATAGTTTTCTGGTGATGTGGAGACATGATAAGATTTGAGACAAAAATTAGCGATGCCCAGCATCATTGCTTGCGATGTGTGCAACGTGGCGACGGCTTGCGTCGCTAATTTCTGTCAGAAATTTGATTTTGTCGATCCCCGTATTTACTGTTAGTTGGTGTGCATCATCACCTGACAAACTTGTTTTTATATATATATATATATATAATGGGTCTCTGCAACACACACACTCTAACATCAACCCAGACCAACCGGTTTGAGTGAATATGAACACTATTGGGTTCATATTCACTCAAACTAGTTAATTTGTGTTGATTTAACCATTGATTTTAAAGTGCAGTCTTCTTAATTGTAACTGTCAGTAATTACTGGCATTATCTACATCTATTTCAGTTTTATGAATTATCATTGTGTATCTACCAATATTATAAGCCTAAAACGTTTCCGAGAAGCCTTCAGTTTTCGAACAAACGTTTTTGGAGGTGCGGATCCACCTAACGATGTGGAGGCGGTTCCCCATGTATTTACGCCCCGCAGCAAAGGTAAATCAACCAGAGGGACGTCCAATTTATGATAATCTAAATAAGGATACTAATTTACGTATTTCTTGCCTCAAAACAATTTTTTATATTAAAACTGGTGGCCTTCCGGATTATGAGCGGTTGGAGGAAGGGGCACACACCCCTTCTGAATCTTAACCGTTCATGACAGCTTGCTTCTGCTTCTTGTGCATTTTCTCAGCAACTATAACTGTATGTTGGGCTGAACCCTCACCCCAAGTTTTAGTCATAACTCTCTTTCACTCTCTTTTCTGTGGCGTTCATGGTGTGTGACAGTGCAAAAAAAATTCAAACCACATAAATTGAAAATCCTACATTCTCATGCTCGCACTAAAACAACATACAGGTCGTCCAATTCTTAAAGCATTCTTATTTTTAAAACAATTATGTACCACCAACTGGTACAGTACTGAAATGTACTTAATACAGTATTTATGTGATAGAAATATCAAATTCAGAACATATGTTAAATGCTAATTCAAACACCTTTGTTTCCAGTGTCACTTAGAGGCTGGAACATTTCTTGCTGTTTTACTTTCGTTATAAGAGCAATATACAGCTTTTATTTGGTCACATTTCAAAACCTGACACTATTAGTTTCAAATACTCCAAACAAGTGTACAGTACGTGGAGAGTGGATTGTAACAAAATCACCCGCGGAGTGGATTTATCACCCAACGTATCACTTTCAAATTCTGTACATATGGACAAAACACGCAAGCAATATTGCAGCCAATGGACCTCCGGGTTCAACCCGGAGGTCCATTGGCTGAAACTTTGCTTGTGATTGTTATGGTTTGCAGCGAATTCGCAATCATTGCCTGGGTGGAATCTCCACTCTGCGGGTGATTTAGTGATAATACACTCTCCACGTACTGTGTCATAATATGAATCAACAAACACCTCTTGTAGGGAATCCAGGAGAATCACAAGTTTGCATTGCGTGTACTTGGCATATGATGCAGAATACACAAACTAAATTTCATTATGATCCATCAATTATTGATGAAGTTGTGAAAAATCAAGTTCAACATGAATATGTTTTGTTTTAACAATTAAAGGAGCATCACTATTGTATGAAATCTTCAGGCATCGTGATATAATTTTGTGTTTCTTTGACATAAAACCCTGCGAAGATTCGACATTCAGTTCGATTTCGAATCTGAGGTTGGTATTCGGTTCGATTCGATTCGATATAAGCCGTCCGATTCGTTTTCCTTCGAATCTTTTTCATTGGAATTTGACTTGGTATCAACCATCTTAAGTGGTCTCACAAAACGTACAGCTGAAATAGAAATTGTACATAAATATTGTTGAAAATAAAGACTGCCTGTAATTTCCGACATATTAACATAAAAAGCAACTGTACTCATGCCACCATCCATGCTAATTTCAGTTTCACTAGTCACTACTACCACTGCTGAAAAGAAAATTTAAAGTTCCCAAGCAATATCGACGGTGAGCTAGTCCCGTGCAGGGCCCAGTACAAAATTCTCGCACCCGTTTTGAGTTTTTCAAAAGTAATCCTCACTGGGTAATATTCCAACGACATCATCAAGGCAGGCCTTCGAAGAAGGCCTGCCTTGATGCTGTAGTTGGAATATTTTATCAATCGGGACTTCAAAACGCCTGTATTCGATTCGAGATTTGATTCGATTTCGAATAATAGACTCGATTCGATTCGAGATTCGATTGGAATCGAAAATATGTGACTTGCAGGGCCCTAATTTGACATATGCTGGGGGAAATGTATAACAAATCTCATAATAATCCATCAACTATTTTTTATTTTAAATCTTCAATGTGTTAACTGTAACACTGGTGTTAGATTTAAAATTGAGCCCTGGCCTTTCCATTTACAAATGTGGAAATACCGTAATTGATGGAATAGAATGACGTCAGTATCTCTTAACAAACGCAAGCTCTCGATAATGAAGTACGGCTGTTTTTTTTAGAGACAGAGAAAGGTCGAATGTGTGCGGGTGAGGATAATGTTTGGTGTGTACTTTATATTTTGAGCTGAGAATCTACTGATGGCTATTTCGATTGCAGCAGTGTCGGAGGATGGGTTACTACTAAAACATCACTAAGCAGAGTTTGAAGCAAAGCAATAACTCTTATTATTACCACTTTAGCAGGCGTTCTCTAGAATATTAACGGAGCTTAGCGGGACAAGTAATTCACGACGTCATGCAACTGGAAGCGAGCGGCGGGCGTTAATGAAAACAAAATTCATTAACAGCCCACAGCCCGACGCCCGCTTCCGTTCACGGTAATAATAGTATTAACATGATTTTGTCAGGCGTCCCGGTTTATTTACGGACCTTGAGGACTGGATAACAGCCCTCTGGCTCATTAACGGTAATAAACCCATCGGGCAGTTTTTCATTACTTTCGGATCGTTAATAAAGCGTAACGCCCACCAAACTCATGTTATTGTAATATTCTATGAAACACGAATACAATACTGTGACAAAAAAAAAGTCGAGCAGAGAATGGGTCGCGATCCGGTAGAAATTATGTTTCCACTTTTTCTCCCATTGTAGAATCTTACCTCTCGGAAAAGAAATGCAGGAACATCGAATCCGTTCGTTCATTTATCGTGATTCGTTCTTGATTTTGAAATGCTTTATTTACGAAAACGCGACTTACTGGTACACGAATATGTCTCGTCAGATCGCGATCTGAGCAAGAAAAATACCATTTGCGGACAAGGACTCCAGAAGTACTGGGGCAGAAGGAGCAGCTGCCCTCCCTGCCTTCGGACGATCAGACAATGCCCTGCCCAGATTCGTAACTCCATATTTTTTCAATGATTCCCTTACTAATAATATATATATATGCTTTACAATCTTTAAATTCATCTAATTTATTCTTTCGACTGTTTATTCCCTTTTCGTGATTCCAATCGATAACGTCAATTTCCTATCAACAGTTTAATGAGATTTGTTTCGTCACAAGATTACAAAAATGTAACTTTTAAACCTGCTCGTTCTTTAATAATTCACAAAAATACGTTTTGAAGTTATTCCGTGAATAAGGTAAAGATACGAATATGGATTACTCCGGTATTTCCTAATTAGTTGTGATAATTCGTCTATGGAAGCAAATTTGACAATACTATGTTGTTGTTTTTGAGAACTATGATACAAACTGTTTTGTAGTGCCTTGGTTGACAGAAGCTGAAGGACCGAAGCTTCCAATACGTTTAACAAATGAGCTCCGACCACGAGTGGTCTGAATATTCCAAAATGTTATTGATCGGAATCGAACATAAGAACGTTTTGTCATTCCAAAAGTGTCTTAAAAATGATTTATAAGTGCTCCAATCTCAAAGTCAATGACATGAAGATTTAAATTAAACCCGAAATCGTATTAATGCTTTACTGGAAAGTATGTGGAGGCTGCAGAAGGTCGCTGAATGTGTACAGTACAAGTCAAGATAAGTTGTAGCATAATCGTAATAAACTAAGTATACTGTTGCCCCTGCGCTGATAAGATCAGAATCTGACATTATTTTCTGGAAAGCTCTCAGTGAGCTTTCCAGAAAATGATGACAGCTTCTGGTCTTATCAGCGTAGGAAGAGAAAGATAATAGTTTATAGTGGTTATTCTACTACTTGTGTTGACTTGTACTGTATGTGTGTATGGGGAGTGCGTACAATGACTCGGAAAGATAAAAGAAAATTTGAAATACTGACCCAAAGAAACGGCATTTTTCTAATACTCAATGTGCTGACTAGTGCGACGTAATGTGAGGGTTTGTGTTGCGAAATTCAGATTACAGTGGCAGATTTTATGATAGGTAAAGTGTTAAAAGGGGGCATTAGAGCCTATAGTAAATTCTAGTAAAATATAATAAAGAGTACTTGAAAGTACTCGACAAAAAGAATCTACTCGCACAATAGGGAAACATTATATAATGTGGCATTATCAAACACAGGAGGATTGGGGAGGGATTTAACTTAACAATAACAAGACAATTAATTAATTCGCTAGGTGGTTTAAGAAATTTCCTCATATTGCACTAAGGAAAAGCTCTCCGACGCGAGGTTACCCTGGCTGTCGTAAGTGTCGTTAAACCTCAATAAATAAACGGCTGTATGAAATTATTTCGGCCCCCGATGTTCTCGCATTTTCCGTTATAATCAAACTGCCCAACGATATATCCAAGAATACAGCAGCATTTTGTCCGATTTATTTCCATTGCATAATCCGTTCTCTGAAAGGTTGTCGTTGATCTCGCTCCAGTACAGCAATGTAGAACTAAAAAGTATGGATTGAGAAACGCGATGAATTTTATAAGAATTTCAGAGAATGTCATCACCCATTCAGAGACGCCGGGGCATGGAGGGGTGGGGAGGGTCACAGGTGCATCGCTGCTCACAAGGACACACGCGTATTTTTTCAGACGATAAGTATTGTGCTGACACATTATGTTTAAAAATGGGAGTTTACATACATTACTGTGTTATATTAATTGAAAATATTATTATTATGCCTCACGTTTGTAACATCAGCCGTGATTGGTTAATATGACACCTTCTAAAAGTCATAGTACTGGAGTTTTGGGGCAAAACACGGGTACTATCGGAACGTTTTACCCTGGAGACAAGAGAACGAAGAAAATGTAAGCGCCACTTCCATTGATCAGCGTCGAATTTCTCAACACCAAACGCTGGCTCCGTGTCCGTTTAGCTTTTTCAACACCGGTAGACACAAACTTACCAACAAATATATCGCCTTCAGTGGGTGTGTTTTCAATTTTAACTGCAAACAAAGCATTCAAAAGAATCAGAAATATTAAAAAACTCACTCACGTGTTGTTGACCACTTCAGTGAATCCTGAATATGAATCTCAGTTATGACTTGTGTTTGTTTCACTCCGTTTAATTCTATCAACTGTTGTCCGAGAAACATGAATTTATATTCCATTAATTTAAATCACTTTTCACACAAGCATTAACAATGAATTATAACACGAACAGCATGATGCAGTTGTTAACATTGGCATTTGTTGATAAAGAAACTCCCAAAGCGACGGCACTTGTGACAAATCATTTTCGAAGAGACGTCATTCATTCGAAATGACGTCATGTTTTTGGATTCGACTACATTGTTGTTACAAGATCGATGGCTTGTTGCAGTTAACGCTTAACAATGAAAGTCATATTTTGTTCGGCATAATAAAATAATTAGAACGTTTCTTTTCATGTTCTATCGGTCGATAGTACCTGAGTTTGTGTGATTTCCGAAATAAAACCTTCAGCAGCTTTGCTGCTTCAGGTTTTATTTCAGAAATCACACAAACTCAGGTACTATCGACCGATAGAACATGAAAAGGAACGTTCTAATATTATAATAGATTTTGTTGCATGCGGCCAAACCTTCAGTCGGTACGGCCAAAGTCTATAAACGTCTTCCACCCCGTAGACTTCAGATTGGAAGGTGCTTGAAGTAGCAAACATAGACCCAAACATGACCAGACCCAAGCTCTTAGACCATCAAACTATTTCTGTAAGAAATTAAATACCGTTGTGGCCTAGGACCAGCCTAGCCCTCAACTAAGTCATCGCCTAAATCCCGAAAGGAGGCGCTCTATATGTTTAGTTTCACTCGTCTGGAATATTTCAGTTGGTCGAAAAAGTGAACCACTTTGGCCACACATTGTTCTCGGGAAATATTATTGTATTATTAGCTCTGATACGAATACGGGAGCAGACTTTCAGGAACCAGTGGTGCCTGCTGTCAATTCTATAAGTTGATTTCATATATTTTTTCGTGTTCTATACCTCCCATCCTTCATTTTGCTCTATTATATGTGTATATTTAATTTGGATTTAAGGAATATCAGAGGTGGGTATTTCAAAATAAACAAAAAACATTTTTTTTACTTATATAGCACCTTAAATGGCTTACCATTAATTATTTCCAAGAGTCTTGAAATGGTGAATTCTGAAAGTTGCTGTACAAATATTTTAGAGCTACGTAATACCGATGTAGGAGAATATAATTCGAATAACCCTCAAGGTTTTACAAACTTTTATCTGAGCCGTGAAGGAGAGAAAAGTTTTAAACAATTTGGACGTGTTGATAAGGATAGTGTGAACGTAAGTGAACACCGGAATGTTGAGGAACATAATTCCAGTATTAATATTGACAAAATATTTAACATGTTATATTCAATAGATATCAAACTTAGTACATTGGATGTGGTCAAGTCCGACATTTCGTAGATAAACTCAAAATTATCTGACATTGAGTTATTAGTAGGCAAGTTGGATATTAGGGTTGCGGACCTTGAAAACAGAGGTTATAGAAACGAACATGAAATTCAGGAAATAAAAGCGGGCAACAGGATAGTTTGCTTTCAGCTGGACAATACTAAACGAGATATAGAGATCAACACCAGAAATAGAGAGGAGAGTTGCAACGTTCTATGACGGATAATCTGATGTTCTCGGGCATAACGTAAGTAGAAAAACAGGGTGTTTCAACCGAGGATGTACTTCGTAAATTTATTAGGCCTGAAACGGTTGGTTCATTTCGTTACCGTCTAACAGAGAGCTATAAGTGGATAATATCCACTTATACGTGGCCATTATTTCACCGATTATGGGATCAGAACTATAGGAATTGGAAAGCAGTAGTATCAAACTATTCCGTAGTGCGTGTACAAACGAACGGTGTCGAGTACTTGACAACGTTCGTTTGTATACACACTACGGAATAGTTTCGGCGATTACTCATTACTCACGGAAACTGCCGATCATTAACGAAATCCTGAACTCCAAAGTCGATTATTTCTCAATATATACAATGCGGCTTCGAGGTGTAATCTATCACAAAGGAGAAGAGGCAGATTTACTACGTTTTAAACGTGGAATGACGATCACTATCGGTATTTCAGATGACCGGTTGACGGTCTTTCTAATCGGTTAGATAGCTAACTGGTTTCAAACCGATTATTCGGTTAACCATTTCAGTATAAAAATTTATAAAAACCGAAATGAAAATAAACGACGACATAGAATGCGAAAGGGTACACAGAATGGGTAATAAACTGAATGCCAAAACACACCCTATTGTTGCCAAATTTTCATTTTATAAACAGAGGGAGTTCATCCGCAAAAATTAACGTTTTAAAAGGTACGTCGTTTCACATAAACGAGCAATTTTCCCAGAATGTTAATGAGTATAGAAAAACAGTACTGTATCTTTTTGAAAAAAACGGCCACGTCTATTGGTAAAGCCGTCCGAATAATCGGTGACAAAATCTACATAGACAACAAAAGACATTATCCGAATGTGCCACCACCGTACAAAAAGAAAACCAGTGTAGGTCAAGATACAGTAAACTCGGACAATTTGGACTGTTCAGCAACTCCGACTACTTCAGAAGCAATGTACGTGGACAGTCAATAGGAAAGGTCGAGACAAAATGAACTAAGGGTACTATCACTTAATGTGTGTGGTTTGCAGAATAGACTATGCGATCCTGAATTTCTTATGTATAACTTGCTACTTTTTCAGGAAACTAAGACTGATTACATTGATCTTGTTGTCATCGACGGGTATTACATAGCTCCAATCAAAAATAGGATAAAGGCGTCATAATATAGGTCGGGGAGGGGGAGTGGGGTGGGCTCTGCGTAGCTATCCGAGACCAATATTAGGAAAACTTTGAGAGATAATTAACGATCCTTCGGAACTTGTCCATTGGAGTAATTTCTTGTATTTTGGAAATGTATATATGCCCAGAAAAGGGTCAAAATACTGCCCTGATAATGTGTTGATCAGCTTAGTATTTCCATTTTGGATAAACTAGATTTGTGTCAAAATGTGGCTCTGGTTGGTGATTTTAACGCTAGAACAGGTAATCACAGCGACGTCAAGCATGTTAACCCTTTACCTAACATGAAAAGCAGACGACACTTGTAATAAAAATTCTTGAATAACTAGTTTTTTTAATTTTTTGTCTCAAAAACATAGGTTATGACCCCTCGTTGGAACGAGCTCGACGAGCTCGTTCCAACGAGGGGTCATAACCTATGTTTTTGAGACAAAAAATTAAAAAATAATGAAAATGAATTGGCGAATTTTGAGAATAGCGCTGGCCGGTTTTGGCCGTTACGTTGGGTAAAGGGTTAAAGGGTTAAAGGAAATATATAACATAGATTCTCTGAGTCCTAATAGAACTACAGATGATAAAGTGTCTAATAATTATGGGAATAAGTTCATTGAACTGCGTTAGAACTGTAAATTACTTATTGCTAATGTCAGAATTCGAAATCCCAAATTATCAGGTGTTGTAACCTGCAAAGCGGTTAGTGTGGTGGATAACATGGTCTGCAGACCCGATCTGTTGGCATTTATTGAACACTTTTCTGTTCTGGAGTTCAATGAGCTATATTCTGATGGGTATAGTCCACTATTTGTCTCTACTAAATCGGGTAATGGGTTAGACATGTGGAGATCGCAAGCTCAGCCAAGCAGAAAAGATGATATCCAGACAAATCGTCCCCTGACTTCCAATATGATCTATGTGCCAGTAGGCTGCCAGTAGGCTGTCAGTAGGCTGCCAGTAGGCCACCAGTAGACACGCCAGTAGGCTGCCAGTAGGCTGCCAGTAGGCCACCAGTAGACACGCCAGTAGGCTGTCAGTAGGCTGTCAGTAGGCCACCAGTAGGCTGCCAGTAGGCCACCAGTAAACACGCCAGTAGGCCACCAGTAGACACACCAATAGGCCACCAGTAGACACGCCAGTAGGCTGTCAGTAGGCTGCCAGTAGGCACATAGAATATATTGGAACTCAGGGGACGAAATGTAGTAAACAATGTGAGAAAATGGGACGATACAAAGCGGGAGGAATTCATGCAAATAGTGATAAAGTTTCTTTAGAGCAGTTGTACTCTGATCTTTATTGTGCGTTGGGTACTGATGTTCACCAAAGAAATGTTTTACAGTAGAATTAAGGCAATTTAACCCTTTACCCAACGTAACGGCCAAAACCGGCCAGCGCTATTCTCAAAAATCGCCAATTAATTTTCAAAATATTTTCATTTTTTGTCTCAAAAACATAGGTTATGACCCCTCGTTGGAACGAGCTCGTTCCAACGAGGGGCCATAACCTATGTTTTTGAGACAAAAAATGAAAAAAATTAGTTATTCAAGAATTTTTTTTGCAAGTGTCGTCTGCTTTTCATGTTAGGGAAAGGGTTAATGCCGCTACTTGGACGTTTGGAATTCAAAAAGTAAAGAAAGTAAAAACCGAAAGAAAAATAACAATGTCGTGGTATAATCTCGACTGTAAATCGGCTAGAAAAGAAAACGTAAAGCAAGAAAATTATTTATAAAACAACCAAATGAACAAAACAAAAGAAATTATAACTATTACAGACATTTGTACAAAACTGTTATTAGAAGAAGCAACGTAAAGTATAATAAGAATTTTTCAAAGAACTTGAAAAAGGTCCGGAATGATGCAAAAACATTTTGGAAACTAATTAAAGAGCGACCAGAATATGTATTGCCCAAATGCAAAAGAATTCCATGGTCATTTTTCTCGAGAAGAATCAAGCAGGTCCTCTCAAGAGACGGCAGCCCCTTCGAAACTACGCCGTTGATGGATGCGGTGAATGCGAGTGCGTTTAACGATGACATAACACTGTCTGAAATGCAAACACAGTTAGTAAACTAAAAAATGGTAAAGCATGTGGAATTGATAAGATTAAGAACGAGTATATAAAATACACAACTGAAGATTTTAAACTATTATACTTAAAAAACGAATTTTCAAAGGAAAGAGCGATAAATTTAAACACGAGAACATTATAGAAAAATCACCCTTGATAGTTGTCTATGCAAAATGTTTAATAGTGTATCAAGTAAACTCCTATCTATTTTCTTTGAAGAAAATAATTTCGTAAGTGAAAGTCAGGCCGGTTTTCGCAGAACTTACTCAACGCTTGATCATATGTTTACCCTATACTCAACGGTACATGTAATTAAATCTCAAAATAAACGATTATTTTGTGCATTTATGGATCTAGCTAAGGTGTTTGATACGGTGTGGTGAGTCGTTTGTGGAACAAAGTTATTAATCTTAATATATCGGGGAGAATTTTTAACGTTTTGACAGCCATGTATAAAGGGATTTTGTGTGTTTGTCAACGGAAAATATTCCGCGTACATTCCCAGCCACTTAGAGGTTAAATAAGGTAACAATCTATCATCGGTTTTGTTCTGTATTTTTATAATGATTTGCAGTTAAAACTAGAAGTCCTGTCATGAAATGCTCAGAAATAGCACGTCGATCTGCACGTTAATCTACGCGTTTTGACCACAGTAAGACTATCAAATTCTGTGCATATGGCCTGTGCACAAGCAATGTTTCAGCCAATGGGCCTCCGGGTAACACGGAGGTCCATTGGCAGAAACATTGCCTGTGTTTGCTATGTATTACCAGGAGAACCTGCCGTGGTTTGGATGCCATTCGATCTGGCAATTGCGCGCAATCCCTACGCGCATTTAAGCCTAGATAAGCACACAGGTCGTGACAGGACTTCTGGAGGCCCTGAAAAGAGAAAGAGAAAAAAGAAGAGCCCGTTCACCAAGCGCAGGGATTCCAGACGCTTGGAGGCATTCTTGGAGATGAAGAAAGAGAAAGGTGAGGAAAAGAAAGAGCCAGAGGCGGTCACCTCCCACTCCCACAGACAGCCCTATCCAAAATGCCGGCTTCCCAGTCGGTATTGTCGGATGTGGAAGAGTCTGTGGAGACTGAGGTGGAAATGGAAGCTGCCCTCTCTCCTCTTCTTGACCCCCACTCGCCTCTTCCTTCTAAACCAGAATGCCAGGACGCGCACGACAGGATAGAGAACATCTTACGGGAACACGAGATACAAGGGGACCTTCACAGACAACAGATGGACAGGCCATACGAATTATTCATGCAAAAAGTCGAAGAAACCAAAAAACTAATAGACGCCAGAAATCTACAACAACAAAAGACTCAGCAATCACCCACAACCATTCCAGACTCGGCTAGGACCAGACCCTACAAAACTCAGCAACCACCATCAGGCAGCCCACCAACAACACCAACTACCACTGTCTCTCCTTCCAAACCTCCGCCTCTGAAAAAGAAGCTGAAAAGACACAAGCGCCGCTAACAACCCACAACTTCTCCTCCTTTACCACGGTCTGACACTTTCAAATTCTACAGCTAATGAGGGTCGAAAGGGGCTTGCTCCCCATATCGTCCCTGCGCGCCTTCGGCGCGCAAAACCATTTGATTTGGGACAGGACTTCTAGTTTTAACTGTAGAGTACTTTATGATTCAAAATCAATGTCCTGGTTTAACCTTTACAGGAGCAGACTTAAGTATATATGTAAAATCATTCCTACAAATGATACAGTATTACTTTTGGAATCAACTGAAGGCCTTCAAAAAGCTTTAGATATCTAATACAAATACTGTAAAATTTGGAAATTAAATGTCAATATCAGTAAAAGTCAAATAATGATCAATAGTAAGGAAGGGGTACAGTACAGTCGCCGTGGATTGGTCGTAAGCCACACGTGGGCAGTTATGTCCGCTCATATGTTTACCAGGTAGTAAAATTCATCATCAGCAAAATTTTAATTAATGAAGCACCGGGTTGTACCCGGTGCTTCATTAATTAAATTTTTGATGATTATTCCTGTAATTAGTGTTATTTATTTATTGATTGGGATTTAAGGACACATATTTCTGCACAATGGCTAACCATGACCGTGACATGTTACGGGTGGAGGAAGCCGGAGTACCAGGAGAGAACCACCGAGCAACGGCGAGAAACTGTCAGCTCCCCAACACACCTACTCCACACAAGCAGGGTTAGCATTGGTTGAAGACAGGTGCACCATCGACGTGCAGTACGCCTTAGTACACAACGCCACCGTGTCCCCACGTAGGCAATGGGGGTGAAGTGTCTTGCCCAAGGACACAACGCGGTTGCCGCAGGTGGGATTCGAACCGAGGACCTCTCGGCCTGCAGCCTGCTCGTCTACCAACTGAGCCACCGCGCCCCCAATTTGTGTTTGGAATCTAATGAGTGTTTGGAATCTAATATTATTGTGTTCGTGGAAATATTGCTCACGTGTGGAAAGTGACCAGTCCACGGCAACTGTACTGTAGAGACACCATTTTTCACTAAATACCGAGCAACTGGAACTTGTAGACTCTAAAAAGTACTTCGGTACTATATTTCATCGAAGTGGCAGCTTCGTTCTGGAAAACAAATTGAGATGTCAAGCTGCAAAAAAAGCAATGTACTGTTTGCTAAATAAGTGTAGACAACATCGACTTCCCGTGGTTTCTCTGGTGGAAATACACGAGACGTCGATCGTGCCTATACTTATCTACGGGTGTGAAGTTTGGGGAATTGGAAATATTTATTCCATAATAAAGCTGGAGTTATGGTTTCTCAAATTTATGTTAAAGCTTAGAAAGTCTACTGCTTCTGCTTTTATTTTCGGAGAGTTGGGGATTTTTCCTATTGACATCAAGATAAAACTTCGATGTCTCAATTTTTTGGCGACTCCAGTAAACGGAAATATTAATAAATTATCATGTGCACTTTTTTGGGCCATGCATAAGTTGTTTCCTGAACGGAAATATGAAATTCCCATATATTAAATGGGTAGAAGACAAATTAAATGACTTAGGCATGTTAGAAATGTGGTGGAACTGATTTCCTTATCACAGTAAATGGTTTACAGAATCTGTCAAGCGGAGATTATGTGACCAACTGATACAGGAGTGGAATAGTGGAATGGCAAATTCAAATAAATTCTTGTTTTACAGAGGTTTAAAAGATAGTTTTGAAATAGAATTTTACCTCTCCCTAAAACAGGACAAATTAGTAAATACGTGGTTATAATTCAGAACCAGAGATCCTAAATTAGCGATAGAAACAGGCTCATAGTTAAATAGAGGTATATCTGACAGGGTTTGTCCATATTGTCATGATACAGTTGGCGACGAATTCTACTTTATTTTACAATGCCCTAATTTTAGGACATTGCGCAAAAATACATAAAACCGTACTATTCTAAGAAGCCTAATATGTTTAAACTTCCACAACTCTTTACTAATCGAAACGCCAAAACTCTTTCTAACGTGACTAGTTGTTAAACTGTGTGCTGAAGTCTTTTTCATGATATATGTATGTATATACAGTACGTAGAAAGTGTATTATCACTAAATCACCCACAGAGTGGACATTCTACCCAAGCAATAATTGCAAATTTGCTGCAAAGCATAACCAGCACAAGCAAATTTTCAGCCAATGGACCTCCGGGTTAAACCCGGAGGTCCATTGGCTGAAACATTGCGTGTGTTTTTTGTCGATATGTACAAAATTTGAAAGTTATAGCTTGGGTAATAACTCCACTCCGCGGGTGATTTAGTTACAATCCACTCTCCATGTACTGTATTTCTATGTATATGTAGTCCTAAAGAAACATGAGCAACATCCATGCAGAAGATACACTCTTGACACTGACTGGTCGTCGGGGATGGTTTCACCTGATGTTTTTCAGTTTATTCATCTCTTCGGAAATGATGTTATTGTTTCTGAAGGGATGAATGCATCGAGATGTGTCGGGCCTGATTGTCTTTGACGGCCGTTTTGTGTTATATACATACTCTCCCAAAAAAGAAAGTGTGCATGCTGAAAAATAACACTAAAATAAGATATATATCATTTTCATTCATGGAAATTTTATTCAATCACAGATGAATCAATTTGTGATCAACACGAGAAATTTCATTACGCTACGACGAATACTCTTGGTGCCATGGAGAGTCAATGACACTAAGGGTCAAACACAAAAGTCACACACTCAATATCTGGTATGACCTCCGTCTGCATCGACCACTGCTGTGCTTCTACGTCTCATGGAAGCAAACAAGTTAGCATGGAAGTGTTGTGGGATGTTGTTCCATATTCTGATAAGCTGTCTTTGGAGTTCCACAAGCGTTGACGGAGCATGGGGAAGCCGGCGTAGCTGGAGTTTCATTTCGTCCCATACGTGCTCAATGGGTGAGATATCGGGCGAATTTGCGGGCCAGGGAAGAACATCCACTTGTTGTTGCTGCAGATACTGTTGAACAACACGAGCTGCGTGGGTCGGGCGTTGTCCTGCTGTAGAATGACGCCGGGGCTGTGACGTTGCAGAAATGGGACAACAACAGGTGTAAGCACTTCATCACGATATCTGGCTGCATTGAGATTGCCGCCATCAATAATGACCAGCTCAGTTCTGTTACGGGCAGTGATGCCACCCCACACCACGAGAGACCCTCCCCATAACGGTTTCGCTCCACGACACATGGATCTGCGTAACGTTCGTTTCGACGTCTGTACACTCTCTGGCGGCCATCTGATGATGAAAGATGGAAACGACATTCATCTGTGAATAAAACACGTCGCCACCAGTGTAAGGGATGCCTGAGATGGTGTCTACTCCACTGCAGTCGAGCACGACGATGACGTAACGTCAAAATCGGACGAATTGCAGGTCTTCGAGGACGTAAGCCGTATTCTCTCATCCGGTTAATTACTGTTTGAGGATGTATCCGTCTCAGGTTTAGGGATGTTCCTGGCTGTCGTCGTTGCCGTTTGTTGCCGGTTCCGGAGATGGACGACACGGATATACCGATCTTGTGCAGGGGTGGTAACTCGGAGTCTCCCGGAGCGGGGTCGATCTCGAACGTCATCATGTTGTGCATGTCGATGGACTAGCCTGTCTACAGTGTTACGGTGGCAGTTCAAATGCTGGGCAACCTCTCTGTGTGTTCTGCCAGCTCTAATCATACCCAGGGCAAGGAGATGTTGATTCATTGTCAATCTTGGCATGCTAATGGGGAGTCATTTTAACAGCAGCGCAAGTTTGAATGTGAACGATAGGAAGGCCTTACTTTAGTGTTTAAATACCCAAGGATTCACACTGCTGCATGGATTTTCAGACTCTCCACGTGCAAAACATGCCTTTTCACAAACGTGCAGCACGTCATTTTACGTTAATGCAATTTTAACGGGGAAAGCTATTTTTGTGTTCAATATAACTTATTCATGAACAGGTTAACACTCTTTACACCTACGAAATTATTTTTTTGGAGTTTGATCAATTTCTGCAATTTCTGCAATGCACACTTTCTTTCTGGGGCGAGTATATGTACAGTACGTGGAGAGTGTATTATCACTAAATCACCCACAGAGTGGAGATTCCACCCAAGCAATAATTGCAAATTTGTTGCAAAGCATAACCAGCACAATCAAAGTTTCAGCCAATGGACTTCCGGGTTAAACCCGGAGGTCCATTGGCTGAAACATTGCTTGTGTTTTTTGTCGATATGTACAAAATTTGAAAATTATAGGTTGGGTGATAACTCCACTCCGCGGGTGATTTAGTTACAATTCACTCTCCATGTACTGTATATGTGTGTGTGTGTCCGCGTGATGGTACAAAATTCTGATCAAAAACAATTTGCCACCGGGCTTAAAATTTCATTCCCAACTAATGGGATGGGGTCTCAGCAGCGAGTGTGTGGGTGACAGGGCAGGTCGGGCAGTCATATTTACTCCGTAGAGAAGACACATGATTCAATGCATGAAGTGTAAAATTCTGTTACAAGGCACATTGGATCATCCAACACTAACTGTGCTGTCCTGTAAGTCCACTTCATGACCCTTGCCTTCCAGTAACGACTACAGTAGTCGTGCTTTAAAGGGACGTCCAACCTAAATTTTAGGTAATTTTCTCCAAAGTCCAGAGAAGGCCAGAAAGGAATGACCCCAATAAATGATATATCACTTTTTTGAAATGAAAGATAGATTTTGTGGAAACTAATATTTGCCATGGAACCGTTATTATGTGGCAGAAACCTGAAAGTCTGCTATGGCATAAGTAACCAACCAGATTTTATACAATAAAATACCTTGACTCTTTCGACACGAGAGGCCGCTTTTCCGGTCCAGGAACACCATACGTCATAATTTCATTAAGTAGGATGGCTACTAGGTGAACGTGTGTGGTAGAACAATTAATATCTTCAACGTGCAGCCTGAAGGCTGCACGTTGAAAATATTAATTGTTCTACCCACAAATAATGGATATGGACTCTTCCAATTTCTGCCATTTAACTGGCATGGAAGTGTAGCAGGAGGAGAGATAAGTGCGGGAGCCGGGGTTCGAACCATCGACCTCTAGCACACAAAGCGACCGATTTACCACGAGACTAAGAGATCCGGACCAACCAGGCTGGTTGGTAAATGGCCTTCATACCTCGACCGCTACACTACTCTCCCCTTCTTTTGAGATTCACCACATGTGAATCTCACCCAAGTTCCTCCCTCAGAGCGGTCGAAACACCCGCAGTGCCACCACTGCTGAGGATCGGACGAGCCCCAAATGTAGCAGGAGGAGAGATAAGTGCGGGAGCCGGGGTTCGAACCGTCGACCTCTAGCACACAAAGCGACCGATTTACCACTAGACTAAGAGATCCGGACCAACCAGGCTGGTTGGTAAATGGCCTTTATACCTCGACCGCTACAGAAGAAACCACCAGCGTTGAAAGGGTTAAATTTACTAAATAGTTAAATTCTGCAATCCTTCTAGTAGATTCAAAGAAATCATTATCTCATTCTTTCAAGGAACGGACAGCAAGACTAATTGTAATTTAGGATGACTAAATATCAAAAGTGTTGCCATTTTACTTGTGTTTGTTTACATTTTGTGAAGTTCACCAAGGGTCAAATCCACATAGTTCACAAGAACAAGCTTGGAGACATGAGAGAATGCATCCATGTAAAACGAAGAATGTCCAATTTGGCTTTTGTCAGTCATCTGTGACCATACCCCCCCCCCCCCTTCCCACAATTCTATGCCATTTTGCATGAGATCTGAGTGAAATTGGTAAAAGAAGATGAGATTGATACACGAAAAAACGGAAAACTGCCAGACTTCCTCATTTGGTAGTATCTGTGTCCATTTCTGGGGTTGCAATGAAAGATGCCAAGAGTGTCATTTGAATGCTCAAGTTTGGCCAAAACAATAAAGCATGACGTGCCCTGCGTGCAGAATACTTACACCAATCGGCTTCGTTAAGTTAAAAAACATAGCATTTAATTCATTTGTGCACATGGTTTAGTATGCGTCATTTGTTTTGAAACTATCACCCTTCTGTAGTTTCTGCTTGGAGAGGCTTGACTGTTGGTTTCTCGTAAGATTTAAGAACACTAATAACAGATCTGCTTACCAATACTAACTTTATAGGCCGTGGATTACCGGCCTGAACAATATCGGAAAATCTTATTATACTCATTTATCTAAAAACTTAAGAGACGTTGGGGGCGCGGTGGCTCAGTAGGTAGAGGTGCAGGCTGCACGCCGAGAGGTCCTCGGTTCGAATCCCACCTGCGGCAACCGCGTTGTGTCCTTGGGCAAGACACTTCACCCCCATTGCCCACGTGGGGGCGCGGTGGCGCTGTGTACTAAGGCGTACTGCACGTTGATGGTGCACTTGTCTTCAACCAATGCTAACCCTGCTTGTGTGGAGTTAGTATGTTGGGGAGCTGACAGTTGCTCACCGTTGCTCGGTGGTTCTCTCCGGGTACTCCGGCTTCCTCCACCCGTAAAACTGTCATGGTCATGATTAGCCATTGTGCAGAAGTATGTGACCTTAAACACCAATAAATAAATAAATAAGAGACGTTGTGGTATCATTTCGGTAATTCGTGTGATTTTTGTCCGCCAGGCGGCTTCTTTCTGTCCACCGATTATCAACATACATAGATTTCCGCGACCTTTTGGTGCCAATAGCGATCAAAAGTGACGTTGATCCATCTTACACACAATGCGTCGTGCGAGGAAGACATTTAAATTTACGATGGTATGACATTTGGTTATATTTGGTGATCAGGAAAAAAAGCTTCTCGAAAATTCTCCTTGACATTGCATCCCCTGAGTTCCAATGCGTTCTATGTGCCAGTAACTCAGGGGACGATTGGTTTTCGTTTTGCCTAACAGACTTCACCAAGCCTTCTTTACGTCACTAATATAGTTCGGCGACAGTAAAATTATTTTTTCGTAAATATACAATTGTGAGGACTGCAATGTACAGTACGTGGAGAGTGGATTGTAACTAAATCACCCGCGGAGTGGAGTTATCACCCAAGCTATAACTTTCAAATTTTGAAAATATCGACAAAAAACACAAGCAAAGTTTCAGCCAATGGACCTCCGGGTTTGACCCGGAGGTCCATTGGCTGAAACTTTGCTGGTGCTGGTTATGCTTTGCAACAAATTTACAATTATTCCTCGGGTGAAATCTCCACTCTGCGGGTGATTTAGTGATAATACACTCTCCACGTACTGTATGTTCATGTGAATGTATTTTTGTTTTCAAATATAATTTTCCACTTTTATGTTCGATCATCGACACCAACTAAATAATTGGAGTTCGAATCGGTGACGTATTAATTCCTCACTGACACTTGCGTCACATTGTACAGTTTATCAAATCAACAGCGCTACTGAGGACTGTATCTCACAATTATCACATTGTCAGTTGAATATTTTCTTCTAAATGTATCGTGTGTTGTACATTACATCGCCTCTCAGGTTCGAAATGTTTGAAAATTTCAGATCTTAGGAAATCAAATCGTTTCCCAACTTGGCCAAAAAACCACGTGAGCATGTCAAGCAATGTCGTCCGTACACAATGCCCAGTTTGTGGTCATCCATTTTCCTCTGAGCGTTCTCGCCACGTTGGTGATGAAATGATAAATATGCTTACTTCGAGTATGGAGTGTGGAGTCTTTTATTTACAACTCAACATTCGAATTACCGGTCTATTCATAGTTAATCCTGTCGGTTACTTATGCGGCAAGCCATTTCTTTGTCATCAAATGTAAACAAAAATTTTAAAATTTTGAAAAAGTCGATAAATTCAGGTTTTGTGAACTTCTGTCATTATTTTAGTATTTAATATGTCGTTATTCTCCGCTTTAATTCGTGTTTAGGGCATTGTGGAAATTTTCAAAAGGATGTCTAAAGTTATGTTGGACAACCCTTAAAGTCAACATATGATGAAAATTCAGACTTTAAGCTTTTCTAACGTGAAAGGCTGGACAATTTGAAATTTGAGATTTGCTGCCTGGAGGTAGAGGATTGTAAATTTTAAATGGCCCACCATCACGTTTCACTTATACTAAAAAGAATTTTCACTGACCACGCTGAAAAGCACCGATAGTTAAGATGTTAACTTTTGATATTCACGAAGGGGAACGATAATCTGGGGTTTGCCCACTTATTACTCATACTGAGCTTAAGTATACTATATTTTAGAATGTCTGTACGTATGTCTATCTGTCTGTCCGCTATAGAAATGAATATGGGGCCACCCCGAGTGTCCAAAATGGGTCTACTAGGAGTACGTTTTTATGGCAGAGGTCATTGTCAGGTTTAAAAAAGTGTGTGGGGTGGGGGTGTAGGGGGGCACCAAAAGTTATGACCAAAATATTTCTCACCGATATAGGTCTTCAAGGGGGTCTACTAGGGGTAATTGTTTACCAGGAATCTAATGGTGAGGTTTAAAAAAGTGCCGGGGTGGGGTGGGGGTGTAGAGGGGCATCAACAGTTATGACCATTTTTTTTCTCACCGATATAGGTCTTCAAAGGGGTCTACTAGAGGTAATTTTAATACTCTCCTCAGCCCGAGCAACGCCGGGTAACCATGCTAGTATATAATATAATAGAAAATTAAATATACAAAATGCGCGAAGTATAGACAAAATTATATCTATATCAGTTATATTTTAATACAAATGGATTTAGCGCAAAATAATTTAATCCTAATCCCTGTTTTTAAAGTGGGTTAAATGCATTCAATTAAACGAGTCGGTCGACCAGGGAGGTCTTTGGTTAATACTGGTATCAATACCATAAGTAAATTGCTTTGTGTCCTTTCAGCCTCAACGCATTGTTTATATTTTGTAATAATTTGGTAATGTATTTTTTCAAATGTTAGTTTATTGATAAATGGAAATAAACAATGAATGAATGAACAAATGAATGTTTTGAGTGTGACATCTGCAAAAGACGCCGCAGACTTTCTGACGAAAAGGTTTTTTTTAAGTAGTCACTAAGTCAGTCAAAATGGCGAATAAATGATAACAGAAAAAATGGAATTCGATAAGTAAGAAGTTATAAGTCAAAGAGTCCTTAACCCTTCACCCAACGCAGACAATATCACAATTTATTATTTTAAATATCATTATTTTAATTTTTTCCAAACATTTCAACAAAACCATATCATGCGACCCCTCATTGGAACGAGCTCGACGAGCTCGTTCCAAAGAGGGGTCACATGATATGGTTTTGTTGAAATGTTTTGAAAAATTAAATTTTTCTGCTGCTGAATTTGTATATTACGCGGGCGGATGTGGCCAATAAGTTGGGTAAAGGGTTAAATAACCCTTTCGTTATGGAATAGGATACATAAGCACAGCACAAGAACTCAGATCATCGACAAATCTAACCAAGGTCACAAAATTAGTTTACCTTTAGGTCCAGTGAATGCAGACTATTGCACCTAGACTGTCATTGAATACACAAATCATAACAGCAATCAACTCAATTTTCTCGTCAGATCAAGCAACGTCGAGTCCGGTTAGTCCTCGGATGGGTGACCGTCTGAGCGATCGATTTGGACTCCCGCGTTGTGTCCTTGGGCAAGGCACTTAACCCCCATTGTCCACATGGGGTCACGATGACGCCGTGTACTAAGGCGTGCTGCACGGCGATGGTGCGCATGTCTTCAACCAATCTAACCCTGCCTGTGTTGCAGTGCAGAGTTACCATGTTGGGGAGCTGGCAGCTGCTCGTCGTTGCTCGGTGGTTCTCTCCGGGTACTCCGGCTTCCTCTACCCGTAAACTGTCACGGTCATGATTAACATTGTGTATAAGTCTGTGACCTTAAACACCAATAAATAAATCAATCAACTCAATTGATCTGGTTTGTCATATCATGTCGTGTTGACGATGCCAGGTTAGTCACATCAAAGTGTTGTGTTTGATCCGACGTACCTCGGCTCGGCAACACGACGGGATTGATCGAGTGCTGTAATTACATTATAGTCGCCACTGATTGGTCGTAATCCATGCGTGGGCAGTGATGTCCACGCATGCGTTCACCTAGTAATAAAAATCACATCAGGAAAATTCTAATTAATGAAGCACTGGGATGCACCCGGTGCTTCATTAATTAATTTTTTGACGCTTATTCCTTTAATTAGTCTTTCAGATCTAATATTATTGCTGGTAATATTGCCCACCGATGGGACGTGGCCAGTTCACGGCGGATGAACTGTACTTATTCATTTTATGACAGTGAGTATTTACAAAAATCAATACAACACATGAAATGTAAAGAAAAATAAAGTATGGAATGTTTGTACAGAGTGTTCAGCGCAATCGAGTTTTTATTTCGCGTTTGCAAAATTGTCGCCCAGAAAATTCGCGAACGTTAATGATGTAACTTGAGCCTCGTTTGAGAAACGCATGATATGGATTTGGAAAAATTAAGAGTCTCTTTTTCCGGAGAACGAGAATTGATGAGTAGTGAGCTACAGCGGTACTGAAGAACTGTTTATGGTTGTCATATACTAAATGCCATTATATTTCTAGCTCATGTTCTGGAACGCACCAATCCTACTTGTTGGTCCCAAACTGGATTTGTGGAACGACTTGGCTGCAACAGCGGACGCTGATTCATTTTGCGGTCAAGATTGTCCACGTGAACGGCCATTGTGCGTCTTAGTCTCATCAAGAGAGCGTTTACTGCATAAAACAAGCGCTGCACCGAATAAGAACATTACATCCTGGAGTCGGTGTGAACGATATGTGCGATGCATTAAAGTAATAATTAATTAATGATATTTGTTATGTCACAATCAGCTTAATTTGCACCCAAAAACATGGGTGAAACGTTTGTATCAGCCCCTGCCCCCACCCGAATTCAATTTCCGGTAAACCTTCACATATATGCAGTGTTATGACGCATTAAACTATAGTTCCTCAAATTAAAAATGTTGATCAATTTTAGCCCAATTTAAACTGCAAAATGTGAGAAATGGGCTTCATGTAAAGGGATTGTTAGATAAATGTATTATCAGGACCACGTGCATGTCCTGTAATTTTATCAGATTTTCGAATCTGAAACAAATTAAAGAACATGCACATGGTCATGATAATAATGTATATATCTCAATTTCAATATCCAGGAATGTGATACGTTCAATTTGAGGCATGTCGACGAACAAAGACAATACAATAAGTTACTGAGTCTAATGTCCAAAGTCAAACTTAAAGTCAGTGAATATAATTTTGAGGCAACGGTTCGATGTGTCAAAAGTATGTTCATTGATTTTGTGGTTTGCTTTGCACAATGGTCTCAGTGTGGATATTTTGGTGCGTTTCCCATTACAAGGCTAAAAGTTGAGGTATCACAGCCTGTCGAAATTGTAAAATTGTTGATTAATACTTTTTTTGCAGCACACGCGCCGCGTTGAATGTTTAAATGCCCCCAGAGCGTTATTTTTAGAAGAGGCTTTTATAAACATGGAAGTCGATATTTCACATGGAAGCCGACGCGTTGAATAGAAGGTAAGAAAACCAAACAAACAAAAAACACAGAACGTAAAGACCTTTAACTTGGCTTTGTTATGAGCTGACTTTTTATCGCCGTAAGTATCTAAAAGGGGTTTACAATTCCTGCTAGTCATGAACTACTCAATATATGAATGAGATATTAAAATAATTACTCATTAACGAAGCGTTGTAAATTTTCACATGTCAAGATTGAAAATGATTTGATCTTTAAAAATACAAAGATATAACCAATGTTCTAATTTTGTTTACAAGTCAATTGGGGGCGTGGTGGCTCAGTGGTAAACTAATAGACTTCTATGTTAGAGTTCCCGAGTTCGATTCCCGTCCGGGGCGACCCGCCCTGTGTCCTTGGGCAAGGCACTTTATCCCGATTGCCTACATGGAGACACGATGACGTCGTGTACTGAGGCGTACCGCACGTTGATGGTGCACATGTCTTCGACCACTGTAACCCTGCTTGAAAGGAGCTTGAACAGAGTTACAATGTTGAGGAGCTGACTGTTGCTCGTCGATGCTCGGTTGTTCTCCCCGGGTACTCCGGCTTCCTCCACCCGTAAAACTGTCACGGTCACGATTAGCCATTGTGCGTAAGTATGTGACCTTAAACACAAATAAATAAATAAATAACAAGTCGATTGTGTGTTGTTCCAGGGAAAATAACCACTCATCAGGCCCTGCGTTATTAATACATTCATCTGAGGATTTCTTAAAGGATATTTTGTAAATGCATTATGATGGTGACCAAGGTAATAGCCGTCTACGACAGGACACGAAGAATATGAGGAGAGCAGAGGAGAGAAAGTTAAACAAAAACAAACGAAAAAGGATTTAGCGCAATGGCCTTGGGTTTGTGTCATGGTCGGAAAAAAAACCTGTTAGAATAGAAAAAAATTCAGACAAAGGGGCAGGTTGGTAGTGGTCAGATACAAAAGTATTATACGTGCCTGAAAATATCTTCCCCCCCCCCCCCAAAAAAAAAAAAATCAAAGCCCTGAATCTGAAGTCTGTTTATTTGGAGAAAATATTGACACTAGCTTACCAACTACCTGAAATAGCTTTTATTACACGCCTGTTCCACGAAATCCCCATCTACAGCAACACTAAACCATGCGGAAAATAAAAATCTGTTCCACACACATGTGTAGAACGGAAATCGTTGACAGCCTATTTTTAAATAGAAGCGGCATTTCACTGGAATTTTCTACAAATCGTGCACCACATTTCAATTTGAAATCCCTAGCGATAGATAAAAAATAGTAACACGGGTTCCCCTCGCAAATTTGGTTTGCAATAAATAGACAGAACCACACAAGCGTTTGAATGGATTAATGTTTATCGCACGAGTTTGGTTGGGCGCAAGAATACCACGAGAGGCTTCGCCTCTCGTGGTATTCTGCGCCAAACCAAACGAGTGCGATAAACATTAACCCATTCGAATGCTTGTGTGCTTCTGTATTTATTACACACCTTCGCAAATTTCTGAAACAGGCCTTTCACGGTAATCCTAAGTGAGAATTAACCTATCCTTCTGAGACGTAAAGGAAATAAAATAAGACAAAAATCCAAATTATTCTTCACAAGCAGGAGACCAGTCTTATTGTTATTTCGTACGCCGATTGAACTTTCATTCATAGATTCACTTGCAAATTGTAATGGCTAATGTGTCACCACTTCGATCGATGAAACACCACTGTTCATCTGAAATACAGTTTACCGTCTTTTTATGCCTCAATTTTTCAGCGCGAATTCTGAACGGTTGGTGTGATTCCAACAAAAAAGTTACCACACATTCACAAGAAACAATAGGTGTAAATTCGGAAAATCCATCAATGAGAAATTATTTAAAAAACTCATATGTTTATCTGACTTCGAAATTCCATGCGACTGTTGTTACTCGACTGCTTGACAGACAGGTTAAGATTTAAGTCAAGATTACAGTTGCCATTGTCAATTCATCCCACGTAAATTAAATTTATATCCTTATTATCCAAGAAAAATGATAGTATTGTTCACTATGCCTGCTCAAAATTTATTAAAGTTCGTGTTATATCCCTTAACAGGGGTACAGAATCCATACAAAATCAAGTGAATATCGACAGGCAATTTGTTTTGTATTTCGAATTGGTGACCTAGAAACTTGCTCGCGCAACGTCATTCATTCGAAATGACGTCACTCATAGACGCCTTCATATTCTGTCAACATTGTTCTTTAGTTTGAAATGTATGTCAGTCATTTCCATGCCATACTTTAACCCATCGGGTTATTTAATCAATAGTCAGTCAGTATTGTTCGCGTTAAGAAAATAAATTAGAAAGTTTCTTTTGATGGTCGGTCAGTGTATAGGACATGAGTTTCATCAGAAACAATATAAACTCAGATACTATAGACCGCGAACATCCACTTTACAGCATCAAAATAAATGATCCATTGCATCGAAACGGGCCCATGTACTGTATCCCCGAAAATATGACTGGTTCCATTCTTACATTAAAAAAGTGCAAAAATCTGTATCCCACACGTGTGCAATAAAAGTTTATTTTTATCACACATCCTAGAATGTCGTGAACAAACCTTAATTTTAAATGGATGTGTAATAAAATGTGTTATTTCTGTTTATATTATAGTAACTGCTGTCAAATTAATTACCGAGTGTCCTTCTAATAATTGCTTTTATAGACGTAAAGGCATGTAATAAACACAGAGCGAGGGTGAATATAATTTCCAAAGCCCTCATCACTTAAAAAGATGTTTCAAAGATTTTTTAACGTGAGAAATAATGAATAATGGTGACAGTGGGCATCATTAGAATGTCTTTATTACACTTCCATTAGCCGAAAACTAAAACACTTGGCTTTTGTTTAGTTTCGTGCTGCAGTGGACATCAATTAGAGAAATGAACATGAAACTCATTGTAAGTGCAATCTATCTTGAAATACGATTGATTTATTCTCAATGTACTTCGTAAACGCCACCACGAACCACCTACTTACAACTTAAAATAAGTGCGGGTATTGCTAGATGACATATGATTCTTACAATAAGACAATTGTCTCCACTCAGATGATGAAAATAATTATGTCTTGTACCAACAGATCGATGAAGACAATTAACAAAATGTTTTAATGACTACCAGCACTTCGTGAAAAGTTCATCGGCTGTTCAGTTTTCTAACGGAATGTAAAACTGCCAGAACCAGGGACTACGAACGTATTGGTAGGGGAGGGGGAAAATGATGATGATGATGATGATGATGATCCGCCTCAAAACTTTGTCCAGAAATGACTCTTTACTTTTGTTAGATTTGTCTCTTCAGTGGCCCCTGAAGTAGAGATCATTGCGTATTCTGGCTCTATTCTTTAACCTTTTTACTGCCACGCCCACTTTAGCCATATATGGAGGACCTCTATGGACGCCTGTATGCGAGGAAGTTTAATAAAATTTATGACATACTTGAAACTCTATCATCTGATTAATTGTTGGAAAGGGCTCTCTGAGCCCTTTCCAACAATTAATCAGATAGTAGGTTTGATCTGCGCATGCCAGAACATATACATAATCATCATAGTAGGTGAAAATAGTCGCTTTCGTCAGCGTAAGTGTTAACAACTATCGCCGCCGAGCTGACCATGGAAAATGTGTTAACTGGTGGAGGGCTAGATTATTTTCGGTGGTCTGAATTTGTTCATCAAAATTTGTTTTATTACAAATTTGTATAAACAAAATCTTATTTGCATTTGACTGAATATGAAAAAAAACGTGAGCAAGGAATATGTTGGCTTTTGCACCCTCATTTTTGAAAGCCATGATAGTGGCTTCTAGGACTCAACTAGGTAAAAATTGATCCAATCATGTGCAATGTTCTCGACTTTAATGATTCGTTATTACGAACTCTAGCTTTGTGTATTGTATTCCTAACTTCCCACCAAGGCAATCACAGGCTCGGGACTTTTGGGGAGCGGGTTTAGACCAGGAGTCCTGGACTCTTAGGTTAGCACCCCCCCCCCCCCCCCTATTCCAAACACGTACGAAACCAAAAAATAAAATACGAACTTTCGGGCCATGTTTGGACTTCCCCCTCCCCTTCAGGTTCTGACTCATGTGTTAACAGTTAAGAAGGGGCTGTATCGTGAATGGAGCTCTGCACTTGTAACTTTGAACTGCATGATTCTTGAAGTAATAACTTTATTAAATCAAACTGACGTAATAAAGTTATCACTTCAAGAATTGTGCAGTCAAAAGCTATAACTCAAAATCACTGGATACTCACTGATGAACTTGTAAATTTGCAACATGCTGCTAAAACACGTCATTTTGACGGCCCCGAAAAATAACGTGACTGTTTGCTACCAACGGTTCCAGAAGCCTCCATTTAATATCTGATATCAAAAAAAATTTCTTGGGCCCCCAAACTCACCGATCACTCGTGCCCTTTGAATTCGAGACAGATGCCTTTGGCATCTGCATCAGTATCCCGACTCTTTTGAAAGGGCCCGTTTCAGAATTAACCATGAGGCCCGAATTTCCTCTCCCCAGTCCTGCAAATTGGTCATGCCTTGGCCCCCAACAGTCCGATCAAATCGAACCTTTTTAAGAAAGTACACGAAAAGAAGGGAGAATAGATATTTATACCATGCTCACTTATGCTCACCTGTGAAAATCCGTATGTTAAATTTAACTTTTACCCTACCACAGGTGTAAAGCCTCTACTTTGGTTGAAACGTTTTCAAATCGGATTCCATTACAAAAATTTACACCTATAGTGGGAACTACATCCAACTTGACCTTTGACATGACCCAATTTGCCGACTTCGACACATTCACACTTCGCAATGTTTCATTCAAACATACGACGTTTTACGGAACTATATATTACGTGCAATGGCTTATTAAGTTTCAAATACTTACAATTAAATATTTAAATTTTAGAATTGTTAATAATAATTTAACTGAAAAAGCAAGGTAAATTCAATCAACTTTGACGATGTGTCTAGCTGTCAATCAAGCATTCACGAGCAGCTGGAAGTACTGCCCACCGGCGCAAATGTGACAAAACAAACCTTTGTGTTTGCGATAGAAAGTATCGTTTTTTCCTCCATTTTAAGTGCCAAAGTCGATTATTTATTAAGAGCATGGTATAAATAAAACAAATAGGTACCAGAGCCTGTAATCATATTTAAACCACTCGTAGAATAAGGGTTTTAACCACTCGGCAGAGCCTCGTGTTAAAACCCTTAACCTACTCGTGGTTTAAATTTGATTACCAGCCCTTGTACCTATTTATTCTATATTTTAGACACCGATCCTAACGAAAATGTCGCAACTGAAAAATTGTTGGGGGATACACTCTCTACATCCCCATAGTTACACCCCTGCCTCGCCTTCTATAGTCCACGTGATTTGAAAATATGGCGAAATTTTACAAAATCGGATAAAAATCCCACTTACGGAATGCCTTATGTAGCTTGTCTATATGTATTGGTATTATACAGGGGGAATGAAGCAATATGATTGAACATTTTGAAGGCATGCGCGAAGGTATAGCTAGGAAGTAGTGTTACAAGTCAGTAGCAAATGTTCAAAGCTGCAACAGTGATAGAAGACTATTGTATCGGGTGACCAGAAGTAATGGTTCAAGGCAGCAAGAGTGGTAGAAGATTATAGTATTGGGTGACTGCTGTAGAAGCTGATAATAAGACAGGTAGACCATAGACATGTAGCTGCCTTGGGGCTTTGGAGATAAGATGGAAGCCGTTGTATAGGAGCTGTATAGGTTCGATATAGGAGCTGCATCTTAGGTATCCTTAAATACCGAAATGAGGCTAAGAGGGATAGTAAATTAGACCTCATTGAGGGATTTTCTCATTGCCCTCATGGCATCGTACGACTAAAAAGGGGTGCCGAAGGCCAGACGTTTTCCGAAAAGGGGTGCTGAAATTGGGGTGCCAAGGGATATGGTTGTTTAATACCGAGATGAGGCTAAGAGGGATAGTAAATTATGCCTCTTTGAGGGATTTTGTCATGGCCCTCATGACCTCAAAAGGAATGAGGCTAAGAGGGATTGTAAATTAGACCTTACTGAGGGCTTTTCGCATAGCCCTCATGGCCTCATATGACTAAAAGGGGTGCCAAAGGCCAGACGTTTTCTAAAAAGGGGTGCTGAAATTGTGGTGCCACGGGGTATTGTTGTTAAATATCGAGATTAGGCTAAGAGGGATAGTAAAATAGACCCCATTGAGGGATTTTTTCATGGCCCTCATGGACTCATACGACAAAAAAGGGATTCTCCAGAAGGTATCCTCGATAGGTATCCTCAATTAATACAATACCAGGTCATAGGTATCCTCAAATACAGACATGAAGCTAAGAGTCGTATGTGCGAGTCACTCTATGGCTTATTTGCTCGATGGGATTCGAGTTCTTCGGGCAATGACTTATCAGTAACTACTCGATAGATTCTTGGCTTTAGGAATGATATAGGCTTTCATACCGAGGCTCCTCGATACTATAGCACTTCATGCTAAGCCGACAAAATGGGGAATCCATATCAAATAAAGTAGTTTTTGGTGATTTGGAAGGATTGTCGGGTTTATTTGAGTAATTCCGCGAATCGGAAAATTAATCCTATTCAATTGAACATACCCTCCGAACATAAGAAGCCTTTGGGTCACATAGCAACCAAGTGCTACCATAGAAACCAAGATGGCGGCCCCAGAATTCAAAATGGACGACGGAAACACGTATCACGCTCTCAGCACGCACGCGGTGGGCATGCGCACTAACACCAAGTATCACTATGGGGATGACGTCACAACGTGGCCGCTCACGCGGGTTACCATGACAACCAAACATGGCGCTACTGTGTCACGTGACATGACGTCACATGAGATCCCCCGATGAGATCCCCCGACTATGACCTGAAACGTGCATGACATACTACTTATGTCTGAAATGTGATTTTCTACCTCTAAATTAGCAGTAGTTTTTCAAAGGAAATATCAAAGAAACCTGCCAGAGAACTGATGTTAAATGTAGGATCTGATATGTGGTGATTGTGTTAACCCTTTACCCAACGAATCGCCCGCATCCGCCCGCGTAATATGCAAATTCAGCAGTTGACAAAAATATTATTTTTCGAAAACTTTTAACAAAACTATATCATGTGACCCCTCTTTGGAACGATCTCGTCGAGCTCGTTCCAAAGAGAGGTCACATGATATGGTTTTGTTGAAATTTTTTGAAAAAGTTTAAAAAATGAATGATATTTAAAATAATAAATTTTGATATCGTCTGCGTTGGGTAAAGGGTTGACTCAGAGACTGTAACTATCGATTACTTAGCTGTTTATTGCGATTTAATGTCACTTTCCTTCTTTAAAGTTATATCATGAACACAACACAGCGACAAAATAAAGTTTTGCTAATCGTTTATAATTTTGTTGTCTACCTTAGACGACTATCAGCCATACGTTGGTTAACGTGTCCTATCCTAGTATTGTGTAAAATTAAACAGGTCTACTTCATCAAACAAACACTGCTACTATTCGCAGGATTCCCACGGGGAATTAAAAACATAATATGGTATGATGATTTCAGATATTTACCAGAAAAAAGAAACGTTATACAGGCTTATGTTTATGGTGAGCATGTGCTTGGTCGCTGGTCGGTATTTAATAGCGTAGCGCTTGTATATGCCTATGACTAGGGAGCCCAGAGAGCGACAACGTATCCATGAAAGTGACGTTTAACGGACAGTGTGCTAAATTTTTTTTTTTTTTTTTTTTTTGGGGTGGGGGGTATCAAAGTTTGTTAACCTCTAGTTTCCTTGTTACAATTTATGGGAAAGTCCTTATAGGCACTCTCCAATAAATTGCAATAACGCAAACCCACACTGACTGAATAATTTCATTTCAAAGATATTACGAAGCCCATCTACTGAATATGAAGCCTTTAACACTTATGGGTTAAGTTGACGTACCAGCACTTCAAAGTAAAGGCTACAAATGGGCTTCCAGCACTCAGCCAGTTAAAGAGAATTTCAGCCGACGTCACACAAAACCACACATAAATAAACCTCTCACTACTGAGCGGCAGGTTCTTGTTTTTCCTGACACTATTGGCTCAGGTAGGTTATCACGTGATTTAACTTTTCCACCATTAAGCATGAAGGAAATAGTAGCACTCGATGGCACAATGACAATGCACAACAAATTGGTAAGGATGATCCGTAATAATTTTATGCGTACCCGCCTAGTATTTAAAACATATTTTCTCAAATCTAGTCTTGGCTGTTTTGAAGCAGCCAAGACTATATTTAATGAAAGATTCATAAAAAATTAATTCAAGAAATCATTGGTTGAAATGCTAATTCAATTCAAAGAGGCCAATTTCGGTTTCAAGTGCCCAAACCTTTATTTATTTTAGGGGGGAGAAATTTCCCGTTCAGGGCATGAATATCTACCAGCAGCATGCACGGAATTAATCCTACACACCTAGAGGGCTATAGCATTAAATTGTTAATAATTACATTGCTGTAGTTATACGTTTTGGGTCCAAATACTCAATTCCCATTGGTCAGCTGGGTGAAAACGTCATGACCAAATGTAATTCATTTTCCAATGAATACATTTGGTCGAACTTTGACCCGCATTTACGGTTGAGCTCAGTTGACAGAATATAATTCGGGCGGTGTTTGGGCGGGTTTATAACTTTTAGCGCCTCTCGCAGTTATCAGTGATTATAGTTTATTGGTATGTTAAATAAATTGTTTTGAACATTCCCAGTTTCGTTGCGAAAGACGGCAATTTGATAAATTTGGGTCAATGCGGAAAACTGGTGCTCATCTCAGAGTTGTGCGCTTTGTCTTTTGTGTGAGGGTGGGTTTTCGCCTCGTTTGTTCGTACATGTTTTATTTCGTCTTTCTGCTTTGTTAGTAGTATGTCATGTACCCGGACGGGCCTTGTTTGCCGGACCTCGGTGCCGGACCTCGGAAGTGACGTCATGTCACGTGACGTAGTGGTGCCATGTTGTGTTGTCATGGTAACCCGTGTGAGCGGCCATGTTGTGACATCATCTCCATAGTGATACGTTGTGTGAGTGCGCATGCGCTGCGCGTGTTGTTAGGGTGATACGTGTTTCCGTCGTCCATTTTGTATACTGGAGGCCGCCATCTTGGTTTCTATGGTAGCACGTGATTGCTATGTTACCCAATGTTTCTGCAATAAGACGGGGTATGTTCGGAGGGTGTGTTCGACGGAATCGGAGTAAATCTAATTACCACAAACAACCCGACAATCCCTCCAAATCACCAAAATCTATCCCAACTTTTACTATTTCGAATTCTTTCAGAATTCTCTGCTTCTATCTATATATGGAATAGCTTTCGTCTATCTGGCCATGTTCCTTTGTTCTGGAGTATACTCCAGTAGCGTAGAAGAGCCTATTAGTTGGAACAGTTTATCCTATTATTACTATATTTAGCTTTTCTGGTCTATTCTTGTTAGTTCTGACCCTATTCCAAGTACTCTTGTTGTTTCGTTTATCTAGATCATTTATAACCAATCAGATTGCTTTCTTTCCCATAATCTGTATACAGAGTTATCTCCCCTGTGTATAATAAAAGCCTATATCTAATGGCCACATTCCATGGAATCCCATTTTTGGGAAACACCCGTGGCTATGGAATCCCTTTTTTGTCGTATGAGGCCATGAGGGCTATGTAAAAGCCCTCAATGAGTCCTCATTTATTATCCCTCATACCCTCGTTGAATTTTGAGGTGATGAGGACCTTGAAAAATCCCTCAATGAGGTATAATTTACTACGACTCTTAGCCTCATTTCAGTATTTAACAGGTATAACCTATGGAATCCCATTTTGGAAAACGCCTGTGACTGTGGAATCCCTCTTTTTGTCGTATGAGGCCATGAGAGCTATGTAAAAGCCCTCAATGAGTCCTCATTTATTATCCCTCATAGCCTCATTGAATTTTGAGGTTATGGGGACCATTAAAAATCCCTCATTGAGGCATAATTTAATACGACTCTTAGCCTCATCTCGGTATTTAACAGCCATATCCCCAGGCACCCCAATTTCGGCACCCCTTTTTGGAAAACATATGGCCTTCAGCACCCCGTTTTGTCGTATGAGGCCATGAGGGCTATGTAAAAGCCCTCAATGAGTCCTCATTTATTATCCCTCATAGCCTCATTGAATTTTGAGGTTATGAGGACCATGAAAAATCCCTCTATGAGGTATAATTTACTACGACTCTTAGCCTCATTTCAGTATTTAACAGTCATATCCCAGGCACCCCAATTTCGGCACCCCTTTTTGGAAAACATGGCCTTCGGCACCCCTTTTTTGTCGTATGAGGCCATGAGGACCATGAGTAATCCCTCAATGAGGTCTAATGTAGTCTTACCAACCGCTTCCATCTTGTCGCCAAAGCTCCAGGGCCACTACTGGTCTATGGTTCATCTGTCCTATCATTAGCTTCTACAGCAGTCTTATTCCATTGCGGCCTTGTACCAGTACTATTGACTAAACTACCATCCATTAATATTGACTTGTATCACTACTTCCTAGCTATACCTTCGCCCAAGCCTTCAAAATGTTCAATCAGATTTTCCCTGTATACTTATAAGAGATTCCTTAATTGAGATTCCTCATTTATTATCGCAGAAACGTGCTACGATAGAAACCAAGATGGCGGCCTCCAGTATACAAAATGGACGACGGAAACACGTATCACCTTAACAACACGCGTTGCGCATGCGCACTTACACAACGTATCACTATGGAGATGACGTCACAACATGGCCGCTCACGCGGGTTACCATGACAGCACAACATGGCACCACTAAGTCACGTAACATGACTTCACTTCCGAGGTCCGGCACCGAGGTCCGGCAAACAAGGCCCGTCCGGGTACATGATATACTACTTTTGTTGTTTGGTAAAATGTAGTTTAAACAGTTACGGAATGTAATTATAAGTGGACGAATCCGATTTGTATACATATGGAGGTTCAGTTAAGAATTGAATGCAATTTTTATAATCTTTATTGGAGTATGAACGTTCGGGATTCATACATAATTTGTACCCATTCCCACACGTTCATACTCCAATAAAGATTATAAAAATTGCATTCCGTTCTTAACTGAACCTCCATATGTATACGAATCGGATTCGTCCACTTCGCTGTCATAATTCTGTGTGTTGATACCATTTATGGGCTCAATATTGGAAGGGGAGGAACTGCCATTGTTTAAAAACAAACACAATGAAACTTGTGGACAGGATTATTCCATTTATTGTGGAGATGTATCCAAATATATATCTTTTGCTGGCCAGAGAATATTCTAACAATAGCACGATGATTTGAACGAATGTCGGTATTACTGACCCGAGAATTGTTAAGAAACAAATCAGAGTTTCTAAAATGAGCGGAATGCCGTGACATTACGTGACAACTGATGTTGTTCTCGAAATTGCTACATTTGTAACTTTCGATTTTCGCCATTTTTCTTGTATCTTCTTTGAGATGTTGAGCCTGAACCCGGTAAATGGGATCGCGACCACCATCTCATCCACACAAACACACGATGACCGAACGCTCGCACACTTTTTAATGCATTCAGAATTACCAATTTTTTGTTCCAGTGAAGTCGTGGTTAATCACTGATGTGTAAAAATTATGTTCTCGGCGACTCAATTACGCGAGGAAGGGAAGCATCCAGTACCCACCCCTTCCTAACATATTCTGTTTTTAATCAAGTTTAGAATGTTCCCATAACGAAGTAATTTGCTTATCAATATTTTTTCTTCAATGAACTGTAGTCAGATTATAGGGGGCGCGATGGCTCAGCTGGTAGAGGTGCAGGCTGCAAGCCGAGAGGTCCTCGGTTCGAATCCCACCTGCGGCAACCGCGTTGTGTCCTTTGGAAAGACACTTTACCCCCATTGCCCACGTGGGGGTACGGTGACGCTGTGTACTAAGGCGTACTGCACGTCGATGGTGCACCTGTGTTCAACCAATGCTAACCCTGCTTCTGTGGAGTTGGTATGTTGGGGAGCTGACAGTTGCTCGCCGTTGCTCGGTGGTTCTCTCCGGGTACTCCGGCTTCCTCGACCCGTAAAAACTGTCGTGGTCATGGTTAGCCATTGTGCAGAAATATGTGACCTCAAACACCAATAAATAAATAAATAAATAAATAGTCACATTATAATCTTCAAATTTATTGTTATAAAAACATTTGTCCTAATACTTCCCAATGCAAATAACCTCATGTGCATCAAAATGACTCTGAATGCACCAAATAGCTCTTTAACCCTTTACCTGCCGTAACGATCAAAAGTGTCATCTTATATTTGTGTTAGGTAAAGGGTTAACATATATTACCATGGTACAGCATGTATTGTTCCAAAATACCATGGTATCCCATGATATTTCGACATAGTATCATTATGTACAATGCTGTTTTTTATGCATAAGGGACAAGTAGAACCATATAATTTCAGGGGCAAATACTATCAAATGTGTACAATTGTATTTTCTGGAATTGTATTTTCTAGTTATGGTTTTAATGGGTATAAATGAATCACTAGCATTTTCAGAGATACGGCAGTTTTAAAAATGCTAATGATTCATTTAGTCAGTTGTATGAACAGGAAGAATACAATTCTAGAAAATACAATTGTAAAAGTTTTATAGTATTGGCTCCAGGTTGACATCAGTTGCCCGGTTCCCTGGATGACTAGGTTGGACTCCCATGCCCCCAATTACTTTTCTTGCACAATGCGACAAAACAAATCCATCAAACATATCCTATATTATTTTCGCACTGTTTTATTTTGCATTGCACCCGCTTTATAAGCACTTGTAAACAGCACACTCGTTCTGGCCGATTTGTAAACGACCTGCTACTTGAAACCATTTATATTTAAAAAACAAGTTTGAATTCGCAACATAATTTACGAATACACTCTGTATGAATGAGTAAAGTGTGTTAAGATTCGTAGCTGTATACATCTGCAGGGTAGTTATAGTATTGGGCCCACTTGTCTAATTTACATTAAACCAGGGTTCTCAACAGGTGCTAACCAGGCATGTCAAACGGTACCGCCGGTTCCCTCATGCTACAACCGGCTCGGGTACTGAAGCTTTTGTCTCGGCGGTACCGGGACAAAATTATTTTATGGGGAAATTCCAGCTGAACGAGGGTAAACGGGCTAATAATTGTGCATGGCACACTTACACGACATAATTTTAGCTAATTTGAGAATGAACATATCAAACACTCTAAAGGGGCATGTTCTGTCTGCACCACCACCTCGATAAGACCGATCATTTGAACATTCCAAACGTAAGTCAATGAAAGCATCGTCATCGGCTACTTCAAAGAAATTATTATGTGGCAACAACAAAGTAATCAAAAAGCACGATGTCGGCGCAGAATAATTGGTACGATGGCTTGTTTGTCTTTGCGATCTTGGGGACTGGGTCGGTTTAAATACGAATTTTTTCCATCTGATGCTGATGTCACCCAATTGTTGACTTGTGTCGGTACTGGTACCGGTTTCGACGGGACAGCCTCTGTCCCGCCCCGGTTCCGGATATGTTGGTACCGGCGGTACTTTGACATGCCTGTACTAACGCCGTACCTGTTCTACGTCATTTGTACCGACAGTTCTCGATACTTCCCAGCACCAGGTAACATCGGTGCTTTTGCGAGAGAATATCACGCACATGAATATTTTGCATGCACCTTTGTCTGTTTTACCATCGTAAAACGTGGTGTATTTTCATCTGAGTGTGTAGTGGGGATGTTCTTGGAACTGGTGGCGGCATTCGGCAATTCCTGGCTGCTCAGCTAAGATTAAACAGGTGTATCTATCGATGGCTTCATGGCGTCGTATGTCATCAGGGCTGGTATTCTGAATGGTCAGCGTGGCGCAAATAAAACCCGTCGTCCTATTGTGAATTGTGCGTCTCGGCGCTTAAGCGATTGAACCAGAATTCCGACTCTTGGACGATAAAACACGTCCTTGTTGTACGGAAGTACTGAAACAATACAAATATGTTGATTTGATTACCTGACAGGTAGGTAAAAACATGAATATACAAGCAATGGGATTTTTTTTCAACGTTCATAAAAATTGTTTATGATAATGGCATATGTATTAAAATTAACAGTGCTGTTAATTGAAAGAAATAATACCTTCAATTTTGTGTTATTCATGACACAAATTAGGTCACTGATGTAACTACAGTACACGGAGACTAAAGTGTTACTAAATTACTCGTGGTGTCTCCATTCAGATAAAAATTCCTTGTCCAGAAAAAAAATTAGAACGACGAGCAAAATTTCAGCCAAGGAACCTCCGGGTAGAACCCGGAGGTCCCTTGGCTAAAACTGTGCTTGTCCTTTTCATGCATTACCACAGGAATCGACTGTTATTGTCTGGGTGGACACTTCACCAAAATCTGGTGCATTCTTTGCTATTTCCGTACACATTGGGTTATTCGCAATGGGAGGTATTGTGACTAAAACAAAAAGGTATGCAAAGTACTTCGTTATGGGCACGCGAATGCCCTGATTACAAAAAATAGGAGTGCGGCGCCTAGGAAGCAGTGTCTACTAAGTGCAAACACCGCCCCCCCCCCCCCTCCCCACTCACACACATCATCTCACGACTTCGCAACTGTTGTGTGACAGCCGTCGATAGCACCCTTTTTCATTTCAATGTCTGATGTCATCGCGGAAACAGAAGTCAGTGATTGTGAATGCATTAAAACGAATTCGGGTGTCTGCGTGTGGAGGAGGTGGTACAAATCCCATTTGCCTAATTCAGGCTGAACATATCAAAGAAGGTGGGACAGCGATGGCTCATTGGATAAAACATTGGACTTGAGATCGAAAGGTGGCCAGTTAGATAGTGACCTGTGTCCTTGGGCAAGACACTTGATCCAGGTTACCCACACGGTTACAATGTGACACTGTGTACCAATGCGTACTGCACGTCGATGGGGCCCTTGCCTTCAACAGTAGCTGACTCTGTGTCGGATTAGTAAGTTGGATAGTTTGTCAGTTGCTCACCGTTGCTTGATGGTTCTATCCAAGTTCGTCAGCTGTTTCCATTGTAAATGTGTCCAACGCGATATGGCCCTAGCTGTTGAAAGAGGCGTTAAACCCCAATAAACAAACAATCTCAAAGAAGATAAAAAGTGGTGAAACTCCGAAGTTACGAGACACCGTGTTTATCATTTTGAAAACTACATCAGTAGTCAGATAACAGCTGCATTCCGCTTAATTTCGGAATTTCGTATAATTAAACTTTTTTCTATTTATGCGTTTTCAGCCAAAATGCTTGGCTAAAGTATTTCTTTTTTACTTTTCATAACACAATGAACTGAAAAAAAACGAATTTAAGCCTGCCCTAAACCACGTCCCCAAAGTCAATCGTAAAAATTATGTTGCACAGTGTGAATGGAAAAGAATTCCTGAACACTTATATTGTTTCAAAATAAAAAGTAATTAATATTTATCTCATCATATTAAAAAGACTTTCAAAATAAAATTTAAGGAACAGTGAAATCCTTATCATCTTTTCATCTTTTTATTCGGTGTTCAACATTTTTTCGCAATAGGTGATCGCCTGCGTTCATCGTTTTATTATTTATTTATTTATTTTATTGATGTTTAAGGTCACACATTTATGCACAATGGCTAATCATGACCGTGACAGTTTTACGGGTGGAGGAAGCCGGAGTACCCGGAGAGAACCACCGAGCAACGACGAGCAGCTGCCAGCTCCCCAACATCGTAACTCCGCACTGCAGCACAGGCAGAGTTAGATTGGTTGAAGACATGCGTACCATCGACGTGCAGTACGCCTTAGTACACGGCGTCATCGTGCCCCCACGCCATCGTTTTATTCAAATCAAACGTAAAGAATGGCCGATCATAATAATTACGGGAATTTTGATTTGGAAGCATGATGCGACCTGGTTTTTATTTTAACTCCGCAAAGTAGAGAGTGTTTAAATTTATTGCCCCTCAAGTTTGATTATAAGGAATGATCGTTTGTTTCTGTCTATTTCCTGATGGACAAAAAACAAAGGCCAAACATAGCGTAAATGGTTTTTCACAACCTGCCGACGGTTTACGATATAGGCCCTTCATTTCTAGGTCTGGCTCATTCGATTACAAATGAGTACGGTGGTAATGAGCACGGGTCTGTCACAAGACCCCAACCCCCTTATAAAATATCACAAAATCCCACTAGGTGTGCCCAATGTCGATGATTTGTCCTTTATTTTCATATATTTATATCTGTTAAAAGGTAGATCAATGCATGCTCTCACTTATAATTCGTAGATCTTCTGTTTAGGGATCTACGCTCAGATGAACGTGACATTCAAAAGCCAGGCTACTAAACTGCCCACTCAGAAGAATTTCTGCCAGAATAAATTGCAGCAACTAGCGTACGATTTGGCTTCGGCGAGACCGCATGTTCGTTGTTGATATCAAAATAGGCCGATGTGACAGGAATGATAGTCCGTAGGAACGTTAGTCCCTCTGTACTATTATTCCGCGGAATTATAGTCCTAGGTCTAACATTCCTAGGAATAGTAGTCCACCGGACTACTATTCCTAGGAATGTTAGGCCTAGGACTATAATTCCGCGGAATAATAGTCCAGAGGGACTAATTTTCCTACGGACTATCATTCCTGTCACACCGGAAACCCAATAGCAAGTTAAAAAGATCACGTGAACAGTGAAGGGCGGGAAAATCACAGTCCCCTTTTCATATAGGCTGCAGACATGCTATCTGGAGCAGCCTGCAACGACATACCCAGCAAACATTTTATATCAAGTCGACATTGGACTGATATTGTTATCAATATCGGTCCATCAACAGATTTCAATAACGGGCCACCATCAGTTTTGCAAAGTTGACGCAATATCGGACCAACATTGTTTCCGACATCAAGCCGATATTGGACTGATATAAAAACTATATTGGACCAATTTTTTTTTTTTTCAATATCGACCCATCATCAGATTTCAATATCGGACCAACGATGTTTCCCACATCAAGACGATATTGTACAGATGTAAAATCAACATTGGATCTATATCAGTTCTCTCTAGATGCCACACCATATGATCCAAGAAATTTGGCCTCTGTAGTAACAAGAAGACAAATAGTCCCATGTTAATTCACATGGTGTTTAACTTTGATAATGTGATGGAAAAATGCAAATATTCCACATCCTACTGCAAAGGAGTTTCCAGTCAGGAGTAAATATAGTTTACTTACTGAAAGCATTTCTAAATAAGTTTCAAAGAATTATAATTATAAATAGTAGAAGTTCACTTTTTTCCCATTGCATTATAAACGCGTCAAGTGAACTAACCGTGGACTGTTAATCTTCTTGTTTTTACCAGAACTGTTGGTTTAAACCCAAGTCTCCATGATCTTCACAATACATATTAAAAAACGTTAAATCATCACACGAAAACAGGTGATATAAATATTATAAACACTAACAACATGTACAGTGCCGACACATTCACTGGGACTTATCGAACTACAACAGACTAGAATGCAAACTTGAATACTGATGTTAATGAGAAAATTAATTTGGAGAATAATTCGCCCGTTTTGGAAAATTACGCAATATTTCAATGTTTAAATTTCGCAGTGTCATTTAAGGTTATCCAAGGTCGGCGACGTGGGTAAAGCTGTCCCTAAGGATTTTCCGTACCACTTTCTGATAAAATGTAGGCCAAATACATGGTCTTACTTACGATTATTAGCCCTTTGAACCCTGGTGGTATCTCCCATGCCAGTTCAATGGCAGCAATTAGAAGAGTTCATATTCATTATTTGAGGTAGACCAATCAACATTTTCAACGTGCAGCCTCGGGGCTGCACGTTGAAAATATTGATTGGTCTACCCCAAACATTCACTGAACAGCCATCCTATTTAATGGCGTCGTGACGTATCATGTTCATGGCCGGAAAAACGACCGCTAGGGTTCAAAGGATTAAGTTGGGAAACAGCTCGTGAACGACGACTTGGATTGTGTATGGGTTACGTTAAATATTAAAAAAAAATCTACGCGAACGGGCTGCAGGTTATGGCAAGACAAAGTAACGAAGCGTAAGTTTATTGAACAGCTAACTCTGAAGAATTTCTGCCAGAATACAGTACGTGGAGAGTGGATTGTAACGAAATGACTCGGGGAGTGGTGTTATCACCCAAAGTATCACTTTCAAATCCTGAACATGTGGACAAAGAACACAAGCAATGATCCCGGAGGTCCATTGGCTGGAACTTTGCTTGTACTTGTTATTCCTTGCAACAAACTTGCAATTATTGCTTGGGTGCAATCTCCACTCTGCGGGTGATTTAGTGATAATACACTCTCCACGTACTGTAGATACCCGCAACTAACGTGTGATGCCGCTTCGGAGAGATGTCACGGTCGGTGTTGGTATCTGTATAGGAAGAAATTCCACTAGCACGTTGAAAAAAAAACGACTGGCATAGTAAGACAGCGAAGTCCGGAAAAGATAACAGTCTCATCTTCTTTGGAGTTGCGGGCTTGATATCTGGCGCAGCCTGCCAACAAGTTACGATATATACCCTTTATTCCCAGACCTGGAACACTCCATTACAAACGAATATAACGAATATGAGCACGATTCTGTCACCACTCCCCCACCCCTCATACAATCCCACCTGCTGTACCTATTTCCGATGACTTGTCCAGTATTTTCACTTTCTCATATCTCACAATAGGTAGCTCAATACATGTATTTTACTTATGAAATGACCGTTTGGGTCGTGTGTGGATTGCGTCAATTATAAAATACGAGAACGGACCGCAGGCTACAGCAGGCTGCAACAGGTCACAACAAAGTAATCCAGCATAACTAACTAAATTACCAACTTAGAAGAATTCCAGCGGGAATCAGGGCTGAGAGGAGTTAAAAATTTTCTTTAACACGTTAACGTGTTAAATAATTCTGCGTGAACGGGATAAATGACGTTAAATATTAAAATGAACAACATTTTAATAACTTCGACCATTTTTATTGATTTGAATTTGAATATGATTGAACTTATGTCCAGTTCGTCTCTTGAGTTCCAATGTGTTCTATGTGCCTACTGGCACCCTACTGGAGTGCCTACTGGCAGCCAACTGGCAAATAGAACAAATTGGAACTCAGGGGACGAGTAGTCAATATAGTTCCATCAGGTTATCGTAAATTCTAACATTCAGCGATGTTTTCATTTAAGAATACAATCGCTGCGGCCGTATCCTTAGACAGAGACATCCGTCGTTGCTCGAATACCAGTCCTTGCATGGAAAATAGGCGTTCGGATGAAGTTGGTATTGCTGTATCTCCAAATATCGGCGGGCTAATTTCGCCAACGTTGGTAGGAGGGCTTCATGGTCTCTCCACCAAATCAATGGGTCGTCTATAATTGACGGACATCTAAATTATTCGTGTTCTTCAATTTCGTCAAATGGCGCAAAATTCGACGTCATCGGCACGCGCGATCCAGTTTGGGTAAACACAAGATAACGACGCAATGCTACATATTATACAATTATAATCTTCAAAGTTAAACGTTATTAACTTGGTTAAAATTGTTTAACATTGTTAAAATTATTTAACACATTAACGTTTGATACGTTAACTGCTCCCTGCCCTGGCGGGAATCGATTGAAAGAACTAGCGCGCAATACTGCTTCGGAGAGATCGTACGTTTGGTGTTGATATCAATGTGGGCAATAATCCCATTTGGACTTTAAAATATAGAATAAATAGGTACTAGGGACAGGAAACAGATTTAAACCACGAGTAGGATGAGGGTTTTAACCACGAGGCTTGCCTCGTGGTTAAAACCCTCATCCTACTCGTGGTTTAAATCTGTTTCCTGTCCCTAGTACCTATTTGTTTTATTTCTACCATGCTCTGATATTAAAATCACCGTACATATCGTCCATATTTAGTAAATTTCGTCTTTCTGAAAACTAATTTTAGATCGTAGCACAAGCAGACGCAGAAACATATGAGTTTTGCTTATCTTTGCGTCTGTGGGCAGTACTTCCGTCAGCACGTGATGTTTGATTGACAGCTACGCACATCGTCAATGCTTATTGAACTGAACTTGTATTTTCAGTCACATTAATATTATCGGCCCTCAAATTATACTCTAAATGTGTAATTGTAATCAACTTTATACTTAAATAGCCATTTAATATCGTACCAGTGCCGTAAACGACACCTGATCCGACGCTGATTGTCGAAAACATCGTGAAGTGTGAATGTATTGAAGTCGGGAAATTCGATCATGTCAAAGGTCAAGTTCACTTTAGTTCCTACTCTAGGTTAAAATGTTTGTTTGGGAAATCCCATTGAAAACGTTTTAAGCACAGTAGACGCTTTTAACCCTAGTGGGATTAAAAGCTGAAATTTAACATGCAGGCTTTTAACAGGTAGTGACGTAGTTGAGCATGGTAGAAATACCACAACTGGCTTAATAAAACCAGAGAAGGCCGACAAACACCACAGTCCCTTTTTCCCGTGGGTTGCGGGCATGAAATCTGGCGTAACACACCAACGGGTTACAATATTGGCCCCTCATTTCCCTGTCTCTACCATTTGATTACAAACTAGGTTAGTGACTATGAGTAGGATTCTATGTGGAAACTGAGGCTAGGGTTCAGTAATTCTATGTGACAAATGAGTTGCGCCACGCCCAACAAATTAAACATACTATTACAAAAAGTAGGGGATATTTGATACAAATTAGATATATGAAGAAATATATTTATATTTTCATCACAAAGAGAGTTGAGGCATTGCACTGTGACATATGGTGAATGATTTCAGCGATAGCTGGGTGCTGACAAGCACACATTTCACGCACTGAGCTGTAGAAGACATGGACGGTCAGTCAAAGAATTTACCGCATTCAGTCCAAGACCTCAATACCATGTAAATCCCCCTCGGTTCGCGAGACAAGCGCGCATCCGGCGTGGCATATCCCTCACCAAACGTCCAATATCAGCTTGATTAATGTTATTCCATTCTTCCCACAGTGCAACAGCAAGTTCCTGGACATTGGTAGGAGTCTGTTGGCTTTGTCGTACGCGCCTGCCAAGCATATCCCAGAGGTGCTCGTTTGGTGAAAGGTCTGGACTTAGCGCTGGCCAAAGCAGTGTAGTGATGTTCTGCTCCTGGAGGAACTCTGTAGCGACACGGGCCACGTGTGCTTTTGCATTGTCATCTTAGAAAATGAATCGACGGTCGTGACGTTGCGCAAATGGCTCCACATGAGCTGCTGACATGCATGTCACGGTAGTATTGCCCTGTGACACGCCCTTGGATGACATGTAATGTTGTTCTGCTTGTCAAGGTTATGCCTCCCCACACCATAACCGATCCACCATCAAAACGAGCGTGTTGCCTAACGGTTACGTCATGGTATTGTTCGTTCCGCCGCCTCCGCCACACTCCGTTTCGAATGTCGTGGAAGTCGAGAGTGAACCTCGATTCATGGGAAAACATGACGTTGCTTCACCGACGATTGCCATTGAGCTGTCGTGCCTCACACCAACTACGCCTTGCTACGATGCGACGTTCAGTCAAACGTGGAATTATTTGAGGTCGTCAAGCGTACATATTCCAGCTGTGTAGGCGATTTCGTATAGTCTGACCCTTGACTCGTACATCTGTCCACGGTGCAGCCGCCGTCCTATTTCTGAGGCACTTTGATGTGAATCTCGTAATGCTGTGGTTCGGATGAAACGATCCTGGTTAGCAGTTCGTCGTGTGGGAACCATATGGTTCTATCTTCCAGTGGAAGATAGAACCTTATGGTTCTCACACGACGAGTTGTCACCCTTGGATGACCTGACCCACGTCAGTCATTAACATTGCCTGTCTGACGGTAGCGAGACCACAACCTGCTAATCACCGATTGAGTAACGTTGATAATTTGAGCCACTACAGTCCGTTGCCAGCTTCCAACATGACAACGGCACGTAAACGTCCGTCAGGTGTCAGTATTCGCATACCTCAAAAGTCACGTTTCGACCAGAAACTATTCATGAATGAGTTTATACCAAGAAAAGAACGATGAAACCTCCAAAAAGCCCGTCCAACACAAAACGTACCCCACAGACATTAACGCGGCGCTCGTGCGAAAAACCTGCACGCAGTTTTCGTGGGCCGGTGACATTCATGATCCACACTAAACTTGGTAACATATTGATATGTCCAATCACGCGTATCCAATACCATTTTCCGAAAATATCAACATCAGTTTGGATATCCTTTATTTTATGGAATAGTATATTTGTATTTCCCAATTTATTTGTATTTATACAATTACTACTTATTCTACTACATATAAAAAAGCCTATGACATAAAAATAGCTTTACACACCAACCGTGGTGAACACGCCAGCAATGGGATTTCATTAGTTAAATTTTATACCTACAGTGGAACTTCATCCATGTTCACCTTTGTTGACGTCGACCTAAATTCAAACTTGTCTAAATTTGCCGCACGTCGCCTCGCGAAGAATGAAATGAAACCAGCCATTATTTATTACGTTTTTAAATGGGTTTACCTCATAGGATGCCACAAATTAACAAACATGCATTGTCTCATGTTAATCAAGCATCCATAACTCGAATATTATGTTATTAAAACGAAACAGGCTCCGTTTCTTTTTCCGTTTCGTTTCGGCGATAAAATTGACAGCGGAAGTACCGCCCACTGATGCCCGTGTAAACAAAAACAGATTCTCACGGTCATGGTATAAATGAAATGTACCCAAAGTAGCTTGGTGTACCAAATGTTCACAACTCGTGATGAAGTGGTGTTTATTTATTTATTGGGGTTTAAGGTCACATATTTTTGCACAATGGCTAATCATGACCATGACAGTTTTACGGGTGGAGGAAGCCGAAGTACCCGGAGAGAACCACCGAGCAACGGCGAGCAACTGTCAGCTCCCCAACATACTAACTCCACACAAGCAGGGTTAGCATTGGTTGAAGACAAGTGCACCATCGACGTGCAGTACGCTTTAATACACGACGTCACCGTGCCCCCACATGGGCAATGGGGGTGAAGTGTCTTGCCCAAGGACACAACGCGGTTGCCGCACGATGGATTCGAACCGAGGACCTCTCGGCTTGCAGCCTGCACCTCTACTTCCTGAGCCGCCGCGCCCCCGATGAAGTGGTGTTAACCGCACGCAAAAGGCTCGCGGTTAACACCACTTCACCACTCGCGGTGAACATTTGGTACACCAAGCTACTATGGGTATATTCTATATATACGTTACTGCTATGTTCAACTCTCCGATTGATAATTTTAGTGCATGTTTGAATAACTATACATGTACCTATTTCAAGATTCCCCTCCTCTCCCCGATCTAAATTGCGGAGTCTGTGCACCCTTTAAAAGAAACACTCATTTACCATCGTGTTTGCACTTGGTAAAGGTGTTCACTACGCTAGGGGCTGCGCACACCAACGCACACAGTGACAAACAAACTCATTCACACATGCACATTCATCTTTACCCCCTCCGACACACACACACCATTACACGCATACACGTGGGCTCGTGTTCTCACATGACGCCTGGGCAACCCTTTTTTCTCCTTACCAGCCCTTTACTTTCGACCTTTGTTTCGGGTAAGGGATATTTCTAGATAGGCGTGTCCCACGCACAGGTTAACAAACACACACGCGCTCACAGAGATCCGTCTGCACGTGTGTTTGAACGGGGAGATGATTAGTCTCGACAACCAGAGATCCGTGCTGGAGACCTTTTGCAGTTATATTTTCTGGAATTGTATTTTCTAGGTAAGACTTTAGAAAGGTTAAAATGAACCATTGTCACTTTCAAAGATTTGGCGATATGCGGGGCTCAAAATAAGCGGTGTCGCGTCGCTTTTTGCTATGCAAAACTTGCAAAAAGCTACACAATGTTCAATTATGTATAGCATTTTGCGATACAAGATAATCAACTGCAGCCTATTAGGCTGCAGTTGATTATCTTGTCTCGCAAAATGTAAATGAAAATTTGCAAACAAATTTGAAAACTAGTTCACTGATGCTTTACTTCTGATTGTGAAACATTCCAGGCAAAACTCAGATAAACTCTCCATCAAGCATCATTAGCAACTTCTTATGTAAGATGAATTCTATTGGTTTAAATTCTTCCTGTTTTTACAACATTTTGCATAAAATGTCCATTAAAAATAACTTCAAGCCCATCAAATTAAAAATCCCAACTTCCATTTTGAGAACTCTGTTAAACAACCACGACGTCATTTGAAAATATCCAAGTCCATGCAACCCTTAAAGGCAGCTCAGTTAAAAAAAACAGAGTGAATGTTTCATGTGTTGCAGATCATTTGGAATGCCCAGAAATGGATGGAAACTATTCTATCTACTTAGAAGAATTCAATACAAAACAGCATAACATAACTCCGGTATACAAAAATAGCTATGCAATTTTTACAAAATTCTATTGATTTTTTGGAAATGTGTAGCATTTTGCTACGCATAGAAAAAAAGTTATTTTGAGCACTGGCGATATGCCAACTGACAAATTGCTATATCTTTTGAACTGATATTGACTTGTCTTAGTCAATTATATTAATAGGGAGAAGATACAATTCTAGGTGGGGGGGGGGGGGGGGGGGATTTGCAGGGGTTTCATAGTATTGGCTCCTGGACGTCTACCACTGACGCTTATATGATTGGGGTTTTTTCACATATACCAGCCATCACAATAAACAAGGTACAATAAGACCACTGTACTGAATACCATCAACCATGCTACCTGTCACGTTTTTGCTATTTTTATTGACATTGTTTCAGACCGGCACTAAACAGAAGTTATCATGATTCGCATTTGAACTAGCACCCTTTATTTGTATCAATTTTATCTTCAGTATACAGTGTAATCAATTTCCGTGACTGTGAGACGGGTTATGGTTCTGTCGGATAATGACGGGTAGCATAACTTTGGACGAGATCCAGACAAAAGCAGAATACGATTTTATCAGCCAGTATATCGGTAGGATACATGCCTCAGGAGACGAGGTCGATGGCCCTCATTTCAACTCCTTAAAGGGGAGTGTGCATATTACTCACCTGATGACCCTCGTCCTCCACAAGGTAACTCGAAAAATAGCGCTGATCGGTTTTGGCCGTTACGTTGGGTAAAAGGTTAATATTCATTCAAGGCTTACTCCCTCTCATAACCAAACCATCTGGGGTAACAAGTTATTCTACAACCCTAATTGATCACATTTACTCCAACAACATCGCATCGACTTCTTCATCTGACATTGTCTTGACTGATGAAGCGGATCATTTTGACATTGTTTATACCGAGAATAGGTTGCCAACGAGAGACTCCTCAACCCCGACATTTCAACGAAGGATTAACCCTGGGAGTATCGCTCACTTTCAGTCACTGTTGACTGAATGTGATTTTTCTTGCGCCATGGATATGAGATGCCCTAACCTGGCCTATAATGCATTTATGGAAATTTATCAAAGTGTCATCGACGATGCAGTCCCATAATCCAAATCACAGTGAAAGTAAAATTAAGCCTCGGCCTTGGACGACGAAAGGCCTCTTAACCTCGTCAAAAAATAAAGGACATTCTATTACAAACAGTTGAAAGCACCCACTGACCAATATGTTCGGAACTGTAAAAAATATTGCAGAATCTTTAACCGCATCAAGAAACAAAGTAAGGCAATCTATTATGAAATTATCTTGGCGGAAAATAGGCACGACATGCACAAAACCTGGAAGACCCTCAATGAAAGTATTAATAAAGAAAAACGTGTGCCCAAGATCCCTTCCTTCTTTGCCCAAAACGACAAGGAAATTAAGGACCCGCGCGAAATTACAAAGGAATTTAATAATTTCTTTGTGAATATCAGAAAACTTACTAGTCAACATCTTAGAACAAGGCACAAACTACCTGAATGGTTAGTTCCGAAAAAAATTTTTGTGAAACCGACGTCTCCTAACAAAATTATTAATGTTGACAAATTAATTAAATCCAAACCAAGCCTTGACTGCGACGGTATCACATCAGACCTTCTTAAGCAAACTGTAAATTTTATTGCCCCCACCATTGGCACACATAATCAATGACTCATTCAAATACGGCATAGTGCCCGATAAAATAAAAATCGCCAAGGTGATCCCCATTTTTAAATCTGGTGATGTGCAAAAAATCAAAAATTACAGACCAATTAGTATCCTACCCACATTTTCGAAAATTTTAGAGAAACTCATGTCGAAGAGACTCCCTAGTTTCCTGGATCGCTTTAAAATATTGTTTGGGCATCAATATAGATTTAGGGAAAAACATTCCACAATTCAGATATCGCTGAAGAAAACAATAAATCTACTAATGACTCCACTTTAGCGGTTTTCCGTGATCTTACAGAAACATTTGATACAATAAACCATGAAACTTTGTTACAGAAACTTCAGCACTGCGGTGTTAGAGGAATTAGCAATGACTGGTTCAAAACTATTTATCTAACAGAAAGCAATTTGTTCTTTATCGTGAACACAAATCAAATTTGGTTCAAACTGCGTGCGGCGTACCGCAGGGCTATATTAGGACCTATCCTTTTCTACTGTATATTAATGCTATTTTTAACTCAACTGCCCTGACCTTGTTATCATTCGCGGACCATACTGCAGTATACGCATCAAGTGCCTGCGAGAATAACTTGAAAACCTACGTAAACAATGAACTGCAAAAACATCCAAATATGTTCTGTAAAGCGTCTGGTTATAAACGAAAACTAAATATACATTAATTAACCCAGGCAAAAACAAAATCCACGCAACAGAGTGTCTATATCGACGTCAAAGAAATAAACAGGGTAGGCGTCGAAGAATCTGAAAAGTCCCCCAAATTTCTTGGGATCAACATTGATGACAAACTATCGTATAAAACCCACATCACACAGATATGCTCAAAAATTGCACGAGCAAATTTTGCCCGCAATAAAGTTAAAGCCATTCTTCCACACAATTCCTCGAGGACTCTATATTTCACTCTCGTACACAGTCACTTACTTTATGACATTCAGATCTGGGGTAACTCAAGAGCGATTACCAGCTTTCTGTTAATACAGAAAAGGACCCTACGAAGTATCAATAATAAAAAATCCAATGCCCATACTGATCCATTGTTCATTAAAGTTCGTATCCTAAAGGTTAATGACTTATTTGAACTCCATGCTACTCTGTTCTTCTACGACTGGAAAAGGTCTAATCTCCCAGCCTCATTTGGCGATTTTGTCACATATTGTCAGTACTCAGCCTCACAGAAACACCAGACAGTCTACGCTTCTGCGTGTAAGTAGAACAACGACTCGATCCCTGAAGAAGTTTCCACTGTGCTCGTTTCCAAACATGTTGAACGATTTGGACAACGAAATTCGTGTTCAAGAAAACAGAAATATGTTCAAAAAGTGCGACTTTTAATTTCTTAGCATCATATGCCGACAGCGTTGAATGCAACAATCCTTACCGTCCCGATTGCTTTATCTGAGTCACTTTGACGGTCTTGCTAGAGTTAACTAAATTTATTAGGATGTGGCACGATGATTTCTCAAGCAATGTTGAACTCCATTAACCTAACGTTATGTGCCATTCTAGTTGTCTTGTCTAGTTATCTCGTCTAATTTAGCTCCCCAGATAATGTTCGTCGATCTCAATCTGTGGTTGACTGTAACAAAATACCTCTTTCTGGGGGTTGCTATGAGCAGGGGGAGATGCGGGCGATGTGGGATGGTGCGACGTGTTGAAAATCAACACTATCTTCTCGTCTGTCGGCAATATGGGCGGTCATTGTGTGGTGGGGAGGGGGGGGGGACTTCGAGATCGGCGCATGAGCGTTTTTTCTACACGCGCTATAACTGTGAGTCTATAATATAATAATAATATAAGCTTCAATTAGTGCATGACACGGCGCTCCATTCATTGACTAATTACCGAAAACAACCGATTGTTGACTGCGAACAACATTCCCCTTGCACGGTTTTGACCTGTCCAGAGCGCCCGTTAATTACGATGTGACGATTGCAGGTCCTGTCGTCTCTGAGACAGAGCACGAACTCCAATGTATCGGCTGAAGTGTGGTTATATTTTATCAAGCAAAACAAACTGTCCCGATTCCAGCTGGGCGCTTGTGCCACAGTTGATAAGCACTGTCATCAGTGATACGCTGATGAGGTAGCTGGCATATTAGTCAGTCGATTTTATAGTTCAAGAAAGAGTTCTTGGACATTTATTTGTTAATGAATACATGCACGGTTTCACGTAGAGGGTAAATAAAATAATATTTAAAATAAATAATAAAATTAAATTAAATGTTGATTAAAACAAGAGGACCCAGGGGAGTGGGGCGTTCTCCTGACAGAGTTGTTTATAAAGAATTGATTTCAGCACCTATGGCTTGTCGACACCACTGTCAGGTAATTATTTTTCACTCTCTTGTCCATGTTAGATGATTTTTCCATATTGAACTATTTCTCCTCCTTTTGTAAGGGTGAGATTTCGAGTTATCTCCCATCATTTTCCACATACAAACGCGCACTTGGTCTTATTTCACGTGCAAGTGTCTCCACGCAGGAGAGGTATTATTTGTCGTAAGGTCATAAATAGAGAAAAAAGACCACTTTCCAAAGTTCAACCATTAGAACAATAACATATCCAAAATATATTTATAGAACAAAGAAAATTAATTTTTCCTTTCATCAAATCTATGTCCGTCCAAATTTTCTCATTAGGATTTAGGACATGTTTAGGACCTTCAAGTTACCCTCCCCCCCCCCCCCTCACCCCCAGCCTTTTCTAACAAATTAATAAGGTGGTGTACTGGGATAAAAAGTGAAAATTTCAAACAAAAATGGAACCATTAAAACCCAATTTTAACGAAACATATTTGATACCAACGAAACATATTTAATACCATTTTAAAAAGTATGTTATAAAATATTTGATCACATGTCCCTCCATTATGTGTAAAAAATGAAATTTGTGGCAAATGAAAGTTTTTCATTTTTCTCCCATAGATCGCTTTTGTAATTTAAATTGTCATCTTTACCATAGTTTACACACATGCGCATTCAGGGGGTAGAAATAGTTCAATATGTAGTACAGTATAGTCGCCGTGGAATGGTCAAACTCCATGCGTGTGCAGTGTTGCCCTCGGGCGCTTTTCTCAATTAATAATCGGTGGTTTACAGCAACACCCGGTGCTTCATTCGTTAAATATTTGACGGCGATTCCATTTTTTATGTCGGAGATTCAATGTTAACGCATGCGTGGAAATATTGTCCTCGCGTGGATTTTGACTTTTCCACGACAACCGTACTGTATTCAGATGCTACTATCGAAACAAGGCCCAAATTCCCAGTAATGCTAAAATGGACCGTTGTTTCAGGACATGAAATTTTAAATCTCTGTTTTTGCGGTTTCCAGGGTAGACTGCAAACTTTTCAATAAAAAGCTTCCATATTTCAAAATCGTGTTTTTAACTGGGGTGCGGATAATACGGAGTCAGTGATAGGTGCGTGGAACTTAAAACCAAAAGGTTCACGCTTCGATCCTGACCAACAGTAACTGAGTTACGTCCTTGGACAAGGCACTTAATCCCGATTATCCACGTGGGGCACGGTGAGCTGTGTGCTGTCGCGTTCTGCACGTCGATGGTGAACTTGCCTCCAACCAATGCTGACCATGATCGTGCTGAGTTAGTACGCTGGGGAGTCTAACATTTGATAATCGCTATTCAGTGGTTCTCTCTGGTACGCCGGCTTCCTCCATTGTAAAATTGTTCTCGATGCCTTGGTCCTTGCTCCTTGGTTCTTTGTCGATGTCACTCGCTTCAAGTTACACTGCCACTATTTCTGCTAAGAACTACTAAATACAATACTACCCGCCTTCTTCAATTAGTGTGTAACATGTATTTTGTCTTCCATGTGGAGTCGGTTACTATAAGCTTACCAGCTTACCGCCGAATCAACGACTCCATGTGCTATTTGTAACGCTACTTTTTATTATTTTTCTGAAATAAATATTGTTTGTTTAAAATAAACTGTCCGACACGAGGTGGCCCTGGCTGTCAAAAGTTTCGTTAAACCTCAATAAATAAATAAGTCCAACCATATACGCACCGAACTAAATTTGATCACCTGTGGACAGAACCCTTTACCTAACGAATCGCCCGCATCCGCCCGCGTAATATGCAAATTCAGCAGTTGAAAAAATATTATTTTTCACGAAATTTCAATAAAACCATATCATGTGACCCCTCATTGGAACGAGCTCGCCGAGCTCGTTCCAACGAGGGGTTACATGATATGGTTTTGTTGAAATTTTTTGAAAAATTTAAAGAAATTATTTTTAAAATAATTAATTTTGATATCGTCTGCGTTGGGTAAAGGGACAGACGAAAATTAAATTTTCTATAAGTTACTATGTTAAATTTCACCACCACTCCCTCCCCCGACTCTGCCAGGCGGATCTGCTATCACGATCTTTGAAGAATATTCCTTATATTGCACGAAGTTAATATTCGGGTTCCATAAGAAGTGTAAATAAGAACCCAGGGGCTTGATTTGAACATATTTGAATATGGCACCTCCTCTCCACATCCCCACCCCTGGGATGCAAAATACCACATATCAAAGATTTTGACCCATGGATCTGAAGAGGAAGTTTTTAAAAAATTGCACTAATATAATTTCCGGGCACCCTTGTGGACCACAACATGAACCACAAGGGTGCCCGGAAATTATATTAGTGCCTAATATAGACGTGACTCGAACAAACTTGAATCTGAGACCCAGCACCCCACTAAGGATGATTTATGCCAAATATCAAAAGTTACTGACTTTTGCGTGTGGATGAGAAGATTCTTCGTTTTGTTCAAACTTGGGCTCGCATACGGAGCCCAAATGTGAACCCAAGGACCTGAGCTGAACAAATTGAATCTGATTCACCATAAGGATGCGGTATACCAATTATCAGAAGATTCTGACCGGTAGAGCTGGAGAAGATTTTTAAAGAATATATCTTATATCACATCAAGTTAAAATTCGGGCTTCCAAAGTGAATCCAAATGTAAACCAAGGGACTTGATTTGAAAATAAAACTTGAATCTGACCCTTACCCCGCTCCCCCTTGAGATGTGACATACTAAATATCAAAAGATTTTGACCGGTGGAGACGGAGAAGAAGATTTTTAAAGGATTTTCCCCATACTTTACTAACTTAAAATTAGGACCCCAAAATGGAACCTTACTTTGAACTTTGTAACGTCATTTGATTAGTGGTTCCCTCAAGTTTCTCTGGTTTTCGGAGAAGAAATCGTGAATTTTAAAGATAGCAGACGGACTCTGATTTTCAGAGCTAATTACGCCCATGGGTAGGTTTATTTATAAAAAAAATGGTGGGGTGGGGGGTGGGTGATCGGATGATCTTGAAAAGTGTGTGTGGGGGGGGGGGCATAGACTCCGTTTCCATCACAATTCCGCTGCCAGTGTTCGTTTCACTAACTTCTGTTTCATAGTCTTGATCATCCTCAGTCAGAAGGCGGTGAACCAGTTAAGGCGGAAAATTAGTGAACACGAAATAAGAGACAAAATCCATGGCAGGTGAGCGACCACTCCCCTTCTACATTTACGTGTCCAGTTTTTATAACAGATATAAAATTTTCTAACCTTTCTTTGTGTTCTCAGTTTCAGCGAGTGTGTGCGCTGGAGCAGTTCACGATACACGATGTTTCTGGTTTATCGGAACCAAAAATCCCTACGACATCTCCAACCAGCAATGTGTGGACTCAGGCGGACATCTTGCCGTGGTTGACAGTGAAGCAGTGGCTAATTTTATCATAACCACACTGTAAGTTCTAATATAACATCACCATTAGGAGAGACTTTAACCCTCTATCTAAGGAATCGCCCGCATCCGCCCGCGTAATCTGCAAATTGAGCAGTTGAAAAAAAATTAATTTTTTAAAAAAATATTTCAACAAAACCATATCATGTGACCCCTCATTGGAACGAGCCCATAGCTGGTTCTAACGAGGGGTCACATGATATGGTTTTGCTGAAATTTTTTGGAAAAAATTTAAAAAGATAGTAATTAAAATAATAAATTTTGATATTCTCTTCTTTTGGTAAAGGGTTAATCCTTTGGTCAACATGTGCAGAAGGCGAACTTCGCCATAAAAATATTGAATAACCAAAAATGTTCATTGTCTTTCCTCATATCGGCTGTCCTTTTGGGACAACAAATGAAAAGATAATAAAATGTTGTTTGTTAATACTCAGTCTGTTTTTGTCCTTTGCGTTAGGTAAAGGGTTGACGAAATAGTCCATACAGATAATTTTGTTCATCTTCCTTCACCATAAGCGAGAGTTATATTACCCAAATTAGAGGCCAAGTCTCGCATATAGATTACATGCTGGCTGTAACACCCACCTGAAGTTAGATTCACGTCATATGGTGTAACCCTGTGAGAAACGAGGTAACTCGGCCGAAAAGTGGATAATTTGTTCAGATAGGACTGGTGACAAGAACTCAAGGACTAGGAAAGGAATTTTATACCATGCTCGCCTATGTTACTATCTTTGAAAAGCCTGTATGATCAAATTTAGCTTTAAACCCCACTACCGACGTAAAGCTTCTACCGCGGTTAATTTTTTTACGCCTATAGTCGGGGGGGGGGGGGTCGTCAAATTTTGTCCGGACACAAGGCGGGGGTGGGTGGGTATGTCAGTGGCTTTGAAAACACGTTGTTACCATGCCTTGACATTTTTTTCTATGAGTTCTTATCTTTCAAACAAGTCATGCACATTGATAGGGAAGCTTGCGAAGGCCTTTTGCCACCACTCCATCTCCTCTGGGTTAAAATGGGGGTGATTAGTAGTACAGGATAGGGGCTATCAGCATGGGAATGTGGACAGACATTCACCGTTTCCCATCACACCATCAGTGGTTCACAATTTTGAAAAAAGTTAAAGCACTTTAAACGAATTATCATTTTTGTAATCTAACATAAATGTAATCGAACCAGCTCTGAGAATAAAAGGACTCTTCTCACCTTGAATAGAATACATCATACAGTGGCATAATACCATTTCCCAATGCAACTGACTACTTTCACGGATTCTCATTATGTAATTATGAATTTCAGTCATATATAGAGGATATGGAATGAGTGTTTTTCTCATATAATATTTATGAAACGAGTCTAAGAATTTTCCGTTTTGGCGAGCCTCTGGCGAGCCCAAACGAAAAATTTGGACGAGTTTCATAAATATTATATAAGAAAAACTCTCATTTCATATTCTATTTATCATATGACACACACACACACGCACAAATTAGCCACTTAATATGACTTTTTAACCCATCACCTAACTTGAGTTGCAGACGGCACTTGAAAAAACATCCTCGTATAACTAACAATTTTCATTTTTTGCTTCCAAAACATAGGTTATGACCCCTCATTGGAACGAGCTCGTTCCAACGAGGGGTCATAGCCTATGTTTTGGAAGCAAAAAGTGAAAATATAAAAAAAAAATGAATGGCGTTTTTCTTGTAGGTAAAAGATTAATACAATATAACCCACTAAATAGGATAGATAACGTAAATTCTCCCTACTGAAATTATGCAAATATGACCCGGTTGTATTTTGTTTAGCCAATCAAATTGTCCAGTTTTGAAACTGACCAATGAAAGCTCCCAACTCTAATTATGCAAGCCCAGTTGTATTTTGTTCAGCCAATCAAATTGTCTAGTTTTGAAATTGGCCAATGAAATTGAAATTATTTATCACTTATTAATATGAAAACAAAATATCAAATGTTTTAAAGTGAACAAAACGGACGAGTCATATGATAAACACGTATAAGCAACATATAGGGTTGTTATTGATCATTCAAGCCTTGGGCTTACGGGGTCGCCTTCAAACCAATTCCCTTCAATTTGTGATAAACTGTCGGAAAAGTCTGAAGCATCAAATAGTCAGGACATCATATATTATTGATAACGAGTTTGTCAACAGGGAAACTGATTCCCTGTTAACAAACTGTTTATACAATGATGTAAAAAGTTTGTCAATAGGGAATCAGTTGAGTTAATATGACTTTCAGACATTTACCCCCGCACCATAGTGTATAGCACATGTTATGGAAGATACTGGATGTCTGGAAAGAAACCTGGCGTATGAGATCCGAAAACTTTGCAAACACATATAAGACACCTGGTTGGGTTATCCTATAACAGAAATAAAATTAACTTCTAAAACTAGAGAAACAGAATTTACTGCCACCAGTAAATTCAATCTGTGTGAAAAGGGTTAAAGTATCGGGAATAAACTGTAAAGAAAGAGAATTTATGGAGGCTTATTTTTCAGGAGTAAAATATTTTTCAACGAACCAGAAATGGGTTTTCGTTAGCAGTATTTACAGATATTCATAAACCAGAAATGGCATATATGTGACCAGCATTCAAAGGGTTTGATACACGAATCAGAAAAGGACATTTTTTGGCTCTGCCCACTAATTTGAGTGATGAAATACATTCATAAACTTTAGAAATGCATTAAGGTGTAATAAAATGCATTTCCCAGTCTTTCTGAATAATGCCCCCATAGTAAGATCTTCAGAGGGTTAAAATATTCCCTTTAAATACTCCACTATAATCCTTTAAATGGGGACGCAGTGGCTTAGTTGGCAGAGGTGCATGCTGCAAGGCGTGAGGTCCTCACTCTGTCATTGGGCAAGACACTTCACCCCATTGCCCACGTGGGTGCATGGTGGCGCTGTGTACTAAAGCGTACTGCACAACGATGGTGTACCCGTGTTCAACCAATGCTAACAACCCTGCTTGTGTGGAGTTAGTATGTGGGGGATCTGACAGTTGCTCGTTGTTTCCCGGTGGTTCTTCCCGGGTACTCAGTCTTCCTCCATCTGAAAAACTGTCGTGGTCATGATTAGCCACTGTGCAGAAATATGTGACATTAAACACCAATAAATAGATAATCCTTTAAAAATGAGCTCATTCCAATAAAGGGTCATAAGCTGTTTTTCAAGCAAAAATGAAAAGGTAATTAAAACTGAATAGACGTTTCTGTGAATAATGTTGACCAGTTTTCGCCATTATGTTGGCTAAAGGGTTAAGAATCTCTCACTTTGGAAGGCACACTGAAAGGGTGTCCCATTCCACATAGAATTAAATGGTTAAGAAAATAAAGTGAAAAACATTAAGTTTCTCAGCTGAGAGTACCTGCTTTTGCACTCCGGAGGGGTGGAACGGCATAAATCAGAGACGAGCGCAGTGAAAGACTATAGAACTCCTCTAACAAACGAGTTTTAAATAGTCATATCACTAACACAGTTAACAATACCGTCGACCATGTCAGCATTGCATTGTTACCGGCACCCTGACAGTTTTGTGATAGGTTTCAACAATTATTCAGTGCAGTTTTATGGAAAGGGTTGACTTTATTCTACCTGAAATAAAATATGTGCAATCCACATTGAAGTCTTGAGAGGGTTAAAAGCATTGAACAGAATAATTTATAATTTATTTCCTTGCAAGATAAAGGGTTTCTCATGGTGAAACCGAGCCGAGCGCATTGAAGGACTATAGAACTCCTCTAACACGATGAGTTTTAAACAGTCATAGCACTAACACAGTTACCAGTACAGTCGACAATGTCAGTATTGATAGGTTTCAACAATTATTCAGTGCAGTTTTATGGAAACGGTTAACTTTATTCTGCCTGAAATAAAATATGTGCAATCCACATTGAAGTCTTCAGGGGGTTAAAAGCATTGAACTGTATAAGATCGGTTTCAACAAATTATTACAATTATTCAGTGCAGTTCTATGGAAAGGGTTAACTTTATTCCGCATGAAATAAAATATGTGCAATCCACATTGAAGTCTTGAGAAGGTTAAAAGCATTGAACTGAATAAGATAGGTTTCAACAATTATTCAGTACAAATTTATAGAAAGGGTTAACTTTATCTGCCTGAAATAAAATATGTGCAATCCACATTGAAGTCTTGAGAGGGTCAAAAGCAGTGAACTGAATAAGTTATAATAATTTATTTCCTTGCAAGGCAAAGGGTTTCTCTCAACTTAGTTTCAGGAACTTACATCCCATTATAATGACAAGGTCAGATTTCATTTTGACAGCTGACTCCACTGATGTGTGTTTACATAGTCTCCAGTGTGAACATAACATCGCATTGCTTGGGGAGAATTTACTGTATCAGGAAATTGGAAGCTGTGAAAACCCTGTGGCCTAATGGGCCATACTCAATGGCTCTAGCGACCTGAAAAACATAGGTGGCCGAGAAGTTGTGAATGTCTACCAGTATGCCAAAACTCAGCGAGATAGGGCAATTCGTTTTCGAGTTATCGTGAGGACAAGGAAGTGTACAGAAGACAGAAGTCAGGAGAAGAAGAAGAAGAAGAAGAAGAAGAAGAAGAAGAAGAAGAAGAAGAAGAAAGAAAAAGAATCCGTACAAAAACAATAGTCTGTGTGTTTCACACAGACTAATTAACTATAGCAATCTACTGTAACAAAGAATACGATTAAATCATAGAATAAAGTGTGTTGGGGTCATATGAGACAGAATGGATACGCACGTGTGTTATGTTTCAGTGAGATCAAGCTGAATAATGTAACAACCACGAGCTTCCATGAGACTGTCAATGGAAAGTTTAACCACTTTACATCGCCCATTCATACACCTGTCGATCTACATGCCCCTATTCAGACCTGGACAATAACTATTCGGCCTCACACACAATGGTTCAGGGATGATATAAGACTTGCAAAGTCTCTACGACGTAAATTTGAGCAACAGTGGCGGAATTTCGAACTTTGTTTTTCGCAGGGAAATGTACATTCATCAAAGGAATCACTTCGAACTATCCTTTCTTGGCATCGTAACGCCTTTGTGTACATTTGAGATGGGTCACTCCAATATCAATATACGGGGAGGATAAAATAATAACTGCCGTCTGCCGCCGCCTGGCTGCAGACAGCAGTTATTATTTCATCAGCAATGCCGCCTTCTAATGACCTCTTATAATAAGAAATATAAGGGCAGGTCTAAACACAGACTACGATGACAGTGAGTTTAGCAGAGTTTTAGCAGATAGCAGAGAAATCCACACAGTCACCAGTTGCGCCTAGAGTTGATTCCTTTAAGCCATTAACGTTGGAAGAATTCAGGCGCATTGTAGTAAAGGCCTTTTCTAAACAATGCACCCTTAATGTTGTCCCCACTTGGCCGCTCAAATGGGCGCTTACCGGACATTGGCTCATGGCTGTTAAAGACTATAAATTCCTTACCGGACATTGGCCCATGACTGTTAAAGATTGTAAATTCTTCTTTAGTCTCCGGAGTTTTTCCATCGGGTATGACAAAGAACCTTGTTACCCCGTTTTTGAAAAAGAACCTAGATTGGATCCAGAAATATTAAAAAATTGACGAGCTCTGTTCAACCTTTCATTCATTTCGAAGGTTGTTGAGTGGTTGCGCTTCAGGTAAGTCATCATCTGTCCAGGTATGGGTTGTCCGAACTTTTCCGATCTGTATATAGACCTTATAACTGCGGTACTGAGACGGCCTCCGTCGTCTGCAAAATACTATCCTGATGTCAGTGGGTCTGCATCTCATTCCATGTCTTGTGTTGCTCGATCTGGGTGCTGCCTTCGACACTATCGATCATCACAGCACTCTTCCCCACGGATTAGAACATAGAATAGGTATCACCGACAGTGCTCTTGATTGGTTTGCATCTTATCTCAATGATCGTTTCCAAAGACTTTTTTTATAAATGCCTCACCGTCATCCAAAATTACATTAAAATATGGGGACTCTCAAGGCTCTGTACTCAGGCTTCCACTTTACGTGATATACATTCTCCCTCTAGGTGACATCATTCGAAACACGGTCTTCAATATCACATTTATGCTGAAGATACTCAGCTGTATGTACACTTCAAGTCAAATATGGTAGTTGTGTCGCATAAAGGGCCCAGTTAGAAGAGTGTGTTGCTGACATCAGTCATTGCATGAACAGTAAATATCTGAAATTGAACGCTGACAAGACTGAGGTTATATACATAGGACTGCCTCACCAACTTTCTCACTTCGACAAGCATGTCTTGCAGGTTTGACGCTCGCATTTTTTTCATTTACGGAACATCAGCAATATACGACCAGTTATTCATGTGAAAAATGCTGAATAGCATGTGCATGCTTTCGTTACGAGACGCATTGATTACTGTAACTCGCTGGTGGTGGGGTGTAAAAACTCTGCTTGATAAGCTTCAGAATGTCCAAAAATCTCCAGAGTTGTCACTCGTAACCGCAAATTGTCTAGAATAACTCCGATTCAAATGGGCGGGACCCATATTCGAACGTAGCCTGTATTATTGGCTTGAAAATACTCATACCAACTTTGGTTGAAATCAAATGATCTAAACAGGAGTTATCGGTCGGAAAGCAAAAATGTGAACAGACGGTCGAAAAGGGACGTAACTCATGTAAAAAATTATTTGGACGAAACACATATTTGAACTTGGCCTGTATCACTAGGTGGCAAATGATCCAAACTAGAGTTATCGGTCGGAAGTCAAAAATGTTAACGGACGGACATACGGACGGGTGGACAGACTGATTGCATAATACGACCGTTTTTCAAAGGATTCCAAAAGGTGTACAGACCACCCATATGTATATTAGAGACTCGTCGTGATCAACCCTTAGAACCCGGAGCGAGACTCGGATACATATTTTGTACATCCACGTGATGGTAGTAATCATTTTATCTTACAATATACTGGGGTTAAGTCAAGAATGTAGACGAATATATAACGAACTATTTATTCGTACGGGTGAACAAAAAGAAAAAAAATGGAACTCACGCGAAAGGAACGTGCTTGTATCCGACCCCCTGGTACAAACATCTGTATCAGGGAGTCGGATACACGACAGTTGCGGAGTTAATACAGACAAAATACATGTTGATTGTAAGATAGAAAAATTTTAACGGACGGGCGGACAGATGGGCGGACAGAGTGATTGCATAATACGACCGTTTATCAAACGGGCGTATAAAAAGGAATTCAAAAGGTGTACAGACCAGCCATATAATACTATCATACCATGTCCATACAGTCGAACAGAACATTAGAATTCGTGCTCAAGGCCATATCACAACGCGCCAGCATATCAACTTTCTTACAGCATAAAAATTCAAGATGGCGCCTTATCAAAGAACAAAACGAACGAAGGGAACACGTGCTAACGTAACAACATGTGCTGTAAGTGCGCAGGACGTCATGCATTGCCTTGGTAATGGCGTTAAAATATGACCTATAAGGCGGTCTACAACGATAACCCACCCAGCGTGAACCACGGTATGACGATACCCAATGTCCACCAAAAGGCGTCAGATATAAACCTGATATTCTACTCCTGTTGCAGCCTTACAGGGTTCTCATCCATTACATTCACCTTAAAGTAAGGCTGTTAAGGAAAATGCTCTATATGGGGGAATGTCAGATATCTTATACGTATGCCGTTAACTCTCTATCAATGGCAACGTCCCCGGAGCGCGGTGGCTCAGTAGTAGACTGTTGGACTTCTATGCTAGAGGCCCTGTGTTCGATCCCCGTTCGGGACAACCCGCGTTGTGTCCTTGGGCAAGGCACTTTGCCTACATGGGGGCACGATGACGCCATTGACTGAGGCGTACTGCACATCGATGGTGCACATGTCTTCAACCGTTGTAACCCTGTTTGAGCGGAGCTTGAACAGAGTTAGAATGTTGAGGAGCTGACAGTTGCTCGTCGATGCTGGTGGTTCTCTCCCAGTACTCCGACTTCCCCACCCGTAAAACTGTCTCGGTCACGATTAGCCATTGTGCATAAGTATGTGACCTTAAACTCCAATAAATAAATAAATAAATAAGGAAATAAATAATGGTAACGTCCAAAACCGGTCCGTGCTATTCACAAAATCGCCTTTGAAATTTTATTATTTTTGCAATGTTTGTCTGAAAACCATATCTTATGACCCCTAATTAAGACAAGCCCGTTAACCTCGTTCCAGTGGAAATCATAAATAGTGGTTAAGAGGAAAATTGAAAATGTTCAGTTAATCAAGAATGGTGTTGCAAGTGTCAAGAATGATCTTGCGTCGCGTTCTATTCCTTTGTGATAGAGAGTTATTTTGTTGCTCAAACAGATTAACCCTTTACCCAACGCAGACAATATCAAAATTTATTATTTTAAATTTCATTTTTTCATATTTTTCCAAACATTTCAACAAAACCATATCATGTGACCCCTCGTTGGAACGAGCTCATCGAGCTCGTTCCAACGAGGGGTCACATGATATGGTTTTGTTAAAATTTTTTGAAAAATATTATTTTTTCAACTGCTGAATTTGCATATTACGCGGGCGGATGCGGGCGATTCGTTAGGTAAAGGGTTAAGTGTTTATTGTATTCGTCTCAGTACTGAAAGCGATTTCCAACCTCTCTACCAAAAACTGCTTTAACCCATTCATCGGCCTCCTCTGCCTACGAATTCACAAATTAAAATTAAAGTTCAACAAAACTATATGATGTGACCTCTCATTGGAACGAGCTCGTTCCAATGAGGGATCACCTGATACGGTTTTCTTGATATTCTATTTTTAATTTGAAAAAAATAATATTTAAAAATGCATAGATCTCATTATTTCCAAATGAAACAAAATACTGCATTTTGATTGGCTGAGAGATGCGGTGTAACTTGCAATCCACAGTGGGTTTTTACGCCGTGGTTAACAAGGGCGTAAACACAAGAATACTCAATAGCAGGATATATGTTTAAAAAGTACCCATTTTTAATTATTAATTCACACCTTCTACTCGGTTATGTTAGAACACAAATAAAAAATACAGGAAATTTAATATTTATGTGCAATAAAATATTACAGATATGGATGTCATTGGAACTGGCTCATTGAGCCAATTCCAATGACATCCATATTTGTCTGGTTTTATTTAAGAAACTTGCAAAGTACAAATTTTATGTCAGTTTTTGCCCACAATGTGGGTTAAAGTATTAAGTACACCAAAATTCTTGGAAATAAATTCGTTATCCTTGTGTTTTCCAGTGTGTATGGGAATTTACACCAGTTTGGGAATTCATACACCCTTCGATTTCGCCTTAGGGTGTATGAGTTCCCTCCCAAACCGGTGTAAATTCCTATACACCCTGGAAAACACAAGGATAACTAATAATATTGTTGTCGTTGGACAAAGGGTTAAGCACGATAACAGCTTCTTGGGGGTTGCATGCTTCATAATCTGTCAGAAGCAAACATTATTTTGTTCAGACTCATTTATTTTATTAAACGGCGCAGTGGGCGTGGGAACCCTCTAGTAAATTGTAACCAAACAGTTTATCAACAATGAACAAATAATCTATATTAGAGGTATTAAAGTTCATTACTGTACCAGATAACATTATAATCTTCAACCCCATCAGTTTCTTCTGTTCTCAATGACACATAGACATGATGTGAGCAGGGACCGACCTAGTAAGGAGCCAATCTGAATTTGACTCTTAAAATTGTGATCTGACTCCTGAATCTTAAAAATAGGTTTTCAAGTTGGTTTATAACCGTAAGATCACATTTCCTCCAGGTAGCCAGGACTTGATTTGGAAATATTGTGAAAATGAATGGTCATTGTGTAATAAATAGAGGATACCTACTGTTTTTGAGTGAGTATCGGAATTATCTCATTCGTGGCTGCAAAGGAATTTAATTTTTCACTCGCGGCTGAAATTAAATTCCTTTGCAGCCACGAATGAGATAATTCCGATACTCACTCAAAAACAGTAGGTATTCTTTTTATTAAATGCGTTGCGTTGTTTTTGTTGCGATTAAAAGAGGTGATGTGGTGTTTTCAAAACCGGACGTGGAGAAAATGATGACAATGTAGACAAAAATCAGCTGACGTAGCTGACCCATTTACTTATTGGCCTAGATTTCAAAATCAAACTACCACACAACAAAATAGTTCCACATAAATCCCCTCAGAAAATGGCTATATTGTCAGTTACGCACACAAAATCAATGAACGCGTGTGAAAGTGGTTTATGTCATTTCCCCCAAAACAATGGGTGGCACATTTATTCAAAAGTAATAACAAAAGTGCATTGCTCAGATGCACAAAAACATGACACAGTTCAGTAAATGTTCAGTGAAGGACGAAGGAGGATTTTTCAAATGTTCAAATTGTTTTTAGCATATTTGTCAATCACTGTCACTGTCACTATCGATGAGTCGGATTTTCTTGTACTTCGTTTTTGGACTATTCGCAACACTAACTTTGTTTCTTTGAAACGAGCTAAAATACACATTTACCGGTGCTGCGTGTATTGGACATATAATAAGTTCGTTCGTCGGCGGAGTAATTTCATTCTAATTTTCTTGCGTGATTTGATTAATCTACAGAGGGATATTCCCTTATATCTATCGTGACGATAGATATAGAAAAATATCGGTTAAAAATTTCTCGCTATCTTTTAAAAAAGCATATAATAAAAATATTTTTCAGTTCTTTCAGAAACAACTTTAATTATGCCAAAAACTAATGTAATTAAATGACCAAATGTATGTTCTACACAACTGACAGCTTCAAACAAGAAGATCATTGTCAAAAAGTTATACAACTCCAGTTAACTGATTGAGTGCTTGATGTACATATATGGGCTTTATGCTGATGCGAAGGTGCTACAACATAAAGAGTGATGTTCTGTAAATGTATTTCATACTATCTTTGAAGTAACATTATATCATCTGTATGGGTTGTCCTTGATACAATTTATGGGAGAGTACCTATAGGCGTTGATTGTCAAAATTTGTTCATGTGTTTTCCCTTGTTACAATTTATGGGAGAGCACTCTCCCATAAATTGTAACAAGGGAAAACACATGAACAAATTTTGACAATCAACAATAATTGAGCACTCTACCGGCTAAGAAGTAAATCTTGCTTCTAGATTTCAAAACTTGGCTCCAAGTCTGGCTCTTATTTTTAAATGCTCAGGTCGGTCCCTGGGTAGGAGCATGCTGGCCTGTTCGTAAGAGTAATGGACTTTAAATCGAAATGTCGACGGATCAGTCCAGACCCACGCAATCCACGTTGTCTTGTTCGACAATATCCTTAAACCCGATTGCTCACGTGGCAGCACGGTGGCGCTGTGTAGTAAGGCGTGCTGGACGACGTCGAAGGTGCATTTTACCTTCAGCCGCTGCTAACCCTGGTTGTCCTGGGTTAATAAGCTGGAATGTCTGACAGCCCCCACCCCCCCCCCCACCCACCCAGAAAGTCATACTTCCCGTATCCGTAAAACTGTCAGATCCGATAGGACTCTGTTGCTAGTGTCGTTAAACCCAAAAGACAAACAAACACGCAGACATTTATAAATTAGGGAGGGTCCTCTTCGCACTCAAGCCCCAGTTCATATCGTCATCGTTACGATTAGCCATTGTGCAGACATCTGTGACCATAATCACCAAAAATTGCATTATCCGCTAAAACGAAGAATAAAACTGGAACAAAAATATTTCCCTCTAAGTTTTACTATTTTTTGAAAATTCTTCCATTCGGAGGTTTGATAACCACACCCGGCATTGATAAAATTCGGGGCTATGAGACACTGGCAGTATATACATTTTATTTCATGAAGTTTTGAGATTAAATTTAAGCCACGCCCGAGTCCCCTATCGCAAACCAAGCATTTGTATTCAGAAAGAGGAGGGGGAGGGGGGGCTGGGTCTCTTGTCTAAAGGAGCTGACGAACCTCAAATTAATATTTTTTTACATTCAGAGAACACTATATTACAGGGTCCCGTCAGTTAGTGGATTTACAACTGCCTGGATTGGAGTGAACGATCGAACAACTGAGGGTGCTTTTCTCTCAATATTCGGAGAAAGTATGGCGTACCAGCCATGGGCAAGACATGAACCGAAGTGGCCAGAGTACGACTGTGTGTATGTTGATGTTGCGAGTTTTTATTGGTCCGCCGATGACTGTACATTCTCACGACCTAAATTGTGTGAGAGTGAAGGTAAGTCTGCGCTTGTGTACTCTGAGTTGTGAACAGTAACTCCAACTAATATTTCGCCAACTTTGTCGAAGTTGGAAAATTAGTCTGTTTTTAATTACAGTTCAAACCTCTAGAGTTCTTGGACATTTTTTGCATATACACATATAATAGTCTTGACACGTGGGCTTCCCAACTTGTTATTTACTCAGCATATCTATTTATTTATTTATTTATTTATTTATTTATTTATTTATTTATTTATTTATTGGTGTTTAAGATTACATACTTATGCACAATGGCTAATCGGGACCGTGACAGTTTTACGGGTGGAGGAAGCCTGAGTACCCGGAGAGAACCACCGAGCATCGATGAGCAACTGTCAGCCCCTCAGCATTCTACCTCTGTTCAAGCTCCGCTCAGGCAGGGTTACAGCGGTTGAAGACATGTGCACCATCGACGTACAGAACGCCTTAGTACACGGCGTCATCGTGCCCCCATGTAGGCAACCGGGATAAAGTGCCTTGCCCAAGGACACAACGCGGGTCGTCCCGGACGGGGATCGAACTCGGAACTTCTAGCATAGAAGTCCAACAATCTACCACTGAGCCACCGCGTATTTACTCAGCATGTACCGTACTTAAAATTAGTCATGCCGCCCGCCAGACACCCACCAAATCCCCTTGTGAGGTACCACAGATCTATATTTGTTTGGCCGCCTGTGTGTGACACAAGTCAAAGTATGAAATCTGATCTTGTAACAAAGTACAGTACGTGCAGAGTGAATTATCACTAAATCACCCGAAGAGTGGAGATTCCAAGCAGACAATAATTGCAAATTTATTGCAAAGCACAACAAGCACAGGCAAAGTTTCAGCCAATGGACCCCCGGGATAAACCCGGGGGTCCATTGGCTAAAACATTGCTTGTGTTTTATGCATATGTACAGAATTTGAAGGTGATACTTTGGGTGATAACTCCACTCCACGGTTGATTTAGTTACAATCCACCCTCCACTTACTGTATATGATTACAAGTAAGAATAAACGGATATATAAGACACCCATTCACCAGATGCGGACTGGCCACATATACAAGCGAGAAGGTGCCCCTTCTCCCTCTTCTTGGCCCCATGGGTCTCCAGTATTATAGCCATTGACGTTCACTCCTTATAAACCACTATTCGATAAATGCTTCAGACGCGAGAATGTTTCCTCGTTTGAGTGCGGAAAATTAGTTGGTTTCGACTGTTCAGCACTATTTAAATTATTTCGTTATGTCACACTACAGTGGAGCTGCCGTAGACTGGCCCCTTTCCACGGGTGGGCAATATTTCCACGGACGCAATAATATTAGATTCCGAAGCTCGTTAATTATTAATTTGGTGCATAACGCCATGCGTGCTCTTATCCTTCAGTGCGCGATGCCTTAATATATTTTCGAATCTCACGTGGTGTTTTACGCAGTAATTATGTTATACACACCTGTTTTAAATATGTCATGCGCCGTTCTGGGGATGTATTTACGTGTCATTCTATTAATTAAACGGAAGAAAGTAATTTCGGTAGTTCTCATTTGGTCAACATCGTCCATGTCTGGATAAGAGTGGTGTTCACAAATTAGTCTGTTGCGGAACTAAATTCTTGTTTCGTTGTTTTACCTTCGTAAAACACTTTTGAACTACAAGTAGGACTAAAATTTTATCTTAAAGTATTAAATTTTAATTATGATTTTTTTCTATGACGTAGTGCGTTTCTTTTTTTTTAATTCGGGTCACGTGACTAACCCTCTTATGGAAGCCATCTTGAAGGCAAGATTACCCAGTATTCTCAGCGTGCGAATGCGTCGTCGTTGACAACCATCTTGTTTTGAATGTGTTGTATAGGACGACCATCAGGTTTCTGCAGCAATTTCGTAAATCATTACCTCGTTTTAAATTCGAGACGCGTGACTAACCCCCTTACGGAAGCCATATTGCAAGTAAGATTACCCAGCATGCTCCATGTGCACATGCATCTTCGTTGACAACCATCTTGTTTGTACATTCTCATCAATTGGAATTTCAATTTTTTATGACATAACGTGTTTCTTTTCAATTTAAGTCACGTGACTTATCCACTTAGGGAAGCCGTCTTGTAGGCAAGATTACCCGACATGCTACCTGTGCGCATGCATTGTCGTTGACAGCCATCTTGTTTTGAGTGTGTTGCATAGGGCAATCATCTTGTTTTCGCAGACATTTTGTAAGTCATTACCTCGTTTTAAATTCGAGACAAGTGACTAAACCCCTGATGAAAGCCATATTGTAGGCAAGATTACCCGACATGCTTCATGAGCCCATGCGTTAGGTTAAACATATTTTTTTATTTGCCAAAAATAGTTTGCAAATTGGGATAGGAAAAAAAGTGCTTTATATTTAGTGTAACATCCGCTCCCTTAACATGATACAAAAAATCAATACAATGGCGACACAAACAAATGGGAGAAATATAAAATATATATGCAAGAAAATCTAACTTCGAAATAAAAGAGAGTGTGAGAGAGAGAGAAAATTTTTTTTAAAAAATTAAAAAAGAAATGTTCCCATACGTTATCATTGACAGTCATCTTGTTTATACACTTTCGTTATTTGAAATTTTTTTTTTTTATGGCGTAACATCTTTTGGGTTAATTCGGGCCACGTGAATAATCCCCTTGTCGTTGTCAACCATCTTGTTTTGAATGTGTTGTATAGGACGACTATCTTGATTTCGTGGCCCTTTTGTAAGTCATTACCTCGTTTTAGACGCGTGACTAACCCCCTTATAAAAACCATCTGGTAGGCTTGATTACCCGGCATGCACCACGAGCCCATGTCTTGTCATTTCAGCCATCTTGTCTGTACATTCTCGTTATTTGAAATTTTCTGTGGAGTAAGATCTTTTCTTTTAATTCGGGCCACCTGACTAACCCCCTTATGGAAGCTATCTTGTAGTCAAGATCACCAGCACGGTCCACGTGCGCATGCATCGTCGTTGACAGCCATCATGTTTTGAATGTGTTGTATGGGGCGACTATCTTGTTTTTCCTGCTCATTTTGTTAGTCATTATCTCGTTTTACATTCGGGCCACGTGGCTAATCCCCTTATGAAAGCTATCTTGTAGGCAAATTTACCCACCATGCTTCTCGTGCGCTGTCTTTGATATCTTGTAGTCACCATCTTGTTTTGAAGGCGTTGCATAGGACGACCATCTTGTTTTCGCAGCCATTCAGAAAGGTATTACCAGTAAGTGCGGCTGTAAGATATATCTTTGTGAAGTGACTAAACGTGTTGGGACATATTCAACTCATCTACTTATCATCGCCAAAGAATGTCCAGTGTTGTTGACATTATTACATGTAGTTATCCTTGTGTTTTCCAGTGTGTATGGGAATTTACACCTGTTTGGGAACTCATACACCCCGAGGCGAAGCCGAAGGGTGTATGAGTTCCCAAACCGGTGTAAATTCCCATACACCCTGGAAAACACAAGGATAACGGATTTATTTCCAAGAATGTTGGTGTACTTCATACTTTAACCCACATATGGGGAAAAACTGACAGAAAATTTGTACTTTGCAAGTTTCTTAAATAAAACCAGACAAATATGGATGTCATTGGAACTGGCTCAATGAGCCAGTTCCAATGACATCCATATCTGTAATATTTTATTGCACATAAATATTAAATTTCCTGTATTTTTATTTTTGTTCTAACATAACCGAGCAGAAGGTATGAATTAACATAACCGAGCAGAAGGTATGAATTAATAATTAAAAATGGGTACTTTTTTAGCCAAAAAGCTTGCTCTTGTGTATTCTTGTTTTTACACCGTTGTTAAACACGGTGTAAAAAAGCCACTGTGGACTGCAAGTTACGCCGTACCTCTCAGCCAATCAAAATGATGAATTTTTAGTTTATTTACAATCTATAGAAAAATAATATATCCCATCAACTATAGTTTTGATCTTAACATTTTAAATATTTAATAGATTCACTTTTAAGAATACGTATTCACTGTTATGATGATCATGGTAACCTCGACAAAACCAACATCATCGATTCGGACTTTTGTTGTATATGTGAGCTGAGGCCTGAAACGTTTATATATTGTCCCACAAAGAAATAGTATTTAACCCTTTACCCAACGTAACGGCTAAAACCGACCAGCGCTATTCACAAAAATCGCCAATTAATTTTCTTTTTTTTCATTTTTGTCTCATATGTCTCATTATATGGGCGTAGTCAACGACAAGACATGCACTAATCCTTATATTATATCGAACACCCATCAAGAAAAACATCTGTCCGATTTGTTAATCTATTACCAAGGTAGCTGCCAAACCAACCAGCGTTATATAGAAAAAAATACCATGTAGTTTTCAAAACACATTTTCAAAACACGGATTATGACCCCTCATTGGAAGGAGAATAACACACTCATTGCAAAATTTTGTTGTTTCCTTCGTTTTTTTACTCAGCAAATTTTGCTCAATAAACTCCTCCTGCTCATCATCGCCAAATCGATTGTAGTTTAAATCACAATTTGAAGCTGTCATTCTCGGTACGAAACGCTAACTTGGATTATTGATATGAGCAGAAGACAAATTTTGAATCGGTCGGCAAGGGTAAACAAAACATTTCCCCCAAACGGAACTGTGTACTCTAGAATCGCGCAACTCGCGAATGAAAGCTAAAATTTTCGAAATTTGACAACGCAGTTTGATAATTTACACACATTTGTCACACATATACACTACCGAATGGGTCAGTACGGGATACAAAACTCCGAAGATTCAAATGAATTCCATTATTTATTCGTTAACTGCCCAAAACATACAATTAAACAGCGAAATAATATGAGCAGCGAAACAAACGATTTTTCATATCCGGACGCGTTCTCATGAAAGTTGTACCCAGGTATGGATCATTCTCTTCGAAACGAGATATGGATCATCTTCTCAAGGAATAAAATGAACGCCTCGGAAAATGTGACTTCAACAAAGGAAAAGTGATACATTTTTCCTCAATGATTTCTTTCCGGGTTGTTTTGTGGATGTTGTGCCTCTGTGAATCGATATTTAAATTTAGCCTGATCAGTTTTATTCGCTCAGTATGAAAAGAAAACTGATATAGTAGTGTGCTAAAAATAGAAAACGTGTAGTGCCTGGGTGTAGTGCCTGGTCAGTATTGTGGATGCAAACTACACGAAATAGGGGTGCAGCATTCGTCCAATCAGGAGCCTAGAATGTCACGTGATATAAATTATAACTTATTATTGCACGCCTATGCTTTTATTTTCATACTATATACGCTTTTCTGCAAAAACCGAAGCGAACAGTAATTTGTTTTGTGTTGTCCTTGAACAATACCGATCACCTGAGCGGAATAATTAATTATTTATTTGTTAAATTTGGGTTATTTTTGGCAACAATTTGTTTTTAATATTTCTTTTAGTAAACTGTAGGTGTGCAATAAATACAAAACGACATTCGCGTTCGTTCTGTCATTTTTTACCACACGAGATCGATTTGGGCGGAGGGATAACATGACCGAGAATCGATCTCGGGCGGTAAAAATGACAGTACGAATCGAAAGCCGTTCTGTATTTATTCACACCTGCAGTTTACTAAAATATTATTAACTGATTTTGGCGGCGGGACAATATTGAACTCGAAGCCTTCGGATTCTTGTTCAGTATTATCCCTCCAACCGAGACCAATCCCGTGCGGTAAAAAATGACAGTTCGAACGCGTATGCTGTTCTGTAATTATTGCATGCCCACAGTTTACTAAAAAGTTATTAAAGACACAAATTATTGCCAAAAATAACCAAAACGTTGAAAAAGAAATAGCTAAATAATCCGCGCACATGTTCAAGGACAATACAAAAACATTTCTTGTTCGCTTCGGTTTTTTGCAGAAAAAGCGTGTATTTTATGAAAATAAGAGCCATAAATAATAGAATTTAATGGTGAGTTTATTGAATATTTAGATTTTAAAGCAGATTTTTGGAGACTTCCACATATTTTATTTTTGATATATACTGCGTCAAAGAAGAAAGAGTAATAAACTTTGAGGAGACTTTTTTTTAGTATTATCGACTTTAATCCCAAACAAATTATTGTAAATTCATATTTCGAGCCTAGCTGTATGAATTTGCATAATTTCATGTCCTTACTGTTGCCAGCGTCACGTCAAGACGCCGCAATTCACACATACAGTCAATAGCGTGTATGTCCACCGTTTGCCTCTTGGATGGCAAGACATCGACGGAGCATGGACATGATAGGTCGCTGCATATCACCCTGTGGTATTGCGTTCCACTCCTGCCTTAGAACATTACGTAAATCGCCTAACGTCTGAAGATCATGAAGTCGTACTCGACGGTCCAGTTGATCCCAAAGATGCTTGATTGGCGACAAATCTGGCGAACGTGGGGGCCAAGGAAGAAGTTCGATGCTCTGGTCCTCAAGAAAGTCACGACAGATACGTGCCAGGTGACATCGGGCATTGTCTCGTTGGAATAACTATACAATCCGACGTTAGCGTTGAACAACGGGACAACAACAGCATTACGAATTTCGTCCCACTATCGCCGTCCATTCAGATTACCATCGATGAAGATCAACTGCGTTCGATGGTGCAAGGAAATTCCTGCCCAAACCATTACACTACCCCCGCCGAAACGGTTGCATTCTCGCAGGCAAGCATCAGAAAACCGTTCTCCTCGTCGACGATTCACTCTTGCCCTACCATCAGCGTGCCATAGACAAATCGTGATTCATCACTAAAAAGAACTGTGCTCCAACGCTGCTGAGTTCAGCGAAAACGCTGACGTACCCATTCCATTCTGACGGTACAAAGACGTTGGGTAAGGATTGGTCCGTGGTGTGGACGCCTGCTTCGGATGCCGTGTTCAGCGAGTCTGTTGCGAACAGTTTGTGCACTGATTCTATTGCTAGTTCCACCAGGAGTAATTGCTGCTGTCCTCCTCGCCGGAAAGAAGCGATCCCACAAGTAAGAAGTCCTGATGTGTCGGTCTTGTGCAGGGGTCGTAACTCCTGGTCGACCTGAACGGGTCGGTCGGCAGTAGATCCAGTGGTTCTATACCTTCCAATGAGACGGTAAATAGTGACCACAGTGACTCCGAACTCAGAAGCAAACGAGCTCGTCTGGAGGTATCCCAGCCTCATGCATATCAATGGCACGCAACCTCTGATTTCCGGTTAATATTGAATTTTTTTAAAATGTCGGAAGACAAAAAGTAGTGTGTTTCTCAATAACCGGTAGCACAGCATAACACAAAGAAAATCGTCGGTCACCCATTCAATTTGATATTCTCGGGTTGCACGTGCTATTTTGAAATCCGTAGCAAAATTGTATACGGTTGGGTGAACAACATGTCATTAAACTCTTTGCACGACTTCTTGTCCACAAACATGCAACATTAGAACTATTATATTTCATCCTTTATGCTATTTTTTCACATTTGTTTCTATTATACTTTCTTTTTTGACTCAGTATAGAATGTAAGTGTACTTAGAGGGTATCATAAAATATGAATAAAACATTTTGTCCACGACGTTTTTCGCCAAATTATTTCTGTTTACATCGCACTCAACAATCAGTATATAGTAAAAATAATAAACCCACCACAGTGTTGTCTGACTTACATTATTACGTCATATCATAGGCGTACACACCCTTTGATCATTCCATGACATTCTCAGTTCAGCTCAAAGGAGCATACTGCCGGCGCTCCACACATCGGCACGCAAGGAAAGTGCATCAACGGCTCCCAATTTTACACCTAGGTACGGCGATGATTGCGTAGTACTGGTGGACATTCCCAGCGTCTACAGCTGGCACGAGATTCAATGACGCAGAGTCACATACTCAAAGTTATCGCACACCAGCCACTACTTTGGGAAGCACCCGAATCAATCGCTCAGTGGTCACCCATCCAAGGATCAACCGGTTTCGACGTTGCTTAACTTCGGTGACCTAACGAGAACCGGTCTCGCTTCGCCAGAGTGGAAAGTGGATTATGACAAAATCACCCTCGGATGAAGTTATCACCCAAAGTATCACTTCAAATTCTCTTCATATGGACAAAAAACACAAGCAATGTTTCAGCCAATGAACCTCCAGGTTTAACCACTGGCTGAAACTTTGCGTGTGCTTTGCAACAAATTTGCAATTATTGCTTGAGTGTAATCTCCACTCCGCTGGTGAAACTACTTATAGCGATCATTAGGCTGTCTTTCTGTCTTCTTCTTCGTCCTACGTGGATTTTCTCCATAGTACATCAAGCTATAGTCATGATATTTGGCACACTTATCATCGGTCATGAACGGATCACGAGACTTACTCTCTCTTTATTCTACCTTTATCCAAAACATTATCAAATTTACGAGTTTTTTCTAGATCTTTTAATGGCAACGCCTGTATCAGACCTCCCTGTGTCATATTTTATAAATCTCATTTACAAAAAATTCAAATCTAAAAAAGTGGTACCGACCTGCGAAATTCTCAACGGTTATGGCCAGACTTTCATTTCACCTTTTTCGCATCAACGTCATAAAAAATACAGTTTCGTCCAATTTTCATAAAATTTTAGTATGTTACCATCAGACAAAAATCCTGCCCTACTGATTGGACGAGACCTCGCGTACTTTTTTCTATGTTTACGTCTAAAGTAGTATATGTGATCCTTTGACGTCACCACACGAAATAATTGAAATGAGATGGCCAGTTTCGCAATTATTTCATCAATGGAGTGACTTGCAAACCGCTTCATTTTTGTAGATTTTTCACACGTGTAGCAGACGATGTTCCCAGTGAAGTGTTGCTCAAAATACAAATCACTTTACGATTTTAACTAAGATGGGGTGACCTTGATGTTTATCTGATTTGTTGATTATTTGTCCAGCCAAGTCGTGGGGCACACGAAAGGTTTATTTACTAGCTTGTAATCGCTAAAAGTTGCCTTGTTCGTTTCACGACGTGGGATTTTGGGCGATGGTAGCGTCTTATTGGAACATATACATTATTGTGATGAATTGACAGTAAAATGGTTTGAGGTGTCACGGTTGAACATAAGTTCTGAGCCGAAAACCTTAGGCCATGTTACTGTTAATTCATCTCAATAACTTCTATTTTTGCCGAAATTCGTTGCAAATGACCCAAGAAGTTTGAAGTTACAATACACATAACGCCAAAAAGTGCTTAAATGACCCGTTTCATCTAATAACAGCTGTATACAAAAAAAAACCCATTGGACATGTGGTTATAAAAATCATGCATACCATTACACCGACGACAGAACTTGTTGATAGTAATCGTTTCGCCTACATTTGCCTCTACACTACGACATTCAATGCAGTCGGGGTCGGAATATGTCAAAATCAATCCCCACTCCTCTTGGTCCCAAGCACTAAGTTGAAACAAATTGAAATGCCGACGTTAGATAACGGAGATATGACGTCAATATCCGACAAGAGTTATCCCTCCTATATGGTGACAAACCTACCCCCCCCCCCCCCCAAGTATATAACATACCACTATAATAATACTACAGGTAGCAAACAGAATAGTTGAGGGCGTTGACTGTCGCATTTGCATCCACATTTTGGTAAAATAGTTAACGATATGATGTTAAGGCGATCGAGGATCTGGAAACGTCAAAATTAAATTTCATTGCATGAAACTGAAAACAAAGGAACTTGTAATCACCATCACAAATAACTCGATAAAAACGTTTTGAAATGCAAGTCAAATATCCGACAGTCGACGTAAACAACTTCGAGTGTTGTGTTAAGAACTTCTACCCCCAAAGGCCAACAGGACAGGGCGGCAAAAAACGAAACTGTTTCACATTCTTTACTACAACTAGTGGTCAGCAAACAAATGCAATTCAAGAAGGGTGACAAGGCGTTTGTCACTTTAAACTAAGAAAACCATTTTCATCTTGGAAGGGGGTCCGTTCGGTGAAGGACGTGTTTTGTTGAATAACTTTTGGAAACCATCTGTTTATTATTATTATTCGTCCACCATTTTCTACAAGTACTTACAAGCGAATGATCTCAGAAACTATACGAATAGAAGCGCAGAATTGTAATACAGAACACATTTCATCGTGAACGAGGTCTATCGCCTCGGCTATGTTTTCTGCTGATCCTGTCATTATCCGGTTACCATGGCAAAAAAAATATTCAAAGGGTATTGGAACTCAGCAGTAACTTTCTTGTTTTCCTTGTTGCTATGTTTTGATATCATTACCGTGGTGATACGTGATGTCAGTGTGCATGTGCAGCGCGTGCTGTTGTTTAACGCATGTTCCGTCTTCCATTTTGTGCGATGGAGGCCGCCATCATGATTTCTATGGTGTCACGTGGTGTGTATGACCCTAGAAGGACTTGGGTGACGTGGGAGTTTGTTTGGATGCTATGTTCGATTGAATACGAGAATACATAATTACCTCAAACCATAAATTCCCATCAGCGTCTTTTCTTGACTGCTATCTTCAGGAGCAGGTAGTGCTATAAGGTCGTTAACCAAGTAAAGTGTCATCAAGGATTCTACTGACTGGTTCGGCAAGACACTCCGCCAGAGAAGAGCCCCAAACTCAGTAGAATCGGTGTTTTGTTTCTCTTTCTACTTGATCTGGCCTTTTCTGGGTATTCTTGACCCTACCATTCGATCTAGTTCTATCTATCTCTAGTGACCACCTCTGTCTCCAACTGAGTTATTAGGTCCAGTCAAATTGCTTCATTCTCCTTAGCCCATGTCTACCTGTAATCCGTTGACCAAGTTGGCACGGGTGTGATTTTTGCCCACAAACTGGCTGTCCAGCAAAACGCATTTGATATAAGGAAACAGGAGATGTGTGTATGTGATAGATTGCAATAGCCCTCAACAAGATATAGCACATGGGAACATGTGGATATTTGGAGACCTTTGGGGAGTGAAGACTATTGATTAGAGGACTAGCCTTTATCTACTAGTGAGGACTAGTGTGGACTGATGAGGGACTAGCGCCAAGGCCATGCCATGACTCCCACCTACTAGATAGCCAATGGTTTCGTGGCTTCTAGACAACTGTCAGCTATCCCTCTCACTATCTCCTAGTCGAACTAATACCTTTCACACCTGCTATTACTTTCTAGCCGTGATACACTATCCATTACTGTCTTGCCCTAATACACTATCCATGCTGACTAATACATCTCATGTGGTTATTATTGTCTCCTATTATCGGAATAACGATATAAATGAATATATTTATACCATGGGACATGCCTTTAGTTGGGAGACTGTTCACTGAATGCTTTCTGCACAGTCAAAGGGCGATAATTCAAATCTTCATCCTCCAAGTGAAATTACGCCTTTGTGCCCATTTTAGAGGTACCACACTATTCCCTTGCAAGTTTTGAATTATTACTTAATTTTAAAGTGTTAATGTAGCCGTTTGGGGTGGAAACAAATGGTGAACTTACTGCATTCTTAAATGCAAAAGGCTATTGAAACCTCACAAAAATGCCAGGCATGACAGCTTCGGTGGATTTTATATCAATAATGTGGTGAAGTCAAGAAGCAATTAGAACCTCCTGACAATGTTATTTTGTAACCTGTCCCCATGTATGCCAAAGGTTATTTACAATAACTACACATGTTTACAGCAAAGTAGAATTCGGATATAGGATCACATGAATGCTTTATTATTATTAAGAATTTCCTATTATGGGTTTACGGGTTGCCAATAAATTTATTGTCTAGCAAGGAAGTAATTTAGCGAACCTTCTCACAAGACACCAATTAACTTTTGTTTCATCTTTGATGAGAAACAATGAAGCTACATGTAGGTAATGATACAAGAAAGCAATTATGTAAACCTTCCCGTCAAACAGTACCTAGATTTAATGTACATTCATGATTCCCTGTAGGAGAACTGGAATACTACAAAGATGTACACGTGATAGAGCAATGGTTGAATTTGTGGAGATGATAAAGCTTTACAGTGGTTTTTGTGGTGGTTTCCAAGAGATACCGTAAATCCATTGCTTTGAAATTTGCAGTAACTTTGCTGAACCTTAGGGTATTCCATGGTGAACTGTTTTTAGAATGTGGAATAGCTGATAGATGTGGAGAGTCAGATTCTAATAATAATCTGTTAATTGAGGTGTGAAGTAAATCATCTTTGGTTTGTGGATCACTGATGAATTCTGAGGTACAACCAAAATAACAATTTGGCAATATAGCCTTCCAGTTTAACAGTTCATCAGAGGAACCCACAAAATGGTGACGGTGGATATGTAAATGTTTCATTTCTAAATCAATAATAAGCTGTAACACAGCCTCATCTGCCTCCCCCACCCCCAACCCCCCGGTGAGTTCGTCTCTACAATGCAAAACTAAAACTTTGTCATATTATACGCTAAACGATAGATTATCGAAGAAATTGCGGAAAGATAGAAATCGTATCCCCCACTGTGAAGATATAGAATTTCACGGTATCATTCAAAATGGCGGCTTTCAAAGCATCATTTCAAGGTGAATACGAGTCAAATTATCACTGGAAATGATCAATTTCTTCTAAAAGCGTATACTGAAAAGTAAATCTAGTGTTTTTGAGTGGATACCGATCATTTCCTGCAATAATTCAACACGTATTCACTTTGAATTGATGCATGAAACCCACTAGTCCAAACATGGCCCGAAAGTCCGTAATATAAGTTTTTGGTTTGGGACGTCCTTTCAAAGAACGTACCAAACCAAAAACTTATATTACGGACTTTCGGGCCATGTTTGGACTAGAAACCCCCTAGCTGAATTCGATTGCAAGACACTATCTGTTCCAAATATCAATCAAATCACTTCCTTGTTTTAATGGAACACAGCCTCAGCTGCCTCCCCGGTGATCTCATCTCTGCAATGCAAAACTAAAACTTTGTTATTTTTATCAGCCAGTGGAATGATGAGTTGTGTCTTTATTTTATTAATACGGCAAAATGTTTTATTTTTGCACGAGGCATCTCATCTACAGGTGGTTGTTAAATCTGCTCCTACTTCCCCAATCCCAACACAGTTAGTAGTAATCACGTGATGCTCCAGCATGGAATAGTATTTATTAACATGTTTGGGAACAATTAAATGTAGATGGACTCCAAATGTTACAGGAAGACGGGGGTTGACTCTTTCTTCACAAAACAGTTCCCAGCTACAAGGGAAGACAAAATTAGCAATCCTATGCAACAGTTGACAATTTGGTGTATTTAAGACCATCTCTAACTCGAGGAATGATTTAAATGAACTTATTTTAATATCTGATCAGCATGAAAATGTGAATCTACAAATTCAGTAGTCATTGCTGGAACATCAGTTTTTAACAACAGTAATGCCAGAGGAAGTTATTGCAGAATAAAGGTTTTTAAATTATGTTAAGATATCAGCCTGATTTGGTTTCAAGTAGGTGAATAGACCACATAAAATTCTCCAATGCAAGCTTCCATCGTTTGGTGGTGATAATTTGAAAACTGCCTCGTCGTCTGTCTGCAAACAGGCATGATCTTTCTCATACATATGCATGACATATCTTTCCTCCTGAATAAAATCAACAGCAGACTTATCAAATGGAGGAAACAGATTTTCTTTCAATACAAATTGGGAAAGGTCAGTAATATTGCATAATCCCAGCTCATGACGAAAAAAAATTAAATATTCCATTTATCAAAAAAACACCAAGTATTAATGTCATGGGTAGCGTTGTTTTCTGAGAGTTGTCTTTTTGGTGCAGTCATGTGCCAACAAGCAGTCTGATCACCGAGATACAGGGGAAAATTGCTACGGATCACATGACGTTTTAAGTGGTTCGAGTTGCCTCCTCACAATGGGCATTTTTGCTTTTTGCACTTAGAGCTTTTAGTTAAAGCCCGGCTTGTAATGACAACCCTTGTGCCTGATAATGTATTAGATTGTTCAGATCGTTTTAACCTTTTACCTAACCTGAAAAGCAGACGACACTTGCACAAATAATTCTTGAATAACTAATTTTCTTCATTTTTTGTCTCAAAAACATAGGTTATGACCCCTCTTTGGAACGAGCTCGACGAGCTCGTTCCAACGAGGGGTCATAACCTATGTTTTTGAGACAAAAAATGAAAAAAATAATGAAAATTAATTGGCGATTTTTGAGAATAGCGCTGGCCAGTTTAGGCCGTTACGTTAGGTAAAGGGTTAAAGATACTTCCCGATGATTACCCTCCTGATAACTGTCATTATGGGGAAAATCTCATGTAGTACTCCGAGGTTTTGTTCAAAATCACAATTCTCATCGTAAACGGGAAAGAAATTGGCTTCATTCAGATCACCTAAATCCATCTAGAAAGAGTGATGATATGGAAATTAGAGCTTCTCTTATGTGCAATACTATTTACATAAATGATTAATATTTGTAACTGTTAAAAGTAACGAACTGTCAGTGCAGAGTAATATGAGCGTACTCCAAATCGTAGCACTGAAGTCTTTTAGGACGTTTAATTTTTCGTCCTCTGGCAGTAACATTGGGCTTTGTGTTGGGCCTCTCAAAAAGACGCATCAAGTCTCCTTTATCTGTATTACCAAGGATATTTTAACTTAGTTTGAAAGCTGATGTTTTAATTTTAGATTCCCCTTGTCCCTGCATCGGGTATTAACTCTTGATTTCACCCTGCAGGACACATCACCAGAGCCAGCAATCTTACCTGGTCCTGAAGGTTTTCGTTTGATTGGGAATCTAAGATTGTACCAGAGGGGAATTGATTGGTCTGTGAATCTACGACAGGTAAGCGACTATAAGAGCCTGAAACATTCACCGCCTCTGAACTGGTCAAGTTATGGGTGCTGGAATCTGAGTACCGGTTGTGTCGACATCAATATTTGTATTTTCAAAATGTGTATGTCGAAGTCTACGTAGTCATAGGGGAAGTTCTCCGTCATGACACATATTCGATCGACCGTGATGAATATAATAGGTTCTCTTCCTCTCTTGTACTTATAAAGTGGTGATTTGGCTTCAACTACCAAGTGAGGTCCAGTCCATGGTGGGCGTAACTTTTTACTTTTCCCAACTACGGTTGATGAGTCTAGATATATATATGACATCCCCAGGTTCATAGGTATGTTCATTTACTCTCAGGTCATAGTATTTCTATTGTCGGCGTTGGCTTCCCCTATGCGAAGGCGAGCCAGGTTATGGGCTGCGGAAAGGGATTCTACCAAGCCTCTGACCCATCCATTTGGAATGTTTCTAGTTGGTAGATTTGTACCAAGCAGTAGGTCTACAGGTTGAATTACCTCTCTACCAAGCAGTAGGTCTACAGATTGAATTGCATCTATAACAAGCAGTAGGTCTACGGGTTGAATTATCTGTACCAAGCATTAGGTCAACAGGTTGAATTATCTCTCTACCAAGTAGTACGTCGACAGGTTGAATTATCTCTCTACCAAGCATTAAACGGTTCGGTGTGTACCCTGTACTCCTGTTTACGGTAGCGTGTAATACCCTTGCTAATAATGGCAGATCTTTATCCCATTCCTGATTTTTGTTCTCTATCGAGCACCTAATCATTTGGAGGAAAGGTGTACAGCTCAACTTGTCCGTTCACTGACGGATGGTAAGGAGTAGTTCTCTTCTTGCGAATCTGTAATGCCTTGCATAAAGCTTGGAATAAATTACTCTAGCAATTACTCCCTTGGCCAGTTAAAATTTCTAAAGGACACCCCAAAGTGATAATAATATGGTTTAAAAATGTAGTTGCTACACTGATAGCTAGTTGATCTCAAAGAGCGACAATCTCAACCCACTTTGTGAGCTGGTCAACCATTAGCAAAACATGCCGGTTACAGCTTTTACTTATGTTGAATGGACCAAGGATATCCAAATGTACCCTTTCTGGAGGAAAACCTGTATGAAAATATTTTAGATGAGACTTAGCTTTAGCTGTCGCGTTCTTATTCTGGTTATAGGTATAGCATGATTTCACATAGTCAGTGCAGTCACTTGTCATTTTGTGCCAGAAAAAAATGATTTTTTTAGTCTAGCAATAGTTTTATCTTGTCCAAAATGTCGAGCATTTTTTATATCATGACACATGGATAAAACATCGCTCTGTAGCTTTTGGGGTGTTACCGAAGCTAAATATGATTGTGTCTGGGGGTTGTTTCCACCGATAATGTAGAATTCCATGTTTTACTTGCAACTGGTCTTTGCATAACCACAAAACCTTAATACATGTACTGGACAGATAGAGTTCATGTTTTTCATCTTTACTTTTTGATTTTCAGGATCTTTTCCACTTTCAATCCACAATAATACTAGATTTATATCCGGATTACCGAGCTGAATTTTTTTGATTTGCTCATGTGTATAAGGTTCTAGCCACAAGTGGGCCTCAGTATTGGTAGGTTCTGATAGAATGACAATATCAGGGTTTGTATTTCCCACGAGATCATCATTGTCTGATGTTTCTGTTCTTCGAGTAGCAAGGGGTATTACGTCATCCACAACACTTTTGAATCTGGGCTGATGGTTGTGAACACGCTGGCAATAATGACATCCACCACAAGATAGGGATCTTGGATTTCAGTCTGTTGAATAGCAATCACATTTCTGGTCTGACAATGGCAATCGAGATAGCGAATCAGCGTTTAAATGTTTTTTACCGTTCCGATGGATTATTGTCATGTCAAATTGGGATAGCTCATCTAATCATCTTGCCAACTGCCCCTCAATGTGTTTGAACCGCATCAGCCAAACTAATAAACTCTCATGATCGGTTCTTATTATGAAAGTTCTTCCAAGGAGATAATGCCTAAAGTGCCTACAAAAATTTCACAACAACCAATAACTCTTTTTGGGTTGTGCAATATTTTTTGTGGGTGCTTTAGTAATATGTGGCGAGCATAACATATCGCCACCTGAGTACTAGAATGTTCTATGTCCCCTATGGAAGTACTCTGTCCTCTATGGGAGTACTCTGTCCCCTATGGGAGTACTCTGTCCCCTATGGGAGTACTCTGTCGTATATGGGAGTACTGTCCTCTATGGAGGTACTCTGTCCCTTATGGGAGTACTCTGTTCTCTATGGGAGTACTCTGTCCTCTATGAGAGTACTATGTCCCCTATGGGAGTACTCTGTCCCCTATGGGAATACTCTGTCCTCTATGGGAGTACTCTGTCCCCTATGGGAGTACTCTGTCCCCTGTGGGAGTACTCTGTCCTCTATGGGAGTACTCTGTCCCCTATGGGGTACTCTGTCCCCTATGGGAGTACTCTGTCCCCTATGGGGGTAATCTGTCCTCTATGGGAGTACTCTGTCCCCATGGGACATAGAACATTCTAGCACTCAGGCGCCGATATGACGTTTAATTGGTTACCTTGCAGCTGTGACAGTTCCGCCCCTATAGCTCCTCCAGAAGCATTAGTGTCAAGGATGAATAATCCATTCGGTGAGGAGTCTGCAAGAACTGGAGCAAAGGTCATTATTTTTGTTTAATTTCTCAAAAGTCTCCTGATGCTCTAACATCCAAACAAAATCATTTTATTGTGGATCAGTTCAAATAATATAGAGGTTAGTCTAGAAAATTCTGGAATGTGGCCTCTATGGTAGTTTGTAAATCCAAGGAAAGATTGAAGAAGTTGTTGTTTTCTTTGTTGGTACAGGCCAATTTAGCACAGCCCCGGCCTTGCTTTCAGCAACTGAGACCCATTACTTATTTACTTTTGTTCCGCAAAATTCAATTTCTTTCCTGAAAAAAACACACTTTTTGGGGTTTCAGTTTCTGATTGAGTTCACTGAACCGCATAAAAACAACCTCTAATTTTTTTACAGCCGATTCCAATTTTTTACCAAGAACCACTATATCGTCAAGATATACAAGAAGAACTTCCTACCAAGTTAATCCACGTTGGACTAATTCCATGGCGCGCTGGAGTGAGGCCGATCCATTGCAAACGCCAAATGTGGGTGTGCTCAAACAACCCGCAACGAGTTATAAAAGTTGTCTTTTAATGTCTTCAGCGGCTACTTGCAACTGATAATAACCCGAGGCAAAATCAAGAGTTGAAAAAAAAACTGAGTGCCATATAAGGTGTCAAGGCAATCCTCAATATTAGGCAAGGGGAAACAATCTTTTACAGTTTTATTATTGAAAGCCCGATAGTCGATACACCAGAGAACTGACCCATCTTTCCTCCAAACCAAAATAGGGACTGAAGCCCAGCCAGAATGGGAAGGGCGTGTAACACCAGCAGCTAACGCTTTTTTCAAGGTGTAATTTCTCTCTTGATCCTGAAAGTGGATGGGAGTCCGACGCATTTCTGTCTAACAGCGGAAAAAACACCTCAAGTCTAAATCATGTTTGTAGAATATATCCTGAACAGAGAGCAAAAGTTCCCCAACATGGACAGATTGCTCAAGAGTCAAGGCTTTACAGGAGCGATCAAACTAATCTTTCAAATGGGGTGGTATTTCATAATTTATTACTTTCCAAAGTGTGATTTACTGGGATTTCCGGGTTTGATTATAAACGATAACTTCACAAGTGAATTATGAAATCAACAATTGGGTCATGTATCCGTGCGCGCAAACGAAGACGCTTTGCCGTGGGTGTAATGGGGTCTTCATTGTTTTTTTGTTTTTTTAATCTTTACCTAACATGAAAAGCAGCCGACACTTTCAAAAACAAATTCTAGAATAACTATTATTTTTTTCATTTTTTTCTCAAAAACATAGGTTATAACCCTCATTGGAACGAGCTCGACGAGCTCGTTCCAATGAGGGGTCATAACCTATGTTATAGAGACAAAAATGAAAAAATAATGAAAATTAATTGGCGAGTTTTGAGAATAGCGCTTGCCGGTTTTGCCCGTTACGTTAGGTGTGGGTTAAATAATATAATCATCGTTAATAATGAAAAGTAACAAACAGAGTAATCGCTTGACTGGACTGGTGACGTGAAATAATTCATTCGAGGCGAGGGACTATATTGTAAAACACACGTGCGCATTCGCGCACTCGTGTTTGTACAACGCCCCTCACCTCTCATGAATTATTTCACGTATCCAGTCCAGTCAAGAGATTACTCTCCATTTGATTGGGATAACCTAGTAGACAAGTCAGAATCATTAAAACCAATATGAAGAACATCGAAAATGTCAACGTTTTGGGAGTTAACAACAAAACTGATAGGTTGATTTTTCAGATTTACAATACAGTTATTCCCTCTAAGAAAATGTAAACCGAGGATAAAACAATCTGCCAAGGGTACTACACATACATCCCATTGAATACTTTTTGATCCAAGTTGTAGGTTATCGTCCGTAAATATTTTCCCAACACTGGCTGACGAGCCCCCTTAGTCGAACAAATCTAGAGGGTTTGCCACGAGGACAACATTGGAAGAAATATTTTTCATTCATAAGGGTTAACATGACAACGGTATCTAAAATAGCAGGTGTAACATTTTTATTTACAGCAATATCTACAACTAAACTTGACCCTGCAACCCTTTGGATGATGACTTTTCTAAGTCAACATTATTTACATGGTCCGGCCCTGGGACCAAGGGCTGGCCATCCCACTTGGCCCCTGATCTTTTTCCGAATCTGCAGAAAACGAAGTGGTGCACTAGTAGTATTAGTGCTTGAATCTGACTTTAGGGTGTTGAGGCTTATAGACTTATTTTGCCATTGGCCCTGTGGCTTGGGTGAATTGTTAGGGCGTAACTTCCAGTTGCTAGAATTTGAGCCCAAATTGTTAGCTACATGGGGATTAGATGGCCTGAGATTAGGAGATGGTGACCGTTGACCCCCTGGGTTATTGGAGGGGCACTAAATGGGGCTGGTCGTTGAGATGGTTGAGCTCTTTGAAAACTGTTTGCTCGTTGCCTGTTACCACTATATGGGCTATTGCCATATGGCCGATTTGGACTTTGTTGTATAAAATGGCTATTGGAGGTCCGTAAAGCATTTTTCAATACAACAGAAGTCAAGCTCTCTGTCAAACACTTTAACTCCTTAACTTCTTTCTCCAGATCCGGTCATGATTAGCCATTGTGCATAAGTATGTGACCTTAAACACCAATAAATAAAAAAATAAATAATTCTCTAGATCAAGTGTTTTCACAGTGGCCTGATTGATCTGGTATTCATCATTTTCAGCGAGGTCTGCTCTTACATCTTGCTTTGAGAATGCAACATGTCGTTGAGCATGGGCGTAATTAACCCCTCGATATTTAAATATGGCCCGTTGGTTAGCTTGAGAAGATTTTAATACTTTAGAGCTTGATGTATGGTTTCGGACTCTTTTTCCATTGCCGATTTTGCAGTATCCTTGTCACGACATCCCCTTAAGAAAGTCTCTTTAGAGATTTGATGAATGGCTGTTCAACTTGCTGCTTTTTAACCACCCATGGTTAAAAATGGACCCGCTATGAGAATTCTTCTAGCGATTGATTCTCTTTTTGACGAACAAATTGAATTTGGCGCCGTGCAGCTACGGGTGCATCCTTAAGACTAAATCGGTTTTTAACCCTTTACCCAACGTAACGGCCCAAACCGACCAGCGCTATTCTCAAAAATCACCAATTAATTTTCATTATTTTTTTCATTTCTTATCTCAAAAACATAGGTTATGACCCCTCGTTGGAACGAGCTCGTCGAGCTCGTTCCAACGAGGGTTCATAACCTATGTTTTTGAGACGACAAATGAAAAAAAATAGTTATTCAAGAATTGTTTTTGCAAGAGTCGTCTGCTTTCCATACTAGGTAAAGGGTTAAGCATGAACTTCAACGTATTTACATATTTTAGCTCATTAAACTGAGTTGTTAGGAAGTTTAGCTGTTGCATTAATTGCTGCTGAATTGTTGTTTAGAAATTACTGCATGTGACTCATCAGAAACTTCCGGGCTTGATGCTATAAGTGTAATTTGCCATTTCACAATCCAATTTGACCAAACATCGACCGAAATATCTGACTCTTTTGGTAACTCTGAAAGCTCTAATGCCCCTTTTGATTCCCTACATTTAAACAATCCTTCCGCTTTAACTTTGCCTATATTAGGTAGTGTTTGAAACTGTTCTACGGTGGCAGTCTGAACGTTGACTGGGGCCATGATTGAAATCAGATCAAAGCTGGGTGCCAAAATTTGTGGAATGAAAACTTGGGGTAAATGAGAACAGAATGTAAATTATTAACCTGTAAGATGATACCCATCACCTCAAATCTGTTAATCAAAAATGCATGCTGTTAAAAATAAAATTTAATTTTCTTCATATTTTCCAAGTCAGTGATTTAGTATAATATGGAATAACAGTCACCAAATGTATTTGCTAAGTTTTTATATCTTTTTAATTTCATGATTTAGTATAATATGGAATAACAATCACCAAATGTATTTGCTATTAAAGTTTTTTATATTTTCTAAGTTCACGATTTAGTATAATATGGAATAATAATCAGTAAATTTATTTACAACTTAACAATCAGTTATGCAACTTCCGGTTATTGTTTGCATTTAGAAACGCCTGCTTTTTAAATGAGATAGAGAGTAATCGCTTGACTGGACTGGTTTGGTGAAATAGTTCATGAGAGGTGAAGGACGTTGTACAAACTCGAGTGCGCCCCGCGCCTCGAATGAATTATTTCACGTAACCAGTCCAGTCAAGCGATTACTCTTTTTATTACTTTTCATTATTAACGATAATTATATTATTTAACCCTTTACCTAACGCAACATCAAAACCGGACAGCGCTATTCTCAAAACTCGCCAATTAATTTTCATTATTTGTTGTTCATTTTTTGTCTCTAAAACATAGGTTATGACCCATCATTGGAACGAGCTCGTTGAGCTCGTTCCAATGAGGGGTCATAACCTATGTTTTTGAGACAAAAAATGAAAATAATAGTTATTCAAGAATTTTTTTTGCAAGAGTCGTCTGCTTTTCATGTCAGGTAAAGGTTTAAAAAAAGAAAGTCCCCATTTCACCCACGGCAAAGCGTCTTCGTTTGACCCAATTGTTGATTGCATAATTCACTTGTGAAGTTATCGTTTATAATCAAACCTGGAAATCCCAGTAAATCACACTTTGGAAATTAATAAAAGAAAATAAATTGTTTACGAAGCCATTTGTATTATATTCATGTACTACTGCATGTACTGATGTAGCCGAAAATGGCGAAATAATTTCTCCTTTCTATTCTGAACTGAATTTAACATTGAGTTTCCAATAAAACAGCTTACCTATATACTACCCGTCGCCAAATATCAGAATAACGATATAAATCAATAGATTTATACCTGTAATTTGATTCACTGCGCATCTCACCAGATATGTCGATCAATCGGTCCAAGGCTGAGATCTGAGATGCTTTCAATTGAGAGTCTGTCGAGTAAATGCTTTCTGCACAGTCAAAGGGCGATAATTCAATTCTTCACCTCCTAATGAGATTACGTCTATTGGCCGTTCGTACCCATTTTTGAGGTACGACACTATCACTTCTGTCAGCCATATGGTGGCACTGCGGACCTACCTTCTATCACTACAGCAGTTACTGATAACCCTTACCTCTTTTTACCTATTATTTGGTAATGTACTAAGTTCTTTCTGTAATCACTACTACTGATAATCCTACACGGTGGGACCCTGGCTGTTGAAAGTGTCGTTATATCCAATTAAGACGAAACTACTGATAAATCCTGGCAGTCCTATGTTTGGCGTCTTCTACAAGTACGTCTAAATTCAATCCCCTCTTCTAATGATCGTCATACGAACACGACTACAAGGTACTACCCTCCCATAACTGTTCCCATATACTACATCACCATGCCATAAGTATCCTCAAAACCCAGATGAGAGTATAGGTTTTCCTTCGTTGAGGTCTTCGAGCTTTATCCTTCCGCGTTGGCACAAGTTCCATATCGATTAACGCATTCACACGCGTGTGCCGTTCTGTGTTTATTTCACGCCTTCACGTCTATAAAAGCAATTATTAGAAGGACACGCAGCAATACACTTGACAGTAGGCACATAGAACACATTGGAACTCGGGAGGCGAACTGCCAACAAAAAGAACACATTTTATCGCCATCCAAATTTGCGTGGGTACCCGTGTTACTATTTTAGCTATCACTACCGATTCCAGTTGTAATTGTGGTGCACAATTTCTATTGAAAAGTCCGTCAACGATTTCCGTTCGGCACCTACGTGCGGAACGAATTTTCATTTTCCGCATGGCTTAGTGTTGCTGCAGATGGGGATTTCACAGAACAGGCTTGTAATAAAAGGTTATAGGTTATCTCTCATTGAGGTCTAACCTCATGTCACCATGCCCTCAAACAACAAAGCTGTAAGAGCCATGTGTTTCTACTGGCAGTATCATCCGACCGGATAAGTATCCTCCAATAGTACACCACCATGTGATAGTCTCCTCAATACCCAGATGAGTCGACTAGTCGTCCGATAAGGTTTAATTCGGGGTGTTAGGCCTTAGTAGTTTTATGCTATAATGGAAATCCACCGTAGAACTCATAGTGACAGTTTTATTGTTGGATAAAGATAACAAGACTGGTAATTTCAGCAGAAAGTGTTAACAGTAAAGATGTGACGAGTGTCTGCACTGAGGACATAATCCCGTAGCAGTTGTACAATTCGGCACTCTACTGAGTTCCATTCCAGTAGTGATAGGACGGAGTCAACACTGGAGATAGCTGGGACAGGGTCGAATGTCATGAGTGGCCATGACAGGCCCGAAAAGCTAAAAATAGTAAAAAAAATGCCGATGTAGAAAGAACGACAGACACACGTATTACCATTAGAGTGACTTTTTCTTTATCTTCCTGCTTTCTGGTTTGGTTCGAGTATTCAATTCTGTTGATCTGCGATATTGGTTTAGGTAGCTTTTCGGTTGATTTTTTTCTTAGCGTCGAATCCTTGCCAGGACTTCGTTGTATTGTTTGGGGGCGAGTTCCGCCGCAGTTGTCAAAGGTCCATAGGTTTTCTCATTGGAGCCCTGATCAAGAAGGAGGGGAGAGTTTGAAGTGGAAGACGATAAGGTTTCAGCGTCTATCTCTGATTCACTAGTAACGACACCCCCACCTCCAGTGTACCCCTATGAAAATGAACCGAGGTTCTGGTAGGAGTTACAGAAGTATTGTGTACTTCTCTCTTGTCTCCTCGTTCTTCCTTTCCTCAAAGCGTCGCGCCTCGTGATATGGGATTGATGGGTTCTTTATTTTCTTCTTCTTCTGAGTGGAATCCATCTGAGAATGTCCGGATTCATTCGGGTGGGGACCAATGTGAGGGTGGTCCTCTCAGAAACGGTAAGTAGGTAAAAAAAAGCGGATTCAGTATCACTTGTATACGATTTCGTACATGTACACGTACATCGATGCACACCTCCATAGGATTCAGTGTTAAAATCGTGTACAGGTACACGATTTGTCGTTTTTTTATGGTGATACAGAATCCGCTTGCGAATTCTATATCACTGGATTCTATATACACATCGCTCAAGAGTATGAAATTTTAAGAAAAATGAGGTGGATTGTCTGATACAGAATCCGCAAATGGGTTTCCCCCATAGGATTCAGTGTTAAAATCGCGAGCAAAAAACGTGTTGCGGTTTCTGTATCATCATCAAAAAGTGGTTTGCGGATTCTGTATCATCCGTATCTGTACACGATTTTAACACTGAATCCTATGAAGGCGTACAGGGAAACCCATTTGCGGATTCTACATCAGAAAATCGACTTATGTACGGTACATGGAAAAGAGGTGATACCGAACCCGCAAACCACTTTTTGATGCCCAAAAGCTTGAAGAGTTTGAAATAAGTAATCACCCAATCATTTCACGTTCCTACCGCTAATTAACCAATCAGATTGCTTGATTCTCATAAACTTAATCATACAAAGTTATCTCCCCTCGTCGTGGGGGTGGGGGTCACGCCCGTCATAAAAAGGTGAATCGCGTTTAATAACGTGGATATAATGGCTAGAGCAATGTATACCAAAAACCAAAAGCTCGAAGAGCTTGAAATAAGTAATCACCCAATCACTTCACGTTCCTAACGCTAATTAACCAATCAGATTGCTTGATTCTCATAAACTTAATCATACAAAGTTATCTCCCCTCGTCGTGGGGGTGGGGGTCACGCCCATCAGAAAAATCGAAGTTTCAAGAAGGTGGTCACGTGACCTATCAAATTGAAGGTCTCGACGAGTGGATTAAGAAGATCGTAATTTTAACCCTCGTCGTGGGGTGGGGTCACGACCAGAGCCGAAAAACGACTTTCTTTTTACATATCCAGGCATGTGAGGTATTAATATGAAGGGCTCGATGAATACATTACGAAAATGACGTTTTTTCATTTTATGTGGGGTTGGGGGTCACGCCCATCAGAAAAATCGAAGTTTCGAGAAGGTGGTCACGTGACCTATCAAATTGAAGGTCTCGACGAGTGGATTAAGAAGATCGTAATTTTAACCCTCGTCGTGGGGGTGGGGTCACGACCAGAGCCGAAAAACGTCTTCCTTTTTACAAATCCAGGCATGTGAGGTATTAATATGAAGGGCTCGATGAATACATTACGAAAATGACGTTTTTCCATTTTATGTGGGGGTGGGGGTCATGCCCATCAGAAAAATCGAAGTTTCGAGAAGGTGGTCACGTGACCTATCAAATTGAAGGTCTCGATGAGTGAATTAAGAAGATCGTAATTTTAACCCTCGTCGTGGGGTGGGGTCACGACCAGAGCCGAAAAACGTCGTTCTTTATACAAATCCAGGCATGTGAGGTACTGATATGAAGGCTCGATGAATACATTACGAAAATGACATTTTTCATTTTATGTGGGGGTGGGGTCACGAGCAGAGACGCAAAACGTCTTCCTTTTTACAAATCCAAGCATGTGAGGTACTGATATGAAGGCTCGATGAATACATTACGAAAATGACATTTTTCATTTTATGTGGGGGTGGGATCACGACCAGAGACGAAAAACGTCTTCCTTTTTACAAATCCAAGCATGTGAGGTACTGATATGAAGGGCTTGATGAATACATTACAAAAATGACATTTTCGACCATCGCCGTGGGGATGGGGTTAACACCGATCAGAAAATCAAAAGTTTCGAGAAGATAGTCGTGTGACCTATCAAATTAAAGCTATCGACAAGGATATGAAAATCATAATCTTTCCCTTCTTATAACGGTGGAGTTGGGACCATCTTGAAATCGAAAGTATTAAGAAAAGGTAGTTATGGAACATATTAAATTGAAAAAAACAACAAGTTGAATCTGATGCATCATTCATTTTTTATATCTGTGTTAAAAACGTGAAGTATGTTTTCAATATATGATGAAGTATGTTTTCAAATTAGAGATGCACTCGCTTATTAACAAGTCACGCCTTAAGATGTTTCCTTCAATAATAACTCTGTTTACTGAACCATAGATTTGTCAATAAAAAAATTATAAGTTGATCTTCTAACGTTTCTACAAATTGAGGATAGCCTATTTCACCATTTCCGAAAAAAAGTGTCAATCCAAACTATTTTTTTTTTAGGAAACAATGCCCACGTCGGGAAGACATTACAAACTAAACCAGTATAATCTTGACTAAATTCAAATAAAAACCATTTGTCATGTGTTAGAAAAGATTTGTAAACAGTCTAAACGCACGTGTGGAAAAGTTGTTTTGTTTTGTTTTTTACAACAGGAGTAAAAATATTTTAAGATAGGTGGCGTTATATAAATACAGCAACAACAAAAAACAGTGTTTACAATGTGTCAGCGTATGACTGAATGAAAATGAGAAAAAGCACTTTTTCTAACCACCTGATAGCGAAGCATTACATCAGTTGTCGCGATATTTGATGTCATCCAACAGCAGCCAAGACATTAAGACATTAAGCTTTTTACGTCGACATACCACTTGTCCAAAACAATTATCTTTTAACCCTAAACGGGTGAAATACATCTCGGTAACGACTCCCTTTTTTTCTTGATCAGACACAGTTGTTGGTGGAAAGTTGACTGGAGGGTCGTTCAAAACAATTGATCAAATATATCGAACGAAAACGACTCATTTTCTAACTACGATTGTCGCCGTATTCTAAACGTCATCGATTTACCGAAATGAGCACAATATCTCATGGTTTTTTTAAAGATTTTTTGATGACATAAAAAGGTTGCATGCGCAGCAAAAATAACCATGCATGCGGGCCTGAAAAATGTAGAGGTTCTTTTTTCTTGTCTAATGTAATTGATAATACATCAATATTTTTTTAAAAAAAAATCAGTTTTTAACTGATAGTAGTGTTGTTGTTATGACTGATAGGTTAGGGTTTTATTACGAGTACATCAAGGTGGACAGCTCTACTCCATTCCTTCACCCGCGTCCTTTTGCGTGAAGACATCTTTTTTTAATTAAATTCAAGGAAAATGTGGTAATAAATGTACTAAACGAACATAAATGTGATAGAAAAGGTACCATAAGTGTAAAAACGACATCTCATGCAATAACCTGTTCTAAGCTGTTAAAAAACGCCCTTAACATCATTCCATTCATCTCCGTACTATGTAAATTTATTTTCGGAGACTTCACTTCAACTGGAGCAAATGTAAGGAAATCGTTTTAATAAATGTACTAGAAACGCCCATAAATATGGTAGAAAGGGTACAATATGTGTAAACAACGACGTTTAATGCAATAAACTGTTCTAAGCTGTTAAAAAAACTCTCTAAACATGATTCCATCTGTCTCCGTAGGTTAAACTAATTAAACGTAAGGAAAATGTGGCCAAAAATGCAATAAACTGTTCTAAGCTGTTAAAAAATGTCCCAAACATGATTCCATCCTTCCCAATAGATTAAACCAAGTAAATCTAAGGAAAATGTTGTAATGAATGCAATACACTGTTCTAAGGAATCAAAACACCCGCCCTAAACTTGTTTTAATGTATTTTTTTGGAGACTTAGCTTCACCTGGTGAAAATGTTAGGAAAGTGTAGTAATAAATCTATTAAAAGACAATACATGAGGTAGAAAAAGTACAATATGTATACGCCCTAAACTTGTTTTAATGTATTTTTTTTGGAGACTTAGCTTCACCTGGTGAAAATGTTAGGAAAGTGTAGTAATAAATCTATTAAAAGACAATACATGAGGTAGAAAAAGTACAATATGTGTAAACAACGACATTTAATGCAATGAACTGTTCTAAGCTGTTAAAAACGCTCTAAACATGATTCCATCCTTCTCCGTAGATTAAACTGAGTAAATGTAACGAAACTATGGTCAAATGCAATAAACTATTCTAAGGAAAAAGAAAACCCGCTTCAATGCATTTTTCGGAGACTTAACTTCACCTGGTGAAAATGTAAGGAAAGTGTGGTAATAAATGTTTTAACCGACCATACATGTGGTAGAAAAGATACCAAATGTGTAAACAACGACATTTAATGCAATACACTGTTCTAAGCTGAAAGAAACGCCCTAAACATGATTCCATCCTTCTCCGTAGATGAAACTAAGTAATTGTAAGTAAAATGTGCTCAAAAATGTCTTAAACGGACATAAAAGTATTGAAATTTGAACATAAATGTAAACTACGACCTTAAAAATGCAATTACATCAGGTATCAAAGAACGCTTCCTAAACTTGCTTGCGTATATCTTTGTAAACGAAACTTTACCTGTATTGAAAAAAAACAAGAAAATATCGTAATAAATGTATGAAACGACCAAAGATGTGATAGAAAAGATACCATATACAACGATATTTAATGCAACACACTGTTCTGAGCTGTAAGAAACGCCCTAAACATGATTCCATCCTCTTCGAAGATAAAACTAAGTAAATGTAAGGAAAATGTGGTAAAAAATTCAATAAACTGTTCTAAGGAATCAGAAATCCCGCCCTAAACATGTTTCAAGGCATTTTCGGAAACATAACTTCACCTGGTGTAAATGTAAGGAAAATACGGTAATAAATCTATTAAAAGACAATAAATGAGGTAGAAAAAGTACAATATGTGTTAACAACGACATTTAATGCAATAAACTGTTCTAAGCTGTTAAAAACGCCCTAAACATGATTCCATCCTTCTTCGTAGATTAAACTGAGTAAATGTAACGAAACTGTGGTCAAAAATGCAATAAACTATTCTAAGGAATCAGAAAACCCGCTTCAATGCATTTTCGCAGACTTAACTTCACCTGGTGAAAATGTAAGGAAAGTGTGGTAAGAAATGTTTTAAACGACCATAAATGTGGTAGAAAAGACATTTAATGCAATAAACTGTTCTAAGCTGTTAAAAACGCCCTAAACATGATTCCATCCTTCTACGAAGATTAAAGTAAGTAAATGTAAGGAAACGGTAGCCAAAAATGCAGAAAAGTGTTCTAAGGAATCAGAAAATACGCCAGAAATTTGTTTCAATGCACTTTCGGAAACATAACTTCACCTGCTGTAAATGTAAGGAAAATGTGGTAATAAATGTACTAAACGAACATAAATGTGATAGAAAAGGTACCATAAGTGTAAAAACGACATCTCATGCAATAACCTGTTCTAAGCTGTTAACAAAACGCCCTTAACATCATTCCATTCATCTCCGAACTATATAAATTTATTTTCGGAGACTTCACTTCAACTGGAGCAAATGTAAGGAAACTTGTTTTTAATAAATGTACTAAACGACCATAAATATGGTAGAAAGGGTACAATATGTGTAAACAACGACGTTTAATGCAATAAACTGTTCTAAGCTGTTAAACAAACTCCCTAAACATGATTCCATCCGTCTCCGTAGGTTAAACTAATTAACCGTAAGGAAAATGTGGTCAAAAATGAAATAAACTGTTCTAAGGAATCCGAAAACCCACCAAAAACATGTTTCAATGCATTTTCGGAGACATAACTTCAGCTGCTGTAAATGTAAAGAAAATGTGGTAATTAATGTACTAAACGACCATAAATATGATAGAAAAGTACAATATGTGTAAACAACGACGTTTAATGCAATAAACTGTTCTAAGCTGTTAAAACACTCTCTAAACATGATTCCATCCATCTTCGTAGATTAAACTAATTAAATGTAAGCAAAATTTGTTCCAAATTATCTTAAAGGGCATTAAAGTAATGAAAAGTGAACATAAATATTAACGACGACCTTAAATTCAATTAACTAATGTATCAAAAAACGTGTCCTACAATTCTTTCCATACATCTTCGTAAACGAAACTTTACCTGTATTAAAAAAAAGAAGAAAATATCGTTATAAATGTATTAAACGACCATAAATGTGATAGAAAAGGTAGCAAAAGTTTAGAAAACGACATTTAATGCAATGAACTGTTCTAAGCTGTTAAAAATTGTCCTAAACATGATTCCATCCTTCCCAATAGATTAAACTAAGTAAATGTAAGGAAAATGTTGTAATGAATGCAATAAACTGTTCTAAGGAATGAAAACACCCGCCCTAAACTTGTTTTAATGCATTTTTCGGAGACTTAGCTTCATCTGCTGAAAATGTTAGGAAAGTGTGGTAATAACTGTTTTAAACGACCATAAATGTGGTAGAAAAGATACCATATGTGTAAACAACGACATTTAATGCAACACACTGTTCTGAGCTGTAAGAAACGCCTTAAACATTATTCCATCCTTCTTCGAAGATAAAACTAAGTAAATGCAAGGAAAATGTGCTAAGAAATGCAAAAAACTGTTCCCAGGAAACAGAAATCCCACCCTAAACTGAACATGAACGGATCGAACGATTTTTTTCATCTTTGTTTTACCCTCCAGAGGAACTTCGAATTCTCCTCTTTCGCTCACGAAAACCCATTGATCATTTCCAGGTCGACCCGGGCAAGCAATATACTGTAACACATCGCGCTATCGTAAGGACAATGCTGCTTTTTGTAAGGATTTTATAACCTACATTAGGTAGGGGTAGGGGCCTCCTAGAATTTCAGATTCTCGACATTATCCCTATCTTTTTACACAGTAGAGTAATAAGACCTAATCTCCGAGACTCTGACAGATTTTACCAGAGATAAAAACGCTCAAGTTGACATACTGCCACTTCATGTTCTAATGATACTTGGTACTAATGTACTTTTTCTACCTCATTTATTAGCTTTTAATAGATTTATTACCACACTTTCCTAACATTTTCACCAGGTGAAGTTAAGTCTCCAAAAAAATACATAAAAACAAGGTTAGGGTGGGTGTTTTGATTCCTTAGAACAGTTTATTGCATTCATTACAACATTTTCCTTACATTTACTTAGTTTAATCTATTGGGAAGGATGGAATCATGTTTAGGACATTTTTTAACAGCTTAGAACAGTTTATTGCATTTTTGGCCACATTTTCTTTATGTTTAATTAGTTTAACCTACGGAGACGGATGGAATCATGTTTAGAAAGTTTTTTTAACAGCTTAGAACAGTTTATTGCATTAAACGTCGTTATTTACACATATTGTACCCTTTCTACCATATTTATGGGCGTTTAGTATATTTATTAAAACAATTTTCCTTACATTTGCTCCAGTTGAAGTGAAGTCTCCGAAAATAAATTTACATAGTACGGAGATGAAAGGAATGATGTTAAGGGCGGTTTTTAACAGCTTAGAAAAGGTTATTGCATGAGATGTCGTTTTTACACTTATGGTACCTTTTCTATCACATTTATGTTCGTTTAGTACATTTATTACCACATTTTCCTTGAACTGAATTAAAAAAGAAGTCTTCACGCAAAAGGACTCGGGTGAGGGAATGGAATAGAGCTGTCCACCTTGATGTACTCGTAATAAAACCCTAACCTATCAGTCATAACAACAAAACTACTATCAGTTAAAAACTGATTTTTTTTTAAAAAATATTGATGTATTATCAATTACGTTAGACGAGAAAAAAGAACCTCTATATTTTTCAGGCCCACGCGCATGGTTATTTTTGCTGTGCATGCAACCTTTTTATGTCATCAAAAAATCTTTAAAACAAACCATGAGATATTGTGCTCATTTCGGTAAATCGATGACGTTTAGAATACGGCGACAATCGTAGTTAGAAAATAAGTCGTTTTCGTTCGATATATTTGATCAATTGTTTTGAACGACCCTCCAGTCAACTTTCCACCAACAACTGTGTCTGATCAAGAAAAAAGGGAGTCATTACCGAGATGTATTTCACTCGTTTAGTGTTAAAAGATAATTGTTTTGGACAAGTGGTATGTCGACGTAAAAAGCTTAATGTCTTGGCTGCTGTTGGATGACATCAAATATCACGACAACTGATGTAATGCTTCGCTATCAGGTGGTTAGAAAAAGAGCTTTTTCTCATTTTCATTCAGTCATACGGTGACACATTGTAAACACTGTTTTTTTGTTGTTGTTGTATTTATATAACGCCACCTATCTTAAAATATTTTAACTCCTGTTGTAAAAAACAAAACAAAACAACTTTTCCACACGTGCGTTTAGACTGTTTACAAATCTTTTCTAACACGTGACAAATGGTTTTTATTTGAATTTAGTCAAGATTATACTGGTTTAGTTTGTAATGTCTTCTCGATGTGGGCATTGTTTCCTAAAAAAAAAATAGTTTGGATTAACACTTTTTTCGGAAATGGAGAAATAGGCTATCCTCAATATGTAGAAACGTTAGAAGATCAACTTATAATTTTTTTATTGACAAATCTATGGTTCAGTAAACAGAGTTATTATTGAAGGAAACATCTTAAGGCGTGACTTGTTAATAAGCGAGTGCATCTCTAATTTGCATAACAATCATATATTGAAAACATACTTCACGTTTTTTACACAGATGTAAAGAATGAATGATGCATCAGATTCAACTTGTTGTTTTTTTCAGTTTAATATGTTCCATAACTACCTTTTCTTAATACTTTCGATTCCAAGATGGTCCCAACTCCACCGTTATAAGAAGGGACAGATTATGATTTTCATAATATCCTTGTCGATAGCTTTAATTTGATAGGTCACACGACTATCTTCTCGAAACTTTTGATTTTCTGATCGGTGTTAACCCCATCCCCACGGCGATGGTGGAAAATGTCATTTTTGTAATGTATTCATCAAGCCCTTCATATCAGTACCTCACATGCTTGGATTTGTAAAAAGGAAGACGTTTTTTGTCTCTGGTCGTGACCCCACCCCCACATAAAATGAAAAATGTCATTTTCGTAATGTATTCATTGAGCCTTCTTAGCAGTACCTCACATGCCTGGCTTTGTGTAAAGAACGACGTTTTTTCGGCCTCTGGTCGTGACACCACCCCACGACGAGGATTAAAATTACGATCTTCTTAATCCACTCGTCGAGACCTTCAATTTGATAGGTCACGTGACCACCTTCTCGAAACTTCTATTTTTCTGATGGGCGTGACCCCCACCCCCACATAAAATAAAAAAACGTCATTTTCGTAATATATTCATCGAGCCCTTCATATTAATACCTCACATGACTGGATTTGTAAAGAAGGAAGACGTTTTTTCGGCTCTGGTCGTGACCCCACCCCACGACGAGGGGTCACATGATATGGTTTTGTTGATATTTTTTGAAAAATAATATTTTTTCAACTGCTGAATTTGCATATTACGCGGGCGGATGCGACCGATTCGTTGGGTAAAGGGTTAACTCAATTTATAGATTTCTTTTAAAAAAATCTCCGCGTTCAACAACAAATTAGCATATTAGCTCCCAAAACATATTATCATTTTATGACATAAATGAACTTCACGGACCTGATATATTGAAAATTATTCCAAACCAGGGGCCTCAAATACGTTCATTAATCAATTTTATGTCACGTATTATTCAAGCCTGGGGAATAAAGGCTTCTATCGTAACCGGTTGGCAGGTTACACCACATAGCACAGTGGTAACCAATAGGAAAAAGGTTTGTGATGCTTCGCCGCCTTCTCTATTATTATGACACCAGTCTTGTTTTTTGACGTCTCAATGGGACTTCCCCACCTATATAAATGTTAACAATTAACGTGCGATCTCGCTAAAGTGAGTTGTTGGTATTTATTTTGACGGAACTTTTTTTAAGATGGAAACATTATGCCATTCTGTTCATTTGTGGATGCAATACTCAGCCTTTGAGTTTGTTTCAAGATAGTTTCAAAAGACTGTCAAGTCTTTCTGGTAAGCCACGCGGGATTAGTTATTTAATAAAGTTATTTCTATTACTTTGTCGTAACGTGCAGTTCGTTCGCGCATTCTACAACTCACACTAACCTAAACGGTAGTTCGTGGGTTATTTCAAGTCGTGATCGATGTTGGGGAGCTGGCAGCTGCTCGTCGTCGCTCGGTGGTTCTCTCCAGGTACTCCGGCTTCCTCCACCCGTAAAACTGTCACGGTCATGATTAGCCATTGTGCATAAATATGTGACCTTAAACATCAATAAATAAATAAATAAATCAAGGCGTGATTATTGTTCTTTGATTCATTCATAGTCACAAGATAGTGTTTGCATAAACATTGTTAATATTTAAACTAATTAAATCATCCAACGAAGTTAGAATGGCTTATAGCGATCATAAGAATTTTTCCATGATACCCGATTTTAAGGTACTTGTCATTCACAGAACGTGGAGAGTCGATTGTAACGAAATCACCTGGGGAGTCGAGTGATCACCCAAAGTATCACTTTCAAATTATGTGCATAAGGACAATAAACACAAGCAATGTTTCAGTCAGCGGACCTCCGGATGATTTAGTGATAATACACTCTACACGTACTGTACAACCATGATATCTGGCACACCCATTGATATCTAATAGCAAATTTTAAAATCGCTTTAACATTCGTAGATTAAAACCGTTCTCTAAAACAACATCAGTTTTAACATTTTTTCTTACTCTTTGGATATCAACGCCCGTATCAAGCTTCCCATCTTTAAATAAACTTTTCATATCTCACCTCCAACAATAACCGTATCTAAGAATGTTGTTCCCATCTGGAAATTCCGAATGGTTATGGTGGAATTGAGGGGTGACATTATTGACGTCAACGTTATAAGAAAAATAAATGAAGTCGGATTCTTAAAATGTTTTAGTATGTTCTAGAGCACAAACGATTAAGTGGTAGCTCGATTCTTTCGTTTTTCGATATATCCTCATTTTTGACATTTTAACGTCAATTAAAGTTTTAGCACTTGTTTAGCTTTTGAAACCTCAAAACGCCAAAACTCCATCATCACTACATCTACAGCTAGGAAACCTCGTGACGTTGTTTACGATTGAAGGATCTGGCACATGCCGTCTTAATATTTTCAAATTTCAACCTTAATAAAAAAAGAACGTCAGTTTTGAAGTTGTTTCTTATTCTTTTAAACCTCCCTCAATTTTTGGATATATCAATTTCAACAAAAACCATATCTAAACATTCATTACCGACCTGGGAAATTCCCAATAGTTCTGTCCGAATTAAGGGTGACGTTATTGACGTCAACGTCATTAAAAATTAAATGGCTTCGGATTCTCGAGAAATTTTGTTATGTTACAGAGCTTAAAAAATTAGGAGATAGAAGTTTTTTTATTTTTTCGATTTATCCCTATTTTTACCTTTCTACGTCAAGTGAAGTTTTAGCACTTTTTATCTTTTATAACCTAAAAGGTCAAACGGCGACACGAATGACGTCCTCCCTACCTTATATACAGCTATGAAACTTCGGGACCTTAATCACATTTGAGAGATCTTGTTCATGCCGTTTTAATATTTTTTAATTTGAATCTTTTTCAAAAAACGTCAGTTTTAACAGTTTTTTTATTCTATTAATGCCAAAGCCTGTCAAGTCTTGTAGGAAACCTCTCTCTTTCAAATTTTTGAATATATCATCTCTAATAAAAACTATATCTAAAAATTTGGTACCGACCTGGGGAATTTCCAATAGTTTTAACCCAAGTTAGGGTTACGTAAACTGCCGCCAAAGTCGTTAAAAATTAAATGATGTCGGATTCTCCTGAAATTTTAGTATGTTGTCGGAGAGCGCTGTGGCTCAGTGGTAGACTGTTTGACTTATATGCTAGAGGTCCTGAGTTCGATCCCCGTCCGAGATGACCCGCGTTTATATGTCCTTGGGCAAGACACTTTATCCCGGTTGTCTACATGGGGGCACGGTGACGCCGCGTACTAAGGCGTACTGCACGTCGATGGTGCACATGTCTTCAACCGCAGTAACCCTGCTTGAGCGGAGCTTGAACAGATTTAGAATGTTGAGAAGCTAACAGTTGCTCGTTGATGCTCGGTGGTTCTCTCCGGGTACTCCGGCTTCCTCCACCCGTAAAACTGTCACGGTTGGGATTAGCCACTGTGCATAAGTATGTGGCCTTAAAACACCAATAAATAAATAAATAGTATGTAGTAGAGCTCAAATTATGAGACTGCTATTTTTTTAGTTTTTCGATTTATCCCCATTTTTGACGTTCTTACGTCAATTGAAGTTTTAGCACTTTTTACATTTTATAACCTAAAAGGCCAAACGGCGACAGACGCATACCCCCCCCCCCCCCCCCCCTTACAATATGTCTACCTATGAACCTTCGTCACCTTAATCACGTTTGTGAGATCTAGTGCATGGCATTTTAATGTTTTCTAATTTCAGTCTTTATTTAAAACAACGTCAGTTTCAACGTTTTGTTTTTCTTATTATTTTAATATCGCCGCCTGCATCAATCCTTCCTCTTTCAAATTTTGGATATATCATCTTCAACAAAAACATATCTACAAATTCGGTACCGACCTGCGGAATTCCTAATAATTATGCCCGAATATAGGGTGGCGTTATTGACGTCAGCGTCATTATAAGTTATCTCCGCCAACATGGTATATGGAGATTTAATGCCTGAATGTCGGTTTTAATTACCGAGCCGCAGGCTAGGTGTTTAAATAAGGCATCCATGTATTAAATTTCCATGTACCATACATGTTGGTGGAGATGACGTTTTTGAAACACAATAGAAATAATAGTGAAAACAAATCCGCAATCTGTTGGACCAAAAAAATCGATAATGCAGATTGGAGGCTATTGTGTTCACAGATTTGCTCTTATTTTATTTTTCTCAAGTTGGTTGATTTCATTATTCGCCTATTTAATTTATAACAGCAAAATATGATCGAATTGTTAGAAATCTGATTATATTTGTGATTTTTTTCAGGCTTTTTGGTTCAATTTTTATTTCGAGGCGAACGAAGCGAAAACTTTCATTTAAACCATATACCCTGATGTTTCGCGTGACCTTATACCCTGGATGTTGCACGCTCTCATATACCTTTTATATTGGGTGAGCCCTTTTCCATGGCTATTTGTCCTAGGTATTCTGACCAATCAGAAGACATAATTTATCGGGATATAACAATTAAATGACATTGGAGTCTCATGGATTTTTAATAAGTTGTAGAACCCAAAAAATTAGGAGCTAGTATAATTTATCTCCGCCAAGATGTATGGTATATGGCGACTTAACACCTGATTGTCGGTTTTTTAAACACCGAGCCGCAGGCGATGTGTTTAAATGAGACATCCGAGTATTAAATCTCCATTATCATGCATGATGGCCGAGATAACGTTTTTGTCCCGTTTTAAACACATAGAAACATAGTGGAAACCAATTTGTGGATGCCTTTCTCACGCTCCGCAATCAGTTGGATCAAACGCGTGAATAATTGTTTTGTTTTTACAAACACAAAAGACAACAGATAGAGTTACCACTCTTTCTCTTGGAAACGCGCAAACATATCAGCTATTTTGTTATTTGCTTTTAATTTTCTCAAGTTGTTTGATTTAATTATTCGTCAATTTAATTTATAAAAGCAAAATATAAGAGAATTGTCGGAAATCTGATGATATTTGTGACTATTTGCAGGTTTTTTGGTTCGATTTTTATATCGAGGCGAGTGAAAGCGAAAAGTTTTCATTTAAACCACATACCCCCGATGTTTAGCGTGCCCATATACCTTGGATGTTGCCCTCTCTCATATACCGTGGATGTTGGGTGCACCCTTTGTCAAGGTTATTTGCCCAAGGCATTCTGGCCAATCAAAAAACAGAATTTATCGGGATATAGGGACCACTTTTTTTTATTTTTCGATTTATCCCCATTTTTTACGTTTTCACGTCAATTGAAGTTTTAGCGCATTTTACCTTTTATAACTTAAAATTCCTAAATGGCGACAGGCATAACTCCCTTGTTATAATATGTATTATGATCTTGTCTATACCTGGGGGATCTAGGCCATGCCATTTTCATATTTTCAAATTTCAACCTTTATCCAAAACATCGTCGGTTTTAACGTCTTTTCGTACTCTTTTGATATCAACGCCTCTTTCACGCCCCCCCCCCCCCCCCTCTCTCTCTCTCTATTTCATCAAATTTTGGATATATCATCTCCTGTAAAAACGATGTTGGTACGGACGTGCGGAATTTCCAATAGTTGTGACCGAATTTAGAGTTCAAAATGTTACGATCGTGTTCGGTAATAACCAGGGACGTGGCGACATGGGGGTGTCAAACCAGACCTCCCCCCCCCCCCCTCCAATCCTGGCCAGCATTTCCTATAGTTGGAAATTCTGAGGGCAAGTCACGAGTAGTTGGAAATTCCATCTATCTGGATTTTAGAGATTCTTTGGTGATGCTAATGTCTCCTTTATTTCGAAAAATTTTAAATCGGAAAAAAATTCTAACTGTTACTATTTGCAACTACAGTCAACTACAGTCTACGCAATATCGAGATTCACAAGTATGCATGATGTCGATCGGTACGAGATTTCTATAGTACGCTTACTTATCGTAATAAAAAGAAATCCTAGAAATGCACTTCAAGAAAATCAGACCATGTAAAATCGTTATCCCGAGTTTATTCCATCATTCACAAAATGATCAAACATCGCAAATTGATCATTCCTGCATAACATCTGATTTAATGTTAGGACAGTGTGAACTGCTCAAAGTTCTCTGAGCATTTGTTTAGCACACATTCAGTTCCTAGAATAATACCAAATAATAATAACCTGATAATTCTATCATAAATGTATTGGCATTTCAGTTACTAGAATCAATTTTATGCCCCCTTTCATGGCTTTATTTCCAAAATGTTTCTCGGTAGTGAATTTCCCTCCCTCTAGGTGGACATTCACTACCATACACCCCTTCAATCGAAAACCTCTAGCCACGTCCCTGCAAATAACACTGACATTTTATAGAAGCTGCTTCCACAAGTTTGGTCACAGTTTGCTGTCAGTGGATGGGAGGAAGCGGCGTGGCTCAGTGGTAACAGCTTTGACTTCAAAACGAAAGGTTGACGGTTCGATCCCCGCCATGGGTTACTACGTTATGTCCTTGGACAAGGCACTTCATTCCGACTGCCCATTTTGGGGGCATGGTCGCGCCGTTTGCTAAGGCGTACTGCACGTCGATGATGCACTTCAACCAATGCTAACCCTGCTTGTGCGGAGTTAGTACGTTGGGGAGTCTGACAGTTGCTTGGTTCTCTCCGGGTACTCCAGCTTCCTCCACTCACAAACTGCCCGACACGAGGTGACCTTGGCTGTCGAAAGTGTCGTTACATCGCAATAAATAAATAGTGGGTGGGACTGTTATTTCGGTATGAGATATACTTGTCTTTCAGGCGACCCTGTGTAACGTGGGGCACATTGCCAACAAGACATTACCATTGCAAACTATTTCAGGTACAACGCCCAAGCATTAGAAAGCGGAAAGGAAATTTCCCATACTTTCGATCCTAGTTTTCAAGGGTGCAGGCGAAAACGGCACCAATTCCAGTTGGCGAAAACTGCACCAACTGGCGAAAACGACACATGCAGTGGCTGGCGAAAACGGCACTAAACTGGCGACAACAGCACCAAGTGTGACTGGCGAAAACTAATCCACATAAATCTATGCAATTTGTAGAGATAACATTTACATGTTTTATATTTTTTTATTTATTAATCCACTCCTTTCGAAGAATGCTCGATTTCGTTGCACAAGTATGTGTATTGTCAGGTAGACAATCAGTGTACACACTTTGTCAGTGCATTCTTCGGCTGAATCTACTTTATTTATAAAATAATTCAGCCCCCTACAAGCTGTTTGCCGGTGCTCATATTCGATATCATCGGACGTATGAGAGAAAAGATAAATTAACCTGTAAAAAAATCGTCAAAATCAAAACGACAATATGGTGAAAATTAAATAAATGTTTGACCGTGTAACATTGTGTTGTTCTTCTTTTGGTTGGGTTCAGTTTTCGCCAACCCGACCCGACCCCCACCCTCCTAAACACCTCACCAACCCCGTGCGCCTTCATAGCACTTCGTGCCAGGATAGACCTATTCATTTTCTGACTACTTGACCAAATTACAGGATGGGGACTAATGGGAATGAAATAACACATTTAAGACAGAAAGATTTATAATTAAAACTGAATATCACAGCTAATGCTGTACATTAGGTTCGGGACTGTTGTTTCACTTTCGAAATATAATTTCAACTTTGCCAATGGTGCAGTTACTGAAGATAGAGCATCTTCGTGGACCCTTGTTAGCTTCGGTTAATGATGCTGAATCTATTGGTTTGTCGTTGAAATTGTCAGAGAATAGAGCCTCTAGCATCGATACATCCAAAGTTTCAAGTTCCCCACTGTGGTCTTCTTGCAGAAAGGTGTCCTGATTTCTGGGAACTGTCACGAGCGCTGTTCAAGTTGAAGGTTGTTCATTTGTTTTAGAGTGGCCAGAAACAGGTTTTTGTTGTGTGCTAGAATTGTCAACAGTTTTATTAATTGTTGTGCCCATTGCAATTTTGTCCTCTCTTGAAACTCTGTGATAAACAGACAGAGAGTTAACTGACTTGTGTCCAGTTACAGACATGATTTGAGCCGGTGAGAAATTGTTTCTTGCCAAAATTGTGGTAACTGTTGCGCGCAGGGAATGGTTGGTAAAAACTTCTGACAGTTCACAGCATTTACTCAAACGTGTCATGAAGGAATTCATGGAATCTTTTCCAGCTAACTGTTTTGTGTACCAGGTGATATCAGTATTATTGAAAGAATCAAGGGGACGCTGCCATAATTTGTTATTTTCTGGATAAAGTTTGGACATGTATTTTTCAAAGGAGTGCACTGGGCAAAACAGTGAGTTTTTCACCTCCGTCATGACACGTCCACAATTGTCTTTGTCGGTCTCGCGTCAATTTTTAGAAAGTTCGTCTTGAGCCTTGCAGACGTATTTCAATTGCGTTGTACTGTCAATTTTCACTTTAAACGTTTCCTTGGTCGTTTCACAAACATTTTCCATCCCCTTTCTACAGAAATACAATCGTATATCAAGCTGGACTTTATTCTGTAATCCTACGGGAGTCTGGGGCGACAAACGAACATTGTTGTAAAGTTTTTTGATATCGGCATCATGTATTACTGGTAGTGTCCAACCGATTACCAAAAATGGTCGTTGACCGATTACCGGTTATTTGAGCCCACAATCGGCCGATTCTGATGCTGATTCCGATTGTAATACCGTGCACTACAAGACAAGTCGAGGCTCGAAAGAACTACATTATTCTGAACATTTTTCAAAGTGTTAGACTTTGTTGACTGGGCTCCCAGTAAAATTACCAGTCGCGCACACTTGGGCGGTAAACGTGGCTCACAGAGCCACGTTTATCGCCAAAGTGCGCGCTACTGGTAATTTTACTGCGACCTGAGTCAATGGAGTGCATCCTCCACTTTTCCGGCATGAACTGGCGATTGCTGCAAGTGTGCTCAGTTATAAGCTTTACATTCGTTTAACACGTATATCCCGTAAAGGGGCTTCTGGAGAGATTAGGAACACACATTGTGGTTGTTTCTCAACTTTATTGATTGGTATCATCGATTGAACAATTGCAGAAGATAATAAAATGCGATTCAGAAACATCACAAATTGCTTGTCAGCAATCGGTTGAACCGATGTTCCAGGAGCCATTGCCGTTGTCTTCCGATTGCCCATAATCGGCCGATTGTGGTGGTTGGTTCCGATCATCGGTTGAACACTAATTACTGGATAGTGCACGCTGTCGCCTTTACTGTCTGATTTAAGTTCACATAGCGCAGTTTTAAAGCACTCGTTTGAGGAATAAAATTCACTGTCTCGAATAACATCAAAACGTTTGAGGTGGGGTGGAGCTCTTAAATACCTGTTTAAACCGTATCTAAAATTATCCAGGGAAGACGTTTTGTACATTTCACCTTCTTTTTTTCTTGCATCCAGGTAAAAGTGTTCCAATATATCATTCAATTTCACAGCTGTGTAGCTTTCAAAATCAGCATCTTCTCCCTTTTCCAATAAATAAGTTCTTAGTAAAGTGGCACACTTTTTGTTGCACTTGGTTGTATTTACTGGTATAACGTTTGTTCTTTTTTCCAAAATTTCAGTTTCAGTATGACTTGCAAAGCGTTTCTTAAAATTAATTTGAGCCATTTTTAATTAAGCAGGCTGCAGACACCAAAACAACACGTATCACATGCATTCAAAAAAAATAGCACAATAAATAAATAATCCCAGCATAATACATGTATACTTTTTTATTTTCTTTAAAATGTTTGTGTAATAATTTACTTCAAAATATTCAATTAACCATATATTTATTTTTTCAAACAAAAAAATGAGTTAATAAATAAATATTTACAATCATATAAACACGCAGGACTTTTTCAGCCTTTTTACCAGTTATTGTGTATTCCTGTTTTTACACCGTGGTTAACCACGGTGTAAAAAAAAGCTTCTGTGGATTTCAAGTTACACCGTACCTCTCAGCCAATCAAAAAGCAGTATTTTGTTTCATTTGGAAATAATATTCGTTATCCCGAATAACAAGTTTGCAAAACAAAATTGAAAATCTGCCTTCAACTTCCGGATATATGACGTCAATATTGACAGGTGTTACCCCCCCCCCCCCCACCCTCCCTCATTTGGTGACAGCTCTAGCCCCCAAACTGCACCACACAGCAAAATACTAATATCATATTCAGCAAGAGGAATACTTCAAGTCATGTTGTGTGCAGTTTATTTCAAATTGTTGGAGAATTTTTTAACGCTACAACGTTATTGCCGATCGAACGTCGTAAAACGTCAACAACTGAATTCACTGCAAAATGTATATTTCCTTTTCTTCCCCTTTTTCGTTGGGTATTTTTTCGTTCGCACAGACTCATGAAATTTCGCACACTTATTGATTAATATCCAGATTATAAATTCCTAGTCTCACAATTTTCATTTTCCACATTTATCAAAAACAATATGCGATTAACGCGTTTTCTTCCTCCTTTAATATCGACATCTGTATCAAGCCTCCCCAGTTCAACTTTTGTAAATCTCTTCCGTCACAAAAAAACATTTATAAAAATGTGGTACCACCAAGGGAAATTTCCAACAATTGTGACCGATTTTTCGGGGTGACCCTTTTCACACCAACATCACAAAAAATTTAATTGTGTACGACCTTTATGAAACTTTACATTGTGTTAGAACTAAAAAATCATAAATATAAACATATACATTATTTTTGGATCTTAAATCAACGTCATGATTTTTAACGTTTCAAGTTCCTCCCTACGCATCCCATCTGGTGACTCCCCCCCCCCCCACCCCCCACACACACACGCACACAAATTTCATAAGAAGCTATGTTGTGTGCAGTTTCATTAAAATTGTTAACGCTATAACATTATTGACGATCGAAGTTGGGAAACGTAAAAATTAAACTGCATTGCAGAAACATGAAATTAACCCTTTACCCAACGAATCGCCCACATCCGCCCGCGTAATATGCAAATTCAGCAGCTGAAAAAAAATATTATTTTTCGAAAAATTTCAACAAAACCATATTATGTAACCCCTCTTTGGAACGAGCTCGTCGAGCTCGTTCCAAAGAGGGGTCACATGGTATGGTTTTAATGAAATTTTGTTAAAAAATTTAAAAAATGATATTTCAAATAGTAAATTTTGATATCGTCTGCGTAGGGCAAAGGGTTAAGGAAGCCTTTAGAAGCTGTGATCCAGATTAATCCTCTGTAACGGTCAGAACCAGCCAGCGCTGTTCACCACAATCACCATTCAATTCGCATTCATTTTTTGTCTCAAAAAACATAACTTATGACCCTTCATTGGAACGAGCTCGTTGAGCTCGTTCCAATGAGGTGTCATAAGCTACGTTTTTGATGCAAAAAATTAAAATATTTAGTTATTCAAGAATTTTGTTTGCAAGTGCCGCCTGCGTTTCGTGTTATGTAAAGGATTAACAAGTTGAAACTTTTTTGAAAATCAGACTTCAACTTTCGGATATATGACGTCAATATCGGCAGGTGTTACCCTTCCCATTCGGCGACACTCCTTGACCACAAACTACATCATACAGCACTATAATAGTATCGCAGTCGGTAATAGAGGTAGCTGAGCGCAAGTTGTGTGCACTTTCAGCAAACTTGTCGGAAAATTGCTAACGCTATTATGTTATTGGGGATCGACGTCACGTGTGACGTCATAAGGGGGTCACAGGGTCCGAGGCTGAAATGCGTCAGAATTTTTTTTTAAAAATCTTCGTATGTTGTTCACCTAACAAACGTTAGAGATAACAGTTTCGCAATTTTGCAACACTTCAATAACGCTTAATGGCTTTTGCTACTGTAACAGAGCTCAGTATTCGCTTGTTCCCGTTTTAGGTATTCAACTCCATGCCTCTGACATCCCTTCATAAACAAGCGTAATTTTTACAGTTAATATAATTTTCTAAACATTTGGCATGTGAAAATAGTAGAAATTTGGTATTCTAGTTCATTTCACAGGTTACAAATTATCGTAATAGAACTTTGAGTTCGCATGGCAGTGATTTAAATTTCCTAAATTCGTGGTATTCTCCTGTTAACATTTATTTATTGAAGGGGCAGTGGTGGCATTGTTTTTATTTATTTTTACAGATATTTTTATGAGAAACTCACCTTAATTTAGTAAACCATTTTCTAGTTATTTATTTTTATATATTTTTTTAGTATTTTCTGGACCTTCATGGACGCTGCCATCTTTGCTTCTTCTTCCTTACATATCACGTTGTTTGATTGGCTAAACTATTTACAGCGCCCTCATTTGAACTATTCCCAGTCATATTTGATTTCTGATTGATCAAAAATTGTGTAGGTGACCAGTCGTCTTAGTAAAAATGTATAAAAAGTTGCAAGACTTGAGCAAGGTTGTTCATTTTGGTGCAACCCATTCATTGGTATTTAATACCATACTCATTGGGTCCTGAACGAACCATGCTTCCCTCTTGCAAAATTTAACAGTTTTGTAGTTGGGGTAGAGGTTTTTGGAGGGCTGAATTCCCCCCCCCCCCCCCACCCCCCTTTCCTCTTTCTTCCAAAAGCCATGGGTCGAGTTTTATGGCTCCAAGTTTCTTCACTTTCAAGAAAGTGAATAAACTTTAAGCATTCAGGATCTGCCTTGAGAGTGCTATTTTTTTTTATTCATTTATCTTCACAGTACTAGTCCAGGATGGAAATGTTTGACCATTTATCTGTTTTTGGACAAACATGAAATATTTTGTGATTTGTGAATTGTCAAGCCACACTTGCAGCTACCCATTTGCTTATTCACATTTATGTGAAGTTAGAAATTTACTATAAAGTTTCCCAGTTACCTATTTGCTTATTCACATTTATGTGAAGTTAGAAATTTACTATAAAGTTTCCCAGTTACCTATTTGCTTATTCACATTTATGTGAAGTGAGAAATTTATTGTAAAGTTTCCCAGTTACCAATTTGCTTATTCACATTTATGTGAATTTAGAAATTTATTGTAAAGTTTCCCAGTTACCTATTTGCTCATTCACATTTATCTGAAGTTAGAAATTTATTGTAAAGTTTCCCAGTTACCTATTTGCTTATTCACATTTATGTGAAGTTAGAAATTTATTGTAAAGTTTCCCAGTTACCTATTTGCTTATTCACATTTATGTGAAGTTAGAAATTTATTATAAAGTTTCCCAGTTACCTATTTGCTTATTCACATTTATGTGAAGTTAGAAATTTGTTGTAAAGTTTCCCAGTTACCAATTTGCTTATTTGCATTTACGTGAAGTTAGAAATTTATTGTAAAGTTTCCCAGTTACCTATTTATTTAATCACTTTGATGTGAAGTTGGAACCTTATTGCTTAATTTCTCAGTTGCTTATTCACATCACATTTCTTGTGAAGTTAGACATTTATTTGAATCAAAAGTTGATAGGTTCTTTGACTTCGGGATGTGGCTTGATGATTTTTAAATCACACTGTTAATTAAATTTAGAGCTAAAAGGTTTGTCTTTGAACTCTGAGCTGATATTTTTTTTGGGGGGGAAGATTCTTGTAGACCCACTTGACAGAAAATTTAGTGAAATATATCTTGTTTTAATCCAACAAGCAATGGGTCAGATGTACTTGTCAAAACATGAACAGGGAATTTCCTGGTTATTTGTAAAAATGCATTACCTTTGGTAAAATATGTGATAAAAATAAAACAATATTTTTTGTTAAAATTTATTATTTTTTTCTAATAAACACCTGGAGAGGTGTCAAACGCGGAGTCCACTACTAGGCCACATAGGATACAAATCCAGAGAAAATCCAGATCTGTTACATTGGTGCCGTGACCAGGATATATTCTCTTGCTCATTTCTTTTTCTCACATAAATTACAAATTGTAGTATAAAAATGTCAGTCTCAAAGCATGTAAGTTTTTGGGATGCATCAGATGAACCGAGGGATGATGATAGGGGGACAAATAATTTTGAGTCTCCAAGAGCTGATGTAGATAGTTTTACTTCTTTGTTTCCAGGGCACAGGCCCATTCATGTGACAAGGTCCTATGTACAATATGGACCAGCTATTAACCAAAGAACAGGCCAGGAAGGTCCTGAATTAGTAAATAGTCAAGAATACCAATATGAGGAATCAATTCTTGATGATTCTTATTCTGTAGATCCTCAGGTTGATGTTAATATCCACATAAGAGGTTCTCACAATAATTTGTACATACAGGACCCAGATGTTCATTATAGAGGGAACGATTTCGATCAAAATCCTTTGCTAGGTATAGATGCAGATATTTCTAGCAGGGCTGGTTTTGCACACAGGGATAATAGGGATCCCTCTAGTCTAGCTGGGGCAAATTGACATTCTTTTGATAGGCAGCCAACTGGTTTGGAGCGGGTTTCTGATTGTTCATCGGTGGGCAATGAAATTTATAGCCCCTTTCAATTTGGACATTTTTCATCTGACAAACCATGTCATTGAAGTGGGATTTCTAATACCGTTTATTCTGTGGGTCAGAATTTTTCGAGGGGAACTCAAGTTGATCTACCATCCAGAGGTGGTGTATTTCCTTGTCAACAATCACCAGTTATCCCAGCAAGTAGAGATCCAATAATTATGATACCTGAAACACCAAGTGTGTCACATTTTGTACCATCTCAATCTTATGCAAATGTTACATGTGTTCCTCAAACTTTCACAACTGCAGGTAGATCAAATTCTGCACAGGGGTTATTGATGTCAAATCCCATACAAAGTCCATTAAACTTTCAAAAAGCTATAATGCCTGAGGTATTTGACTCTAGTAGCTGGGATATTATTGACTATTTAGTTCATTTCCAGACAGTTGCTACTATTAATAAGTGGAATGATTCTGAGAAAGCAGCCCATTTGGTGATAAGTCTCAGAGGACGTGCTCAAACTTTGTTGGGTGGTCTTAATAGTCAACAGTTACAGAGTTTTGAAGCACTGAAGAAAGTTCTTTTGCATTATTTTCATCCAGAGAAAACCCAGATCTGTTACACTACATTAATTAAAAAATAATTTCAACTTGATAGGGGCCGAGTCGGTGATGTACATGTTTCGTTGCATGACTTCTGGGAATTGACTTCCGATTTCTATATAGGCTACAGTTAAAACTAAAAGTCCTGTCATGAAATGCGCACAAATAGCACGTCGATCTGCGCGTTAATGTACTCGTCATGACCATAGTAAGGTTTATCAAATTCTGTACATATGGCCTGTGCACAAGCAATGTTTCAGGCAATGAACCTCCGGGTAACCCGGAGGTTCATTGGCAGAAAATTGTCTGTGTTTGCTAGGAGTAACCAGGAGAACCTGCCATGCTTTGGATGACATTCGATATGGGAACTGCGCGCAATTTCTACGCGTAACTAAGCCTAGATAAGCGCACAGTTCGTGACAGGACTTTTAGTTTTAACTGTAGTTAAAAGTTGTAATCATAATATGAAGTAACCAATTCCGCTCTTCTGGTCAACTTTCCGACTGGGACTACACTCGTTTCTGTAATTAAAGTTGCCATCTGACTCCACACTTGCCAATTTGAGCTTGAAATCTTTGCTTCAACCAGTAACAATATTTTTGTCATTGTAGAACCTGGTGTTGAATCCACGATTTCTATCACAACTGAAGATACAACTATATCGTCGAACGAAATTGTCTCTACAACAACTGTGCTTGAAACAAGTCCACCAGAGACCACAGACTCCACTACTTCAACCACAATAACCCCGCAAGACCAAAGAACAACAAAAACAAACGAACCGGATACTACAACCACCACGTCGGAAGCGATTACATCAGACACAACAGTTTCTACTGCCATACAAGACGACACAACTACATCAACAACAAACGAACCCGATACTACTACAACCACAAAAACCATGCAAGGCGAGACAACAATATCAACAATCTCAGAAGCAAATACACCAGCCACTGCGGTCTCTACCACAACAACGATCACGCAAGCCGACACAACTACATCAACAACGAACCAACCTGATACTACTACCACCGCGTCGGATGCAAGTGCACCTTCCACTACAGTGTCTACCACCACAGCGACCACTCAAGATGATGCAACTACATCGACAACAAACGAACTTGATACTACTACCACCACACCAGAAGCAAGTACACCAGACACTATAGTTTCTACCACTACAGTGACCATGCAAGACGACACAACTACATCAACAACAAACGAAACTTATATTTCTACTACCACAATAACCACGCTTGACGATACAATTGAATCAACAATCGAACCTGACACTACAACCACCACGTCGGGACCGAGTACATCAGAGCCTACATTTTCTAACACCACAACGACAACTCTAGATGATACAAATACACCAGCAACAAACGAGTCCGATACCACCACCATAACCACGCAAGACGATACACCTACATCAATGAACGAACCTGATACTACTACCATCACACCAGAATTGAGTACACCAGACATTACAGTTTCTACCATCTTGATAACCACGCAATATGCCACAACTACAACAGCAACAATCGAACATGAAACGACTACCACTATGGCGGAAGCGAGTACACCTGACACTACAGTTTCCGCCATCGCATTGACTACGCAGGACGACACAACTACGTCAACAACAAACGAACCTGATACTACTACCACAACGTCGGCGACGCGTACACCTGGCACCACAGTTTCTACCACCACAATAACCGGGTCGAGTACACCCTCCTCGACAGTTCCTACCACTGTCCTGTCTACACAAAGTGATACAACAACTTCAACCAGATCCACAACACCAGGAGGTAACCTACTTTTCTCTTTTTAGTTGATAGAAACACCTCATGTAGGACCGAGGGTCCTGTCTTATCACCGTGTAATACACAAGCCTACCTGAAACAAAATACCAAAGTATCCCGAATCAAGGCATTTCGAACATCTACTGTCCCCTCTAGTACATCTCTCGAAACACTCCCCTTGAATCGCGATAGCCTTCATCACTCTAATTGCCATCACACAAAGCGCCACTTTTACAGTACAGTCTCTGAGGATTGGCCACTTTCCAGGGGTGGGAAATATTTCAACGGATGCAATAATATTAAATTCCAAACACTAACTATAGGAATAAGCATCAAAAAATTAATTAATGAAGCACCGGGTACAATCTGGTGCTTCATTCATTAAAATTTTGCTGGTGATGATTTTTATTACCTGGTAAATGCATGCGTGGACATCCCTGCCCACGCGTGGATTATGACCAGTTTACGGAGACTGCTCTCTATGTATTTCACTCTGACAACACACGCAGCGCATACACACAATCTCCAACCGTCACTCTGATAATGCCCTCGAGTGGTGTGCGGGCATGGGGAAGATATTTATTTGACTTGGACACGAGCCCTGTCGAGTGTTTGGGTCAACTATCATCCAACAAGGGTGAGATTTACTCACGCCCACACCACTTGAGTATGATTTTGCTCCCATAACACTACTAGTGTCGTCATTGAAATCAAAATACTTCTGGTACAGTGAAATTGTACTCATCTACCGGTAGATAATAAAAAAAAGAATTATAGATTCGGAAAAAAATAACGAAAACATCTGTGTGTATCAAAGGTTTACTGCACGCCTGTTCTATGAAATCCCCATCTGCAGCAACACTAAACCATGCGGAAAACGAAAATCCGGTCCACACACATGTGCCGAACAGAAATTGTTGACGGACTATTTGTGGACGATCACGTCATCTGTCAAAACTTAACATAACCCTGCCTACTTGGCATTACGTGTACAGTCCATTAAAGACGCGGTTTCCATCACCCCTGATTTCTAGTGCTAAACTAGGGGTGACGAATCCGGCTTGCGTTACTATCTACAGCACTGGGAAAATACCAAGTGTAACCTCGCTATCAGTACAGTATGACAAAAAAATCACAACTCGCGAACTAAATGTCGAACAGGCAAGATTTGAATCAATCAAAAGAAACCTATTTTGTTCGAAAATGCATAACCATAAGAAAATTATTAATTTGGCAGACCTACGCGTCGAAAAAGTGTCAATAATACGACATCCTAACCCGCGGAGTGCTATTCTGTTTTCGACACACCGACATGACCGTAATCCTGCCCATTAAATATTACCAACCAATGAGGCGCCGGCACAAATATGTGTGACATCCCACCAATGCTCACTGCATTCTGTAAGCAAAAAATTCGTAGAACGTCTCAGCGCCGATCCACGGTGGTTTGCACTCGCAGCACAAATGTGTATCTTTAAAAAAACATTAATTGGTTGTGTTTGTGTTCAATGCCGCTCATTTAAATTCATTCGCGCTTCTGTTTTTATTAAATCTGTGGAACAATATGCATGTGCGAACGGAAAACTTTATCGAGAGGTCGGCAGCACTCGTTACAATTTAAGCCCACCAGGTGAAAATTTGATAAACATCGTTGTAAATGACACATTCACGCAAATAAATACGGGAATACTTGTACTCTAAGTGTATAACGGCAAGCTAAAATTTAATAGAAATAAGTTTTAAAAACAAAAGATGAGTCCTGTTAATGGTACACATTATGACCTACATAAACCGGGGAAGGTCAAAGAATATTCAGGTTGGGTATATCTCTATTTACTGGCTGTTGACAACATCCACCCCCCCCCCCCTCCGAAAAATTAGGACTCTCCCACCAGCCTGTAATACTATCGTAAACCCTACCTATTTCTCCAAAGCGAGCCAACACTTGCCGGAAAATCAACGAATTAAGGCTTGAGATTAATCACCCGGGTTTTGGACCCCTCATTATAATTAGTACGGAACTGTGCTTGTGATTTTTTGACATCTTGTTCGCTTTCATAAACTAGAATCGATTAATTACAGTTTCCAACGACAACTCCCACATCAACCCACCCAACCCCCAAAAAGAAAGACCACCAGCAATTTTAATTAGTAATTACCTGCAAGATCAACGCGTAGACCTCACGTATCAAAGTCCTTGCTCATCACATGCATTTTAGTTTGATTACCACTAAATCATTCTGTGTGTGGGTGGGGGGTGGGGGGGGGGGGTTGGTGCGACAATTATTTACAAGTTTAATAGATTTGCAAAAGGGCTAGCCGTCTTTTAAAGGTTGTGGGTGGCTCCTAAGATTTTTAACCAGAAATTTTAAGAATAAGTCGCCACAAACAGTGACGTGGAAATCCCCCCTCCCCCCCCCCCCCCCAAAAAAAAATAAAAAATAAAAAATTACCAAACTCTCGTGACTTCCATCGCCCCTTCCCCACCTCCATTGTTGATTTTTTCCTGAAGTTTATCCCAAGCTTATAAACTGAGAGAGAGAGAGGTTTAAAAACTAATTTTCTCTGTTAAATGAATGTAGAGTTAGGTTATTCACATTGCCAAGTGATCCTGTTCGACTATTAATTTGAAGTTAACATGTACAAAACAATAGGCTGCTGAGAGTCGGTGAACAATAGAATCTTTAAACAATAACAAGTACACTGTAAAAAATACAGGTTCTCTTTGGAACCAGAACTGGTTCTAATCTTGTCCCTGAGATGGAACCAGTTCAGTTTAAACAGTATTTATTTCAAATCAAATAAATTTATAAAGATTAACATTAAATCTTAACAGAATTAAACATAAATTGAGGTGGTTTCAGTCGTAAGTTTAGAGCTTATACGAGGTTGTCTCAAATCATTATTAAGCAAAGGAGATATGAACAGTTGGCATATCGAACCAGTTTTGGTTCTATACAGAACCAAAACTGGTTCGATATGCCAGCTGTTCATATCCTCTTTGTTTCAAAATGTTTGGCGACTGCGTTGAATAAGCTCCAAGTTAACTGCTGAATCTACTTCAGTTCATGTAATATTCTGTTAAAATTGAATGCTAATCTTGGTAAATTTATTTGATTTGAAATAAATACTGTTTAAACAGAACTGGTTCCATCTCAGGGACAAGATTAGAACCAGTTTTGGTTCTAAAGAGAACCTATATTTTTGCAGTGTCGTAGTTTGATTATGTCACTGCTCGCTAATACCTCCGTCGAGACTGTCTTATTAAAAGATTATTGCCACAGGTTTTAATAATTGAACAAACTATTGTAATCATTTTCACCTGTGCAAGTTCAATAGATTTGTGAGGTGTGTCTTCTGTATTCACAGTCTATTTTTATTGGGAGTTTGTGACAAATTTGTTACTTTCTTGGTTTACAGGACTCTATTGAAAGGTTAATAATTTGTCTTCAATACGTTGAATTAGATGATAGACGGCATAGGTTAATTTCGATGCGTACACTAAGAGTGCAGTTTCCCCTCGCAGTTTCTTATTTTAGTCCAGAAGTCTCTTTACTAACATTTTTTTTAAATACATTTTTTTCCAGTTTCACACTGAACTTGATTTATTGTCTGTGTAGAATTTACACTCGGTAGGCTTTTTCAAATCTGTCCAATGAGGCATTGTACTCAGAAGAGTTTGTTCCAGGTTACTGGGCAGCCACCGCCAAAAAATAAGTTGCCCAGACCTATAATATGACGTTTGATTCGATTTAACAGAATGGGGCGGTCTGCACAGGAGCGAATGTACTTGCACTAAACAGCAAAATGTCTGGATTCTCGTACATGTGTTCGACATGACTGTGTGAAACACTTTGCACTCGTGAAAAAATAAAGGCTACTCAATGTTATTGCTGAATAAAAAGTTGTAATTTTCTTTCCTTGTTTTCTGTCCTACAGATACGCACTTATCAGGATGTCTAATAACCCCAAAGGGCCGTCTTTCTGGTGATTGGACGTCCAAACACAGATCGACTGATTGACTATAATTGTCTGATTGGTGACAGACTGATTTTTACTTAAGGGATAAAAAGCGTATTTTTGTGTATGCAGGTAAATAGTTAAACACCAGAACCACACAACTGGTGGGGAGGGCTTTTTCAAAATGTACTTCTCTTCCTTAATTCTTGCTTGATAACTTTTCGATCACAGCAGCGACGGTGACATGGGAAAATGGAGGGTTCGGAGAGCTGGAAGGGGAAACGACCTCCCCAGGTTCCATACGCCCCCCCCCCCCCCCAACACACTGTTCAACACAATGTAGTTGGGGGGCGAGAGGGGAGTTGTTGCTGTTGTTTATTTATTGTTTATAATTGTTTAACACTTACCTCACGTATATGCATGTAAACTGAAGAGTGTGTACACTCACTTGTCATGTAGGTACGGCCTGAACAAATTTACGAAATACTTGATTATTTTTGCCCTAAAAACATAGGCTGACACTCATTGACACTTGTTCCAGTTTGGAGTCACAATCCATACTTTTGAGGGAAGAAGTTTAACAATAATTAAAAAAGAGGAGTGGGGCGGTATCTGTTCGCCTATAGTTAATTAAGTTTATGACATATGTAGGCCTCATGTGAATGAATCGTATTGAATGCTGGCTGAATTCTCAAATAAGGGATGGGATAGGGCTGGACAATATTAAGCGGCAGCTTGGCATAACATGCCTTAGTCATGTCTCAAGAAACCAAATCCGAGCGACTGCCTATTGTCAGCAGAACCCCCTAAAGATGGCATGTGCCAAGACAATGCTATCTTTAGGGGGTTCTGCTGATAACAGATAAAACACCTGGGCAGTGATTTCTAGTTAGATCGTCAGGTCATGGCTGCCTTGACAGGTAGCCAAGACCTGACTGGGAATCACTGCTACGCAATTGGACATGTGCAGGTGGGAATTCATGACGGTTGCCCAGTCCATTGAGGCTTAACAAAACTGAAAATAACATCAGTCACTTCTTTAATGAAAATGAACCTTTCAACTGTTACCAAGCCTCAACAGGGCTTATAAATAGCGAATGTTATAGAATAGACGGTTTTGTTATTCAACGAATGGTTCGGTTCGGTTTTTCGGTAGCCCCTTGATATCGGTATCAGTTCGATTTTTCGGTATATTGCCCATCATGCCCAGGATCTCAAACGAGTGATGTTTGGATATAAGATTTGTTGAAACGAGTTTGATGAATTTGATTCACAACGAGCCTTTAGGCGAGTTGTGAATCAAATTCATCAAACGAGTTTCAAAACATCTTATATCCAAACATCACGAGTTAAATATTCTGGATATCACATGAGTTTTCGAATGTTTTTTACACTTTTTATTTAATTCATTGTCGCTAAATTCTCCCAAAACAACCGATAATCAGTCCGTTGGCTCAGACGCTTCACATCATGACGTCATGAATGCGCTTTACTTGAACTTGTTGTCGTAATTGACGTCATGTGAACGTCATGTCAAGAATACAGTGCTGCTGCTATGGGACCACGCGCCGATTAGACACTAGTTGATAGCGCGCGCAAAAGCAGCCCGAAAAGCTGCTTTGAAGCAAGCCTAATAGACAACGTGTACGTGAAATTGGAAAAACCAAGGAATGCTATGCCATCCAATCTAAACCGGAAACCGGAAGCAAAAACATGGAGAACCCCAGCTCTCGTTTTCAGAAGCGAACAAATCGAATGACGCCCCCAAAAGCGAATGGTGTAATGTGAGATTTCTCCTTAGATCATTCCATGCAGACTGTGAATAATTTATTGAACATGCTTTTCAAAATTAAAGTTTTTCCAAACAAACTCAACTGTCGTTCGCTTTGCTGACTAAATGACAGAAATTGTCGAAAAGCTAAATGTTCCCATATATGCACATTGGATTTCATCGTCTGCTGGCTGGCTGTTGGAATCCCGCTGTTGTTCGATTCTGCGGAGTATTCTGTCACGTGATTTATCTGTTTTGCATTTGCAAGTGCAAAACGCTGTTCACTTCAAACCAACTCGGCGTGTTATTGGAACAAAGTTACCAAATGAAAAGCATCAACAACACGTCCGTTTGTTGTAACTTAACAGTACGCACAGGTCGGATTGTGGCAAAGGTCGTTTTCATTCAGTTATTACGAACCTAAGATGTCGAAGTGACATACTGTCTGACAAACGTCCACGAATTACCAATTCCGAAAAAGAAGTTCCGTTCCACAATGTATGCACCCCAGCGAAACAAAAACAATAAATTTTCGACAATACGTTTCGAGGCCAATTTTTATATTGTAGGTCTGATATGTTTTTAGAGGGAAATAAATCTACAAGACAGCATGTACATGCATTAGTTCACAACGCAAAATGTTTTGTTGGACGACCCCTTAAACACTGTTTTAAATTTTGTTAAGTTTATGTCATTATAATTTGAAAAACACTGTGAGTTGCGCGTGCTTCTTGGTTTTACCAAAGTTCATATTAATCAGGAAATAAGACATGGGTTGTTACGTCGAAATTAACGACGTTTCATGTGATATAATGTTTTTTAAAGCAATGCAGGAGATTTTTGAAAGCTTGAAACAAACATAAATCACAACACACATTTATGAAGGAATTATTCACAGCCTCATATCACAATGGTACTATTCTACCCTCCACCGGAGGATTTAAGAGAGTGCTGAACTTACTGAAACAATTTCTGCATTTTCCCCAATTTTCAATAAAAGCATAATTTAAAATATATATGTGGTATATAAGTTTTGATGCAGGTAAATCAGTACCGTAGTGCAGGAGTGTGAAAAATATGCTGAAACTTAAAACGATTTTCCAAACGGCAAGTCAAACGTCTCCCGTGATGGTCGGTTTCAAAGCGTGCCTTTATATTGTGTGAAAAAATGTTGAAACGCATAGCACAATAATTGGACCACGATGGAATATTTCCAGATAGAATGTTATGAAACATTAGAAGAGGTATTGAAGAACAGACAATTTCGTGGTTTGAGAAGGAAAAAGATAGAAACAAAAACCCATGGTCACGAGATGAAAAAGCAGTTTTTAAAATATGCCAAGAAAACCATCGTCTCACCCAAGAAATAAAATCGGTAGAAATAAATATTCGAGTAACTGATGATTAACCCTTTACCCAACGAATCGGCCACATCCGCGCGTGTAATATGCAAATTCAGCAGCTGAAAAAATATTATTTTTCAAAATATTTCGACAAAACCTTATCATGTGACCCCTCTTTGGAACGAGCTCCAATGAGGGGTCAAAACCTACGTTTTTGAGACAAACAATGAAATTAATAGTTATTCAAGAATTTTTTTGCAAGTGTCGTTTGCTTTTCATGTTAGGTAAAGAGTTAAAAAAAAACAGAAAAACAATGAAGTCCCCATTTTACCCAGGGCAAAACGTCTTCGTTTGGGCGCACGGATACATGGCCAAATTGTTGATTGCATAATTTACTTGTGAAGTTATCGTTTATAATCAAACCCGGAAATCCCAGTAAATCACACTTTTGAAAGTAATAAATAAAGCATATTCTGAAGGTTCTGTAATTCTGTCAGACCAAAATATCGCCTTAGCATCGCGTAAGGACACGCGACTGAACTACCCTTCGAAACTAATACTTCGTTTCCATATCTATATTGAATTGTCTTACTTTTAGAGATGTTGATACCAAAGTATGAATCATAAACTTTTTTATCATATGACTATGACATTTTTACCCTAAATATCACTACTGTTTGACGATGTTTTCCAAACTGTTGTATCACGCCGGGAGAGATTTTTCCGGATCAAAAGTCCATATCACATTCTTACGGAAATCAAAAATCCATATCACACTCCCACGGAAGAGAGTTTCCGTGTATAGTTTTCGTAACTAGGGAAGTCGTTGTTGTTTCGTCTGCTTTTTTGTAACCGGCTTTTCACCGCATATTAATTAAAATGGCAAATTTGGGTGAATTTGACATTGAAACAATGTCATATGATAAACATATCATCATAACAGTGTGTTGATCCGTGTCGTCGCATCACGTCTCGTTGAGGTGGCCATATTTTCGGATCACACTCGCTGCCTGCGGCAGCTCGTGTAATCCGAAAATCTGGCCACCTCAACTCGATGTGATACTACGACACGGATCAACACACGGTTATGATAATATCTATATATCGGACCGTTGTATGGACACTGTCTCATCGAACTTTAAGAATCCCGAAAAACCCCAAAACAATCATAGTTAAGTCCCTAACTGTAGATAGATTACGAGAGTCAAGATAGTCATCGCAAATTTCAATAAGCATTTCTGCTGTTACTGGTTCGTTTTTTTCAAATGTTCTTCTGAGAATGCCTTTTGGCACTCTCCGCAATATTAGACACGAAAGAGTTCTGAGTGGGATAGTCCATCCCATAAAGTTCGTGCACCCAACGGATAGCATACATAGCAGCAAACACAACACTATAAGAAAAACCCGAGTCCAACAAACATGTCAAATATAAGGCATATTGAATAGGTTGACCTGGTAAAGCTACTCCTCCTCTCTACTCCATGAAGGATTTCCATTTTGAAAAGGAAGAAAAGTACTTAATTGACGTCTTGGAAGCCCTCGACGTTAAGAGATATCTAGCCATGCTGCTTGTTAAAAAATTGATTTCGTCGTTCAAACGCAATACGGATTGCGAATCTAATTTTCTAAGTTTTGAAAATCGAGATATGGTGGTATACCGACTTAAGGTCAAATTTGAATAAAAAATCGCCCCTGCGAAACTGTGGAACATGCTACTGCTGCGTCCTCTAACCGAAATTTAAACTTGTAACGTTGAACATTCAGATACCGGCAATCTAAAACTAAACACGCCTTTTCCTGCCTTATTGGAAGCTACTGGTTAATGGCTGTTGGGCGGTCTGCGACTTTTGATACACACCCCTTTTTTAACAAATCTGTCAATTCTGTGTCTACAACCGTAGGGTTGTCTACAGCTGACTTATTATTTCATAAATGAACAGAGGAAGGAACGTTAAGGAACGGAAGTCGGTAAACTTCCTCAATAATAGTGATAACAGAATCACAAGCCCCGGCTTGTTTCCATATTTTAATGTTATCTTTCAGCCGGCCAATCGGAGAATAATTACCAGTAGCTGTTTCGCTTCACGGTAAATTAGTCCCGATATCGGCTAACGGTACATCGCTCTTTGTTGCTCCCACAAAAGCTGACCGAGTTCCTGCATGATTCTGAAAAGCAACACATGACTCATGGGCCTCGTGTCGAAACAAACCACTTGTACCAACTGGCCTTTGTTCGAGACATCCGATAATGTTATTGTCAAACGGAAAACAGATATCAACAGAAGGAAATATACTTATCTTTTGACCCGTGATATTGCCTCCTTGAGATTTTGAGCAATCGGCTCGCCAATGACCAGTCTTACCTCATGAGAAACAGAGACCAGGTCTTTTTGGAAGTCCCGTGTGTTCTGAAGAATAATTATTTGTAGAATCCCCCTGTGTAGGTGCACGTGTAAGCGGTAAATATCTACGAGGTTTGGATGCTCTCTTCAACCTGTCCGCTTTAACTCAAGCTCTCGATTCCGCCTTAAGAATACGCTTTTCATCCTCGAAATCGTCGTCGAGCTGATGCGTCTCGTACTCCTCCTCTGTTTTCCAACCGTTCTCTGACATGTCTGTTAATTTAGCCATCTTTTGTCTATGTTGTACGATCTGGAAACCTTCTATTAGATTCTGTGAAGCTGTTTCCACCGAGTTGCTTTCATTACTGTCTAGATGTGATTTGCCTTCTTGCATTTTATGAAGTACCTTTGCGTTGTGTGTGTGTTGAATTTTATTTCCAGTTTTTCTAAATTTCCTGTTCTGTCGACAAACTTTCTATTTTGGAAATCTGTGAGTCCGAAATCTCTTTTTGGATTTTATTACTTTCCAACGTGTGATTTACAGGCATTTCCGGGTGTGATTATAAACGATAACATCACATGTGAATTGTGCAATCAACAATTGTGTCATGTATCCGTGCCCGCAAACGAAGACGCTTTGCCGTGGATGTAATGGGGACTTCATTGTTTTTTGTTTTTTAACTCTTTACCTAGCATGAAAAGCAGACGGCACTTGCAAAAAACATTCGTGACTAACTATTATTTTCATTTTTTGTCTCAAAAACATAGGTTATGACCCCTCATTTTAACGGCTCTACGAGCTCGTTCCAATGAGGGGTCATAAAGACAACAAATGAAAAAATAATAAAAATTAACTGGCGAGTTTTGAGAATACAGCTGGTCGTTTTTGGACGTTACGTTAGGTAATGGGTTAAATAATATAATTATCGTTAATAATGAAAAGTAATAAACAGAGCAATCGCTTGACTGGACTGGTTACGTGGAATAATTCATGAGAGGTGAGGGACATTGTACAAACAGGAGTGCGCGAATTCGCGCACTCCTGTTTGTACAACGTCCCTCACCTCTCATGAATTATTCCACGTAACCAGTCCAGTCAAGCGATTACTCTGTTTATTTACTCTCTCCTCTAATTCCGATAATCTAGCCCTATAAACTTGTTCAGATGAGTTAATAAGTCGCTTTGCATGTTTCTGACTGCCTCATGAACTTTGGAAGTAATGGAATTTTCAGCGTCTTCCTCCTTTTTGAAAACAGAAACAAAAACAAAACTTTCAAGCACAGAAAAAATTGAACGTCTGCTCCGTAATGGAATCTGTCCACAATTGACCAGCATACAACAAAAAACAACCGTTACAAAATGACGTCAACTCATGAGCAAAACATTCCGAATAAGCGACTCACTTAAAATTTGCAACCCATGCTTCAAACCATACTAAGGTGACGTTTAACTCTAGCCAATCCGACAAGACAAAATTTTCTCGCTATTCTTCGAAACGCGAGAAAATACAATTATGGCATGTTTACGATCGAAAACGACATGGTGTCACGCCGTCTCGCATCCAGTCAACAACAGGTGCAACAATTTCACAACTGTGTATTCAACTATTACTGATTCACACTGACCACGATTTGATGGAGTGACCGGCATTAGGGGAAGGGCTTCGGAGACTCCAAACTTTTTTTTGTGTTTGATGTTGAATAAAAATAGTTTCCTTCGTTGTTGTTGATGTGCGTTTTATCGAGAGTGTCCCCCTGGGTTAGATAAAAAGTTAAATTATAAGAAATAACTCGTATCTCGATTAGGTTTGTGGAATTTTAATCCTAAAGTTTGAAGACAAATTCTATAACACGCGTAGCGTTTTTTCAAGTTCATTGTTCAAACTTTAAACCTAATCGAGACACGAGTCATTTCTTAAATTAACTTATTTATAGCGGGTGATCCTTTGATAATAAGTTCTTCAGCTACTCAGGGTCAATTTTCAATGTTTTTCTTGTTTGCCTGATTTGTTCGGCCTGTTGTTCAATAGTTGCTAATATTAGTAAAATGAAGGAAAACTTGTTCTAACATTCACATTTCCGCCATCATCGATGCCAGATCGTGACACTAATCTTTGGAAGGCTCTGTGGAGACATTCCGGGGACTGGTGTCGATGCTGGAGCCAATATTATATGACTTCTACAATTATATTTTCTAGAATTGTATTTTTGACCTATTAATATAACTGACTAAAATGAATCATTAACATTTTAAAAGATATGGCAATTTGCCAACTGGCAAATTGCCACACCTTTGAAAATGCTAATGATCTATTTCTACCTATTTAAAGTCATAACTAGAAAATACTATTCCAGAAAATACAACTGTGAAGGTTTTATAGTTTTGGCTTCTGGTACCCTAAGTGGCTTAATCTTCACTGGAGTTGACATTCATAACTACTCTTTAGTTTTAGTAGCTATATAGTTAAATTTCCTCCATCAAAAATGTTTCGAGTTCTGAATGAAAATTTTTCACTCACTCTGCGTCCATAATATTCACATCCATCACCAAATGCAACAGGTTATTTTTCAATATTTTTTGCTGTCTATTATTAATCAGTTTATTCAAAGAACCAGCCCAACGATGATATATTAAACACACCCCACGTCACGTATGTCAGCGCCCCACCCAGCAGACCGTGACATAATCCTAAACATCAACATAGACTACAGAATGTCGACGGGGATCGCTATTAAGCTTATTATGAAAAGTTCTCTATTTATACTTTCAGTGCGTACTTGTTTGTCAAAGTCTGGCTGCAAAATAATAACACCACAAAGATGCATCATCAGAAACAAATGGTCTAATGACAGCAGTTCAGTCGATACCAAATGGATCAGTTCAACAACAAGAATCGATTCTAAAAACACCACACAATACCGAAGAAAGTTCACTACAACATATGACATGCGTCTCTCAACAAATGCCATTGGTGGTGGATTTACACTTTTTTGTTTGCTGAGTTACATTGTTGTGTTTGCATCTGACTTAAGAGCTCTGTGGATAATGTTTCGTTACGGTAGATCGTCATAAGTCACGGACGCCATACGTGTGATCTTTGGACCCAATCTGTTCTTATATTTTTCGGCAAGGAAACTTTTGATCAATATCACTCATTCTGAGGATGTTGTCGTACAACATGTGAGAGAATGTTATAAAAACAGTCGTTTCGGAACCAAAATGAAAGTGTTTGTGTTTGTTTGGGGGAAATGTTTGGTGGACGATTTTTTTTCGATTTTAGTACCCCCTCATTGTAACGAGCTCCTTGAGCTCGATGCAAACAAGAAGTAATATTCTACGTTTTTTGCCAAACAATAATTCTTTTTTAATTATTCCAAAACTGTTTGTGCAAGTGTTGTTTCTTATTCATATTAGGCATATGGTTAATGAATAAATATGCGTTGATTAGGAGATAAACGTCTCTTATTGAGTTGGTTTACAGTTAAAACTAGAAGTCCTGCCACGAACTGTGCGCTCGTCTAAGCGTAATTGCTTGTAGGAATTGCGCGCATTTGCCATATCGAATGGCACCCAAAGCACGACAGGTTCTCCTGGTTACTAATAACAAACACAGGCAATGTTTCTGCCAATGGACCTCCGGGTCACCCGGAGGTCCATTGGCTGAAACATTGCTTGTGCACAGGCCATACGTGCAGATTTGATAGACTTACTATGGTAATAACGCGTAGATTACCGCGCAGATCGACGTGCTATTTGTGCGCATTTCATGACAGGACTTCTAGTTTTAACTGAAGACATTCGGGAATTTGACTATGGAAAGCCATTTGTTAACGAACCCCGAAGGGACGACATAACAAATGGTTTTCCATGGTCAAATTCCCCAATGTCTAACGAAACAAGAGACGTTTATCCCCATTGTAATTCCTGTCACCGTTAGACGTGAAAAAATTCGCGAAACCCGTTTTAGTTAAAAAAGAAAAAAACAATAAAAAAAATGCCATTTTCGATCTCGGTCTATTTGCTATGATCTAATTTACAGGGTGTGTTCGATTTTAGAGTCTGATGACGTAAGACTTCAGTGTCCTACAAGTAGCGTGGATATAGACATGTTCTAATTGACCCGCTTCAGGCAATTAGACCACGGTAAGAGTGAATTTACCTGAGATTAGAGCACGGAGCCGACCGGCTCATAGCCAATCAAATAACGGGTTCAGAAAAAAGAACAATGAGATCAAATTTAACTGACGAATTACAATTAAAAAATATCCATAAACATTGTTTCTGCATCAAAAGTGTGTGGGGGAATATATGATCTGAAAAGCTGAGGGGCATGTAATCCCTCCGTCCCACCGTGTCAGCCGTCACGAATCAAGTATAATATTCTCACGTATCCTTTGATGGGTATTCCTGACATTACGCCGTCAGAGAGCAACGGGTAATTGAACGTATAGGTTGGTATAGTTTCCTAGGGCACACTTTTTGTGCAAAAAAGATAAGGAGTTAATACCTTTTTGAACAGTGGAAACCGGTTAACTGGCAGTAAAATATTAATTTAGTCCTTTGGAACCTTTTGGTATATTCCATGCCAGTTCAAGAGCCAACAACTGGTCTATATTCATTACTTGGGAGAAGGCCAAACAATATTTTCAACGCGCAGCCTTGGGGCTGCACTTTGAAAATCTTCATTACTCTACCACTCGAATTCACCGAACGGCTATCTTCATTGTGAATTCAGGTCGTGTCACGATCCCTTTAAGGAAAAGTGGTCGTTCGGCTTCAAAGGGTTAACAGGAATATTCAGGTAAGTGGACCTTGGCCATTTTTCTGTATTTTAGTAATATTTATTTATTTTGGGGGGTTTAACGACACTTCCGGCATCCAGTGTCACCTCGTGTAGGACAGTTTTACGGGTGGAGGAAGCCGGAGTACCCGGGGAGAACAACCGAGCAACGGCGAGCAACTGCCAGACTTCCCAACCTACAAACTCCGCACACTCCGCGAAGGGTTAGCATTGGTTGAAGCCAAGTGCACCATCGACGTGCAGTAGGTCTGAGAACACAGGGCCACCGTGCCCGCACGTGGGGAATCGGGATGAAGTATTTTAGTAATAAATTAAGCATTTATTTTAGATTTACTGAGGCCAAACAGTTATAAATATGCCGAATTCAGTAGTGGTCGCCACAGTAATTCTTCGATAGATCTTTAATTTTTTTATTCATTTAAAAAGATTTCACTCTGACCTATATGCAATTAACCGGTCAAATTGGCGATTTGAATACAGGATAAATGATTTGGTGTTTGGAAGTTACGTGCAATTACCAGGGCGATTCGCTTAACCAGCTTGTATAGCTATGTACGATACGGAAATTCCCATCAGCCCAAGAAAGAGCTGCACGTTGAAAATCTTGATCACTCTACAACTCGATTTCACCGAACAACTGTATACATATACTTTATGAATTCAGGTCGTATCACGGACCTGGAAAGGAAAAGTGGTCGTTCGGATTCAAAGGGTTAACAGGAATATTCCGGTAAGTGGACTATGGTAATGTTTCTGTATTTTAGTAATAATTATTTTATTACTGGGGTTTAACGACATTTCCGACAGCCAGGGTCACCTCGTGTCGGGCAGTTTTACGGGCGGAGGAAGCCGGAGTACCCGGAGAGAACCACACAGCAACGGCGAGCAACTGCCAGACTCCCCAACCAACTAACTCCGCACAAGCAGGGTTAGTATTGGTTGAAGTCAAGTGCACCATCGACCTGCAATAGGCCTGAGAACACAGCGCCACCGTGCCCCCACATGCCGGGTAATCGGGATGAAGTATGTTAGTAAATAATTAAGCATTTATTCTATTATATCTTGTTTGTCAGGGTTCTTGGAGCTCTGTCAAACAAGATAAAATGGATTGAATACTTATTTTAGATTTATTGAGGCCGAACAGTTATAAATGTGTCGAATGCATTGGTGGCCCCCAGAGTAATTCTTCGATAGATCTTTGGGTTTTTTTCATTCATTTAAAAAGAGTTTACTCTGAACTATATGCAATTAAGCGGTCAAATTGACGATTTGAAGATAGGATAAATGGTTTGGTGTTTGGAATTTACATATAATTCCAAGCCGATTCACTTAACCGTTTACCCATCGTAACGGCCAAAAACGGCCAGCGCTATTCACAAAAATCGCCAATTAATTTTCATTATTTTTTCATTTCTTGTCTCTAAAACATAGGTTATGACCCCTCATTGGAACGAGCTCATCGAGCTCGTTCCAATGAGGGGTCAAAAACCTATGTTTTTTTAGACAAAAAATGAAAATAATAGTTATTCAAGAATTTTTTTTTGCAAGTGTCGTCTGCTTTTCATGTTAGGTAAAGGGTTAAAAGAGCAAACAAAAAAATACAATGAAGTCCCCATTACACCCACGGCAAAGCGACTTCGTTTGAGCGCACGGATACATGACACAATTGCATAATTCACTTGCGAAGACATCGTTTATAATCAAACCCGGAAATCCCAGTAAATCACACTTTGGAAAGTGATAAATATCTGCAACTGAGAAATTTTGCCGCCACACACTCTTATCTTTCATCGTATGTCTGCCTCAATCATCATTGACAAACATTCATGAAGAATGTTATAGTGAAGAACAATAACTTGAAATGGTAGAAGAGAATACTTCATCAAATTCAATGACATTGTGGTTTAGCTTAAGTTGAACGTTCTTTTTGCTGTAAAAAACGAAATTTTCCAGCTTTTGTTCCATTTCAGCAAAATTATATCATTTTATTACTTTCCAAAGTGTGATTTACTGAGATTTCCCGGTTTAATTATAAACGATAACTTAACAAGTGAATTATGCAATCAACAATTGAACCTTTGCCGTGGGTGTAATGGGGACTTCATTGTTTTTTGTTTTTTTAACATGAAAAGCAGACGACACTTGCAAAAAAATTCTTGAATAACTATTATTTTCATTTTTTTGTCTCAAAAACATAGGTTATGACCCTCATTGGAACGAGCTCGAGGAGCTCGTTCCAATGAGGGGTCATAACCTATGTTTTAGAGACAAAAAATGAAAAAATAATGAAAATTAATTGGCGAATTTTGAGAATAGCGCTGGCCGGTTTTGGCCGTTACGTTAGGTAAAGGGTTAAATAATATAATTATTGTTAATAATAAAAAGTAATGAACAGAGTAATCGCTTGACTGGACTGGTTACGTGAAATAATTCATTCGAGGCGAGGGACTATATTGTAAAACACTCGTGCGCATTCACTCGTGTTTGTACAACGTCCCTCACCTCCCATGAATTATTTCACGTAACCAGTCCAGTCAAGCGATTACTCTCTGTTTATGTCATTTCTCAAAATTCGAAGAAGCAGTATGAAAAATTTGAGTTGTTCTTTTTTTAAACACAGGGTGTCTGCAGAAGACACTGAAAATGGTTGAGAAGCTGGCCATCAAGGGTGGCCAACCGTAAGCAAAGTAGGATATTTAACACTTTCATCTTGTCAAATGTGAAGAAAACTTGATGTAAATACAACTTATGTTATGCTAAAGGAATCATGGACTAGATAGCAGTCAGGATGAAAACAATTTGTCTTGTAGAAGTCACCCTGTCAGATAAAAAGACATATGATGCATAAAGGCAGGACATGCTGAAAACCTCAAACCCGGCTGCCATAGTTATCCGCGAGGGTGACAGACCATGACCAGAATAGGATATTCTCGTTATACTAAGTCCATTCTTTTCATCCTAAGTTAGCTTGCCGAGTTTTCAAGGAACTTGCAGGGAGAGCATAAAGATTCAATATGGTTGTCATAGCATCAAATGTGAGAGCTGAATGTGAACAAATATTTTTTACTTCTTAGTTTCTCTGGTGATTTTGTGTTGTTGAAGGGGATGAGAGTGGAGGGAGCTTAGGAACGAAAGTGGGTTTTTTATGAAGGGTTATATTGTAAAATCCATTTATTTTATTTATTTCGAATACCTAGTGACCAGGGTGGCTGGAGAAGGATGTCCACAGGGGACTGTCCCTTGCCCTCAGACAGCTGACATACTGCACTTCTACTGGGAAAAAGTGCCCTAAAACTATGGTTCCTCATCCTGCCCTTTGAGGCTTCAGGCGGCCCCTCAAAGTAACATATTTATGCAGAAATCTGGAGAATCAAATACAGGATTTTTCAACTCATCGTAAGCAATACTTAATATGACAGCAGTCAAGTGATATGAACCCAAGCACCTCGTGAGCTGCGAACAAGACTTCAGTTACAAACAAATGGTTATTTCCTCTGTTTTTGGCTGTATTTTCCCATCTACAGTCACAATGGTGAGTGTCTACAGCATGGCCAGACTGAAGGGTTATTTGTCAAGCTTAATTTAGTAAGCTTACCATGTCTTGTTCAGATGGAGGTACAAAATAATATATACGGGTTCATATTACTGATCAGTTTTAATTCTCAGAAAACCACTCAGTTAACCCATAATTCACCATAGGTTTAAGGGGAACAAACAATGGGTTGTGTCTTCCATGAAGACCAATTCCAGGCAGACCAAAACTTCCAGGAAAACTGTCTCGGCGTGGGTTCGAACCCCCACCATGCCAATGAAAATGTTATATGTTCAATAATATCAATTGAAATTTTGAAGTTTAATTCCATGTACAAAAAAATCCAGTTAGACCAACGTTGGTCTAACTGGAATTGGTCTACCTGGAATCTGTGTACTTTGAGTTGGTCTACCTGGAATTGGCCTAAGTGAAATTGGTCTACATGGTATAAATCAATGGGTTCTTTGACGAAAATACAAGGGAACAAAATGAAGGTTACCCATAACCTTTACTTTTCCAGGCGTGAAATGGTACATTCCATCATTGTCACTTTTAAATAAAACATTGCCTGGGATGATTGAATAATATTTTTCTTCCTGTCACCCTGTTCTTCATAGAAAGGCACATTTTGGTGTTAGAATATAGAGAACATATGAAATTTTTCTTAGCTTGTTCGAAGTTTTCTGGACATCATATTTGGCAATAATGATAAATGTGGCAGATCGAAGCAGTTTTGCTGGATATTGTCCACATTTGAGTACTTAATTTGAGACTTTCATGAAATTCTGTAAATCCCTGGAACAATTTCAATACAAATGATGGAAATATGTGCTCAAATGATTAGTATATTTGAATCAATTTTTTTGAAACCAATATTTCTCATTCCTCCCCACCCCACCCCCCCCCCCCCAAAAAAAAAACAACCTCGATGAAAAACCTGGATGTGACCATTGTTATAGAAGATAATACAGAGATGGGGAGGGGGGGGGGGGGAATCCATCCTTTCCTTCACATTCATTCTGAAAAAAAGAAGCGATTACATTTTTGGGAAGGCCGCTCACACAAAAATACTTCACTTTGGGCTCCACACAGGACTGCTGCTAAACAGACATGGTCAGTCTTTTAACCCTTTACCCAACGTAACGGCCAAAACCAGCCAGCGCTATTCTCAAAATTCGCCGATTAATTTTCATTATATTTTCATTTTTTGTCTCAAAAACATAGGTTATGACCCCTCATTGGAACGAGCTCGTCGAGCTCGTTCCAATGAGGGGTCATAACCTATGTTTGTGAGACAAAAAATGAAAAAAAAGTAGTTATTCAAGAATTTTGTTTGCAAGTGTCGTCTGCTTTTCATGTTAGGTAAAGGGTTAATACAAGGCCTAATTCCATTCAAAAATAGTTTTTGTGGGAATGAATATCCACAATACTGATTTTGGGGTGCCATCTTGAATGTCGTGAAATGCCAAATGTTCATAGAGTAGAATCTGTTGGGTTCAGAATCAGCAATAAAGTTCATTTAGAAACAAACAAATGCTTTAATTTCAGCACATATATTATTTATTTATTTATTGGTGTTTAAGGTCATATACTTTTGCACAATGGCTAATCATGACCGTGTCAGTTTTACGGGTGGAGGAAGCCAGAGTACCCGGAGAGAACCACCGAGCAACGACGAGCAGCTGCCAGCTCCCCAACATCGTAAGTCCGCGGTGCAGCACAGGCAGGGTTAGATTGGTTGAAGACATGCGTACCATTGACGTGCAGTACGCCTTAGTACACGGCGCCATCGTGCCCCCATGTGGACAATCAGGGTTAAGTGCCTTGCCCAAGGACACAACGCGGGAGTCCGAATCGATCGCTCAGATGGTCACCCATCTGAAGATTAACCGGGCTCGACGTTGCTTAACTTCGGTGATCTGACGAGAACCGGTTACCGTAACGCCACCGCGCACCAATTCCAGGACATACTCACTAAAATGGCATTCCGTTCCACGAATATTTGCTCCCATTTGAGTACTGATTTTTTGATGAAACAAATTTTGAGAAATAATTTTGTTCAAAATTTTTTAATAACAAAAATAAGCAGAAAGAAATACATAAAAGAGATTTCATTTTTTTTTGTTCTTCACAATGACGAAGTATCAACAAACGTTTTCAAATCACATTTCCTAACATATTACCTATTACCCAACAAAATGTCAGAAATAACAGAGTAATTCTAAAATTAACTTATCAAGCACTTAACATCACAATTAAAATTTCATGGGAAAAAAATTAGTAAATTTTCAGTTCACAAAAGAACCTACAGGGTGTGCAATCGGTAAAGTGCTGTAGATACATGGTTTTGATTAATTTTAGTTTCAGTAATTTATGTGTTCCGTATGTGAATTTTTAGTTCTGTCGTTAGTGCAATTTACAATTTGAAAGTTGATTTTCAACAATAAAATTACTTTTTAGTTTGAAACATCAGCACTCAAAATATTCTTTAGACCAAAAGAGTAGTATTGCCTGTCATTGTTTGAATGACAATTGTTTAATTATCATGTATTGGAGCCATTTGTTTTTGTCTATTTGGGGGAATTCACCAGTTCATGTAGACTTTAAACACAGTTTTTATACAAACAGTTGAGACAATAATTTTCTATCTCTACAGTACTAGTCAAAATAAGTTGTAACATAATGCAATAAACTAAATGAACTGCCGCTTCTACACTGATAACACCAGAATTTGACATCGTTTTCTGGAAAGGTCTCAGTGCAATCTTTCAGGAAAATGATGTCAGATTCTGGAGTTATCACCAACGGAATAGAATGATACATCCTTTATAGTGGTTATTTTACAACTCATTTCAACTCATACGGTATCTTATGTATCTCAAAGAATAAAAGTTCCCAAATTCGAAAGTAAATGAATCGGCAGATTATTCGAAAACAATCCTGAATCTTACTTCCGATGTGGGCATCAAATCGAATTTTCGAACCTTCGCAGGCCCCTATGTACACTACAACATGTGAACATGAAACAATAGTAAACAGATATATATATACACTCAGCTGCTGTTTGTTCACTACATTTTTTGCTAAAGTTCAACAATTATTTATTTCTATATGATTCAAATGAATTCTCAATTGTCTCTGAGCATCAACAACTTTTTATATTCCGGTAAGAGTAAAATCCTCGCCCTCTGATTGGATGAGAGCTGGCGTAGTTTCTTTTACGTTTACGGCCCCAGTAGGAAATGTTACCGTCTGACGTCACAATACGAAATATTTGAAATGACGTCGCCCGTTTCGTAATTTCTTCAACAGCGGAGTGACTAGCAAGCCGCTTCATTCTTTTGGATTTTTCACTCATGCAGCAGACGGTGTTCTGGATGAAGTGTTCTTGAAATTAAAAACCGATTTACGATTTGAACTGAGATGGAATGAGTCTATCTGGTTTATTGATTATTTATCCAGTGCCAACTTTTAATGATCCCAGAAGGCAGCTCAGTTTTAATGATCACAGATTTAGTAAATAAATCTCTCGTGTTTCACAATGTAGGTTTTGGGCTATGGGTAGAGTCTTATTGGAACATATACGTTATTATGATGAACTGACGGTAATATGGTTTGAGGTTTGCGGCTCGGAGCGTATGTTCAATACGAAATGTTCAACCTCCGGGCCGCAAACCTCAGACCATGTTACCGTCAGTTCACCACAATAACTTATAATGTTGAAATACCTCCTACCTGGGGATCTCATGACACCCATAAATATGCCTCCGGTAACATTTACTAAATATAGTTTCACAATAAAAATTTCATGGGAAAAAAAATTAGTAAACTTTCAATTCACAAAAGAACTTACAGTGCTTGAAGCACTCACCTTGAGCATAGTTCCCATTCAAACAGATGAAACAATAATCTCTATCTCTACAGTACAAGTCAAAATAAGTTGTAACATAATGCAATAAACTAAATGAACTGCTGCTTCTACACTGATAACACCAGAATTTGACAGCATTTTCTGGAATGGTTTCAGTGCGAGCTTTCCAGTAACCGATGTCAGATTCTGGCATTATCACCAAAGGAATAGAATGATACATAGTTTATAGTGGTTATTCTGCAACTTATTTAGACTCATACTGTATATTATGTATCTCAAAGAACAAAAGTCCCCAAATTCGAAAGTAAATGAATTGGCAGAATTTTCGAATGTAACAGAAAAAGGGAACATAATCGAAATCTAATACATGCAGGGGCAATAAAAACCTTCTTCACCTGAACTAACTGTTAATAGTTAGGGGGATCTGATTTAAACAAACTTGAATCTGACCTCCCCCCCCCCCCCACCCCCTACAGATGTTGTATACCGAATATGAAAGCATTCTGGTTGGTGGATCTGAGGAAGATGATTTTTGAATAAATTTCCCCTTGTTGCACTAAGTTAAAATTTGGGACTACCATAGAGAGCCCAAATATGAACCCAGGGACCTGATTTGAACAAACGTGAATCTGACCCCCATAGAGATGTCATATATACCAAAAATAAAAGCATTCTGACTGCTGGATCGGAAGAAGATTTCTAAAGATCATCCGCCATATGGCACAAAGTCAAAAATTTGGCTTCCATTGGAAGCCCAAATATCAACCGAGAGACTTGATTTGAACAATCTTGAATCTGATCCTCACAATAATTAAAAGATTCTGACTGGTGGTTCTGAAGAAGATTTTTAAAGATTATTTCCCATATTGCCCGAAGTAAACAATTTGTTCATATATGAACCAAGGGGCTTCATTTTAACAGACCTTTATCTGACCCCACGCAATGGATGATGTATACCAAATATCAAACGTTTTTGATCATTAATTTTGGAGAAAAATGTTTTTTACGTTTTTACAAATATACTGATCCAGCACCTTTTCGACGCTGCGCCCCCACCCCAATTTCATTTCACCATCCAATTCTTCTGGTCCTAAGGACGCTTCATGCCAAATAATAGTTCTCTGTTCCGGGTGGTTTGGGAAATATGGGCATTTGAAAACTTTCTATTTATATTGCCTGGGGTTATCACAGGGACACCGGAAAATTATTTTTTCATGAGGCAAGTACTTATGAACCAATAATCCCACATACCAAATTTGGTTCAAATCAGACCATCGGTTCAGAAAATAGGAATTTTGGTTGGGGACAAAAACCTTGCTCCTCCCATTACAAAGGCAAATATTGCTCCACGAACTTCGTTTGACCAAACTTGATTCTACACCTCAAAAGAAAGCTCCATACCAAGTATCAAGTGATTGTACCCACTGGCTGTTGAAAAGATTTTAAAAATCTTTTTGAGCATCAATCTTCAACCACCACCCCCCCCCCCCACCCATTCCCCACCCCCACAATGGGGCTGGGCATGTTGAGGTGAACAATAACGCAATGCCCCTTCAGGACCATGTCTCACACAAACTTTCACTTGAATTGGCCCAGTGGTTTTGAAGAAGTCCAAAACATGGTGTTGACGGACGACGGACGGAGAACAATTGGATAAGCTCGACTTGACTAAAAAGGCAGCCTTTAATGCGAAATGACCATCTCGATGGTGAATGAAGTAATCAAATTTCAGTTATGCTTTATGGTTCTCTGCACTAATTTTTTTTGTATTATGAGGTGTGTCGCACGTTTGTGGACAACACCTCCATTTCAGGGGAGAACTTTTTTATTCTCTTTTTCGTTCACAGTGACACCATCACAATCTTGAATATCGTATTGATTATTCTGATGTGTATATACAGTGGAACCCTGTTAATTGAATAGCCAGTTTGCCAATGAAAGTTATTCAATTAACAGGAGTATTCAATTAACAGGGAAAGTGTCACTTTTCTGTATTCTAAGGATAAACTTAGCATTTATTCTATTATATCTTGTTTGACAGAGCTCCTTGAGCTCTGTCAAACAAGATATAATAGATTAAATGACTATTGGATGTACTGAGACCAAACAGGTCTATAAACAAAGGAAACCTGGGAAGAGTCAGGGTAATTTCTCGACAGGTTACAAGATTTTTTATTCAATTAACAGGAGTTTACTCTATAACCTATATTCAATTAACAGGTCAAATTTGTACTGGAGGTGTGATAAATGGTTTTGTGTTGGAAAATTATATTCAGTTAACAGGGATATACAATTAAGAGATATCCAATTAAGTGGGCTCCACTGTATTGAACAAATGCTGCATTTACGTGTTAATCTTATACAAAGGAGGGGGCGTGTTTTAAGTGTTCAACATTGTTGTCCAGACCTTTTTGTTTATTTTGACAAATAAAATATGTTTAAACTAAACACAGCGCCATCTGCAATGCAAAAGCATTGCAGATGGCGCCTTGTTGCCCTGAAGGTGCGAAATATTACCTCCAGTTGGAAAATGCCATGAACTGTGGTTCAACATCGCTAAAATGTATGTCTGTTAGAAACGGTCACAACTACAGATAAAATTTCACGAAATACATTATCATAGGGCATTTCCATCTGTTTGGGGTTTGAGGTTTGAATTTCGAACTATTGAAAATTTTGGCTTGAATTTGGTTGACGCAGGGAGGGAGGGGGGGGGGGCAATCACTTACTTCCCTGTCGCCACATTCCTTTCTAAAGTTAATTTGAAGTGATACTAACACATGACCAAGTTTTGCGAATAAAGAGCAATACGTTTGAAACCTTCAGCTAAATTTCTTATGATGATGGTTATTTAACCCTTTACCCAACGAATCGGCCGCAAATTCAGCAGTTGAAAAAATATTGTTTTTCCAAAAATCTCAACAAAACTATATCATGTGACCCCTCGTTGGAACAACCTCGTTCCAACGAGAGGTCACATGATATGGTTTTGTTGAAATTTTTTGAAAAATTTGAAAAAATGATATTTAAAATAATAAATTTTGATACTGAATATTGATACTGCCTATCTGTGGCTCTGTCGCAATTCATGAACTTGTGAGCTAAGTATATGAATTTCTAATATGTTGTATGTAGCCAGAATGAGTGATGCTGACGCAAGTTTCCGTGCACAAAAAAATATTGGATCGGTTTGGACACAAATATCACTCATTTGGCTCCCATGAATTACAGCGATCTGCCGTAAAGTAACATTGTGAATATAGCTCTCAAGTCACTCAAAAAGATAACAAAGTAAGGCAAAAAACAAGCAAGTATAAATCCGCAACCGATGGTAATGGTTGATGGACGCATGTCATAGATTGTCACGTGCTTCCTCCGGTACTGAGTGGTATTTTTATAATCGATCCTGTTTGCTGTATTGGTCCGTTTTAGGTCGATGTTCACTGAATTGTTGTCATTAGACCATTTTTTTCTGATTGTACATCTTCGTGCCGTTAATATTTTGCACCCATTTGTTGACAAACAAGAACTCACTGAAAGTATAAAAAGGAAACTTTTCATAATAAAAATCCCAGATCTGGTGAATAAGCAACGTTGAAAATTTTATATCTATTATGGTAAAACTTTTGGGGAATTTATGGTGATGCTGAATCATTTTCCTGAAGGTAAAAAACCTGAACGTCACATCCCCTATATATGATGTGCGTACCATACTGTGATGATAATCACCCATATCTCGTGAGTCAGACTCTGATCATTAATTCCTGCAATCAGTAGTTTCTATTTGATCCACCCATCACTTTAACACTTTACCCAACGTAACGGCCAAAACCGACCAGCGCTATTCTCAAAGATCGCCAATTAATTTTCATTATTTTTCCATTTTTTGTCTCAAAAACATAGGTTATTACCCCTCTTTGGAACGAGCACATGGAGCTCGTTTCAATGAGGGGTCATAATCTATGTTTATGAGACACAAAATGAAAAAAGTAGTTATTCCAAAATTTTTTTGCAAGTGTCGTCTGCCGCTTTTCATGTTAGGTAGAGGGTTAAAACTTGAGTGAATCTAGTCGGACGGATGTCAAAAACTTCTTTTTTCGTTTATGACAGACACACTTGGGCAATAAGGTTCAATCATACTAAAAAAGTAGATCGACGGAAAAACGAACCTTCCATCTCAGTGTTACGGAATAGGCTCGTGCTCGTTGTCGTCATCAAAAGAGGTGTATGCATGGGCAGATCGGGGAAGGAGCTCGCGCCGTTTATTTTTGTAACTCAGTTTGTTTCACAAGCACGGAGACAGTGGAAGCCCATGTGTTGTCGCGGATAATTCCGTACCCCACAGATTCGGCTACAACACCAGCACTGGTTTCCGGTGAGCCTTTGTAAATTGGCTTTCATTTTTCAAAATATGAATGAGTTTATACCAAGTTGTGGGAATATTTTGGCTGGAAAACAGTGATCATGAACAAGGTAGACACCGGTGGCCCACACCGCCACACGTGGCCGAAGGTCTTCCGCATCATGACCCATGATTTATGCGTGGCTTCCCCCACATCCACATCCACCCCACCGCGAAACACAGAATCCTGGATCCACCACTGGAAGGTACAGGGGTCCGACAGCCCCCCCCCCCCCCCCCCCAATCAAAAGTTTTGTAGGAACATTTTCAGTTTTGTCGGATAATTTGACTTCTTTAACACTTTACCCAACACGAAAAGCAGACGACACTTGCAAACAAAATTTTTGAATAACTATTTTTTTTTCATTTCTTGCGTCAAAAACATAGCTTGTGACCCATCATTGGAACGAGCTCAAAGAGCTCGTTCCAATGAGGGGTCAAAAGCTATGTTTTTGTGACAAAAAATTAAAAACTAATGAAAATTGAATGATGATTTTTGTGAATAGCGCAGGCCTGCTTTGATCTTTACGTTGGGTAAAGGGTTAAATGATAAAGCAAATAATAAGGACTCCTCAGTTCAATTTATTAAGACCGGGCGGTTCAAGTATTTCCAGTGTGTAAATCCAGTGTCTTTCACGTTTTCACTCTATCTTCAACAATCGAACCTTGTGTGTGGATTTTATTTTTTTAGACGTGTGAGCAGCGTGCAAGAAGCACAGTTCAAAAGTACTCGCCTTAAGGAATCTGTCTTCCTTATCTCTCAGCTCCTTGTCTTGGACTATTAGACCTCTTGCAGATTTGTTATTCAATGGGTCGTCTGCCCGTCCAGTGCCAAATGTCCTTCACACAAAAATTATTCAAACAGAGTTCAAGCAGTTAATATTTACTCCTCCACCAGGACACAAGGTATTACCCTTAATGATATTATTGGCGGAAGAAAGTGATTTCAGTAAAATACATTGAGATGTTAGTGAAGCGAGCTGAGAGCATATACAAATGTTGTCGATGAATTTCCCGGTGGGCCCTGCTTCTAGACTCCCCACCCCACCCTCGTTTCTCCTTGAGCTACCCATCGATCACGCAAAGGGCCCTATATTCAGTCTATATATTCATAATAGCTTTTCACCAATAGGCGCGCGATCATAATTGCTCATGTGTACCAGAAAAGTGCAACATGGGTTATAGTTTTGTTTTATCATCGCTGAGGACTATTGTTCCAGTAGACGTGTAGAGTGTATTATCACTAAATCACCCACGGAATGGAGATTCCACACAAGCAATAATTACAAATTTGTTGCAAAGCATAACAAGTACAAGCAAAGTTCCCGGCAATGGACCTCCGGGTTAAACCCGGAGGTCCATTGTCTGAAACATTACTTGTGTTTTTTGTCCATTCGTACATAATTTGAAAGTGCTACCTCCACTCCGCGGGTGATTTTGTTACAATCCACTCTCCACGTAATGTATGAGCTCTCTGCTTTTGACAAATACAAAGAGTGTGTTTTGAACTTGAATTCAGAGAATAACTGTAATTAATGTTTATATTGATGTAAATATATTGTTTTTGGTGAATAATCGTCGTAATTATAGTATTTTCCGAAACATACTTGGCGCAAGACTATATCGCGTATCTCCTGTTCTGTTTGTTATTCAATTATAATCAACCACTCAAGTTAAAGAATAGATGAAGGAGAACATTTTCGCATTACTACCTTATCGGTGGGTCTTCATTTTCCCTTGATTTCACTCAAAAGCTCACCGTTGTTGTCATTTTACGCCAGCAGCCGACATGTTTGTTTACCAATGACGTAACGGATAGCATAATCTATTTTTACCTGAGGGTTTCGAGGTTGTTGCATGGAATTGTGTTTTGATGGATTTGGATACAGATCAAAACATAAATCTGAACCGTTCCACAACATCGGTACGTTTGTTGCGAAATTCGGGCCCAAGTGAAACTTACGATCACAAAGTGATGACCGTTTCTGTAAAATAAATAAAATACGTCGGAAAATAACTGTTGAGGCTTTCTAAATAAAATTTTGAAGTTCACCCTGATAAATTTTGTAACAGCTTTAGAAACATTGTGCACGAAAGCAGACTTGTGATTTAATAATGTTTTTCTGCCGAAAATTCCTTTTCGATGAAACTTTTTTTAGTAGAGTCGAAGTTTATCGCCGATTGGAGTGGGGATAAACCCCATATTTTTCAATATATGGGATTTATCCCCACTCCATTCGGCGATAAAACACCGATTTTCAACAGGTTTCTGAAGACCAAAACAGTTGATTTCAACAGATTTCTGATTGAAGAACCAAATTATGTACCGTTTTTAGTTAGTTAGTTATTGGTGTTTAAAGCCACATATTTATGCACAATGGCTAATCATGACCACGACATTTTTACGGACAGAGGAAGCCGGATTACCCGGAGAGAACCATCGAACAATGGCAAGCAACTCTCAGCTCCACAACATGGTAATTCCACACAAGCAGGGTTGTAACATTGGTTGAAGACAGGTGCTCCATCCACGAGGAGCAGAATGCCTTAGTACACAACGCCACCATGCCCCAACGTGGGCAATGGGGTGAAGTGTCTTGCCCAAGGACACAACCCGGTTGCCGCAGGTGAGGTTCGAACAGAGTACCTCTCGGCTTGCAGCCTGCACCCTACCAACTGAGCCACCGCGCCCAGATGTAACGTTTTTTGCATCCAACGCGGATTACTTATCGAAAAATCAAGCTCTAAAGTATGTTGCTGTCAGAATACCGGCTTTTACTTCCATTTCGCCAAATTTACCAACATGAAACCTAAAACACCCCCCTCCACCTCCACCACCTGAAGTCCACTCCGGCACTGTCCTGCCCTTGAACTGCGTAGAATATAATTAAGTCAAGCGAATCGCATTGAAATTAAGTTTGGGGAAATGGGCTAACCATCTTTGGTTTATCGCATATATGTGTCTTGCAAGGAAACAGATTCAAGACAGTATGGGGTTGAGATAGCTGGCGGCAGATCCTCGATCTGGCATCACTGACTGTGTACACGATGCTCACAAAAAATGCACTCCAAGTGACATATAGACACACGTTCCAATTTTTCTCTGCCAGTGAATTTATAGCCCATACTCTTTGAAGTCTGGGCAGAGCATATAACTTGAACTAAATTTTAAAAGATTAACATGGCTATTCAGGACGTGTCATGTTTCGACCCCCTCCCCTCCCCCACCCGTCCGAACCAGTTCAATGACATTGAACTTGGACTTCGCCAAAGTATATCGCGTTCGTTTTTTACATATGTTTTGGGTCGTCGGCCTTTAATACCATTCAAATAATCGTTAGAAAAAAAAATATTGTAACATACTTCGCGAGGGTAGTTTAATTTTAGGCTTGTAAAACCGTAAGTAGTTTTCAGTGTGCGTGGATTATCTCTCTTCCACATTACTACGAGGAAAAGTTACAACGTCTCAGTTATAGCTCAAAGTTTTAACTTTACAAACAAAATCTTCAAATATGAAGAAATAAAGAATATATAAATCGAATGCAAAGTCACAGGGCAGAGGCAGGGGGTGAGATATTCCGCCATGGCTTGCGTGTGTCTTTTCATCTTCCATCAATCTTGGGTACCAGGAATAAGCTTTTTAAAAGCAAATGTTTTTTTTAATATTTAGAGAGGGGAAACACACGAGATTTTATCCTATCGGGTGGGGGTGAAATGTAGGGAGAAAGTTAAACGGCTACACCAGAACTAACACATATCATTAATTAACGGGAGGTCATTTGAATTTGTTCCAAGAACCATGCGCGCATGAGACGATGGGGGGGGGGGGGGGTGCGGTTGCCACCCCTCTTGTTCACAGGGAATTCAGCTATAATCATTGTTACATGTATGTCGTAAAAACGTCACGTTTCTCGATGACGTGCACGTTCGTTGTCGCGGGAATGGGGCTCCTCCCCCCAACCCCCCCCCCCCCAAAAAATAAAATCAACATCTAGAAATTTCGAATTTCGAATCACTATTTGACTAACAGCTGGAACCTTCACATACTATGGTAGAAATCGTGAAATACCTCTTGGAATGCAACGCAAACAGACAAAATTACATCCTGTGCAGGAGGTGGGAAGTAAATTCAAGAGGGGCAAAGTTTGGATCGGGGGTAGGGGTTGTCTAAAACAACTGGGTTTTTCAGCCTAGTATCTATATTTTTTATTTTCAACCCCACCTCCATCTCTAGTCTAAGTTGAGTTTTAAAAGTTATTTCAAATTGAGCACCAGTCTTTCTCAAATTTGTTCAATCTGCGCCAAATTTCATCCACTATGCCTGAAACGAGCAGATGAGGAGGCAAATATTCTAATCTATTTTACTAGTGTACCATCAACTCACAGTGGATAAGTCGTCATAAGTGGAAAATACAGAAGCCGAAAGTTGGAACTCGCGATGCAGAGAATAGTTTGCTCCACCCAATGGGAGTGGTCTGTTTGAGTGGGTTCAGGGGGCGGCCAGAGGCGCCCCCCCCCCCAAAAAAAAAATAAAATAGGTGAAACGGTAAAACAATTGAGAGAAGAAAAGGAAGTATGCCAAAAAAAGAAGGCGGACTGTTTTTATATGGGCCTACGAGCCTCATCGATCGGACGCCGAACACCGACATTTTCTGTCCGATGCCGATTGGATTCGCGGCAGCAAATTCGGTTTCACACGCAACCGCACACATGTACCGATGTCAATGAGTTCCTAAATCAGTTTTCTCTCTGACAAACGCTTCCCGTAAAAATAACACATCGGACCCCAGATCTATTGCCGCAACTGCAAACATGTGCGCAGCTTCACTTACAAGCCACACGGAACGCGCTGCGTGACGCAGACCAATATGCTCAGGTTTTGAATTTGAATTCGAGAGTGAAACAAAGTTACAGGTATCACGGAACAAAATATTTTCCCACATGCGACAATAGTAACGTTCAGGCGAAAAAATATGATCACACCACTTCAATTTTGCCATTCAAATATTTTTGTTAAGTATAGCCCTTCAGACAATTTTTTCTCACCCGAGAACAAGGGTCATGCAACAAATAAGAGAGAAAAACTGACACGAAAGGAAGCACAGGTCACGTGCATTTTTCAGGCAATTCCCTACAAAAACACACAAAAAGTAAATTGTATTTTTTAGGTCTAAGAGTCATCAAATCACCCTCTTTTTATCAGGCATATTCAACAATAGTGCAAGATGTCAATAGAATGTTTCAAACCTTTATTGAAACAATATATTTTCCAAAGGCTGTTTATTTTTAGCGATTGTGTTCCGAAGTTGGCCCACAGAAATTAAGCAAGCTCGAAAGAAGAGCTATAGTTCTTCCATGGAAATTATAGAAATAACAGGACAGTTTTCTATTAGTTTGAATGGAACTCATATTATTGCTGTTAATTTTCCTCAGAGCCGATATTCGTAGAATTGGATAAACTAATAAGAAATACTCCGACTAACACTCGGCCGACTGACCTACACTCAGTGGAAGAGCTGATCAGAGATAACGCCGGTAGTCGAGTTTTAGTTGATAAATATCACGGGCGGAAATCTCCGAATTGGTACTATTTGAACTATCATAGCTGTCATCAACCCATAAATCACACTCCCAGAACAAACGGGCATCACATAATGCTAAAGTTGCAGAACTGTAAATTCTATCACACAATTCCCCCGGTCAACAGAACCCCGGCGAAATGTGTTTGTGGAACAACCACTCGATAGATTGCATGCAGATTGCCGACAGTCTGCATGGCAGTACAAGCGTCTAACAATGGTGACTGCCACGTCACGGGAACTTTCCCTAACTATTCCGCTGACTGGTAGTCGCGTGTTCAGGTTTGGCATCAAAAATCTAGTGGATATAAGCACTGATTCCTGGATGTTTGGGAAGTTGTCTCTGGGCTCCCGACGAGCAAGTACCTACCTACAAGAAGTAAGATGGATGCCGCCACTGTTGCTTTCAGGTATGAACTTTGACTGAACATTGTGAATTTTACTTTATTGTACCAGAGAAAATGATTGGCAGTTGAGTTTTATTTGTTAATAAAAATCGTAGATAACTGGTAAACTGGTCTTCGTTGTGCTGAACACGACTAGCTCGTGACGTAACCAACCTGAACCCAGAATCTGGAGCCTGTGTCTGGTATCGTCTGGTAAGGAATCACAAAACGACACGGGCTGATGGGACTTCGCGGTTGGTGGGGCTTCGTAGTTCTCTCAGTAATCACAACCCTTGGAGTCAGAATTTACGATCGCAGATCGATAGGCTTTTTACTAAATTCCGTAACAATTGCATCATTTCCGAGTGCAACCTTTCAAGGCGGGTAACTCTAATTCAAGGTGGGTAACTCTAATTCAAATTTTTAGTTCCCTGATACCTGTTGAGAGTATCTATATTTAACAATAGAGGTTCCTCATTCTTATAAAAACCGATGCCAGATCCACAGTGTGCCGCGACAGATTAGGCGGCCGCGCGATGACAGCTATTGAGTCATCGGGAATTAAATGACTTGGCGTGGACACTGTAGACTGAAGATTTTGCAGTGCTAAAGGCAAGGAAGATATCACACAAAAAGTCAATCATCAATGACTGATCATGTCCAGTCTTTTCGCCGGCCATCAAATCTGTCGTAATTTTTACGATACACATCACAATAATTTTGATGATACAATCAGCGTGATGGTATTACAACGTAAAACTCTACTCACAGTTGCGACAGTTGGTTCTGTTGTATAGGCCAATATATGTTTAACAAGTATCATATGATAATAGAATTAATAGTGAAGTATCATTTGGCATTTAGTTTGGGTTTCGGGATTTGTTGCATCACTGATGTTTCATGCAATGACAGTGAATGCATGTCTGATGGGATCGTATCCAGAAAATTTACCATATTATCAGTGTGCGCGCTTAAGCTTCAGGCGCCCCGTGGGAAAAAATTATCAAATTTATAATTAAGTGTTGGGAAGGTGGGGGACTGTCGTTCCACGTGTAATAGAAGTGATTGATATCTTGGGTGTTCGGTCACATCGTCTTTATCAACAATTATAAAAAATATAATCTTCATCACGCAGGACGCTAATGTTAACTGTATTCCTGAAAGTCTACCTTTATGATGTACTGTGTATTTATGTAACATCATCAGTACTAGATGTAGAGATCGTGCCACATGGGGGGGGGGGGGTTACGGGGGCTTAATGGGAAACCTAGGAAGGACGTCATATTCACGTGACCCAGTTACGCCAAGTTAGTCACGTGACCCAGTTACGTCATGTTTGGTTGATGTGCTAGCCCGCGTGAGCGGTCATCTTGTGGTGTCATTTCATAGTGATACGTGGTCTTAGTGCGCATGCGCAACTCGTGTTGTTAGGGTGATACGCTGTTCCGTCGGGCATTTTGTATACTGGCTTTCCTCAAATACCTAAATGAGTCGAAGAAAGTATGTTCGAGTCACTCGAACGAGCAATTGTTCTATAGCTCATTTGCTCGATGGGATTCGAGTCGCTTGAGCAATGACTTTTCAGTAACTCTTCGATGGATTCGTGGCTATAAGAATCATATAGGCTTTCGTTATACACACTGAAGATAACTCTGCATACATGTTATGGGAAACCAAGCACTGGTGATTATAAGACTTGGACGAGGGAACGAACTAGAGCTAGTTTGGGCTAGACATACTGCTAGTGTTAGAGTAGTATCTGTAATAGGCACAAAAATAGGGTTCTTGGAAAATCTGGACCAGTACTTAAGTGTAATAGAACATACTCTCGATCCTATAGCACTACGTGCTACTACTAAAAACCCTAGATGGGGAGTACAAGTCCGTTACGGTTGTTTTAGGCGCATTTTGGTGATTTGGAGGGATTGTCGGCTTGTTTGTGGTAATTCTACAAAGTACAACTACTCTTATACAAAGGAACGTACCTGTTATTGAAAAAAGAAGGATTCATGAGGAATCCATATCAAATAGTCGTTTTGGGTGGTTTAGATGGATTGATGGGTCTTTCTGGGTAATCAGATTTACTCCTATTCAAACGAACAAACTCTCCGCACATACCCCAGTCTTGGTGTTGGCCATTCAGGCTCATAGCAACCACGTGCTACCTTAGAAACCAAGATGGCGGCCTCCATCAGACAAAAATGTCCGACACAAGTACTATCACCCTAACAACACGCACTGCGCATGCGCACTTAGACCACGTGTCACTATGGAGATGACGTCACAAGACGGTCGCTTCCGCGGGCTACCATGACAATCTAACATGAGTTAAATTGGGTCACATTACTGTGCCATCACTTCTTGGGTCCCCCTCACTAGGTTCCCATAATGTGGCAAATAAGGCCAAGTGGCCGAAAGCTCCAGTTACTGATTGATTTTATTATATAAAATGTCACACTATCTACCTACCTACTGAAAAATGTTGCAGGCTGAATGGGAACATAGTTTATTTAGTGGCCAAAAAGCCCTCGGGGATTGAAATCTTTTTTCCAATTTTCCCGGGGATACTCCCCGCCGCCATCTATAATTCTATTAGCATCCCACCTTAGGTCTTGGGCATATATGACGCCCCTTGCTAAAGTATATCCAGAGTGGAGACACCTTTGAGCCGCCACTGGACCCAGTGGAAGTAACACAGGTATGTAGAAATATTAGACAGTCGAGGTAATAATTCATAGCTTAGGGTTTTTAAAAATTTCGTTATAATTAACTGCAGTAATGGTAGAAGTTTGTAGGGATTTATCCAAACGATGTATCGAACTCAGAAATAGAGACAACCAAAGGTAAAAAAAAAAGCCTTTAGAGAAAGAGTCATGGGCATTGTAACCAAAATTGGCGAGAGTAGGTCAAAAGAAAGAGGTCTTTGTGTGGCCTGCGTGACAAAGAGAAGACAGGTTTTGAAGAGTACCTTGACAATGGCACCATTGTAAGGGGAGGGGTGGTCACTGTTGTTCAAGCTGAGGTCGCGATCACTGGAGATTAGAGGGAATTGGGAAAGACGGTGGAAAAGGAGAGCCAAATGTGTAACATGGGCGTAGTGGTGACCTTGGAATACGTTTTATTAGGAAGTCCAAAATCTCAATCTTCTAGATCAAAATTTACTGGGAGTAGTATAATGAGGACGTGGGCTGGGAGAATAAAGGACGTGGTTAGTGGTTGACACAAATGCGATGGTTAATATGCTTATTGTAGGGATTGTGAAGAATGGGGGTACAGAGTGTCTTCAAGCAGTTCGTCTCAGTATTGGGAAGAAAGATGCGTGGGAATCGGGAGGCAGTTGGAAGCACATGAGTAACCAAAACCTTCTCAACTGAGAACCACGGCAAATCAGCAGCCAGCCAAACTGTTATATATCGACCCACGTGAATAGTGTTAAAGCCTCATCCATCTGTAGGGTTCGATTCTCTAATGCTATGGGCACACATGCCTTACATTACACGTATTTACTCCAGCTGAACCCGAGAAGCATATAATGTTTTATTGCGGTTGACTGATACCAGACGAGACCGCTCGAACACATTCAGTCAGGCACCTCTACAAAAGCGATCGTCTTTTCTTCCAATTACAAGGTTCGAAAGGTAGTCAGGGTTCTCTAGAAACCCTCAAGCGGATCAGATTTTTAAAAATGTTCCCGGGGAGGGTTCCCTTAATCCCACCAGTAGGAGAAGACACGCTCACGAACATCCACACCAGGGTTACGCACGTGATTACTTTTCGGGCAAAATCTTCCAGCCCCCCCCCCCCCCCCAGCCATGGAAAAAAAGTTGGCCCGTTGGTCTATATATATGCCTGTGCTGGGTATAATCAGTGGAGTCGAAATATGATTAATATTATATAAATTCTCTGATCAACTTTGCCTAGTGATTTCTCCCTCAGAAGATTTATCAGGTGCTTGCTGAGAAATGGCGGGGGGGGGGGGGGCAGCGTAATCACGAAGTGACGTACGAGACGCCCCCCCCCCTCCCCTACAATTTTCCAATAAGCTTTCTAGTGATTATACGTATTCGTAAGGGTTGTATTCGAAGATGCCAATTCTCTCATGATATTAGTTATACACTTTCTTAAAAGAAAATTGGTAAGGCCTACTTGGACTTGTGTTGGGTTATAGCGAAAACGGCACCGTGTGAAAACGGCACCTGGAGTAAACGGCACCGAGTGAGCGAAAACGGCACCAATTGATTGTGGCGAGAACGGCACCAGTTCCGATGGCGAAATTAATTCATTTAAATGCTGCCTTTTTCTGTGTTTCGTTTTGAAACCGAGTATTTAGCCTATGGTTCTCTAATAAATTTGGGGAAAATTGAGCAGTTAAAAATGAGAGGGTACATCTTCCCTCCCAACTATCTCATGGTTTTCTTGTTGTTTAGCAGTGACTTCTAAACATTAAAAGCAATAACATCCCTCCCCAACCCCACCCTTTCCTCGGCCCTGGAATCTATCCAACCTGGATTCACGATACACCTCCTTCTTTATTATTTGACGCAGGAATCAGAATCTTGTGTATGTGGGTGTGTGTGTGGGGGGGGGGGGGGGGCGAATTCAAAGGACGTGCCAAGGTAAAAAATTAAAACAAGGTCTTTTAGGCCATATTTGGATGGGGGCAGTCCAAACCCAAGAAATCCGGACTCCTGTGCCAAACCGAAAGTAACGGGCCCCGGATTTCACACGGTGCTGTTTTCGCCTGTACCCGTGTCACTGTCACACAAACAATCAAAGCCTAAATGGAGGTCTGTAGCAACATACTGAGGGCAGTTGTCGGCAAGACATGACAAATTTGGAAAACTGGTGCGACACGTATTAATAAAATAATTTACGTCACGACTATAATACATGTATATTTTATTTATTCACTAATTCACTAACGCTTTTTGAACAAGACTTGAGTTTTATTTTGAACCATCATCACGACGAACTGATATTCCAACGTCGTCAAAACACGCCTTCTGCAAAGGCAAGCCTTGAAAATTCAAATTTACCTATTCTCGAATGGACGGTCCCAGTTACGTCACTTGTGCATTGTTGCAAAATGGACGCTCTTCCGAAAATACACACAAATTCCCATAGAGAATTAAAAAATTCGTTTATATAATTTTCGAGCGAGCTAAAATCACAGAAACGTTACGACGGCGAAGTTAAATATATTACACGTAATCGGGAGCTGAAAACTAAAAGATATTTTCTTGATTTTGTATTATTCCAGAGTTTATTTACCATTGGGGGGTTATGGAAAGGACAATAGTACTTTTAATACTTTGATTTCATTGCCATTCACACCTTAAGCACAAGACCCATAGCTCTAAATAATGGGGTGGGTGGGGGTGGTAGGTTGTGAAATGTGCGGTCATGTCTGGGTTCATACGACTGTTTCGCCGAGTACGGGCTTCGCCTTTCGTTGATCTTAACTCTCTCTTCTCACTATTTGAACTCCTATTGTCCTGACAGGTGCGACTCAAATGGTGCACTCTGAGAGACGTACATGGGTTATCGCGGTGACAGTTGCAGGGTTCAAACTCGTAATTCCGGCTACAATTGCATTTTTTCAGGTAGGCATGTGCCCTGCATGGTGAATGAGACAGAACTATCGACAGGAGAGTGTGGGGGACCGGGGAAATAAACCTGAGGCCCGGAATTTTGGGGGAACGGGTTTGGCCCATGAGTCCATGATTCTTGGGTTAGACTTGTCCCCCACCCTACTCCAAACATGGCCTGAAAGACTGTATTTCAATTTCTTGGTTTTGTACGTCCTTTCAAAGGAGGTACTAAACAAAATAAAACAAAATAAAACAAACAAATTAAAATACGACAGAAACTGTAGTGCCTGGTGCACTCGCTTCCCGTGTGGTGGTTGTAATATCCGGTTTGTTTGTTGTTGATCTAGTTGTATTGTCTTGTGTGGTTATTACCGCGATAGAAACTGTTGTGTCTGGTGTACTCGCTTCCCATGTGGTGGTTGTAGTACCAGGTCTGTTAGTTGTTGATCTAGTTGTATTGTCTTGTTTGGTTATTGTGGAGGTAGAAACTGTAAGGTCTGGTGTACTCGCTTCCCGTGTGGTGATTGTAGTATCAGGTTTGTTTGTTGTTGATCTAGTTGTATTGTCTTGTGTGCTTATTGCGGCTGTAGAAACTGTAGTGTCTGGTGTACTCCCTTCCCGTGTGGTGGTTGTAGCATCAGGTTTGTTTGTTGTTGACCCAGTTGTATTGTCTTGTGTGGTTATTGCGGCGGTAGAACCTGTAGTGTCTTGTGTACTCGTTTCCCGTGTGGTGGTTGTGGTATCAGGTTCGTTTGTTGTTGATCTAGTTGCATTGTCCTGTGTGGTTATTGTGGCGTTAGAAACTGTAGTGTCTGGTGTATCCGCTTCCCGTGTGGTGGCTGTAGTGTCAGATTTGTTTGCAGTGTCTGTTGTATCCGCTTCCCGTGTGGAGACTGAAGTGTCAGGTTTGTTTTTTGTTGATCCAGTTGTATTGTGTTGTGTGGTTATTGTGGCAGTAGAAACTGCAGTGTCTGGTGTACTCGCTTCCCGTGTGGTGGTTGTAATATCAGGATTGTTTGTTGTTGATCTAGTTGTATTGTCTTGTCTGTTTTTTGCGGCGGTAGAAACTGTAGTGTCTGGTGTAATAGCTTCCCGTGTGGTGGTTGTAGTATCCGGTTTGTTTGTTGTTGATCTGGTTCTGTTGTCTTGTGTGGTTATTGCGGCGGTAGAAACTGTATTGTCTGGTGCACTCGCTTCCCTTGTGGTGGTTGTAGCATCAGGTTTGTTTGTTGTTGATCTAGTTGTAATGTCTTGTGTGGTTATTGTGGCGGTAGAAACTGTAATGTCTGGTATACTCGCTTCCCGTGTGGTGGTTGTAGTATCAGGTTTGTTTGTTGATCTAGTTGTGTTCTCTTGTGTTGTTATTGTGGCTGTAGAAACTGTAGTGTCTGCCGTGTTCGCCTCCAGTGTAGAGGCTGAAGTACCAAGTTTGTTTGTTGTTGATCTAAATGTATTGTCTTGTGTGGTTATTTCGGCGGTAGAAACTGTAGTATCTGGTGTACTCGCTTCCCGTGTGGTTGTTGGGGTATCATGTTTGTTTGTTGTTGATCTAATTGTATTGTCTTGTGTGGTTATTGCGGCGGTAGAAACTGTAGTGTCTGGTGTAATCGCTTCCCGTGTGATGGTTGTAGTGTCAGGTTTGTTTGTTGTTGATCTAGTTGTTCTGTCTTGTGTGGTTATTCCGGCGGTAGAGACTGCAGTTTCTGGTGTACTCGCTTCCCGTGTGGTGGTTGTAGTATCAGGTTTGTTTGTTGTTGATCTAATTGTATTATCTTGTGTTGTTATTGCGGCGGTAGAAACTGTAGTGTCTGGTGTACTCGCTTCCCGTGTGGTGGTTGTAGTATCAATTTCGCTTGTTGCCGATGTAACTGGGTAGTCTTGCGTAGTCATTGTGGTAGCAGAACCTGTAGTGTCTGGTGTAGTCGCATCTGATGCGAAGGTAGTAGTATCAAGCCCGTTTGTTGTTGGTCTTGTTATATTTTCTTGTGTGGTTATTGCCGCGGTAGAAACATTAGTGCCTGGAGAACTCGCTTCTGATGTGATGGTTGTAGTATCAGGTTTGTTTGTTTTTGATCTAGTTGTATTGGCTTGTGTGGTTATTGTGGCGGTAGAAACAGTAATGCGTGGTGTACTCGCTTCCCGTGTGGTGGTTGTAGTATCAGATTTGTTTGTTGTTGATCTAATTGTATTGTCTTGTGTGGTTATTGCGGCGGTAGAAACTGTAGTGTCTGGTGTATTCGCTTCCCGTGTGGTGTTTGTAATATCAGGTTTGTTTGCTGTTGGTCTAGTTGTATTGTCCTGTGTGGTTATTGCGGTGGTAGAAACTACAGTGTCTGGTATACTCGCTTCCCGTGTGGTGTTTGTAATATCAGGTTTGTTTGTTGTTGATCTAGTTGTATTGCCCTGTGTGGTTATTCCGGCGGTAGAGACTGCAGTGTCTGGTGTACTCGCTTCCCGTGTGATGGTTGTAGCATCAGGTTTGTTTGTTGTTGATCTAGTTGTATTGTCTTGTGTGCTTCTTGCGGCGATAGAAACTGTAGTGTCTGGTGTATTCGCTTCCAGTGTAGAGGCTGAAGTACCAGGTTTGTTTGTTGTTGATCTAATCGTATTGTCTTGTGTTGTTATTGCGGCGGTAGAAACTGTAGTGTCTGGTGTACTCGCTTCTCGTGTGGTGGTTGTAGTATCAGGTTCGCTTGTTGCCGATGTAACTGGGTAGTCTTGCGTAGTCATTGTGGTAGCAGAACCTGTAGTGTCTGGTGTAGTCGCATCTGATGCGTAGGTAGTAGTATCAGGCCCGTTTGTTGTTGGTCTTGTTATATTTTCTTGTGTGGTTATTGCCGCGGTAGAAACATTAGTGCCTGGAGAACTCGCTTCTGATGTGATGGTTGTAGTATCAGGTTTGTTTGTTTTTGATCTAGTTGTATTGGCTTGTGTGGTTATTGTGGCGGTAGAAACTGTAATGCGTGGTGTACTCGCTTCCCGTGTGGTGGTTGTAGTATCAGATTTGTTTGTTGTTGATCTAGTTGTATTGTCTTGTGTGATTACTGTGGCGGTAGAAACTGCAGTGCGTAGTGTACTCGCTTCCCGTGTGGTGGTTGTAGTATCCGATTTGTTTGTTGTTGATCTAATTGTATTGTCTTGTGTGGTTATTGCGGCGGTAGAAACTGCAGTGTCTGGTGTACTCGCTTCCCGTGTGGCGGTTGTAGTATCAGGTTTGTTTGTTGATGATCTAGTTGTATTATCCTGTGTGGTTATTGTAGCGGTAGAAACTCTGGCTTCTGGTGTACTCGCTTTCCGTGTGGTGTTTGTAGTGCCAGGTTCGTTTGTTGCCGATGTAACTGGGTCGTCTTGCGCAGTCATTACGGTAGCAGAATCTGTTGTGTCTGGTGTAGTCGCTTCTGTGGCGTTTGTGGCTTCTGGTGTACTTGTTTCAAGCGGAGTTGTAGTGTAGACAAATTCGTTCGTCTTTGTATCTTCCGTGATGATAGAAATCGTTGTTCCAGTAGTTGTTTCCTGGACGTTTGCGGATGCCATAGTCACTACAGGTTCACGTGCAGATGGTGCAGTGATTAGTGACATTAGAGTCTTTGTTTGTTGTAGTTGGGAAGTGGCTGTAGTTTCTTGTGTCGAGACTCTAGATTCACCACCAGATGCTGTAATGAAAGAAACAGTTATTGGCTTAAGCTTTGATTTCCAACATAAATCTGCAAGTATAATGTCAAATATCACCTTTATCAACAGAAAAGACGGTTGTATAATAGTTGGAAGGTTCCAACGAAGAGATGAATTACTTACTTAATATCATTACAACTTGTAATTAATTAGTTCAAACAGTGAATTAATTTTGTTCCAATAAGACTAAAGTTCTCGTCCTCTAATTGGAGGAGAGCTTAGAGTTTTTTGTGTTTACGGCTCCACTGGCATATGTTACCGTCTAACGTCACCAAGTGCAATATTTGAAAATATGATAACAACGGGAGTGCATACTGCCCACAAAATCGTATTTTTCGAGGCCAGTGATCTTTCTAAGAATGCATACAAACCACTTATAAAAAGGTCGATGTTACTCCATCTCAGTTCAAATCATGAACAAGTTCTTGATATGAACTGAGATGGAGTAACCTCGACCTTTATCTAAGTTATTGATTTTTTGTTGTCCAATGAAGTCGTGGGGTACACGAGAGGTTTATTTACTAACTTTGTTATCGTTAAAGTTGCCTTGTCATTCAAGTTGCCTTGTTCATTTCACGATGTGTGATTTGGGCTCTCTGTAGGGACTTACTGAAACATATACGTTATTGAGATGAATTGACTGTAGCATGGTGAGGTTTACTGCTCGGGGCGTACGTTCAACCTCGACGCTTCGGGTGTTGATTGAAGATTTATTTATTTTATTTATTGATGTTTAAGGTCACATATTTTTGCACAATGGCTGATCAAGACCACAACATGAGTATCAGCCCATGACCAGGGGTGAGATTTAATAAGCCATGTTGCCCATTTCAGAGAGGGTTTGCACCTCCCGAGCATTGGTGACTTGGTTCTATTTTACCAGTAAAACAGAACCTGTTTACCGCAATCAACAGGTTCATCATAATAACTTATACTATGCAGGCACTAACTCCACGACTATGAATACATCTGCGAACACCAAAACGTGACTAAAAGTTGATTTATTGGTGTACTTGAAGCTCATAATTTACTTTCAATACATCGGGTCTGTTAAGTTAATTTATATACTTATAATGCGTACCCTGTTAATCCTTCACCCAACAACACGATAAGATTTTCAACAGTTTCAACAAACCCAGGTCGTGTGTCCCTGCCATTGGAACGAGCCCGACGAACACGTTCCAATCATGGGTCATATAATATGCTTTTGAAAAAAAAAGTAATTTTTTTTTCGACTGCTCATTTTGTGAAATACTCGGGCGGATGCGACCGATTCGTTAGATAAAAGGTTAACGTGATCATAAGGTAATTTGTTGTTGATCGCGGAGATTAGTTTTAATGAAACAGCTTTCTACTGTATATCTAAGCTCATAGACCTGTTCTCTTTTCCTCCTTTCCTCTTTTCTGCATTAAACACATGACGCTGGGATTCGGAAACATTTGACAATTGTCTTGAATTCCCAGTACAATATAACCTGTACATGTCCAGACGCAGTGTTTTCTGGTCAAGTCTTGGCTGCCTGTTAAGCCTGTTAGTCAGCCAAGACTAGACTAGAAATCACTGATCAGGACCTCCTAATGATGGCATGTTAAGGGCGCGTGTTCTGAGATCACAAAATCCCGAAATAGGCTTTGAAGATTATGAAGGTTGATCTCATTGGAAGTTCGTTATTCTGTATTTTCCTGTTGTGAATTTCCCTTTGCTACTATCAGCAAATCTCAGTCAAGTCAGATACCTAATATCGAACCAATACCGTAGTATACCACCTAAAAATACCGAAACCGACATCGAACTAAAACATTCCAGTACCGCCCATCTCTAGTACAAACACAAGGTCCTCTTTATATATATCACTATAAATCAAACCCATTTCCTCAATATGAATTAGAAAATGCTTGCAAAATCACTACCATTGTTAACCCTCGACATACGACAATATTGAGGGCGTGCGAGTAGTCACCCTCTTCATACTGCTGTATGGAAAAACCAGAAAGTCCCCGAAATGGTACAGTGGTAGTTTACTTGCAACGACAAAGTCGTCACATGGGACATATAAACTCTCTAAAAAGAATTGCACACCACAGACATCCCGAAAAATACATATAAAATAGGCAGTGGTCTGCTATCAGTCCTGTAGTCATCCTCATAAAGTCTTATTGGACACTTGGGGGGACTTTGGCTGTGAAGATTTTGCGCATTGCACCGAATCATGCATCTGGGGCGTGACTGGATAGACAAGCAACCGGTACGTACCATGTACATGTGCAAGACTCAAGGGGCCTACCAATGGACAAATACAGGCATTTATTACACAAATACTTGCAGCAATAACGGTATGTGTCATAACTAACATTACACCCTGTCTAAAAAGTGAAATGTAATAAAAGAAATAAGAAAAAAGTTTCAATGCTTGCAAAAATCACCATTACTATTATTATTGCACCGCGTTCAATATGCAAAATACTGCGAGCATTCACTCCATTTGCTTTGGCGTATGCCCCGCCCACACTAAAGGTCTCAGGTTGGAACTACACAACGCTCCGTTCCTCCTTATCAACCAGAAAAATTCATCATGTGACAGAAGAATAACTGGAAACTAATTTGGGGCATTAAAAGGCCAGAGGTTAAGTATATGATCAGGTAAACAGATATTGATTTTTTTCAAGAATTTTATACTTTTTTTATTATTTGGGGACACAAGTACGTATGTTCCTATCAGACTAAAATCCTCGCCCTCGGACTGGACGGAACCTCGCATATTGTTTTCTAGGTTTACGGCTCCAGTGGCATATTTTATCGTCTGATGTCATCACGTGAAATATTTGAAAAGATAAAAACAATGGGGGAGATTCAAAGTGCATACTACCTATAAAATCGCTTTTTCGAGGCCAGTGATACTCACAACCCGCTAAAAAGTTCACTTGAACTGAGATGGAGTAACCATGACCGTTATCTAGGTTATTGATTTTTGTTGTCCAATGACATCATGGGGTACAAGAGAGGTTAATTTACTAAATTAGTTATTGTTAAAGTTGCCTTGTTCATTCAAGTTGTCTTGTTCATTTTTCACCATGCGGTTTTGGGCTGTGCGTAGGGTCTTATCGGGACATATACGTTATTGTGAATAATTTGCGGTAACATGGTCTGAAGTTTGCGGCTCGGAGCTTATGTGCAACCGAGACACGAAACTATGGGTTGAGTCGTATTGGAACATATACCTTGTTGTGATGAGTTGGCGGTAACATGGACTGAGGTTTGCGGGTCGGAACGTATATTCAACCTCGACGCTTCGCAAACCTCAGACCATTTTACTATCAATTCATCACAATGACTTGTAATGTTGGTACAAGTTATTGTTATTGTTAAGTTAATTGAGACCTATCATTCTTATAATATTCGCCTGATGTTTTTAAATTTTAAGTCTACATGTATCGGCAAAATCGAATTGCAATCTACACAGGCACATATGTAAACCCTTTTCAGGGGTGAGGTGCCCTTTTCTCAGTAGATTGCCTTTTGGATTTTTATTCGAGAAGGTCTGAAAATTAATAATATTCAGGGCAAATAAAGATACCATTTTGTGTCAGCCTTGTCAAATCCCCCAATCCCCTTCACCCCCACCCCACCCCACCTCCACCCCCACAAAAGCCCCAGGAAACACACGAAATAAGCGTGGATAGTATTTGTCGGAATAGGCAGTCTTTTGAGGTATTTTATAAATATCACTTTTTCCGGGTAATATGGCAGTTTTTTCAAGTACGTTCTTTGTAAAGGGAGGCGACATTTTAAGTGGTTATTTCCAGACCATTGCCCGGCGTACTAAAATAACATTAATCTATTGGTTGGTCAGTATATTATTTGTAGAGGTAACGATGTGTATTCTATTCTGTATTGAGATAGTTAACGATGTTCCAAGCTTCGTTAAGCTCTGTCCAATCTGCGTATAGTTTAGTTTAACTCATTCATTGTCTAATCGAACTATACAACAATTATATGGTAACTTCGGTTTCGTTTGTCGGAACTCATGTTGGATGGTTACTGAGAACCGACGGTATGTAAATTGGCCTTGTGTTCCGTTCTGCTTAATCCGATTCTAGTGCTGAGATCTCGGTTGAGTGAAAAGAGCAATATGTCCAGAAAACAATACGGATGACAAAAGCAAACAGAGAATTTGATCGAATGGCGACTGGGTCGCGAACCGCTCCAAATTATTTTTTCTCTTTTCTACCCAAAGCACTGGAAAAATTCCCCATTCGAAAAAATGCGAAAACAATAGTAGTATATAATGGACGATTCGTGCCCCATTACTGGAGCTTTGCCAGAGGAGCAGTGTTAAATTCCCATAGGAACCGGAGCTTTTGGGGAAAGCAACTTTTTCCTTTACAAAACTTCGATTCCAACCATCAGGATACGGAATGTGATATGCCGACTGCACACATAGTAAGGAAACAACCTTGTATAAGCTGGTGAAAACAACCTTGTATAAGCGTGTAGCCTACTGTTGGACTCACACTTACTATAACGGATATAATTGTATATATTTGAGAACTGGAAATAAATTTATTTATTTATTCATTGGTGTTTAAGGTCACATACTTATGCACAATGGCTAATCTTGACCGTGACAGTTTTACAGGTGGAGGAAGCCGGAGAGAACCACCGAGCATCGATGATCAATTTTCCGCTCCTCAACATTTTAACTATGTTCAAGCTCCGCCCAAGCAGGGTTACAGCGGTTGAAGACATGTGCACCATCAACGTGCAGTACGCCTTAGTACAATGCCCCATGTAGGCAACCGGGATAAAGTGCCTTGCACAAGGACACAACGCGGGTCGTCCCGGACGGGGATCGAACTCGGGACCCCCAGCACAGAAGTCCAACAGTCTTCCACTGAGCCACCGCGCTCCACTGGAAATAAATATTGTTTAAACTAAACATGCCATGGTATGTATGGTGATGAATGTACACATAGGGCTCTGGGTATATAGTATGGGTATGTGAAAGAATATTAATAGTGAAATGAGTTCTGAATCTGTTTCATCGTGATTTCTCAACATTTTCATGATGACCCACTGATGTTAAGTATGCCGCGGCCTGGAGCCAAGACTATACAACTTTTACAGTTGTATTTTCTATAATTGTCTTTTATACCTATTGATATAACTGACTAAATGAATCTTTAGCTTATCAAAGATATGGCCGTCCACATAAAGGTCATTTCGATGGGGTTTTTTTTGTTTGTTTCAGCTTCGTCGCTCATTAGGCTAAAATGGATGCAACAATGAGATCCTGGACCAATGGGAGAACGTTTTGATTCTTTGAACTGAAGAATGCTGTTTCCTTGAATCTGAGCGATCGAAGGCAGATGAAATGGCTGATGTATTGAAATGCCATCTATGTGGACTGCCAATGGCATTTAGATATACCCGTAGTCTTTGTAATCAGATCCATTTCGCCGTTTGGTCTTTTTCACGAAATTTCATGTAACAGTAGGTGTTGGGCTGCTTCGCTTTGAGGGCCACAAGGGCTCCCAATAGGGGGCCCACCGGAAATTTCCCGGTGGCCCATACGGCCAGTCCGCCACTGGGATGACCAGTATGAAGTGCGGTACATGATAAGTAAATAAAAAGTTGGGAAGCCCGTATGTCACGACTCCTATATGTATTTATACACAAACAAATATCCAATAACTCTTAGTTTTGAACTGTAATTCCACTTCACTAATATTAAAATTACACCCGCCAGTGCAGATATAATAGAAAAGTTCGGGGCCACTTTGAGAAGGCCCCGAATAGATGACTCTAAAATCAACCATGATGTTACGCGTTTTTCAGCGCAATGTCGAAGTGTTGAAGACAAATCGAGGAAATCTTCAGATTCACCCGTCTATTGAGAGTCACTAAAAAGTTTAGAGACGTCTCAATAAAGAGCACTAAACTGCCGAGTCATTACTTTGCACAAAATTTTGGAGGAAAAAAAATTTAATGTGTCAAAAAAGTGCACTAAAATACCAAAACGTTACTGTGCACGAAAAAAGACGGACCATTCAATTGGATGCGTTTTCGCACTTGGTAAACCAACGGGTAGGAATAGGGGGCTCGGTGGCGTTTCGGTAACCGGTTTGCGTCAGATCACCGATGTTAAGCAACGTCGAGTCCGGTTAATCCTCGGATGGGTGACCGTCTGAGCGATCGATTCGGACTCCCGCGTTGTGTCCTTGGGCAAGGCACTTAACCCCGATTGTCTACATGGGGGCACGATGACGCCGCGTACTAAGGCGTACTGCTCGATGGAGCGCATTTCTTCAACCAATCTAACCCTGCCTGTGCTGCTGTGCGAAGTTACGATGTTGGGGAGCTGGCAGCTGCTCGTCGTTGCTCGGTGATTCGGTGGTTCTCTCCGGGTACTCCGGCTTCCTCCACCCGTAAAACTGTCACGGTCATGATTAGCCATTGTGCATAAGTATGTGACCTTAAACACCAATAAATAAATAACGGGCAGGAATCCTAAAATCTCTCGTTTGATTTGTATGGGGAAAATGGGCCACTTATATTTCCTTGCAAAAAATGCAGCATTTCGTTAAAAAATCTTTTTTTTCTACTTCGGTGAGTTTTTCGAGTGCAACTCCCCTGGGGATTTAATTTTAAAAAATCGTCTACAGTGAAAAAATGTTGCAAAGGTATTTCCAGTTCGTGCACACAAAGTCAACGGAGTATTCAAAGAAAAAAATTGTGGCTCTGAAATATTTTTTGCGGTGGCCCAGTAAAAAGCAATGAATGACCGAAGTAACAAAAATGGTTGGAATTTTTTGTCGAACAAAAACTTTACGGAGAAATGAAAAATTAAAATAAAATTATATTACATTAAACAAAATTAAATAAATTAAACGAATCAAAAGAAATACAAATATGCTGATCACCGAAGAAGCAGAAGAATCAAAACATGTGCATCAAACTTATCTCTTACAGAGGTTTTATAGAACGAGATCATTCCAAGACGGATATGGAGGAGAGAGGAGTATGTTGATTTATGGGCAGCATTAGATATGATCCACGAGGATGACATGATGAGTTGTTGGAGAAAATGTCCAAACGTCGAGGGCGATAAGAACCTTCGGAACACGTACTTAAAGAGACTGGCGAGAAATCTCATGCCCAAGGGTCGAGCGCGCATTATGTATTGAATAAATGAAGATTAATTATCCCTGTCCAAAAAAACCCTTTTTGTTAAAAGAAAAAAAAATTGTACAAATAAAAAAAAAATGTAAATATTTCTTATTTTTTTATTTATACATATATAAAGGAAAAATAAAAAATAAATTTAATTAAATAATGCAAATATCGGTCCAATACTTACCCAGCGGATTTAAAGGTGGTTGGTACTTTTGTAAGATTTTTGGGGTTCGACCAAAAGTATTTAAAGGTAACGTGACCTTCAAAATTGTGGTCGAAATTCTTTCGGTCAATAGTATTTTAGTGAACGTCGGAACTTTTGTCAACAGTAGAGTACAGCCAACGATCTATTCTTTTCCGGACGATTCACCCGGCTACAAGATCATAGTTCAACCTCAAAATCTAGTCTACTTACCTGCAACATTAGACACGATATATAGTATAGAAATTACGTTGATTGATCAAAATGGTGAGTTATTAGATCCTTGAGGAGAATATGCGACGATACGATTTCACACTAGGGTAATTAAAAATAAACAAATAAATAAATAAATAAATAAATAAATGTAGGATTTTTTTATTTTATATATAAACAGTAAAAAGAAAAGAGAATAAATAAAATTAAAAGTAAATTAAATATATACAAAAAGAATAAAATAAAAAAATGACAAGAAACATCCCCAAAAAAGTAAACATAGCCAAAGAACAGAAAGATAAGATTTATAGAGCATTAGAAAAATGAAGCAAACCGATGAAAATAAAATTAAGTCACGAAGATCTGGTGGTGGCCAATAACCGGGATGAAAATCACTTGGACTCCAACGAAAATCAATAGAATGGCGAAAGCACATCGCAATACACATAGGATTGACCCTGAGCCTGAACCCCTGCTCAACTGAGATATAATTTGAAAACGAGAGGTGGTTTCTTGAGATTGCTGGCGGGAACTGGCTTCCAAGGTATTATCCATTCTCTCAAAGACCATATTATCGGCTTTGGGTGTCAGTGCTCTTTTGGGACTGGCTATTTTGGGTTTACAAAAAATAATGGGAAGCAATCAGTATTTCAAAAAGGGAAGATCCGTGTGTCGAACCGAAATGAATGGTAAAAAATTGTATCTGGAACCCATGAAGGGTTGTGCATTCAATACATATGGAGATGGTTTATATCTGAAGAGAGGAAAGAATATATCGATGGTCGGCGAAGGTCTGACATTATGTCCGAATTCACCTTGTAAAAATATATCCATTATCAGGATGTTATTAAAACTAAATAAAATAGAGATTTAAAAAAAATTAAATTAAATTAATAACATAAAGAAAAAATATGGAATTAATAAGTAAAATATATATTCCAAAATATCACCAGCTCCTTTCTCCTGAAATATCTACCTTAGATCTCGTGAAGAAAGATGATAAAGGGAATAAATTTTGTGTGGAGCAAATCAAAAAGATTCATCACGATTTGACGACGGAACAAGACAGACGTCTTGTGCTTCACAATCAATATGCTTGAGTCGTAAAATTTGTTTACGTAGTTGCTGTAGCTCTCATAACAGTGTCTATGGGATTAAGAATTACCTGGGTGAGTCTCTTATCCACTATAGCAACAATTCCTGTGTTGTGTGTTGATCCTCATAGAGAGCATAGCCGTTACTATTTGATTGTTCAGTTCGATAGGAAAACTCATTATCAAAACCTTACTGTCAAAAGCAGACAAACACAAAAACATTGCGTGAAACTCCTTTCCATGTGTGACATGATATCCAAAGTGTTGAGAGACAGACAGATGTCTGATAACGAGTATCGTCACATTCTCAGTGAAAGAGATAAATTCGATGCTAGGAAAGAAGGCATAAGAATGAAGATGCATCAGATTCTCAAAGAGGAGATAAAAATGACCTGATAGAAAAATGTCAATAAGAAGCTAGCGAATCGTTTTGTAAACATTTAGGAACAGATGTGAAAATATAATATATACTGATTCAAGAGAGAAAGTGTAATAGAGACATATGTGAAGAAATAGCATAAAGGATGAAATATAATAGTTCTAATATTGCATGTTTGTGTACAAGAAGTCGTGCAAAGAGTTTAATGACATGTTGTTGTTGTCCAACCAACCATATACAATTTTGCTGGGGATTTCAAAATCCCGAGAATGTCAAATTGAATAGGTGACCGACGATTTTCTTTGCGTTATGTTGTGCGAGAGAGCCTGGGTTATTGAGAAAACATTCTAGTTTTTGTCTTCCGGCAGTTTAAAAAATGTCAAGGTTAACCGAAAATCAGAGGTTGCGTGCCATTGGTATGCATGAGACTGGGATACATCCAGATGAGCTCACTGCTGAGTTTGGAGACACTGTGGCCACTACTTACCATCTCATTGGAAGGTATAGAACCATTGGATCTACTGCCGACCGACCGCGTTCAGGTCGACCAAGAGTTACGACCCCTGCACAAGACCGACACATCAGGACGTCTTACTTGTAGGATCTCTTCCTTCCGGCGACGAGTACAGCAGCAATTACTCCTAGTACAACTAACAATACAATCAGTGCATAAACTGTCCGCAACAGACGTGCTGAACACGGCATCCGAAGTAAGCATCCATAACACGGACCAATCCTAACTCAACGTCATCGTACCGTCAGAATGGAATGTGTACGTCAGCGTGTTCGCTGGACTCAGCAGCATTGTAGCACAGTTCCTTTTAGTGATGAATCACGATTTTGTCTATGGCGCGCTGATGGTAGGGCAAGAGTGTATCGCCGACGAGGAGAAGGGCTTTCTGATGCTCACGAGCGGAAATGCGACCGTTTCGGCGGGGGTAGTGTAATGATTTGAGCAGGAAATTCACTGCACTATCGAACGCAGTTGATCTACATCGATGGTAATCTGAATGGACAGCGATATAGGGACGAAATTCTTAATGCTGTTCTGTTGTTGTCCCGTTACTCAACGCTAACGTCGGATTGCAGTTATTCCAGCAAGACAATGCCCGATGTCACGTGGAGCATATCTGTCGTGACTTTCTTGAGGAGCAGAGCATCGACCCTCTTCCCTGGCCCCCACTTTCGCCAGATTTGTCGCCAATCGAGCATCTTTGGGATCAACTGGACCGTCGGCTACGACTTCATGATCTTCAGATGTTAGACGATTAATGTAATGTTCTTAGGCAAGCGTGGTATGCAGTACCACAGGGTTACATACGGAGACTTATCAGCTCCATGCGCGGTCAATGTCTTGCCATCCAAGAGGTAAACGGTGGACATACACGCTATTGAATGCATGTGTGAATTTTTCATTTCACCCCATGTCTGAATTACGACGTCCTGACGTGACGCAGGCAACAGTAAGAACATAAAATTATGCAAATTCATACAGCCACACTCGAAGTGAGATTTTACAATAATTTGTTTATGATTAAAGTCGATAATACTAAAAACAAATTGCTCCTCGAAGTTTATTATACTTTCTTTTTTGACTCAGTATATAAAAAAAATTATTTTTCTATTATGTTATTTTTTTCCCATCACAAAACAATATCTCATATCATACCATACTGAGAATGGGCACGTTTTAAAAGGCGAATTCGGACCCAATGACAGACCTCTACCATCAATCAAATTCTTTCCTCTCTTTAGATAGGGACAGTCTCCAGGAGATTGAAATACGCCGCAACCTTTCGTGTGTTTCAAATACAATCCTTTTGACTCGATACACAACTCCTCCTCGCTTCAGAAACAATCCACTCCCCATTATGATCTGTGCATGAGAACTGGCCAATCCCGACAGAGCTCCTATACCGAAGGCCGGCAACATGGTTTTGGTGAGAATGGGTAATGCCTTCGTGGGCAATCCCACCAACAATCCTAAGAAACCACCTTTCATTTTCAAATTGTATCTCAATTGCACGGGACTCAGTTTCACAGTTAGTCTTCTTCGATTATGATGAGCTTTACCTATTCTATTAATTTGCATTTGGTCCAAGCGATTTTGTCGTGTCCATTGTTCAAGTCTTGATGACTTAATGTCAATCTAACAGCTTCTAATGCTGTGCGAAGTTTGTCTTTCTGACCTTCGGATATATTTACGTTTTGTACTATGTATCTTGTCATTATTTGTTGTTTTTTTTAATTTTTTGGTTAAAAAATTTTTTTAATTAAAATTATTTATTTATTTATTTTTACTTCCTATTATATATATAAATTGATTTAATTCTTTTTTAAAAAAGAAATTTGTTAATTTAATTTATTTTCCTATTCTGCCAAAAAAATTATAAAGAAATATATTTTTCTTTGTTTTGTTTGTTTAATAAACTGTTGAAGAGATTGTGTTTTCTTAAATTTCTCTGATGTGAAATCACATCACTGCAGGTTCACCCCGAAGATCTAACAACTCTCCATTCTGATCCGTTAATTCAGTGTTAATACTGTATAAAGTATGAGTTATCACAGGCAGAGAGACTAGATTTCGAGGTTGCTCTATGATCTTATAGCCTGGAGAAACTTCTAGAAAAAAACGAATAGATTGTTGCCTGTGTGCAACCATTCACGTAACTTCCAGAGATCACGTCCACGTTCACCAAAATGCTGTTGACAGAAGAATGTCCACCACATTTTCCGATGTCACATGTCCTTCGTACATGTTTCAATCGAATCCCAACATGTTTCCAAAGGTTTCAGCTCCTCTAAAATCCATTCAATAACTCTTCCTCGTGTCCAATATCGTTTGCAGAGTGTTGATGGCAGTTATGTTGATGGCAGTTCCATCTTGACCGTCGATCTTCTTTCTAGTATGAATGAGTTCATTCAAATTGACTATGTTGTAACTGCCTTTGGAAATGTGAATCGTGAACCAATCCATTCTGTTTGAATACCATAACATATTATTTTTCTCTGTGATGTTGGGAAACGAATAGTACATCTCCAGATTTACCAGCGCCATCTCATACTTCTTATCCTTCTTCAATTCGATCGGTGGATTGAATTTCATCATCATTCGAGTCTTGTCATCACTCACCGCGATCGAAAAAGAATCTTTTGCAGTCGTATTATCAGTTGTTCTTTTTGTGTTCTTGGCTATCCTTTCTACAACATCTTTTTAAAATATTTTTTAATAATCGTATATTTTATTTTTTTTATTTTTATTTTTTACTTTCTACTTAATATGATTATTTTTTCTCATTTATTAAATGCAATCATCCGGAAAATTAAAAAAAACGTCAAATCCCTTCCTATATTTTTCATAATATTTACCACTCATCAGATCGATAACCATGAAATTATAAGGTGTGCAATCCCACCTCAACTTCACACCGATTCTGTTTCTCCAACATCAAGTCATCAAATATCATGAGATTTCTGGGCATCGAATTCAAGTCTCAGGGATCCTGCATGTCGTTCGCATTTTCGTAAAACTGACATTCCACATTGGACGTTTTATCATTTCCGAGTTCTCTCAATGTTTCTTGCAAGATCATTGTGAGTGACGGATCACATTTTCGAATTGGATTCGGTTATCAAAGATTCTCATTATAACATCCATTGGAAGGTTTGTGCTCAGAGTTTTTCACACTAATTCATAATCGAGTTGAAAGCGACACTTTCCAAACACGAACAATGTTTCATAATCCAACCACTCCAATCACAACCACAGATTCATCAACAAATTCGTCTTTCCACAATTCGATTTTCCCACTATCAATCCTCTTATGTTTTTTGGAAAGAGTTTATGATTCGACCTCTCAGTCTTTTGTGTATTCCATGATAAATGATTACTTTCCATTCTATTTGCGTATTTTTTGCAAGTTATTATTTTTTTATTCTAAAACTAATCTTTTTGTTTTTTTTATTATATAAGAAAAATAAATTCGTTTTTTTTCAATTTATGTTTCTTTCAATCCAAATCTGCTGTTCAACATTTTAGCGAGTTCCTGAATTGACACCGCACTAGAACCCTTGAAATTCCAAGTTTCATGTTTGCTAGAATATCCTCCAATTTTAATAATTTCACTCAATTAGCTGGTCTTATCTGCTTCTGAATTACATTGGCACTCCTCTTGCCAGCCACCGAAGCAATTCTAGTGCTCACTTTCATCATGGCTTTTGTACCCACCACATCCATGGTGGGTTTCTTTCCAACCTTCACGGTGAAAGATTTGATCTGTTTCGCCACATCACTGATGAAGGCACATGACAGAGCTACCATTAACAAATCCAGCAAACCCGATCCACCATAGACATAAGATCTCATAAATCCTGTTCTTTATCACTAACATATTTCTTTCATTTTAGTTTGTCTTTTTAATTAAATAATAATTATTTTGTAATTTAATTTAATTCAATTTTTTTTACTTCCTATTTCATTTACTATTATTTTTTATATTTCCCTTTTCAACTCATTCATGATCGATTTATAACTTTCTCTATTCAACACCTTCTGTCATAACAATTCATCACATATCCTCACCAACTCGTTTGTCACTTTGGTATTACGAGTTTCTCGACTCGCCATCAAGAGATCTAATCTCTCCAGCAGGGCATTAGGATCACAAGGATTGATAGTGGTGGTCATCATTCCCTGTCCAGTGACCAATTTGATGACTGCTTTATTCGCCTCCCATATGGGTTTCTCCACTTTCTTCCACTTCGAACTTCTGCTCACTTTTGGTCTCATCTCTCTACAATCGATATTTTTTCTCACGACATTCATATGAACCATGAGACTGCCGTATATTTTGAAATCCTCTTCCTCATATTCGTTGGGTTTTAGCCAACATGAGAAGATTCCACAACCCTCTAGTACCTTCGTATTCTCGATCTTTGATGGTCAGATTATTTCCACATTTTTGTCATCTATGTAGAGACTGCCACCATCTCCCTCATCTGATATAAATTCACGTAATCTTTGGGTTTCATATTGTTGGCATCTACCATCGGATCACTGATTGTGCTCGCTGTAGTAACCGTCAATAGTTCACTCTCAGAATCGGTCTCAATTCTATCTATCCTGGATGGACTCGACGGAAGACACTGAACAGAAGTAGGATGCGGGTATGCTGGAGACGATGGCGTATAACAAGGTTGACCAAAGCAAATGATGTGTAATTCAGAACGTAAAGTTCGTAGGATCTGTAACTGGGTGCCCTGCTTTTTTTTCAATGGTTTCAACTCTTTGATGATTTCTCTTTTCATTTCTTCCTGATTTCTGTCACAGGTTTGAACAACTTGCTTGTCTCTCGTTTCATCTTGATATCCCCCCAATCGTTTAGCCATATTGCTGTCTCAAATATTCCTCTTCAATTCTAGAAATTGACGAACCTTCTCATCTCTCAACTTAGGATCTTTGATCTTTAAAAATGACATGCTTTTTAAAAATATTCTTCCTTTTGTTTCTTTTGTTTTTTTTTTAGAAATTAAAATTTAAGTTATTTTCTCTTTCTTTTTCTATATATAAGAGAAAAAAATAATGAAACTGCTCTTAAAGGTCGAGTCCCTATTTTTAATTTCGACTCTCTCGAAAAATCAATTACAAATATAACAGAATCCACATTAAAATAACATGGAGCAAAACAACAATGTGTTTCTCTTTTCATTTCTTCTTGAATTTCTGTCACAGGTTTGAACAACTTGTTCATCTCTCGTTTCATCTAGATCTCACCTATGTGTTTAGCCATATTGCTCTCTTGAATATTCATCTTCAAATCTGGAAATCGACACACATTCTTGTCTCTCAACTTGGGATCTTTGATCCTTAAAAATGACATGCTTCATTTTTTAATACTTATATTTTTTTATTTTATATTTTATTCTGTATTTTATTTTTTTATTCTTTGTTTCTTTTTACTTAATAATATATAGAAGGAAAAAGGAGGGGACAAAATTTTCACCCCTCTGTGAGATCTGTCAAATCGATCCATTCCAGTGGGAAAACCATGTAAATTGCAAATGGAAAATCACATGTTTTTACCATTTTGATGATTGAAAATCTTTTACATGCGAGACATCCCTGTCAAATTGACCAAATCTTTTGATGAGACACTTGAAGACACAGAAAGAAAATTACACGTTATGACATTTTGACTAACAATTTTGTAATTTGACATCAGAGATATTTTGGCAAATCGATCAAATCGAGAGAGGAAACAATTAATAACCCCAGTAAAAAACACGGTTTGGCTTGGTCTTCAATTTCGTCTCGAATTTGCGAATCTTCACTGTTACCTTGGGTAAAGATGCAGTGATTTCTCGGACTGGGCCAGAACTGGGTGATTTTGAAACTTTTTAAAGATTTGCTAAGCTTTATTTTTGCTCTTAATTAACACTTAAAATGTTCACCCCCATGTTGCATATTATCTCGTGGGTTATACAGAAACAAGCTCTAGTGGGCCTGTTTTTTTTTCTCTAGAAAAAAACTCCAAAATTGCAAGAAGCCTCTACTGTGCCAGAAGTCCCAATTATACACTACTAACAAAGGCTGAGAATCTTACAATGTTCACATTCATCCATTGATTAAAAGATGACACACATGGAAGCTAGCAATCCACAAAATGAAAAGAAAGTCTATAGCAATCTCTATCCTATGCGAGTGATGATGGAACATAAGCCAACGGAATTTGCCATGATGAGAATCCCGTGAGAATTTATAATTATAAAAAAAAAACATTTTCGAAAAAGGTTACATGCTGAAATGGACCCTAAAAATCGTCATCATAGTTTTCTACACTTCTCTCACCACTTATGAGATGGAAGTGCTGGACTATGAAGAGGTCACTGGAAAGTTTTATAAACAACAATTGCAAAACATTGTTTGTAAAATAAAACAAAATAAACGATTTTTTTGCTCACGATAATATATACTGAGTCAAAAAAGAAAGTATAATAGAAACATAGGTGAAAATGGCATAAAGGATGAAATATAATAGTTCTAATGTTGCATATTTGTGGACAAGAAGTCATGCAAGGAGTTTAATGACTTGTTGTCCACCCAACCGTATACAATTTTTTTACGGATTTCACAATAGCATGTGCTACCCGTGAATGTCAAATTGAATGGGTCACCGACGATTTTCTTTGTGTTATGTTGTGCAAGAGAGACTGTGTTATTGAGGAAACATGCTAGTTTTTGTCTTCCAACATTTTAAAAAATGCCAGGGTTAATCAAAAATCAGAGGTTGCATGCCATTGATATGCATGAGGCTGAGATACCTCCAAATGTGCTGGCTGCTGAGTTTGGTGTCACTGTGACCACTATTTACCATGTCATTGGAAGGTATAGAACCACTGGATCTACTGCCGACTGACTGCATTCAAGTCGACCAAGAGTTACGACCCCTGCTCAAGACTGACACGTCAGAACTCCTCACTTGTGGATTGCTTCCTTCCAGCGACGAGGGCAGCAGCAATTTACTCCCGGTGGAACTAACAATAGAATCAGTGCACAGACTGTCCACAACAGACTCGCTGAACATGGCATCCAAAGTAGGCATCCATACCATGGACCAATCCTAACCCAACACCAACGTCCCGTCAGAATGCAATGGGTATGTCAGCGTGTTCACTGGACTCAGCAGCACAGTTCTTTTTAGTGATGAATCACGATTTTGTCTATGCCATGTTGATAGTAGGGCAAGAGTGTATCGCTGATGAGGAATGGTTTTCTAATGCTCGCGTGCGAGAATGCGACCGTTTCGGTGGGGGTAGTGTAATGGTTTGGGCAGAAATTTTGTTCCACCATCGAACGCAGTTGATCTTCATCGATGGTAATCTGAATGCACAGCAATATAGGGACGAAATTCTCAACTCTGTTGTTGTCCCGTTGTTCAGCACTAATGTTGGATCGCAGTTACTCCAGCAAGACAATGTCACATGGAGCGTATCTGTCATGACTATCTTGAGGAGCAGAGCATCAAACTTCTTCCCTGGCCCCCACTTTCGCCAGATTTGTCGCCAGTCGAGCATCGTTGGGATCAGTTGGACCGTCGGGTACGACTTCGTGATCTTCAGATGTTAGGCGATTTACGTCATGTTCTAAGGCAGGAGTGGAATGCAATACCACAGAGTGACATCCACAGTCTTATCAGGGCCATGCGCGGTCGATGTCTTGCCATCCAAGAGGCAAACGGTGGACATACAGGCTATTGAATGCATGTGTGAACATTTCCTTTCACCCCTTGTCTGAATTGCGACGTCCTGGCGTGATGCTTGCAACAGTAAGAACATGAAATTATGCACATTCATACAGCTAGACTCGAAATATGAATTTACAATAATTTGTTTGGGATTAAAGTCGACAATACTAAAAATATTGCTCTGCGAAGTTTATTATTCTTTTTTTTGACTCAGAATATAAGAAGAACTGAAAAGAAATAATTAAAATAAAATAAAAAAATTATGGGCATAATAAATAAAATAGAAGATGTACTAGAAGATGATAGTATTGAACAATACGAAGTACATGAATATAAACCACGTAACAGAAACCGATCATAACATAATCCCTTCATTCATCCCAGTGAGAGTTATCTTTTGGTACAACTATGATTGACAAAAGAACAGATGATAGTGATTGCACTTATGATAGCATCATCACTCTAGCCAACAACAGTATAATGCATTTATTCAGTATCATAAGATATTGATTATCCATTCAAAAGATAGAATCCGTGTATCATCCAGGTCAGACCATGATGATACTCTTAAAATATCCCTACAATTTTTTCAATACAAGATATCTCAATCAATGGTGAGGGAAAGACACTACCCTTGAAGTGAGTGTCAACAACGTGGGCACGAGAGTGAGACAGAAACATATCATTCAAACCTCAGATCTCAAAGCATCATTTTATTTCAGGATACCTTTGAAACATATTTTGGGATTCTCCTATACCGATTTAAACACAACCTCACACTAGTGCATGGGGTGCCTAAGGCCTAAGGCAGACAACGATGCCATCGTGAGAGCTGCCAATATGGATGCTGGAAGGGTGAAACTGAGCAGGATATCTTGGTTCATGCCACATGTGAAGCAATGCGATCTGGAAAATTCAAACTCTACAAGACCAACGAATTGAAAACTCTGTTACCAAACAGATATAAAAAATGAGACAGTGTAATATGGTCAGCATTCCCAGAATGAAACAGGTCTATTGAACACTGGTGGTGAAATATTTGGAATAACTGCATTTCACACTAATAGGCTTTCAACCAAAGAGGATGGTTTACAAGAAAGGATGTCCATCCCAATTCGATCATGTGAATGTGAGAAACATGCACGTGAAGCCATGATATATCCTGCCATAGATTATAACGTCTCCCATAAGAAGAATGACTTTTGTAGGATGTACTCTGATGGTGCAGACTTCAGATTAAAATATCATTGTCTGGACGAATTGATAAGCAATCCGAACATCAGTCTTACAGAATACAAGATGCTCTATCCTCTGTTTGTCTACATACAGAGTGAGAGACTCAAGAATAGTATTTTATATATTTAGATCAAGATGCAGTTCGATAGAAATACACCTATGCAAACTGAAGCTTTTGCTCCATTCATTTGCAACAAATTTTTATTTCAACTGGATGGAAATAAGATATCTGTCATTAGGTAAAAAATAATATATTTTTGAATAAATAAAGAAAAAATAAAAATAATTATAAGAATATATTTTTATTTAATAAAGTGCAAAAAACTCAAATAACTCGAGAATGTTTTTATTATTATTTTAAATTAAATGCATTTTATTTTTTTTAAATCTAAAACAATTATAACATTATTTTTTTCTAAATCTATTTATTTAAAGGATCATATTCGATCAAAAGAGATACCACAGATGTCGCAGTTTTAGAATTAGCTGAAATGGACTTGATATTAATTCTGTCTCCCAGTTCAACTTGCAAAGACGTGGTGGATACGTTCGTTCTAGAATATTGATTGTCAGGCTTCTCGGTGTTATATATTTCATTCACAATTCCTTTCACCTTGACATTGCTGATTGCTTTTTTTCCATGTCATTAGTAGTCATTTGAATGTTGTTCCTCCGATCGGAATGGAATAACCAGTCATCTATGCAGTGGTCTGCCCCGCCGTTTCTGAAGGACCATTCTGATTTACCCAAATCTAATGCTCTGACCTCTTTGACCCATATCATTATCAATTGCCTCAGGTATTTTTTTTTCATGATCAGAGTGCAGACCTCCATCATGTGTATGGGATCTAGTATATCCGTGATTCTATGATCTCCAGTGTGTACTTTCTATCTTATCACCAGTCTTCTATACTTTGGGGTCATCCATGTAGCCTCTGCTGATGAATTAAATAGAAATTCCAGGTCAGTCTCGAGACTGAATGCTCTGTGGCCTCCCATGGCGATTCCAAACTTTATCATTCCTCCAGAGTTTTTGTTCAGATATGAATTCAGCATCTCCATCCTCAATTTTCGATAGACTAACTGCGATTTAAGATTTTGTAATCTTAACTGGTAGAATGCTAAGTTATTTTTGGTCATCAAAGTTTGTTCATGTGTCTTTGCCTTGTTACAATTTATGGGAGAGTGCCAAGAGGCACTCTCCCATAAATTGTAACAAGGCAAACCCATATAGACTAAGTAATTTCACTTATACAATAATATGAAGCACATCCACAGAATATGACACCTTTAGGCTGGGGTACCTGCTTTTCCTATTAAAGCCCTGATGGTGGCTTCTAGCACTCTATCAGTTAACAGTCTTGTTCAATCTGGAATCCACATCGTCTCCAACTCGTTCTTGACATTCACCTTGATTATCTTTTGTTCTTTAGTATCCACATATATCTTATCTGTCATTTTCTGGAATCTGTGGGTTCAGCTAGGTTTGATATCTTATTTGCATTAACTTTCATTTCCGAATTCATGGTCTTGTTGATGTAAGAATCTCTGAGATGGTTACTGAAACGCACCGGGGAATCATCTGCATAACTCATGTTGGCATCGGTCGGATCCATGGGGTCGATGATGCTCACTAATTGTTTCAATTTTAAGTCTAGATCTATGTTCATGTTTCTATCCATGCAAATATCTCTCAAGAATCTCTCAAAATCTTCGTCTCTCTTATTCGCATTATTTTTACTGGCAGCATCGCTGAGCTCTACCGATTTGGAATGATTATAAAGCTTCGGAAAATTCATATTTAATGGTTCTTATCGAGATTCATATCTCCTGATGAAATGATCATTCAGGTAAGTGTCATGTAAGTGTCAGAGTTTCCACCACTATAACCTCTATCTATGCTAGTTGTGGTCTTTGTCTTTTTGGTAGGAACATCCAAATTTATTGACTGTATGTTTTTATTTATACAGTTATACAGTTTTATTTATTTCTATTTTTTTCTTCCCTATATTTATAAATCTGCATGAAGTGAATTAATTCAATTTTAAAACAATAAAAAAGAGTTGCTAGATTTCCCACTGTGGTCAGTTACCTACTCATAACGCATACATTTCACATGTGCATGTGCAATAAACAAATTCTCTCTCTCTTTAATATAAATCGTTAAGGATGTCTTGAAAATAATGTCCCAAATGCCATCTCTTGAGAACGTGCAGACATAAATGCCCACAAATAAAACTTGATCCAGAGTCTGTACTCGTTCTGTATTGCAATAGACGAGCAATATCAAATACTTCCTTAATTCGTTAGGTGGTACATTCCTGTAACTATTGAACTAATTTTGCTTTTCCTAAAAGGAAAAGACATTTCGTCCCCTGAGTTCCAATGTGTTCTATGTGCCTACTGGCAGATAGAACACATTAGAACTCAGGGAACGATTTGTCATTGTAAGGGAAAAAAATGTTCTTTCTTCCAAAACTTTACAAGAGTGGAATTCTCGAGAGCGCTCTTACAGATTTCATTAAAACTTCGCAAGGTCATAGATGGCTATACTTTGTCTTGACAATAAGCTTTCCACTTCGGGTGTTAACTGTCTTCTGCCAGAACCCGCCACAAAACGCCCAATTTTTCATTGGACGATGTCTCCTGGATCAAATGGGCGGATGACCTTAAATATTCACAGATTTGTCACAAATACACTTTTTCATAAACATCTTGTAACAAAAGTTTACCAAAATTATTTTTTGTGCAAAATTTTTCAAAAACACCAAAAATAGGCCGGAAAATCTAACATTTTGGCCTACAATCTCGGCACTGTGAATCATCAGAACACCAGTCATGGACTGACTAGTAAGAATGTATTGTATCATTATCATAATTGCAAAAGAAATTTCGATTTTTCTGCAATGTGTCCAAATGTGTCCAAAATGGCCGCCAAAAGGAGAAAAAATGCCTAATTTTTTATTGACCAAGACGTCCTGGTACGAAAGGGCTAAGGACCTGAAATTTTCACAGATTTGTCATAAGTACAATTTTCCATAACCAACTGGTAACAAAAATTTAGCAAAACTATTTTTTACTGCCAAAATTTTTCAAAACATCCAAAAATAGGCCTGAAAATCGGACATTTTGGCCTGCAATCTCGGCACTGTGAATTTGCAGAAGACCAGTTATGGACTGAATAATAAGAATGTAAGGTATCATTTTTCATAAATGCAAAAGAAATATAATTTTTTTTCCACAATGAGTCCCAAATGGCCGTAAAGCATGATCTTTTTTAAAATCCTAGATCTCATAACTAACAAATGATGGGTTACCATATGTTAAATCAACGCACTCCATGATCATAGTGGAATGACATGTATCCTAAGAAGCTGTGTGAGCAACTGTCAGACTTCCCAACAAACTAACTCCACAAAGCAGGGTTAGTATTGGTTGAAGACAGGTGCACCATCAACGTGAAGTATGCCCCAGAACACATCGCCACCGTGAGCCCACACAGGCAGCCTTGCCCAAGGGCACAACAGGGTTGCCACAGGTGAGATTCGATTCCCCCAAAAATACAATTCAGGAAAAAAGGAAATATTGTGATGGGGCATGGGCCTGGGCCTGGGGAGGGGGATGTCAAGATTCAACATTAGAGCTGGGGAGGGGCCAATACTCAAGGATGAGAGCAGACATAGTGACGTGGGGACCAGCGGTAAGAAGATATTTATCCCCCCCCCCCCCAAAAAAAAAAGAGAAAAATTTAGTCCTGACATTCTGAGGTGGACAATCGTCCCCGAGCACTGTCACCCGACGCCCGCTTAATATTACGCTCGACAACCGACCATCGTTGGTAACAATGACACTTCAAGCTGGTGAGTAGGTAATAAATGCCGATTCAAAATCACTTGTACACGATTTCGTACATGTACACGTACATCGATGTACACCTCCATAGGATTTAGTGTTAAAATCGTGTACAGGTACACGATTTGTCGTTTTTTATGGTGATACAGAATCGGCTTTGCCGATTCTACATCACTGGATTCTATATACATATCGCTCAAGAGTGAAAAAATGTATGAAATTTTATGGAAAAAAATGTATACCGTCTGATACAGAATCGGTAAATGTGTTTCCCCCATAGGATTCAGTGTTAAAATCGCGAGCAAAAAACGTGTTGCCGTTTCTGTATCATCATCAAACAGTGGTTTGCCGATTCTAGATCATCCGTGTCTGTACACGATTTTAACACTGAATCCCTATGGAGGCGTACACGGAAATCCATTTGTGGATTCTACATCAGAAATCGATTTATGTTCGGTACATGGAAAGAGGTGATACCGAACTGGCAAACCCACTGCCACGTTTCCCGATGAAATAAAAAAAGTGATTGATATATATAGGAGAGAAAACAAATATAAATAAAATAGTTATTTAAAAAAAATAAATATATCAAATCGAATAGATAATAATAAAAAAACGTAAATCATGTGCGCTTCCCAGACTATTAGAGCGAGGTTTCTTTTAAACATGCTGATGAGAGCATACGCAATCTGCGTGAACAAAGAACTACGTCCCATCTTGTTAGAACGATGCGTCGGATGTCGGGATCATCTAGACTTCAATCACGAGAATCATTTGTGTCTGACGATGGAAAGGGAAGATATGGTGGTCAAGTATTTTGAACCGGCGTTCGAACGCGTTAGATTCGACGATGTGATCACACTTTGGAAGAGATTAGTCTTCTGTAAGAATCAAGACAAGCCTACAGTTTCGGAAGAACTGAAATTGGAGCGTAGAAGTCTGACTTTAGAAGACAAGGGATGCATCATGAAATTATTGTTCAATGAAGCATACGTCTAAGTTTTCTCGTTGATATAAAATAAGGGAGAATAGAAAATAAGACTAAATACATACATAAATGTTTTATCTAATATTAGAAAGAAAAAAAAATACAAAAATGAGAACCAGAAGTAAATTGTATCCGACGTTAGATGACGACGAGGATGAGAAGCCGAACGGCGTTTTGCCGACGGCACCGTCGCTAGAAGAAAACAAAAGAGGAGAGAGGTATCGCATCGATCAAATCAATAGAATCCAAGCATATTTAACTCGAGAGAGAGATTCTCGCCGTTCTCTCAAGAAGAAGTATTCGCGTTTCGTGAAATTCGTCAATGCGATCGACACGACACTCATCACGATTTCCATGGGTTTACACGCGGCCGGCATCGGATTGTTGTCGACCGCGATCGGCATTCCGATCGTGTTGACCGTAGAAGGAGTGGCTATTGCCGCCGGATTGTTTAGCACGCTCGGAAACTTTTTGAGTAGGAAATTATATCTGAAGGCGAGGAAACACGACAAGATTCGCATCTTGGCCGACTCCAAGATCGACACGATATCCGAAATGATCTCGATGGCGCTGAAAGATGGTAGGATATCGGATGGAGAATACTTCACAATATTGGGTGAGAAAACGAAATACGAAGCCATGAAAGAAGTCGTGAGAATCAAGACTCGTCAGATCATCAAAGAAGAGATGAAGGTTCTCTCATGGAAAAGGGGAGGAAAGAGGCTAGGGAGGAATTCAGTAAGATGATAGAACTCAAGAGCAGCGATTGAAAAAATATATATATATAATAAGAACAGAATTTTAAAAAAAAAAAATTAAATTTATATATAAAATAAAAACGAAATTAATTTAAATAACTCTTAAAAATGTATTGTGTAAAGTGTAAGAGAGTTACCGAGATGAGTAATTCTCGAGAAGTACGAACTAAAAACGATAGACAGATGCTTCGCGGAATTTGCGACGTGTGTGGTTCTATCAAGACTCGATTCGTCAAAAAAAAGAATGCGAGCAAAGGTAAAGGCATCGTCAATAAAATGATCAATAATCTACCTTTTGAAATGCTAAGGCCTGGTCACAGTTTCACGGGACCCGGAACGAAATTGAACAAGAGACTCAACGCCGATCTGACTCCTAAATCTTGGAGCAAACCTCTGAATAGGGTGGACGCGGCCGCGTATGATCACGATCTGTGCTATGCCGGACATCCCGACACCAAGACTCGCAACGACATCTGCGATAAAAACATGTTGGGGAAATTGAGAGGCATATCGAATCCGACCAGGAGAGAGAAGATAGAACGTTCGCTGGTCGGCAATCTGATCGGTGCAGAACGTCGATTCGGATGGGGCGTTCAAAAAAGGCACATCTGAAAAGAAGAAGAAACGATTATTGACGAGCAAATTGGCCGAGGAGTTACACAAACCCATCGTGCATAAATTTCGAAACAGAAGGGTGTTCGTGAAGGGTTTGGATGATATTTGGTCTGCCGACTTGGTCGACATGAGATCGTTTTCGAGGTGGAACAAGGATATCAAATATCTATTGACGGTCATCGACGTGTTTTCCAAATACGGTTGGATCAGAGCTTTGAAGAATAAATCAGGATCTTGCGTCACCGAGGCTCTGAAGAGCGTGTTCGATTCGTCTTCTCGAAAATCGAGTAAATTGTGGGTGGATAAGGGAAAGGAATTCTACAACAAGCACGTTCATCGATTGGTCGACCTCTACTCGATCGAAAACGAAGAGAAAGCCAGCGTGGTGGAACGTTGGAATCGAACGATGAAGGAAAAGATGCACAGATACTTCACAGCGAATTCGACCGAGAAATACATATACGCTCTGAACGGTCTGGTCAAAGATTACAACAACACGCGACACAGATCGATCAAGATGACTCCCGTGGAAGCTAGCGATCCTCGAAATGAAAAACGGGTCTACGCGAATTTATATCCTGAAAGATCTAAGATTAGGAAGAAGTCTAGAACGCCGAAATTTGCGGTCGGTGATCGAGTGAGAATCTACGCTTATAAGAAGCACTTCGAAAAGGGTTATACTCCTCGATGGACCTCGAAAATCTTCATGATAATCAAAATATTTCACACCAATCCGGTGACTTACGAAATCGAAGCTTTGGATGGAGAAGAGATCATCGGAAAGTTTTACGAACAACAATTACAGAAGACAAAGTTTTGATAAAGAAAACAATTTTTTTTTATTTACTCTCTTTAACATTTTCTTGTTTACACACATATATATATAGGAGAGAAAAATAATAATAAAACAAATAATTAAAACTATTTTTAGAAAAAAAAGCAAGCTAATTAATAAACAAAAAAAAACAAAAATCCTTTAAAAATGACAAATATACTAGATATAGCACAAAGCATAGTGAAAGATGAAAAGTATTCAAGAATATGAGGTTCACGAATATGAACCGGTGACCGGAACGAGTTTGAACAATGCGGGAGAGATAAGAATCAAAGTCGAAACTCAAGATCTATTCGCCCATCCTAGCGAGAGTTACATAGTGGTGCAGGGACGTCTCACCAAGGAAGATGGGAGCGACTACGCCGGCGACGACACGGTTACTCTAGCCAATAATGGCATCATGCATCTATTCAGTAATATAAAATACATGCTATCCGGACAAGAGATAGAATCTGTGTTTCATCCCGGTCAGGCCACCACGATGTTCGGACTCTTGACGTATCCTGATGATTTTTCGAAATCCAGAGGACTTAATGAGTTGTGGGTGAAAGACACCATAGGCCCTGCTAGCACCGGCGCCTCCGCGATATTCGACTACGTCGTCAAGACATCCAGACCTAAAGGAACGTTTTCATTCAGGATACCTTTGAAACACATCTTCAGATTAGCGGACGATTACAAGATCATGTACGGATTCAAACACAATCTGACGTTGATTCGAAAAGGAAACGACGGTGCAATAGTGAGACTCACTGCGACCGATGCGGGTAAGATAACTCTACACAAGATATCGTGGTTCGTTTCGCACGTGGAGCCTTCGATCGTGGAAAAAGCGCGTCTCTACAAGATCATAGAATCCAAGAGTAAATTACCCGTGGGATTTAGAATGAGACAGTGCGACACGGCTAGCATTCCTCTCTCCTCGAATCACTTCGACTGGAGATTGATGGTGAAATCTGCTTCTGAGAGACTGCGTTTCATCGTGGTTGCGTTTCAGACCGATAGGGACGGGTCTCAGGAAAAGAATGCGTCGCTGTTCGATATCTGCCATTTGAGAAACAAGCAAGTGTTTCTGAACGCCACGAGATATCCAGCAATTGATTACAACGCTTCGTTCAACAAGAACGATTTCTGCAGACTGTACGGCGACGCCGCTGATTTTAGAAAGAAGTATCACGGTCTAGACGAATTGATGAGCAGTCCTAACATATCTCTCGGCGAATACAAGTCGATGTATCCCATGTTCGTATTCGACGTCAGTAAACAGAGTGAACGACTCGAGAGTAGCGTCTTAGATATGCAGATCAAGATGCAATTCGATAGGAACGTGCTGAGAAAAACCGAAGCCTTCGCCCTGGTCCTGTCGGACAGAGAATTACAATTCAGATCGGATGGAAATAAGATGTTGATCATTCGATGAGAGACGTGTGTGAAAAAAAATAAAAACAAAAATAAAAAAAAAGTAATGAGTAATTATTAAAAAACAAAAAAAACAAAAAAAATAAATAAAGTAATGAGATCTAGAGATATTGAACATCTTTTTAAATCTCATTACTTTTTTTTTGTTTTTAATAATCACAAATTATTTTTTTTTTAATTCATTATTTTCCACGCGTTCACTGTTTGTTCAAAGGAACTAGTTCGATCAGTAGACTCACCACGGAAGTGGCGGCTTTGGGATTATTGGTTTTTGTAACGAAATTAATCCTGTCTCCAGCGTTCACTTTGAGAGGCGTGCCGAATGTGCTAACATTTGAGTGTTGATTCTCAGTCTTTTCGACGCTGTATCTCTTATCGCTCCCTACTCCATTCACCATGAGATTGACGACCGCTCTGTTATTCAAATCCGAGGAAGCCAGAATCATTCGAAGGATTTCACCTCCCAATGGCATGGGATATCCCACCTGACCATGTTTCGATTCACTACCTCCATTTCCGAAAGACCACTCAGCTTTTCCTTCATCTAAGGTGCCGGCCTCCTCGGCCCACACGATGATCAATTGTCTAGCATATTTGACTTTCTCCACCACCGAAATCAGGGTGCAGGCATCCGTCATGTTCACGGGATCCAGTAGATTCGTGAGCGCGTGTCCACCCATGTCTAGTTTACCTTCCATGATGTCGCCCTTTCTCCAGACCGAGTTGTCGTCCACGTACTTCCTGCTGACTGCGCTGGAATCGAATTCGGGATCGTGACTGAGTCCGAATAAATTCTCACCGTTCATGTCGATCTTACCCTCCATGGTTCCGCCAAATTGTTTGTTCAGGTAGAGATTGTCCACTTGCGATTCTAGGTATTCTTGTGATCATATCACGGCAGAATCTACGTAGCCCTTGTTGACCGCGGTTGAGTCCGCATCCGTGTCGTCGACCTTCCACAGATTCAATATCTTGTTGAATCCCGCATTCAGATCCGATTTCATTTCTCGTCTGTCAGACTTTCTCTGTTCCAGATCTACGTAGTGTTTGGTCGCCACGTCCTTGGGATTCGTGGGAGTGGCCACGTTCGTTATCTTGTTAGAACTGGCATTCAATTTCGAGTGCATCGTTTTCTAAACGTATCTATTTCTCAGGTGTTTGCTGAATCTCGCGTGAGAGTCGTCTGCGTATTTCTTGGTCGCGGCATCCGTGGGATCTATGGGATTTGCGACGTTCACCAAACATTTAGATTTCAGATCGAGATCATCGGTCATGGTTTTATCCACGTAATTATCTAGCATGATTCGTTCGAAATCGGCGTTCCCCCTGTCAACGTATTTTTTAGTCGCAGCATCTGCGAGATCTATCGGCTCGGGAAGATTGTAGAGCTTCTTATAGTTCATGTTCAAAGGTTCCTCTCGAGGTTCGTATCTCCGAACGTAACATTCGTCCAAGTTGGCAACGTCGTAACCATCGTCGACTTCGAGCGTCTTCCTCTTCTTTCTTAGGTTGACTTTTTCGTCATCACTTCTACCAAATTTATCGACTGGCATGTTGTTTTGAGATTTTTTGTTTTTTTTTTTAAAATATATTTCAAAGCGCAGTTTATTAAAAAATGAATTATTTTATTTTTATTTTTCGTTTTTATTCGATTAAAATTTTTTAAAATAATTTTTTTTATCTTTATATACTATAAAAAAAAAATCTCTCTCTAATGTAAATCATTGAGAATGTCTTGAAACCGATCTCCTTCAGACCATCTCTTGAGAATGTAGAGGCACAGGTGACTGCAAAACACTTGATCTGGTGATTGCACTCGTTCTGCGTTGTAACAAACCATCGATTTGTTGAAATAGTTCTTTATTTCTTTCGGCGGCGAGATTCCGTAGCTGTCAAAATAATAATTATTCTTCCCGTTCTTGAACCACGCCACCCAGTGAGTGCCTTCACCCGATAAATCGTCTAGATTTAAAATTCCACATTCCGATTGTCAAGGTCTTCTCTTCGGCAAGGCATCTCTGGAAAACATGCCTAGAAAATCTTTGATTTTCAAATCCTTTGCCGCATTCAACAGATCGATGTTGGATAGGGGTTCATTAGGTAAGACGACACCTTCTACGGATATCTCTATTTTCTTATTCATAAATGCATATATATATTTTTTTTTTTATTTATTTATTTTATTATAATTCACTAAAATGACGTTGTTATTTTTTTTTATTATTTTTTTCTTTTTCTTTTTAAACTAACTCCCTCAATGTCTCTATCGATTTCCATAATCTCGAATCCGTCTAATTCCTCTTGATTTTCTGGAATCCTATCATCCTTACTCATATCTGGAATCCTATCATCCATACTCATATCTTCTCTAATTAGATCCACAATCCAATGTCCACGTGCCAAAGTGCTTATTTTATCATCTAACATGAATCTCTTATCGTCGTCGGCCGTCAGCGAAATCTTGTTGACTATTTCGGTATACAAGTCATGATTTTCGCTTCGAATCGATTTCATAGTCTTATACACCGGACCACTTCCTAACAGACAATTTTTATACTTTTGGAAAGAGATGTTTTTCTTCACCATGCACGCTTTAACCCCTTTGCACTTCTTGATCTCTTCATCTTCTAGACGATAAGCATACAGTTTGGGTCTCAAGCCCACGAATTCGACGATTTGTTTACCGCCGCTCTCGTCCTTAAATTTACCCAACACCTTCTTGTTGTCATTCGATTGAATGTTGGATGGGTGATCGACGGGATAATTGCTTGTGTCGAACCACGCGGCCACATCCGGAGATATATCTCGGTAGACGTCTTTCGCCTCTATCTCGTAAACTAAACTGTCCATGTCGGTGAACAGTAGTTTGGCTTTATCACCAAATTTTCGTTTGACGTAATCGTAGTGAAACTCGTACATCAATCACTTGCTGATATCTAAGATGATCGGTCCGAGATAATACAGTTTGTCGAACTTCAGGTGCATCTTTGGCATGTGAACGGTCACTAGATTTTCATCAAATATGGTTCGGTGTTTGTAATTGGGTTTCACCACTAATTTTTTAGCTCTTTTCTCAGACGTGACGAGTCGAACGTCGGTTCTCTTTCTGATGTTTTCCATCGATTTACCGTACATGCAGTTGTTCATGAGTTTGAAGAAATCTTTTTCAAAATCGTTCTTGGCTCGAATTCTGAGATTTGTGTTGAGAATCGATGTATTTTTTCATCCAAGGCTCTTCGTCGAATCGAATGATGCGATGTATGTCGACTAATTTCATCCCGTAATCATCGTATTGTTTCAAATTCTCACAGTAGACGACGCAGTTACGTTTGCTAAATAAATTGGGAATCAGTTTTTCCTCGTCTCCTTCGTTTGCTTCCATTCGTTCGGGAGCCAGCAGATAATCGTTGTGTAGATCATGTAATTCTTCCAGATAGTTCAAATCGACTTCTAAAATGCAAGGATAGTCTCTCCATTTTTGCATCTCTTCCTGTTCCATCACCCATTCGAAATTTCCAATCGGTAAAGGATGACTCATAGCCCAACCTCACAGATTATTAGCATCCCAATACTGTATGTATTTATTCGACCATTTCGAATGGAAACCTTCTTTCATGTAGGGATTGTTAGCTTCAGAATATCTGTGGGAGATCATCGAGACGCCACCTCTCGCAGCTCTTTTGAACATGAGTAACATGTTCACGTCAGATAATAATTCCAATTCGATTTCGGTGGTCTTCAACAGGGCGTCCCACGCCAGACCGGGTACGGTGAAATACCAAGAGGGATCCAGATCGTAATTTCGACGACAGACGTTTCGAAAATTTTCGAACACGTGTGCCAAGAGCAGAACGTCAGTCTTCAGATAGAGATCATGATAATCTCTCATGGTTTTCATATCGAATGATTTCCACATGTTTTTGGCATGTTCGTAATTCTCATCGGAAATGTCGGATTCGTATAATTTCGAATAAAAATCTTCTTTCGAAGGTAGTGCGGTGTCTTCGAATCTCTTTAGATCGTTGATGTAATCGTAAGGATAGACTCCTTTCCTCAACATGACGTCTACTCATTCTCCAAAATGTTCGCTCGTGATTTTAAATTTATCCTTGCTCATGTTATCGACTAATTTTTCCAGAGCGGTCGACATGAATTTAAAACTGTCGATGAAAAGTATGCTTCTTCGAATGAATTTCGTTTTTTCTTTCAACGTCTCTCCGTCGATTACTCTTTTTTTGTCCATGAACTTCCATTTCATGAAGGAAATGTATCTTTCTTCACTGGTCGTGATGCAATTTAATTCTTCGTGGGAAGTGCCGAGATTTTTCACGAACAGATGACTGTCGTAACCCGAGAGATTGTGAAATATCACCGGATAGAAAATGGCGTCTCGATATTTTAAATTACACTTGCTGTGAGCCGGACCACGATACAGACCCGTGTAATGATCGTGGTCTCTGACCTTCTTATTTTCCTCCGAATTCTCGTCGAACGATTGTTTGCATATGTGACATTCGGTGGCTCTGTTATTTTCGTCCTGCTGCTCTCGCATGATGATCATTTTCGCCGGAGTTTTGAATTTGTCGTATAACATTTGAATTTTTGATTCTAATTCTTCCACGAACCTTTGGGCCATATTGTCGTCTTCGCACTGTTTCATGTAGGTGAAGGGACTCATGTCATGTTGCGAGTCGAAAGCACATTTCACGTAAATGCAATAGCCCGAAGGTATGTGTTTTTGATATCTTTCGATGTAACTTTGAAGAGCGTTGGGTTGACAGGAACTTATTTTCACTGTGAAACATTCGAAATCGGCGTACATGACGAATGGTACTTTTAACCTTCTATTGTGATTTTCAAACTTCACGATGGGGTTGGGTTTGGGCATTTCAATGGTGACACCTTGATTTTCGTTGCAATATTTCTGATGTTTCGCTAACGATTTTTCGCTGTGAAACGCATTCATGCAGTTGCAACATAAACATATCTTATGTTCATGTTTATTATTTTGTCTCGACAGTAATCGGCTCGGATGTTTAACCCAACAATAATGATGATTGTCACCATTCGAAATCAATAATAAAATAATCGTCTTTTCTCTTTCAAGATACGAAGTCTGTCTGAGAGGATAGATCATTCGTTTTTCATCGGCGTATCCCAAGACGTTCACCGCTACGGTGGGATTTTGAGTCTCAAAACGTTCAATGTGTTTTAACTCTGTTGAAAAAGTCACTCCGGTCCAATCAAGATTTTTAGAAGTCTCCTTGGAACAAGAAACTCTATCGGTGTTCATTTTGACAGGGTATAAAGCGGAGGTGACTGCCCATTTAAAACACTAATCATCTTTATTTCTCACATTGACCCTTTATTTCTCCCGTTGACCACGGAGCATTTTTTAGCAAAGAAATACGGTAATTTCACGTAGGAAGACCCTTTCAACGAATCATTTTCAGTTATATGAATTTCGAGTTTCAACACCTCATCGAACGTCCAATTACTACCTTCATGTTGATAATTCGCGAGAGACATCACCATCTTGTCTTTCATCTTTTCAAAAACATCCGATAAATCTGAACCTCGAAATACGGGTTCGACGTTAGATCTGAAATATGCATTTTTCATGATGCTCTCGCCAGACTTCACGTCGATTTTATTCATCACGCAATGGAGTATCATCTTAATTTTTAGTCGCACGTTCATGTATTTGAGAAATAAATCCAATACTTTTTTCTTCACCCATTCCATGAACAATTTCGGATCAATTTTCTTGAACGAGGGAACCACGTCGAAAGTTTTGAAAATGCCTTTGATCACACTCTCCCGTTCTACAGGCTTTGATTGGAATATTTCCGCGATGAGTCGTGCTATATATTCTTCTCCTTTCCCTTCGTTCATTGCTTGTCGAATTTCGCTCGATATATCTCGTTTGTTTAGAACCTGAAGTGCATTGCTCGTTTTCGTTTTAGGTTTTTTTCTTTTCTTTTGAAACTTGAAGTTCTTCAATGGCTTTTCGTTTAGTCGTCTTCTTATTTTTCACAATCAAAACGTTTTTGGTTTTTTTCGATGTCGGCATTTCGATTCCTTTTACTATCTTTTTCTTCTACTCATTTTTCACAACCGATGCATTTTTTAATGTCGTTGCTATTGACATTTCGTTTGCCTTTTCATCATTTCACAAATATTCCTATATGACTTTAATTTTTTTTTATTTAGTTCTATGATTTCTGAAATGTGGAATTTTTAATAGTTTACAAATCTCGTTTAACTGAGGTACGGTTTTCTCATTTAAATTTTCCATTTTTTTATTTGTTTGCTCCATTTGTAAGAATATTTTTTTTTCAAATTTTGTATTAAAATAACTTGTTAAAAAGTTTTGTTTTTTACTCTTTATATATATAAAAAAGATTTTTGTTAATTCAATTTTTTCTTTAATGTTTTTTTTATTCAAAACAATTTACGATCGATTTATTTCTTGTTCACAAAACGAACACGTTTTCTCGTCTCTAGAATAACATTCCTTACAATAACACAAATGTGCACACGGTAGAAACAAATCGTTTGCAGAGTTGTTTTCGCAAAGCAGACACGTGTTCATATTGCCCGACTCCTTCTCGATAGATGATAATAACTCCTCTGCTTCTTTCATGAATCGAATCAATTGTTCTAAAGTTAAAAATTGAGATAAGGTCTTATTTGCATAATTTAATGTATTGTACAATTGTTCCTTCGTGTATCCGGATTGTAAAATATCCCTTAATAATCTCTCGTTTTTATTTCTTTCCCATTCTTCGTCTTCAAATTTAATCAATCCTAATGTTTGGATCTTCTTCAAATAATCGCAATGACCTTTGGTATTATTTATGTGTTCTATCAAAGGTCTGTCATGAGGTTCCCAATTCATTAAATGTATGTTGCAACAAAAACATTTAACTCTGTCACTTTTACCCACATAAATGAAACCTGCAGCAGCTAAATCTTCGGGTTTTTGAGCAAGATGCGAAGGCCAATTTTTAAACGTTCGAAATCTTGCACGTTCTAAACTATAATTCGGATATTCAGATTTATTATTGTTTTTTTACCTCAAAATTGGGTTTGTAAGAATATTTTTTTCGAATTTTGTATTTAAATGATAATTTGTTAAAAAGTTTTAAAATTGTTTATATATATGTTTTAACTTTTTATTTATATATAAAGAGAAAAAAACTTTTACAAAAAAAATTTTCACATTAAAGAAAATTAAAATTAAAAAACTTTTTATATATATATATATATATAAAGAGTAAAAAAAACAAAACTTTAAAACAAATTATTAAAATACAAAATTTAAAATATACATTATTTGCAAGAATTCATAAAACAAAAAACCAAATAATTGATCATGACAACAACACCTAAAAAATGCGAATTGAAATTGAAACGAGTCAAAACGTGTAAGAAATTCGGTTTTAAAATCTATAGATTACAACAACACGACCCCATCGAATTGAACGAGGTCGAGACGAAGGGCTTAGAGCACAAACATGACAAATATCACATGCCTTTGAAATTGGACGAAGCCACGCTTGATTTGTTTTACGAGTACCAAAGCGATCTACAGAAAATCGTCATCGCCAAAGATCGAGAATTCGACAAGGACGATTTGACGTTGTTCTATGGAAGTTACATATATCGAAATATCTCTCTCGAACTCGTGAACAAATCGGATGGTGAGAGCGAGTTCACCGATGTAAAAAAACTCAAAAAAGTAAAGATAAACATTCAACACATTTTAGAAAAAGGAGAAGAAACGAGTGTCAACATGCTAATAACGGACTTGGAAATACAAACAATAGAGAGATTGATTTTTAGTGAAGAAGAAGGGGAAAAAAAAGTAAGGAGATCATCTTTAGATCTCATTACTTTTTTTTTGTTTTTTTTTTGTTTTCCTTCTTCACTATTACCCATATATTATAATAACGTTTCCTTTTTTCTTAAATTTCAGCGTGGATTCTTCTTTTCTTTTTTTTTGTGATATGCTATGTTTTTATAACAACACATTTGTTTATCCGAATCATAATTATGAAGGAATGGTGTGCATCTCTCAGTAACACTCGCATCATTACCATTCTCTTTAGAAGATAGTGGTGACGGTGGAAAACGTCTCATTCTTTTAAATTTCAACCGCATATCCCGATCTTTATTTAACTCATTTGTCAGTTCTTTCCTAAGATATCCATCATTAGCATCTAAACGTTTTTCCACATCTTTTTCGCACTCTATCTCGCGATATTCATCATTATCGTCTAATTGTTTTTCCACCTTTTTATCCATTTTATATATTATTTTATACTTTCTATGATTTATATTTATATAATTTTTTTACATTATAATAACATATTCAAAATCGGTATATTCTTAAATGGCGAATTCTCACCAAACAACAAACCCTTGCCGAGTCGCTCAACGTTCCGTCCACTCTTCAGATAGAGACCGTTTCCACTCAAAGAGTTGCCACCTCTAACGGGTTCTAGATACAATCCTTTACCGCTGTCGTCTACGTGGACGCGACACACGGCTCCTCCCTTTTTCAAAAGCAGTCCGATGCCACCCATTAATTTTTCAACTGCCGAACTCGCGAGTCCCGTGAGAGCTCCCACGCCGAGAGTCTTTCCGAGAAAGGGTAATGCCTTTGCGGCGAAGGGTAATGCTTTTGCGGCGATTCCTGCCAATAGCGGTAGGAAACCGCCTTTCATTCTCAAATTGTATCTTAATTGAGCGGGACTCAATCTCACAGTCAACCCTCTTCCATCACGAATCGCTTTCTCCATCCTTTTGATTTGACTTCTGGTCCAGACGATCGAATCCTGACCGCCTCTCATCAGATCTTCGTGAGTGAATTTGAATCTCACCGCCTCGCCTCGAGTTGTTAACGCTCTCTTAAGTTTCTTCCTCTGTCCTGCGGATATGTTCATGTTTCTAATCACGTATTCTGTCATAATTCTTTTTTTAAAATATATTTTCTTCAATTGTTTTCTTGTTTTAATGATAATTATATATATTAAATAATTTTTGTAAAATTAATATTGCGTTTATTTTATTTTTGTTATTTATATATGTACACAATATTTTTTTTTGCTTATATATTTCTCTTATGTGAAATCGTATCGTCACCCTCTCTCCGCGAAGATCTAACAGTTCACCATTTTAATCCATCAACGTGGTTTTGAGACTATACAACATGTCTAAAATCACTGGTAGATAAACTAAATTTCGAGGTCGCTCCACGATCTTATAACCCGGCGACACGTTTGGAAAGAAGGAATAGATCGTCGGTTGAGCGCTACCATTCACGTAGCTTCCAGCAATCACATCCACGTTCACCAGAATGCTATTGACTGCAAGAATGTCGACCGTATTTTCAGATGCCGCGTGGTCTCGATACATCTTTCGATCAAATCCCAACATCTTGCCTATAGAATCGTCCGTGTTGAAATCCGCTCGAAAATTATCTTCCAAATCCAACATCGTCTGTAAGGTATTCGGATTGGGAGGGAGTCTGATCTTGTTGCTTCCTTTTCCATCCGTCTTCATTTGCGTCTGAATGTAATTGTTCAAATCGTCTATGTCGTAACTTCCTTTGGGAATTCGAATCTCCAACCAATCCACTCCGTCGGAATACTTGAACGAGTTATTCTTTTTGGTGACGTTGGGAAAGGAATAATAAGTCTCCAGATTCACCAACGCCATCTCGTATCTTTTCTCTCTATTCAATTCGATGAAAGGTTCGAATTTCGTCGCGAATCGAGTCGAATCGCCACTCACCACGATTTGAATGGATTGTTTTGCAGCCGTATTCTCGGCTATCCGTTCTAACAATTCTCCTTGTTCGAACATTATATTTTAATTTTATTTTTATTTTTTCAAAACTAATTATTTGAAGATTTATTATTTTTTTTATTTTCACGCTCTATCTTATTATCATCAGAAACATAAAACTTGTCGAATTCGCACCGATATTTTCCGCGATTAAATTCGCTAGTCAAATCGATCACGACGAAATTGTAAAGTCCTCCATCCCAAACCCTCTTGCAGAATCTCCTGAATTCCGCCACGCTCATGTCCTTTGCGACGTGATCGCCGTAAATGTGATTGAGATTCTTGAGATCTTGGCGAAAGAGACATAGAAAATTAGCGTTCTCCCTTATCGTCTGTCTGGGCAATCGAAAATAATTCTGCGACAGGTAGAAATAGTCCACGTTGCTGTGTCGACCCCTAACGTAATACAATTCGCATCGGTTCTGTCTCTCCAAGGATCCGGAACGTCGCTAGCGTTCTCATAAAATCGACACTCGACGTTCGAAGATGCATTTCTCTTCATCAATTCCATCGCCGCACCGTCCAAAATGGTCGAAAGAGGAGCTTCACTTTTGTCGAATTCCTCCCTACTGTCAAATATTCTGGCTATGACGTCCTTGGGCAATCTATGATCCATGCACTCTCGAAGCAATCTGTATTCGGGTTGAAACAAGCTCTTGCCAAACACAAACAATCTGTCGTAATCCAACCAGTCGTGTCGGGACAACAGATTCATCAACAGATTGGTCTTTCCACAATTCGATTTTCCCACTATCAAGCCTCTTATGCTTTTGGGAAAGAACTCGTTATTCGACCTCTTGGTCGCGGCGTCGTTCCAAGACATATCTTTAATGTTCATCTTTGTTTATTTTTTTTGTTTGTTTGTTTGTTATTTTAGATTTTTTTCAAACTTAATTTTCATGTTTTTTTTCAAACTCAGTTGTTTTAATATTATTATTTATTTATATTACACCGTCGCGAGTTCTCTTCAATCCGGATCCACTCGTCATTTTGGCTAAATCGTGTATGGGTACCACAGCATCCTTAAAATCTTTCCACCTTTCCGGCGTTTGCTCTAACGCAGCTCGCTTCGCCGGGGGACTGATCAACTTGTCGATCAACGCGTCGGCTGCCCTCTTGCCAGCCACAGAAGCTATCCTACCACTGGCTTCGGAAGCGGCTTTCTTACCAGCATCCAAAGCCGTCTTCTTACCGACCTCAAACGCGGTCGATGCGAGTTTTCTACCCGCATCGCTCGTGAACGCTCGCCTTATAGAATCGACGATGCCAGAACCGCCTTGAACGTAAGTTCTGACGTATCCCCTGTTCTTTATCACCAACATATTTTTATTTTATAATATATTTTGTTTTTAACTGTTAAATCGTTTGTTGTTTAAATACTTTTATTACTCTAGTGTAAAAATTTACTGTTTTTATTATTTTATATATTTTTGTTTGTTTGTTTGTTTCTCTCTACTTATTATATATACATCAATCCTTCAATTCGTTCATCAACCTTTTATAATGGTTTTTGTTCAAAACCTTCTGTCTTAACAATTCGTCACATATGCTAACTATCTCATTATGTAATCCTGTGTTACCAGCGCGTCTACTCGCCATCAACAATCTCAATCTCTGAGACAGAGCGTTAGAATCGCTCGGAAGAAAAGTGGTTTTCACCCCTTTACCAGTCACCGATTCGACGAACTTCTTATTCATATCCCATATGGGTTTCACCACTTTCGTCCACTTGTAACCTCTGTTGGCTTTGGGTCTAGTCTCTCTGGAATCGTTATTTCTCAGCATGGTGTGGGTCTGAACCAGAATGTCGCCGTAATTGTCGAAATCCTGTTCCGTGTAATCTCCAGGCTTGTCGAAAAGGAGCAATGAGCGCAATCCATCAGTTACTTTATACTTATTCGAACCGACAATTAAATCTTTATCATCCATTTCCACTTCTGTGTCGCCTACAAAAGTTCTTCCGTCAGAATCCTTATAAATTCCATACAACAGGTCTCTCTTACCGCCATCCTCGGACGACGCGACGCTATCAGTGGTGATAGTCAAAGCTGTATCGTCGCTCACGTCGGTTTGAATCCCTGTGGGAACGTAATCCGGTGTAGATTGAAAGGAATACCGATTTCCAAAACTACCGGGCAACGAACCCATTCTCAAAGAACTCTCTTTTATGGGTCTCAATTCTTCGACTATCTCCTTCTTGCTTCGCTCTTGAACATCCGTCACGGGTTTAAATATTTTTGTGGTCTCGCGTCAGAGTTCCATCTCTCCGAGACGTCTGCTTCTGACAGCCCATTGAATGCTCTTCTTGGCACGTCCATATTCACCTAAAAATTGATCTCGACGTTTAGAATCCATCTGTAAAAACATTTTTCGTTTTTAATTGTTAATGTTCCTTTGAGTATGCTAATGTGAGTTATTTATTATTTTCAAAATTGAATGTATAATTATTTTTTTATGTTTAAAGTAAATAAAAATCTTCTGTCTTTAATATAATAACTAAAAAAATTCATATCTCAACTCAGTGTTGAACTGGGAAAACTTGAAAAGTTTGAAAGTTTAAGCACATGACAAACCGGTTTCTGATTTAACGCATTTGAGAATAATTTACGTTTGTTAAAAGGAATTTCATTCATATCTCAAAACCATTCATTCAATGTTGAATTGTGAAAACTTTGAAAAAGTTAAAAGATTTTAGCACATAAAGAAACCGGTTTCTAATTTAACGTTAAAAGGATTTCATTCACACTTCCGAACATTATCACGAATATATTAAAAATTTACTACTCAAACCTAATTGAGTGGAAAAAATGCGTTTTATTATCTATTATTAAAACGATCCATTAAAACGAAAAACCTTTATTCACACCACAACAGAAACATGAGTGTCAATTACGAACTTTTTTTTTATTTGATGAAACATTCCATAAAGTGTTTTATTAAAATTTACTTCACAAAATTAGCAGTGACAAAACGTGAAAAACGATTTTTTACCTCCGATTTTTTCTAATTTTTCTAAACTCAATTTTTTTTCGTTTACATTGAAACAAAACATGAATGTCTATTTTTACAGATCATATTTTATAGTCGACTCTTTTGAACGAAAACCTTTCATTCACACACCAGAAACAAAAACTGACACTCATCTTTATAATCGACTCTTTTGAACGAAAACCTTTCATTCACGCCAGAAACAAAAAAACTGACACTCATATTTATAGTCGACTCTTTTGAACGAAAACCTTCATTCACGCCAGAAACAAAAAACTGACACTCATATTTATGGTCGACTCTTTTGAACGAAAACCTTCATTCACACCAGAAACAAAAAACTGACACTCATATTTATAGTCGACTCTTTTAAACGAAAACCTTTCATTCACACCAGAAACAAAAAACTGACACTCATATTTATAGTCGACTCTTTTGAACGAAAACCTTTCATTCACGCCCGAAACAAAAAACTGACACTCATATTTATAGTCGACTCTTTTGAACGAAAACCTTCATTCACGCCAGAAACAAAAAAACTGACACTCATATTTATAGTCGACTCTTTTGAACGAAAACCTTTCATTCACACCAGAAACAAAAACTGACACTCATGTTTATAGTCGACTCTTTTGAACGAAAACCTTTCATTCACGCCAGAAACAAAAAACTGACACTCATATATATAGTCGACTCTTTTGAACGAAAACCTTCATTCACGCCAGAAACAAAAAACTGACACTCATATTTATAGTCGACGTTTTTGAACGAAAACCTTCATTCACACCAGAAACAAAAACTAACACACATGTTTATAGTCGACTCTTTTGAACAAAAACCTTTCATTCACGCCAGAAACAAAAAAACTGACACTCATATTTATAGTCGACTTTTTTGAACGGAAACCTTCATTCACGCCAGAAACAAAAAACTGACACTCATATTTATAGTCGACCCTTTTGAACGAAAACCTTCATTCACACCAGAACAAAAACATGAGTGTTAGTTTTTACTCTCATCGTGGCAGTAAGTTTGCCGGTTCGGTATCATCTCTTTCCATGTACCGTACATAAGTCGATTTCTGATTGAGAATCCACAAATGGATTTCCGTGTACGCCTCCATAGGGATTCAGTGTTAAAATCGTGTACAGACACGGATGATCTAGAATCGGCAAACCACTTTTTGATGATGATACAGAAACGGCAACACGTTTTTTGCTCGCGATTTTAACACTGAATCCTATGAGGGAAACCCATTTGCCGATTCTGTATCAGACGGTATACCTGTTTTTCCTTAAAATTTCATACATTTTGTCACTCGTGAGCGATATGTATATAGAATCCAGTGATGTAGAATCGGCAAAGCCGATTCTGTATCACCATAAAAAACGACAAATCATGTACCTGTACACGATTTTATTACTAAATCCTATGGAGGTGTACCTCAATGTACGTGTACATGTACGAAATCGTGTACAAGTGATTTTGAATCGGCATTTATTACCTACTCTGGTGCAACAGTCACCATGTCATGATTGTACAATATGCTGTTCTAACCAGCGGCGCCGGTGATGTTTAAATATAATGATATCCCAAACTCAGATTTAGGGTAATAAGAAAATAACGTTTTTTGCTAAGCTCTCCGGGGGATTTTTAAGTTGGAACCCCAAACCAGCCCAGTGCGGCTCTAGGTAGAGAACGCATGCAACCTTCACTTGAGAAAGTGAACCCACGTTTTCTCTTGAGAAAGTTCTTAGAGCATAAAGATAACGCGCTAGTTTCGATCTGATGAGTGTTCTTAAATAAGACAGCCTTACTGTATCTGGTGAGGAATTTCATACAGCAACGGTGTCCAAATGTGTGAATTGTCATTTCAGAAAGAGTTAATGGAAAAGTAACGGTAATGCATTGTAAAATTTCATCTACTTATCAAATGCGGTTTCCTTTGCTGAACTGGAACTTGCCACTTGCTCCACATTTATACTGTCCGACATATTTATTTCTACAGGTAATTTTAAAAGCGTGAACTCCAAAATCGGTTTCAAATTCACAAGTGAAGTCCATGGAAATTTAGGGTTACAATGAACGAGATGAGCGACTTTTACTGATAAAATTTTTAGGGTCGGCATAAATGTTTTTTCTGCATTAAAATGAGTTTTGAAGGATTTCAAACGATTTTATGCATGGATTGGAAGCATTTGTCATTTAACGCTGTGTTAACCCTTCCACAGGGGCAATATAGGTTTGCACACCTACATGTTCAGAGATATGGGGGCAGGAATTTTGTACAATTTCTTCAAAGGGCTTATTGTTTTTGTACGCCAGGAAAAACCTGTGATTCTACAGAATCACTCCTCTAGTTTATTTTGTCATTTTTTCTATAACCAAGCCACCCAGTCAGCACTATCACATAAGAAAGAAAGTGTCTAGATTCAATGCCACCCAGTCGGCACTATCACATACGAAAGAAAATGTCTAGATTCACTGCACCTAGTCAGCACTATCACATAAGAAAGAAAGTGTCTAGATTCAATGCCACCAAGTCAGCACTATCACATAAGAAAGAAAGTGTCTAGATTCAATGCCACCAGTCAGCACTATCACATAAAAAAGAAAGTGTCTAGATTCAATGCCACCCAGTCAACACTATCACATAAGAAAGTGTCTAGATTCAAAATTCTACATTCGCCTTCTCATAGGGGACCATCTCTAGGTATGCATCTCAAGCAATGACGCCTCGAATATGTTTCATCTTTAATGCTTTGATCGCTTCAAACAAATAAATATTGGATAAAGGCTTGATTGGTAAAATAACACCTTCTACTAATATATTCAGAGCTTTTAAAACAAATTTCTCTCTCTCTCTCTTTTTCTCTATAAAAGAAGTTTTTTATTTATTATTTTTAAATTGTTTTTATTTATTTACTGCTCGCGAGTGTTTTCTATATCCTTATCAATTTGCACCATTCTGTACTCGTCTAAATCCTCTTGATTTTTGAGAAATCGAAATATGTTCTCAAGTTTGTAAGTAATGTATTTATTAGGGCTGTCGCGACTATCATTTTTTGTAATCGACTAATCGTGACCAGTAATCGACGGTTAGTCGATTAATAGTCGCTTCCCATGATTTTTTAGCAAATCATTCTTCTGTTCGTAAAACTCTGAAAATGACAATGGCACCAGTGTGTTCAGACGAAGAGGGGTTGTGGGAACAACAAATCGGTCCCGACTGAAGCCACATGTAGTGCAATCTTGGACCCACAGTCCGTAATATAATTTTTGGGGTTGGTACGTCCTGTAGGACGTACCAACCCCAAAAATAATATTACTGACTGCGGGTCCAAGTTTGAACTAGATTGAAGCCGATGAATTAAAATGAATTTACCAAAGAACGTTCCTGCATATGTTTCCTTTCTGCAATAAGTTTCTCGAAATTTTGAACTCTGAGATCTATGCATTCCCTCATCAGTTGTTAAAATTGGATCTTAGTCTGAAGTTCCGAACTTTGAGAAGTGATCTGACGTTCTGACTTTCGTCATAATTTTGTCACTTCTGCGCTTTGGGTTTTCCAATGGGTGCATTCGTGTGTACAAGACTGGAGAAATTCAGAAGAATCTATTCTTCTCGAGTAACTGTGAGTGTTCTTTCTTATGCAGTCAGTGACAGTCGTACAGTCTTCCGGATATGAATGTTAACTATGGTTAGATATTTAAAGTTATTCACCTTCATTGATCATTCACCTCACAAAACAATGCAATTTAGCCCCGACGTGTAGTAGACGTGTACCACCATGAAAATGAACGACGATCGACTAAAAATAAAAAACGTCGACTACTTCAATAGTCGACGGTTAATCGACTAATCGAATAATCGCGACAGCCCTAGTATTTATTCCACCCAGTAATACAATTCTCATCTCAGTCGATAAGGAAAATTTATTGATCATCTCGATATAGATGTCACGTGTATCGCTTTGAATTGTCTCATCGATTTGTGGAATGGCCCACGTTCACTTTTTAAACTCTTCAACTGTGATGTCATTTTCAATGAAACCTTTAAATTTCTTCACGGTTTTCGATCGGCTATTTTGTGAGCATACCGTTTTGATTTCAACCCCACGAATTCTGTGATTTGTCGAATTTTCAAGGTACCATTTTATTGGCTCCCAACAGAATTCTTAATTCGGGACCGATGGGATAATTTCTCGTGTTGTAACATTCCGACAATTGTGGAAATCTGTCCTCATAAAAATCATAACTTCTCTATCACACAAGCTAAGCTCTCCATGTTGGGGAATAAGAGCTTGGCTTTTGAACTGTTGTATTTTAGCTCACCTGACTGAATTTCAGGATGAGCTATAGTAACCACTCGCCATCCGTTGTCCATCATCGGTCGTCCGGCGTCCGTGAACATGATGTTTGCACCTGTCCCTCCTAACCTGCTAAACAACTTTTAGTTAAATTTAAGCTGATTGCTTGTTCGGACATCGCATTTTTTTTTTCAAATCAATTTGCCCAGCCCCATAGGGAGAAGGTTGGGGAAAATACTCCAATTTTTTTTTTTAATCTTCTTCTCGTGAACCATTGGGTACAATGACTTGATATTTGGTGTTGAAACAAAATTCGTGGACCAAAATGTGCCTTTGTAATGGGAGGGGTAAGACTTTTGGCCCACCTAAAAATTTCTATTTTCTGAACCGACGGTCCGATTTGAACCGTATTTGTTATGTGGTATTATTGAGCCGTAAGTACTTGACTCATAAAAAAGAATGACATTTTCCCGTATCCCCGTGGCGACCCCACGAGCTAAAAATATAGATATTTTCAAACGCCAATATTTACCAAACCACACATAACAGAGAACTGGTATTTGGTCTGAGGCATCCTTAGGACCAGTAGAATTGAATGGTAAAAGCATTGCTATCGGTTGTGTCAGGGTGTTCTGTGGGGGTGGGGGTGGGGGTGATCGAGAAAACGCTGAGTCAGCATATTTTCAAAAATTAAAAAAACATTTTCTTCAGAACCACTGATCAGAATCTTTTGATATTTGGTATACAGCATCCATAGGTCGGTAAGATACAATTTTGTTAAAATAAAGTCCCTTGGTTCATATTTGGGCTCAATACAGGAGCCCGAATTTTTAACTTAGGGCAACATGGGGAATAATAGTTAAACATCTTCTTTAGAACCACCAGTCAGAATCTTCTAATGTTTGGTGTACATCATTGTTATGATGGTCAGATTAAAGATTGTTCAAATCAAGTCCCTCGGTTAATATTTGGGTTTCCTATGGAAGTCCGAATTTTAACTTAGTGCAATGTGGGGGATAATCTTTAAAAATCTACTTCTTCAGATCCTCCATTCAGAATGCTTTCATATTTGGAATACAACATCTCTGGAGGGTTCAGATTCAAATTAGTTCAAATAGAGGCCTTGGGTTAATATTTTAGCTTCCCATGGGAGCTCAATTTTCAACTTAGTGCAAGTAGAGTATAATTGAGTGTTTTGGGCCACCTAACCCAGTTTTTGACTTAGGTAATTTCTCGCGATTTTCACCGAGATCTCTCTGATGTGAAATTACAAATCGCGGGTCAAAATTACAAATCGCGAGACAAAATGTCAAAAACGCGTAATTTTCTATCTGTGTTTTCATGGGTATCATCAATGGATTTAGTCGATTTAGCGGTGATGTCTCACATGTGAAACATTTTCTGGCAGAAAAACGTGATTTTCTATTTGCATTGTCGTGTGTTTTTATGGCTCCGGAGGTCAGTTAGGAGATCTCTCAGAGGTGTGGGAATCTTGTCCCGACGATTCGATTGATCGCAGATTTGTCTGTCTGTCTGTCTGTGAAGATATAGAATTTGGCTTTTCCAGAGGGACAATCCATATGTTATTCTGCAGATTATTATTTTGGGGGTTTTTTCCTCACATTTTGTCTGTATGAATCTGAAGCCATTTTCCAACCGATTTTCACAGAATTTTGCTTTGCACACGTATAGAGTGGCACAACATCTAAAAATGTACAGAAGCGGAATTTCGATTTAACCCCTCAATTGCCATAATTGACAAAAAACTGTCAACATTGGGGTTTATCATCACTTTCTCGGGACGCGTCTTGTAGATTGTTTTAAGCATTCATCGTCGTTACATCTGAGAGTGACACCACAGTTGATATACAAGAGATATTAGGCTAAGCAATTGTTAACCCTCCACAAGCTTCCAAACATCGAAATTCTGATAAAATGTTATGTATCGGGCACCCTCGAAACCCAAAGGGTACACGAGAGATAAACGTAACTTCCTTTATTAGCAGTGGAATTGATCGAGGATAATTTTTGTTAATGATTAGGGCATTACAAAAAACCAAGCGTTGGCCCGTTTTTGGATGGCTAAAGACAGACGCCCCTTAAAAACTTAAAAATGCATGTTTTCTGTGCGTTTCTCTGAACGCATCGTGTATATTTTCAAGAAAATGGTCACTCACAGGTCTTCTTGTGACATTACAAGTTGTATGGACATAATATCCCGGTGACCATTTGTTAACCCTCCATAGCCTCTCAAACATCGCACTTTTGATAAAATGGGCTGTTTTCGAGTACCAATAGCATCCAATGTGTACTTTGTTTTAGGTATTATTTAGTAGAAGAAAACAAAAAAAACTTAAAAGATAAAATATAATATAACGTATAAAATAAAATAAAAAAATATATAATTATTAAAAGATAAGTATGTCATTTTTAAAGATCAAAGATACTAAGTGGAGAGACGAGAAGGTTTGTTGATTTCTAGAACTGAAGAGAAATATTCGAGACACCAATATGGCTAAACGCATGGGCGAGGTCGAGATGAGACGAGAGACGACCAAGTTGTTCAAACCTGTGACAGAAACTCAGGAAGAAATGAAAAGAGAAATCGTCAAAGAATTGAAGCCCTGGAGAGCAAAAGGTAGTGCACCTAATTCCAGACCTTCTATTTACGAACCCTCTGATCCGACTTACGGTTTTACACCTTCTGCTCTGTATCTTCCGCCGAGTTCCTCCGAGAGAGATGGAACTGAGACCGATTCTGAGAGTGAACTATCGACGGTTACTACTGCGAGCACGATGGTAGATGCCAGCAGTATGAATCCCAAAGATTACGCAAATTTATACAAGACGAATCCGTGGCATCCGTAGTAAACAAAATAGGAAGTAAAAAAAAAAATTAAATTGGATTACAAAATAATTATTTAATGAAAAAAAAAACGAACAAGATGAAAGAAAACAGATATGTTAGTGATAAAGAACAGAGGATTTATGAGATCTTCAGTCTACGGCGGATCGGATTAGCTGGATTCGATGATTGGAACACTGTCACGCACCTTCACTGGTGACGTGGCCAAACAGATCGCTTCCACCGCCATTAAGATCGGAAAGAAAACCGTCATAGACGTGGGTAAAAAAGCAGCGACGGAAGCGAGCACTGGAATCGCTTCAGAGGCTGGCAAGAGGAGTGCCAATTTAATTCAGAGGTTGATAAAACCGGCTAAGCGACCGAAGTTATGTTCGATATCGGAAGAGATTCTAGCGAACATGAAACTTGAAAATTTCTAGGGTTCTAGTGTTGTGCCGATACAGGAACCCACTAAGACGTTGAATAACAGCGGTTTTTGATTGAAAGAAATATAAATTAAAAAAAAACAGAATTTATTTTTTTTATATCATCAAAAAAAATAGAAAATAGTTTTAAAATAGAAGCATACAAAAATAACTTAGAAAAATAAGCAAAGAGAATGGAAATTAATGATTTATCGTGGAATGCACCAAAGACTGAGAGGTCGAATCACAAACTCTTTCCTCAAAGCATAAGAGGATTGGTAGTGGGAAAATCTAATGGTGGAAAGACGAATCTGTTGATGAATCTGTTGTTGCGACTGGAGTGGTTGGATTACGACAGGTTGTTTGTGTTTGGCAAGAGTCTCTTTCAACCTGAATATGAATTATTGCGAAAAGCTCTGAGAGCAAACTTGCTGAAGGACATTATAATAAGAATCTTCGATCACCGAGACGAATTCGAAAAATGTGATCCATCGCTCGCAACGATCTTGTAAGAAATGTCGAGAGAACTCAGAAATGATAAAACACCCAATGTGGAAATCACAAATGTGAACGACGTGCCGGGTCATCGAGACTTGAATTCAGTGCACAGAAATCTCATGATATTCGATGACTTTATTTTGGAGAAACGAATCGGAGTGAATCTTACTACGTTCGAGGATGTCACAGTAACATAGATTGTTTCTATCTATCTCAAAATTAGTTCAGATTGCCGAGACAGACCAGAGGAGAGAATGCGAAATTACTGTGTCTGTTTCGACAAGATTCTAAGAATCTCAATCACATTAACGATGATCACTTGTCCAATGACATGAGCAAAAAGAATTCAAGAGACTTTGAATGTTGGTATTGGATTGTACACCTCATACTTTCGTGGTCATCGATCAGACGAGTAGTAAATATTACGGAAAATATAGGAATGGATTCAATGATTTTTATATTACGGACGATTGCAATTAATAAAAGAGAAAAAAAATCATATTAAGTAGAAAGTAAAAAAAAAATAAATAAATAAAATGAAATAAAATATAAAATTATTAAAAAATATTTTTTTAAAAATGTTGCGAGACTACAAAACTCAGTTATTAGAAAGGATAGTAGAGAACCTAAAAAGAACGACCAATAACATGACTGCAAATGATTCTGTTTCGATCATGGTGAGCGATCACAAGCCTCGATTCATGACAAAATTCAATCCGACAATCGAATTGAAGAGGGATAAGAAGTACTAGATGGAACTGATAAATTTGGAGACGTACTATTCGTTTCACATCATAACAGAGAAAAAGAATACATTCAGATATTCGAACGGAATGGATTGGTTCACGATTCGCATTCCCAAAGGCAGTTAGGACATAGTCGATTTGAACGAACTTATTCAGACTAGAATGGAGATCGACGGTCAATATGGAACTGCCATCAACATAACTGCCAACGTCAACATTCTGCAAACGATATTGGACATGAGAGAGGGTTATCGAGTGGATTTTAGAGGAAATGACATCTTTGGAAAGATGTTGGGATTCGATCGAAACACGTACGAAAGACATGCGACATCGGAACATGTGATTCTCTCTGTCAACAGCACTTTGGTGAACGTGGAAGTAATCTCTGGAAGTTACGTGAATGGTGGCACACAGCCCGCGATCTACTCGGTTTTTTTTCAGACGTTTCATCTGGCTACAAGATCATAGAGCAAATGTAGTCTAATTGCATGTGATAACGCATACTTTATACAGTATTAACACTGAATTAACGGATCAGAATTGAGAGTTGTTACATCTTTGCGGCGAACGTGCGACGATGCGATTTCACATAAGAGAAATTTTAGAAAACAAAGTATGTTAAATAATTTATTTAACAAAGACACGATTTTTTTATAATTTGTTTTTTTTTCTTTGCAGAAGGGGAAATTGAATTAAATTAACAAATTTCCTTCTTTTTAACTTAAATCAATTTATATATATATTGAGTCAAAAAGAAAGTATATAAAACTTTGAGGAGCAACGTTTTTAGTATTATCGACTTTAATCCCAAACAAATTATTGCAAATTCATATTTCGGGTGTAGCTGTATGAATTTGCATAATTTCATGTTCTTACTGTTGCCAGCGTCACGTCAGGACGTCGCAATTCAGACATGGGGTGAAATGAAAAGATCACACATGCAGTCAATAGCGTGTATGTCCACATGTTGCATCATGGATGGCAAGACATCGACGGCGCATGGACCTGATAAGTCTCGGGATGTCACCCTGTGATATTGCATTCCACTCCTGCCTTAGAACATTACGTAAATCGCCTAACGTCTGAAGATCATGAAGTGGTACCCGACGGTCCAATTGATCCCAAAGATGCTCGATTGGCGACAAATCTGGCTAAAGTGGGGGCCAAGGAAGAAGTTCGATGCTCTGCTCCTCAAGAAAGTCACGACAGATACGCGCCACGTGACATCGGGCACTGTCTTGCTGGAAAAACTGCAATCCGGCGTTAGCGTTGAGTAACGGGACAACAACAGCGTTAAGAATCTCGTCCCTATATCGCTGTCCATTCAGATTACCATCGATGAAGATCAACTGCGTTCTATTGTGCAAGGAAATTCCTGCCCAAACCATTACACTACCCCGCCGAAACGGTCGCATTTCCACACGCAAGCATCAGAAAACCGTTCTCCTCGTCGGCGATACACTCTTGCCCTACCATCAGCGCGCCGTAGACAAAATCGTGATTCATCACTAAAAAGAACTGTGCTCCAACGCTGCTGAGTCCAGCGAACACGCTGACGTGCCCATTCCATTCTGACAGTACGATGACGTTGGGTAAGGATTGGTCCGTGGTATGGACGCCTACTGCGGATGCCGTATTCAGCGAGTCTGTTGCGGACAGTTTGTGCACTGATTCTATTGTTAGTTCTAATAGGAGTAATTGCTGCTGACCCTGTCGCCGGATGGAATCGATCCCACAAGTGAGACGACCTGATTTGTCGGTTTTGTGCAGGGGTCGTAACTCTTGGTCGACCTGAACGCGGTCCATCGGCAGTAGATCCAGTGGTTCTACACCTTCCAATGAGGCGGTAAATAGTGGCCACAGTGACTCCGAACTCAGCAGCGAACGATCTCATCTGGAGGTATCACAACCTCATGCATATCAATGGCACGCAACCTCTGATTTTCGGTTAACCTTGGCATTTTTAAAATGTCGGAAGACAAAAATTAGTTGTTTTCTCAATAACCCACTCTCTAGCACAACATAACACAAAGAAAATCGTCTGTCACTCATTCAATTTGACATTCTCGGGTAGCACGTGCTATTTTGAAATCCGTAGCAAAATTGTATACGGTTGGGTGGACAAAAACAACATGTCATTAAACTATTTGCACGACTTCTTGTCCACAAACATGCAACATTAGAACTATTATATTTCATCCTTTACGCTATTTTTTCACATTGGTTTCTATTATACTTTCTTTTTTCATTCAGTATATAATAGGAAGTACAGAAAAATAAAATAAATAAATTCAAAATACATAAACATTTTTTAACAAAATTAAAATTAAAAAAACAATATAATGACGAGATACATAATACAAAATGTAAACATATCCGAAGGTCAGAAATACAAATGTCGCAGAGCATTAGAAATTCGAGGAGAAGCTGTGAGATTGAAATTACGTCATCAAGACTTGAGCAATGGACGCGACAAAATCGCTTGAACCAAAACGCAAATTAATAGAATAGCCAAAGAGCATCGTCATCGAAAACGATTGACTGTGAGCCTGAGTCCTGCACAACTGAGATTAATTTGAAAATGGCATGTGGTTTCTTAGGATTGTTTACGGGATTGGCCACCAACGCATTACCCATTCTTACCAAAACCCTGTTGCCGGCTTTAGGTATAGGAACTCTGTCGGGATTGGCCGGTGCTGGTGCACAGACAATAATGGGGAGCAAACTGTTTCTGAAATGAGCAGGAGTTGTGTGTCGAGTCAAAACAGATGGTAATGGATTGTATCTGAAACGTGTGAAAGTTAGCGGTGTATTTCAAGCTCGTGGTGACGGTTTCTATCTGAAGAGAGGAAAGAATTTGATCGACGGTCGAGGACTGTTATGGGGTCCTATTCGCCTTTTAAAAATGTGCCCAGTTTGTTATGATGAGATATTGTTTTGTTATGAGAAAAAAATAACATAATATTATAATAATTTTTTTATTATATTAAATAAGATATGAAGTAAAAAAAAAGTAGAATAAAAAGAAAAAATGGCAATGTATATCTCTACTTACCGGCGACTGTATTACCGATAGCACCTCCTTTGGAGGATTGGGGCAATGCATTTCACATCGATCAGATCAATAAAATTCAACATTATTTAACGATGGAAAGAGATAGATGTCAATCGCTGAACAAGAACTATGCGTGAGTGACTAAATTGGTGTTGGTTTGGATCTGACTCTCATCACCGTATCCATGGTTTTGGGTGTTGCTGGAGTTGTTCTCTTATCGACTGTGACTATCATTCCAGCCGGGTTGGTTTCAGAGGGCGTTGCTGTCGCGATAATAGGATTCTTGATCATGGTTGGAAAATCACTGAGTAGAAAATTATCGTCGAAGTCCGATAAACACGACAATATACGAAACGTGTTGGCCGACGCGAAAATCAATTCCATAAGCGACATGATTTCCACTTTTATGAAAGATAGAAGGATTTCCGATGGGGAATATCGCTTCATTCCTGCGGGAAATGATAAATTAGAGACGTTGAAAGAAGGTATGAGAAAAACTCTGGTCAGATTCTCAGAGGAGACGAAACATAATCTAATAGAAAAAGGTCGAGCAGAAGCCAGGGAATCATTTCGTAAACTCTTGAGAAAAAATAAAGTGCCCGTGACAGATTTAAAATAAAAAAATATGATATTATGTATATATAAGAAAATAATTTTAAAAAAATTAAATTAAAAAAATAAAAAAATAACAAAACAAAATGTATTGCGTAAAATGTAAGAAGTCTATGGGTACGGATATCTTGCGAAAAGTGCAAACTAAAAATAATAGACAGATGCTTCGCGACACTTGTATAGTGTGCCGTGTGACTAAAACTCAATTCGTCAAAAGAGGTGGAGGAGGAACGGTCAGCAGACTCATCAATAATCTTTCCTTCAACATGCATCTACCAGGACATCAATTTACGGGACCGGGGACGAACTGAACAAGAGATTGAATAAAGATTTGACTTCAAAATCGTGGAGCAAACCCATCAATAGAGTAGATTGAGCTGCCTGCGGTCATGATCTCTGTTATGCTAAGCATTTCGACAAGAAAACTCAAAACGATGTGTGCAACAAGAACATGTTGACAGATTTGAAAAATATAGTCAATCCAGGATGAGAGAGAACTTCGAACGTTTCTATAGTCGGTAAATGATCAGCACAAAATGTCGATTCAGAATGTGAAGAAAAAATTCACTAATGCATAAGCACATGGTGCACAAATTTCGACAGAGGAGAGTATTCGTCAAATGATTGGATCAGGTGTGGGCTGCCGATCTGGTTGACATGCAATCGTTGGCTAGACGCAACAAACGTGTGAAATATCTATTGACGGTCATAGATGTGTTTTCGTAATACGGATGGATGAGAGCATTTAAAAATAAACTTATGAGATGTGTGTCTGAAGTTTTGGAAAATATCTTCGCCGCTTCTTCACGAAAACCTGAGAAATTATGGGTGGATAAAGGTCTAGAATTTTAAAACATTCATGTTCGTTGACTCGTCGACATGTATTCCATAGAAAATGAGGAGAGGATGAACATGGTCGAATGATGGAATAGAACCATGAACGAGAAATCCACAGATATTTCACTGCTAACTCGACTAAGAAATATTTGAATGTCTTAGACGATTTGGTTGACGACTACAACAATACGCGCCACAGTTCCATCAAGATGACACCTGTGGCGATCCACGAAACGAAAATGATGTCTACGCGAATCTCTATCCATCTTTATAAAGATGGCGGCGGTGACAAAACGACCGAAATTTGCCGTGGCTGGTCGGGTGAGAATTTACAAGTTGAAGAAATTACGGGAAAGTTTTATGAACAGCAATTGCAAAAGACAGTGTTTTTAAAAACAATTAAAACAAGGAGGAGAAACTTTTTTGTTTCATATATATGTAAGAAAAAAAAAAAATAAAATAATTAAACAAAAATTAGTTTGAAATAAAAAAGAAAAGAAACATATTAGACATAACGGAAGGTACAATAAGAGACGAAAGCAAGTGCACGAATATTTGCCCGTGGCGGGAACTAGTCTCAATAATGAAGGAGAGATAAGACTCAATACTGAAATGCAAGATCTCTTTCTCCATCCAAGCAAAAGCTTTCTCCTGATAGAAGGACGATTGACGAAAAAGATGGAAGCGATTATGCTGATGATGACATCACCACAATAGCTCATAATGGCATGATGCATCTTTTCAACAGCATCTCGTACAAACTCTCAGGTCAAGCAATAGAAATCATGTCTCATCCCGGCCAGGCAACCACGATGTTGGTACTCTCGAAATATTCAGACGGTTTTTCCAAATCTAAAAGACTCAATCAACAGTGGATGAAAGAAACTACACTGTTGGTTTTAGAATGAAACACTGTGACATAGCAAACGTTCCGACCTCAATGCAGTTTGATTGGACATTGCCTGTGAAATCTTCTTCGGAAAATCATGTTTCATCATCGGGGATTTCAGACGGACAGGATGGGATCTCAAGAAAAGAATCCATCTCTATTCAATCATTGCAACTTGAGAAACAATGCCTCGTTCGAGAAGAACGATTTTTCTGGGATAGACGGTGATGCTGCAGGCTTCAGATCGAAATATCATCACATGGACGAATTGATAATCAATCCGAACGTAACACCCACCGAATACAAGACGCTCGATCCCCCGTTCGTGTTCGACGTCAGCAAACAGAGCAAGAAACTCAAGAACAGTGTTCTGGAATCATCATCAAGATGCAATTCGATAGGAACGTTCCTAGACAAACTGAAGCTTTCGCAGTGGTCATATCCGACAGAGTATTGACGTTCAAATCAGATGGAAGTAAAATGTCTGTCATTCAATAACTTTAAAAAATCTAACATAAAAGAACTTTGAAAAAATCTCCAAAAAACTTAAAAATAAGTTCAAGAAGCTTAAAATAACATAAAAAAAAATTAGAAAAATCTCAAAAATACTTTAAAATAACTTTAAAAAACTGAAACTAACTTAAAAAAAACTTAAAATAATAAAGAAAACTTCAAAAAATTTAAACATAGAAAAGGAAGTTCGAGAACTTTAGAAGTATTTAATAAAGTTCTCAAACTCTCTTATTTTTTTTCTTCAAGTATTTCACATATTCAGTTCGATTAATAAAAGTTTATTGTTTTATGTATTCAAAGGATCGCATTCAATCAACACAGATACTATAGAAGAAATAACTTCTGGATTAATCATCTTCATCTTGAAATTAATTCTGTCCCCCTCTTCAACTCTCAAAGGCATTTCAAATTTGCTCAAATTGCAATATTGACTCACCATCTTCTCGACTTTGTATATCATTTTCTATACCATTTACCACCACGTGTATGACGACTCTATTCTTTGAGTCATTTGAAGTCAGACTGATTCGAACAATGCATCCACCTATCGGCATGGGATATCCTACCTGACCGTGTAGTGATCCATTTCTAAAGGACCATTCTGATTCGTCATAATCCAATGCACCATTTTCCTCTGCCACACAGTTATCAACTGCCTCACGGATTTTATTTTGTCCATGACCCAAATCATAGTGCAGGCATTCGTCATCAACTCGTGATCAGGTAGATTTGTAATTAAATTTCCACCAATGTCCAGATCGACTTTAATCATATCGCTTGTTTTCTCAACTTTAGTGTCATTCATGTATTTTCTGCTGACTGTGTTTGAATCGTATTCTGGATTGTACTCGAGACCGAATAGTTTCTTATCATTCATGTCGATGCTGGACCCCCATCGTTCCTCCTGATTGTTTGTTGTGATAGTTATCATCAACATGCTCTTTGAGATAGATTAGAGATTTGGTGAGAGCAGAATCCACATAGCCTTTATTGACTGTGGTCCATTCGGTATCCTCGTTGCCGATTTATGCCAGATTGACGATCTTATTAAATCTGGCACTCAGATCGATCTTCATTTCATTTTTCTCATTCAAAGTATCAACAATATTTCATTCCACACGGTCTACATGTTGTTTGGTGGCAGCATCACTGGGGTGATCCGGTTCTTCTAGATTCAATATCTTATGAGAATTCACATTTACTCCAGAATCCATGGTTTTGGGAATGTAGCGTTCTCTCAGATGTTGAGTGAAATGTCTGTGCAATTCGTTAGCATAATGTTTCATGCTCGCATCGTTAGAATCCACAGGTTCTGCCACATTCACCAATTGTTTAGATTTTAAGTCTAGGTCATCGGTCATGTTTTTATCCATGTAATTATTTCTCACACGCTGCTCGAAATCTGCAACTGCCTGTCTGCCTGATCTGCATACTTTTTAGTCGTGGCGTTGCTAAGATCTATTGGTTCTGGAGCGTTATAAAGCTTGTGATTATTTAGGTTTAACAGTTCCTTTCAAGGTTCGTATCTCCTCACAATAGGTTTGTTCAAATATGTAGCAGACACTCTGCCATCACCTTCAATCTTTCTTTTTTTCTCAATTTCATCATCAGTTCTTCCAAATTTTTCGACTGCCATTTTTTAATATCTAATTCATTCTTATTTTATTATTTTAATAGTTTTTATTTCCTATTATTTATATGAATTTTTGTTTGTTTTAATCTAAATCGTTGAGAATGTCCTGAAAATGATGTTTCGAAGATCATCTCCTGAGAACATAGAGACACAACTGTCCAGAAAAGACTTGATCATGAGGTTGCACACATTCAGTGTTGTAAATAAATCGTCGATTTTAAATAATCCGATCATATTTTTCCAGTTTATTTTGAATTTGAATTTATTTAGATTTTTTTTTATTTATTTACTTTCTTTACTATTAATTATCTCGTTTATATTTTCTATGCCTTTATTATTAGTGTACAATGTCTTATCTTCTAGATTTACTGTGTCTGTATGTATCTGCATTGTCGTGTACACATCCAATGTTTCTTGATGTTGAGGAGTGATCGACTTAGTGGAATAATGGCCATGAGCGAACGTGTTTATTCCATCCGATTGCATGATCCACGTATCATCATCACCGATACAGCAATTTTATTGATTACTTGCATATAGAGATCGTGCTTGTCTCTTTGAATCATGTTCATCGATTTGTACACTTCTCGATTTTCGAACAGACATTTTTTTGTACTCTTCAAAAGTGATGTCAAGATTCGCGACGTTTCTTTTGACACCTTTACATTTCTTAACTGCCTTCCTATCTAAGTGGTAAGCATACAGTTTCGACTTTAAACCCACGAATTCCGTGATTTGTCTTCCTCCCACCTCGTCCTTGATTTTTTCCACCACCTTTTTATTCACACCCAAAGGAATGTTAGATTTGTGTTTGCTAGGATAATTGCTTGTGTCAAACCACGCATTACATCCAGAGATATATGATCGGTCTCTATCTCATAAGTCAGACTATCCGTGGCAGTAAACAACAGTTTGGCTTGCGAGTTGAATTTCTTTTTGATGTATTCGTAATGAAAATGATACATCAACTGTGTGCCGATCTCCCAGATGCACGTTCCCAAATAAGTCAGTTTATCGAATTTTAGACACATTTCTTTCATGTGAACGGCCACTATATTTTTATCAAAGATGGTTCGATGTTTATAGTTTGGTTTCGAAACGTATTTTCTAGCCCGACTGTCTGTCGTAACCAAACGAATGTCAGTCATTTTTCGGATGTTTTCTATCGATTTTCCATACACACAATTGTGCATGAGTTTAAAAAATCTTTCTCGAATTCGGTCACCCTCTGCATTCTCAAATTCATATTAAGATCTATATACTTCTTCATCCAAGGATCTTCATCAATTCGGATGAAGTGATGGATGTCAACTAATTTCATGCTATAATCTATGTAAAGTTTCAGATTTGTGCAGTATTTATGTTTGTCATTTAAATTTGGAAGGAGTTTATCAACTTTATTCATTTTTATTCATTTGGGTGCTAAGGGATAATCATTGTGTGAACCGGTTAACGTTTCGGAATATTCTAGATCCACCACCAGAAGACAGTGTTAATGTCTCCAATTTTCCATCACCTCGCGATTCTCGCCCCATTTGAAATTTCCCGCCAGTAATGGATGACTCATGGCTCAACCGTATAAATTATTAGCATCTGGATATGTTATGTATTTACTCAGTTATCGCCTTCCATGTAGAAATTGTTTGCTTTTGTATATTTGCAAGATATCGATGACATTCCACCTCTCATGCCCTTTTTGAGCATGAACACCATGTCCATGTCGGATAATAATTCCAAGTGCATTTTGGTCGTCTTCAACAGTGCGTCCCAGCCGAAGCCAGGAGCCATGTAATACCAAGGCGGATCTAGACCGTAATGGCTCCAACAAACATCTCGAAAATTTTTGAACACGTCTGCCAAGAGAATGATGTCGGATTTCAGATAGAGATTGTGGTAATCCCTCATGGACTTCATGTCAAATATTTCCCACACTGTTTGAGCATGTTCATAGTTGACGTCAGAAATGTCAGCAATGAATAATTTTGAATAAAAATGACGTGTGGAAGGTAGCTTCCACTGATCGAATCTATGCATACCGTCAATATAATCATAGGGATAGACTCCTTTCCTCAATACGCTCTCCGATCGGTGCTCATTTTTAAAGTGTTCAGTCGTGATCTCAAATTTCTCCTTTCCTAAATTACCAACTAATTTTTCGAGACTGGTCGACATGAATTTATAAGTATCTATGAAACGTATTTCTCTCTTGATATCGACTGCTGACATTTCTCCATTTATTTTTTTTACTCTTTTTATCACCGACTATCTATTTTGTGAAAGATATATATGGTCATTAATTTTCATGATGCAGTTTATATATCCTGTGCTTACACTACCAAGATTATTCAAGAACAGATGACTATCATCACCTGACAGATTGTGAAATATCACTGGAAAGAACTTAGCATCTCGATATTTTAAATTGCAATTACTGTGCACGGCACCTCGATATTTACAGATGTAGTGATCGTGATCTCTTACTTTCTTGTATTTCGGGTGCTGAAGTTTCGGTGGACGATCCTCTACAGATGTGACATTCATTGACTCTCTTATAGTCTTTCATTTGTTTGTCTGTGATGATAATCTTTTCAGGAGTTTTAACCCTTTACCCAACGTAACGGCCAAAACTTGCTAGCGCTATTCTCAAAAATCGACAATTAATTTTCATTATTTTTTCATTTTTTGTCTCAAAAATATAGGTTATGACCCCTCGTTGGAACGAGCTCGTCGAGCTTGTTCCAACGAGGGGTCATAACCTATGTTTTTGAGACAAAAAATGAAGAAAATTAGTTATTTAAGAATTTATTTTGCACGTGTCGTCTGCTTTTCATATTAGGTAAAGGGTTAAATTGCTCGAATATTTTTTTGATTTAAGATTCCAAATCTTCTACGAATTTTCGAGCCACGTGTCCTCATTCGACTGTTTCGTGAAGGTGTACGGACATCAGGAATATCGATGGTCGAAAAAACATTTTATGTTAAAAAAAATAAACAGATGGTGTTTGCTTCTGATATTTTTTGGCGTAACTCTGCCGATTGTCGGACTGACACGAACTCATTTTCACTGTGAAACTTCGAAATCGGCAAACGCCACAAAAGGCACTCTCAATCTTCCGTTGTGATGTGTGAATTTTATGTAAGTGTGAGGTTTGGGCATGTCGATGACAACGCATTGATTTGATTTGCCTTACTCCTCATGACGTTCTAGCGATGCTTTGCTATGGAAGGAATTCAAACAGTTAAAACAGAACAATCTCTCTCCAATGAGTTTGGTTGTCTGCGCTGACAATAATCGACTTATATTCTTAATCCATCAGTATTGTTGATTATCATCATTCGAAATTAATAATAAATTAATGTTTTACTCGCAATTTTTATGTGAACTTAACCTTAGAGGAAATATGTATTTTTCCTCATCATTATATCCCAAAATGTTGATGGAGATTGGGATTTTAATTTTCAAAATGATCAATGTCGCTTAGTTGAATCGGAAAATTTATTCCCAACCAGTTTAGTTTCGCTTTTCTATGGGATATAAGTCAGATGTGGCAGCCCATTTGAAACACTGACTTGACTGTCTTCTTTATTTTCCACGTTGATTACAACTTTTTTTATTTTCTATGAAAAAGGCCAATTTTATATATTAAAATGTTCGCAATGGATTGTACTTGCCGATATTAATTTCTAGATTCAACACTTCGCCTAAGCTCCCATTACTACATTCATTTTGATACTGCGCTAAAGATTGTATTATTTTTTCTGTCATGTTGTCGAAGATATTGGGTAAAGAAGACCTTTCAGTTACGGTTTTTGTGCGACATTGAAAATAAGCCATTTTTTCCTGATTTCACCCCTGTTTAGTTTGATCTTCTCCATCCGACACTTCAATACCAATTTCGTTTTAATACTGTTGCTTTGCATTTAACAAAACAAATCCAACATGCTAGGTTTTATCTTGTCCAAGAATTCTTTGGGATGAAACTTTTTTATACCTTTGACATCGAACGTTTTGAAAAATCCCTTGAAGGCTTTCTCTCGTTCTGTAGGAGAGGGCGACAATCGTTCACGCATGACTTTAGCTAGTATTTCTTGTATGTTCTCATATTTTTTTCTCATATTCAACCATTACTGCTTTAATGATAGTCATTATTTGATCTTTTTCTATTTTTCTCTTTTTTATTTCCAGCTGCTGAATCGAAATATTCTTTCATTTTCTCTCATCTTTCCATCTAACTGACTCACATTTTCCCATCAAGTGAACAAATAGTCTATCAACTCGAATCTCTTCAATGATCTACACCTTTCACGCTCAGCTCAGGCACTCTCGATTTTAATTTGGGTACTTATTCTGATTGATCACAAGTTCATATGACATTGAGCATTTGTGATTTTGTTCTATAACTTGACGATTTGTTGATGCCGAAATTCTTCACATAACTTTTTAATTGAGCTAGACTGTGTGTTTCCAATAAAAATGGCATTTTTTTTAATAACTAAAAATTGTTTTTTTTTAATTTTAAAAAATTGGTTTTTAAATGTTAAAAATTGTTTTAAATGTTTTTTTTTACTTCTTGTATATATATGAAAAGTTTTTGACTGATTTTATTTTCTTTAACTGAAAAGCTGTTTTTTGACTTTGTTAACTTCTCACAACTTTTGAGATTATTTGCTCGAGAAACGGCAAATTCTATTTTCCACTAAGTTGAAAAAAACATTTTTAGTTAAAGAGATTAAAATCAGTGAAAAGAAAATTTTATATATATATATGGGAAATAAAAATTAAAAAAATAAATTAAAAAAATACTTTTTTCATATTATATATATATATAGGAAATAAAAAGAAAATTTAAAATCAAGTTGAAAAAATGGGCAGTGGAAAAAACAATCGAATTGAATAGACTCGCTTCACACAATCATAATAAAACGCTTTATTTGAAACTTAATCCAATCCAATTGAATAATGTAGAAGTAATAAAGTTTGAATATAACTGTGATAATCATAGCATGGGATTAATATTGAATGATGATCAAGAAGATTTATTTTCAAATTTAGAAAATTTGTGTCGCAAACTCTTCAAAGAAGAAGGGGAAAAAATATCAAGCAGTTCAGTCTTATCTATGGCAAAAAAGAAAATATATCTGGAAATTGATAAAGATGTCATAGATCGACTCATAGAAGAAGCGCTAAAAATGGGAAAAAATTAACAAAAGTAGACATGATCATTCCACATCAGCACAAAAATGAAGAGGGGAAAGTGACAGCTCATATACAGATAAAAGATGTCACTTTGTAAAAACAAATTGAAAGTTATTTTTCATCAAAAAATATTTATAATGTTTTCAATTTGTTTGTTTTCTTTGATTTTGATTTTTTTTCTTTTTGATTTTTTTTGGTAATTTTTGGGGGAAAATTTTTTCTCTTTATCTTCTGACGAAATGGATACAAAATCATTCCATTCTCTCCTCTTTCTTTAACTAATAAATGTCAGTTGCGATGATAGGTATTATCACCCTCATTTATGCTAACACATTCAGGAGAAGTCTCAGTAAAATCCACTTCCATACACGTAGGATGATTCTGTTTGTGTTCTCTATAATATTCCATCATGATATCAAAAACAAATTATCATAATTTGAATCATCTATTCTTTTTCTTTTTTATTTTAGTATTTTTTTTTTCATCCATTTTTTGTAATTTAGTGATTTTGTTTTCTCCTTTACAAAGTCGGATATTCTCTATCCAGTAATTTATGCAAAATACGACCTCGATCCTCGGTTGCAAAATGACTCACGCTCAATTGAAAATGTGAACATTCTAATTCGCCGTGGATCCGTTCTTCTACGTGCAAGACCGTCTCCATCCAAATTCTCATCAAGGTACACTTGTTGATCATATTTAATGCCGTCATGAAACACATGACGATTACGTCTTCGTATCCCGTGTCTTGACAGATGTGACCATAGTCCCATCTGAACTTGCAACCTGAAACATTTCTCACTCAACACTCTGGGAATGCTTTCTTTAGCGATGTGGGCAAACGCATCTTCGAGAAATTCGCGACGCTCTTCTCCTTTTCGTTTCTTCATTTCATCTATGAATCTATCCACTTTTGTTTTTATTTATTTTTTAAAAATATATATAGCTTTTTTTGTTTCCTATTATCCTATTATATTTGAAATGTTTTTCCCTAGACAGACAAATCAATGATTGATCGAATCTGAGCGACAATGTTCTCTCACCACCGAGAGAAGACCTCTGTCAAATTGACCTCCCGAGACGTAAAAACACACAAAACCGCAAACGGAAAATCCCATGTTTTGTCAGAAAATCTTTCACATGCGAGACATCACTGTCGAATCGACAAAATCCATCGATGATACACATGAAAACACAGGTAGAAAATTACACGTTTTTGACAGTTTGTCTCGCGATTTGTAATTTTGGCTCGCGATTTGTAATTTCACATCATAGAGATCTCGGTGAAATCGACTGGAAAAACACTTAAAAAGCCAAGGTCAAAATAACATGGTTTGGCTCTGTCTTCAACTTTATCTCGGATTTGCTGTATCTTCACCATACACGGCCATCTTGGGACAAAAATGCAGTGATTTCTCGGACTGAGCCAGAACTGGTTGACCTCGACATTTTTTAATATTTTCTAAAATTGATTTTTGTTCGATCTCCGAGATTCGACCAATAATACGGAATAAATCCTCATAGTCTTTCCCATCCGATTTCTGACTCGAAAGACTTGCGTGTCATCTCATGGTATACTGGCCCAATTTGCGAGAAGTCTAAAGTGTGCCAGTATCCGATATAGGTGATTTCTCGAGAAATAAGCTCGAAAATTGCGAGAAATTACCTTAGTAAAAAACTGGGTTAAGTGGGCCAGAACACTCAATACTCTACTAGTGCAATATGAGGAAATTTCTTTTTAAAACTTCTTCTTCGGATCCACCAGTCACAATGCTTTCATATTTGGTATGAGGAATAATCATTAAAATCTTCTTCAGATCCACCAGCCAGAATCTTTTGATATTTGGTATACAGCATCCTTAGGGAGGTCAGATCTAAGTTTGTTAAATCAAGTCCCCTGGTTAATATTTAGGCTCCCTATTGGAGCCTGAACTTTAACTTAGTACAATATAAGGAATAATCTTTAAAAATCTGCTTCTTGAGATACAATCAGAATCTTTCGATATTTGGTATAAAACATCCTTTGAATCCAAATTTAATTTGTTCAGATAAAGTCCCAGGGTTGATATTTGCATTAGCTATTTAGAAGGGGGCAACTTTTAACATATCAAAATCTTCTTCTCCAGAACCACCAGTCAGAATATTTTGATATTTGGTATAGAACATCCTTCAAGTTTGTTCAAGTCAAGTCCCTGGGTTGATATTTGGACTCCCTAGTTTTCTATTACTGAAAATGTGGACATTATTTCTATGGCAGCATCCTAATTCTAGATAGAAATCACCTAACATGGATAGCAGGGTTATAAATAATTAAATAACTTCATTCCTCTGTTGTGTTAACTAGCCAAAGATGGTAGTTAAATCCTTTAAATAACACATGGCCTCATGGGGTCTCTTGGTTATTAATGTATTCATAATGAAATCGATACATCAAGATCTTGCTGATATCGAAAATGCACGATTCTAAATAAAACGGTTTTTCGAATGCCAAATGTGTCTTTTACATGTGTACGGTCAATAGATTTTCGTCGAAGCTGGTTTGATTTTGTTAATTGGGTTTTGAAGTGTATTTCGAACCATCACTTTCGAGGTGATGAGACAACTGTCGGTCCTGTTCCTGATGTTTTCCATCGATTGTCCATACACGCAGTTGTTCATGAGTTTGAAAAAATCTCTTTTGGAATCGGTCTGGGCCAGCATTCTGTGGCGAGTGAAGTGATTTATGTACTTTTTCGCCCAACCTTTCTCATTGGATCTGATATGATATATATCGACATGGGCTGCAACTTTTAATCGCAAGATGCTTGAACCACGATACATTGCTCACGATTCAGTACGTACCGTTGTTCACTACATATTATGGTACGGTACGATAAATATAAATAATATAGGGCGAAGCAAGTTCTTAGATTTTGAAAGCTGGTGCAGTAAACCCCTTTTTTCTTTTACATTGCATACCAGCGTTGATAGTGATAAATATGCCATTAACACAGGATTATTGAGTTTACCAAAAGTTGGGAAATTCCCTCTAACTTGCTAAACATTTATTTTATTAATCCATGATGTCTTGCTTGACGGAGCTCTGTCAACCACGATATAGGGGATTAAATTGTTTGAACATATTTTCTGAGAGGAAAAAACACTGGAAAACGGGTCATAAAATCAAAATCTGAAATAAGTGAATGCCAATAGTTATCACTTTGAGAAGTTATATATTGTATAAAGAGTGCATTCAAAAACTTGTAATAAAAAGAAAGCTACTGGAAATGAATACATGTAGTTTAAAGTATTTGATAGTTGAAGTTTCATGCCATGAGTGATCATGTGTATCATGATACATATCGTATCGTGCAGATTGAATTCTGATATTTATTATACGCCAAACTATAGATTATCAAAGAAATTGTGGAAAGATAGAAATGGTATCCCCCATTGTGAAGATATAAAATTTTTCACTTTCACGGTATCAATAAAAATGGCGGCTTTCAAAGCATCACTTCAAGGTGAATACGAGCCAAATTATCACTGGAAATGATCAATTTGTTCTAGAAACGTATAATGAAAAGAAAATCTAGTGTTTTTGAGTGGATACTTCAATAATAATTCAACACGTATTTACCTTGAATAGATGTATGAAACCCGCTAGTCCAAACATAACCTGAAAGTCTGTAATATAAGTTTTTGGTTTGGTACGTCCTTTCAAAGGACGTACCAAACCAAAAACTTATATTACAGACTTTCAGGCCATGTTTGGACTAGAAACCCACCAACTGAATCAGATTACACTATCTGTTCTGAGTATCAACCAAATCACTTCCGCGTTTCAATGATTCAATGTGCTGTTTACTTTTATGCATCAATTCAAGGATGAATGCCAATGGTTATCACTTTGAGAAGTTACATATTGTTTGAAGAGTGCATTCAACAATTTGTAATAAAAGGAAGGTTATTCAAAGTATTTGATAGTTGTACTTGCATGGCATGAGAGATCATGTGTATCTTCGATACATACCATATCATGCAGATTTAATCATGATACATATCGTATCATTAGGGACGTATATCGTTGTAGCCTCTCTGAGACTGAATTGTGATACATATCGTATCATAAGGAGAACATATCTTTGCATCCCTAATATCGACTAGTCTCATACCATCATTTGTGTATAATTTCAGATTTTAGCAGCAGACACGAATTTACATTTATCATTCAAATTTGGAATGTGTTTATCCACTCCATTCACTTCTAACCATTCAGGTGCCAGTGGATAATTATTGTGTAATCCCCCTGGGTGATCTGGATCCACTTCTGAAAGATCCAGATAGTGTCTCCACTTTTCGATCTCTTCCCATTTGAAATGTCTGGTTGATCATGGATGACTCATAGCCTAACCGTATAAATTATTAGCATCTAAATATGTTATGTATTTACTCTGTTTGAATCGAATTCTTCCATGTAGTGATTATTATACAATTATGGACTTTCGTGGTGGGGAATATGATGTAATATGAACCTAAAAAACGTGTACTGACCGACGCGTTAGCCGAGGTCAATATAAATATTCTAGGTTCATATCACATCATATTTACCACGCTAAAAAATTTTCTGCATATGGGGTGAAGTGGGGGGTGGATGGGGTGCGTAGAGACACATTTTTGATCTCAGATTTAACCCTCAAACACAAAGAGGGCGAGAATAACAGTACCGTTTGAAAATGCAAAAATTAGCCAACTTTGGTTTCTTTTTTCCAGCATGAATGGGTTAATTTCAAACTCTTTACTTCGCTATATGTAGAGATGTTTAATAAACAAATCCACTGCTGTAAGGTATGCTCAGGGGCTTAACGCAACATATGCTTGGGTCACTTAAAGAATCGTACTGTCTGAAAAAGTAATTTGTAGTGAATTTTGCAAATTTCTGTATTCAATTATCCAAAGACAAGAAGGAAGGAGCTCAGTGTGCGTGTTCCATAACTGCATTCAAAAATCAACCAGTGGGGAACAAATTTTGTGTTTATATGTTTTGGTGTCCCGCTTTATCCAATACCAGTTTGGGCTGCATAACAACTAGTCTGGTCAGAAAAAGTTTTCGGAGCTAATTTTTTTTCAAATCAGAAAGCATGCATTCCATTTTGCTTTCTATATATTTATTCAGTATTTATAGAATAACACATTTTCTGTTGAGTATTTTGCTGTCACACTTTATCGAGTACCAGTTTTGGCCGTATAAATATGAGAACAGTAAGACAAAATTCATTTATGCAATTGATTTCGTACTTTTCTCTACTTAGTTTGCCTGGGTAGGATTGGTATAGTGGTATAGTCTATTTTATTTTCCTTTGAAAATCTGTACGATGTGTTATAGGGAAACAAATTTTCTGTGATAAGTTTTGGTGCCACACATAATTCAACACATGTTTTGACAGCATTATCCAAAACAATAAGATGTTAAATAACAAGGAAATTTGTGGGGACAAAATATTTTATACATTTCACTTGAAAGAAAACTCTGCATTAAATTACAGTCTGCTGTTTACTCTGGGTCACTTCCACTTCCCATACTATGCAGCTCTGCACAATTCTCAAATGGAAGAGCCCATATCAATTACACTGCAAAAAACTACAGACTCAGTCACTGCGGATAAATACATGAACATCTATGATTGTGATGGCCAGATTAAATTTCATTCCTAACTTTCTATGTTTCAGGCGTATAATTAGTAACAACCGTGAAGGTGCCAGTCTGAGCACAACCTACTATATAAGTTAAGTTTTCAAGCAAGGCGTCCTTTTCGGTCATGTTAGCATTGTTCAAATTAAACGTAGTTGAATTTTAAAAGTTTCTTTATGCACTTTCATCTCCCTCCTTCTTCCTCAACCTTCCACTCGCATAGTTGCCACCTTTTTTCTTTGAGATCCCCCCACCCGATATCCCAATGACAAGAATGAATACTGTTTTAAAATACAAAATGTACCCATTTAGGTTACTGTTTTGTGTCAGTTCGGTGAGGGTTAACCTAAAACGCTTTGTTTCACTGTATGCGGAGGTGCGGAGGCTGCATAAATTTGCTGTTATAACTTTTGAAGTAGGAATGATACTATCTGTTAAAACTGTCATTAAATACCATTAAATATATAAATGCAACAGATTTGTTGCGCCGTGAAAGTTGAACTTCACTCTTCAAGGCCTTGTATGCATTTTCCTTGCTTTATGGGAGAACACTGGGAGGACAAATGGAACATTACACAGTTATTAATGTCCATTTGGCAACCAAAAAGGCCAGTATTTGGACTAGCTAAGACCACAACATCTATAAAAAAAATGTAATTTGTTATACATGTACTTCATTTTATCTGAAACAGATATGTTGGGAAAATTGTGAAATCGTCGGAGTGGGAAGCTTACCATCTTTTGTTGGCATGTCCCCAAGCCAGAAAATAAGCAGACTGACATCTGCAAATGAGGTCCCCAAAGGGTATATTTAGTGATGCTATCCTGCACAGCAGGGTAGCATCACTAAATTTACCCTATGTGAACCTCAATCGGAATCAGGTTCTCAAAACTAAACAGAACAAGGTACCCAGAGGATAAAGTGGTCCACTGTATGGGATAGCATGATCAAATTCACCCTCTGGGGACCTCATTCTGCAAATGTCAGACGCCTTATTTTCAGGCCTGCATGTGTCACACATTCACAGACAGAATGGTAGAGAATAAATTAATTATTGGTATTTAAGGTCACTTACAGCTTTTATGGCCCTATCATGACCATAACATAGGTATTTATTCAAGTTAGATAATCGTTGACACCCATGCTGCATACTTTACACGACTTTCTCCTCAAGCGTTGGTTGACGGGTCCTGTTTTACCACAGTATAATAAACAAGAATAAATTCAGTATCGCATTGTTTTTGAAGCTGCCTTTCAATAGATCTCTCATTTCTCTGCTATCTGTAATTATTTGCAGGATATTTCTATTGTTAGCCTGTATCCTTTTACTCGTCAAGATTCTCCCGGTCAAGCCTGGGGGAGCTGCCTCCTTAAAAAAGCTCTTGTTATCAAGTGTAAAGGTAATTCAAAATGATTGATAAGTTCGTGAACAATACAGTCAGCTTTTCACATAAAAAAATTAGGAAAGCCCGTAATTGTCCAACAAATTGCATTTCTCTATTTTTTCCACCCTCCATTTTGTCTGTTGTATAACTCAAAAACAGGCTGTATGATTTCAACCAAATTTTGCATTCTTATGTAATGTCATAAAATCCAGTGAAAGGAGGTGTCGTCATATCTGTCAAAACGCTTATTTTTCCAAATTTTGTTCCAAAACCATTATACTCTCACCATTTTTCAACAATGCTCAAAAACAGACTGTAAGATCTCAACCAAATTTGGCATACTTATGTATTGTCACAAAATCTAGTGAAATGAGGTATTGTCATATTTGTGAAAATGCTTATTTTCAAAATATTCTGCCAAAGCCATTAAAATTTCACTAGTTTTCAAAAGTCTCATAATTGTTTACAGTTATTTAGCTCAAATTTTTCAAACATTTATAGCATAATATGATACACCAAAATCACCACACACTTTTTTAAAATTAACCCCTGTTGGCTAAAAACGACATGAATATAGCATTTTTTCTTCAAAATTGACCAACATCAAGGGCAAATTTGTCTAATTGCAAGGTTGTTGTAACAATTATTTTGGTATGTATAGATGCAATAATGATTGCAGAAGAAAGTTACTGTTTACTTTTTAATCTCAGATTTAACCCTCAAGCACAATGATGGTGAGAATAAGAGTACCGTTTCAAAATGCCAAAATTAGCCAACTTTGTTTGCTTTTTCCTATTATTTTTTTATTTTTTTTTACCACTGTAAATTTTGTCTGTTGCACAGCTCAAAAGCTGGATGCACGATTTCATCCAAATATGTCATAAAATCGAGTAAAATGAGGTATTATCATATCTGTGAAAATGTTTGTGCTTCCAAACTTTGTTCCAGAACCATCATACTTTCACCATTTTTCAACAATGCTAAAAACAGGCTGTACAATCTCAACCAAATTTGGCATACTTATGTATTGACACAAAATCTAGTGAAATGAGGTATTGTCATATTTTTTAAAATGCTTATTTTCAACATATTCTGCCAAAACCATCAAAATTTCATCATTTTTCAAAAGACTCAAAATTGTTTACAGCTATTTAGATCAAATTTTTCAAATATTTAGAGCATAATATGATAAACTAAAATCACCACACAAATATTTCAAAATTACCCCCTATTCAAGTTGGCCGAAAGCGACAAGAATAAAGCAACTTCAAGAGCAATTTTTCGAATTGCAAGGTTGTTGTAACAATTGTTCTGATATGCATGGATGTAACAATGATTGCAGAAGAAAGTTACTGTTTACTTTTTAATCTCAGATATAACCATCAAGCACAATGTGAGCGAGAATAAGATTACCATTTGAAAAAGGCAAAATTGGCCAACTTTGGTTGCTTTTTTATATCATTTTGGAAAGTTAATTTAAACACTTTGGTTTGCTAAGTTTGCTATATGTAGAGATGCTTAATGAACAAATTCGCTTAACACATCATATGCTTTGGATACTTTTCTATCATTTTCGAAAGGGTTAATTTCAAACACTTTGCTTTGCTATACGTAGAGATGCATAGTGAACAAATCCGCTGTTGTAAGTTATGCTGCTGACCGAAAAAAGTGATTTTTAGTGTATTTTGCAGATCTCTGTACTCATTTGTCTAAAAACAAAAATGAAAGAGCTCATTGTGCTTTCTATAACTGCATTCAAAAATCAATGGGGAACAAATTTTGTGTAAAATGTTTTTGTGTCCCGTTGTATCAAATACCAGTTTACCCTCTTTTGTTTCCATGTCCCACACATTCACAAACAAACAGAATGGTAGAGAGTAAATTAATTACTGGTATTTAAAGTCACTTTCAAAATGTATGGCTATTTTAGAGAATTTTGCAAATTTCAGTTCAAAAACAAAAAGGGAAGTGCTCATTGTACGTTCCATAACTGCATTCAAAAATCAATGGGGAACAAATTTTGTGTTATATGTTTTTGTGGCCCGCTTTATCCAATACCAGTTTTGGCCGCCTAACCACTGGTCTGGCAGTTTTTGATACTCATTTTTTTCAAAACAGAAAGCATGCATCTCATTTTGCTTTCCATACATTTATTCAGTATTTATAGGGTAACAAATTTTCTTTTTGTATTTTTCTGTCACACTTTATCCAATACCAATTTTGGCCATACAAATATGAGTTACGTCCGACAAAGTTCATTTTCCGATTAATTTTGTACTTTGCTGGACTCAGTTTTTGCTGGTTAGGATTGGTATAGTCTATTTTCCTTTGCATATCTGTATTAGGTGTTATATGGAAACAAATTTTCTGTGATAAGTTTTGGTGTCACACATAATCCAATACATGTTTTTACAGCATTTTCCAGAGAAAAAAATTTAATTTTTGTGAATTTTGCTGCATTCAAAACTCATCTTTGCCTGTCATTAAACCCAAACCCAAACAATTTGATCTCCTCTGAAATGGCTATTAAAGTAACTGTTTGCCGGAAAATGTTTTGGACATGTAGAGAAACGTTACTGTTCACGTTTTAGTCTCATTAAATTATGAAATTCTTTAGAGTGACTCAGAATAATTCAAAAAGATAAATTTTAGAAGTTAGGCATTAAGATATAGGCCCTTTCAAAAAGCTCATCCTGCAAAAAAAACCGATAAAAAATTCATGATTTTCTGCAACGTTGAGCGAAGTTGAAGGGTATTTTTTTCCTGATTGCGATGCTGGTATATATAGATGCAGTACCCCCGCGAGAACCCCAGGAAGTGAAGCAGTTATTTACTGAGGTAAACAAGTTCTGTTTTACTGGTAAAACAGGACCTGGTAACCAACGTTGCTTGGGCGCAATCCCTCAGTAAGTGGGAAACATAAGCATAAACGATCGGCAAAACATGACTTTATACTTATGTTGTGTCATGCTATAGCCCAGATACTGACAGTGGCAGTGGACACCAATGAACAGAAGCAGCACTGATTATACAATAAAGTTATTGTTCATTTTTTTCTTCTCTGAATTAAGCCTTCAGAGCCCCCATGGACGCCCGGGAACGGAAGGTCTGCGTGTCGACTGAAGTAGATTTGTTTTCATCCACTAGTAATGCAGGACCTGGTAACCAATGCCACTGGGGTGAAATCCTTCGGTAGGTGGACAACATAAGCATAAACGATTGACAAAACATGAATTTATGCCTATGTTGTGTCATGATATAGGTAAGATGCTGACAAAGACGTGAGACACTAATCAATAACACTTCAGCATACTGGAACCTAGAATAAGAGTACTATTCAAAAACACATATTTTGGTTTCCATTTTCTATAAGTTTGGAAAGAGTAAACTTGAAACACTTTGCTTCGATGTGTGTACAGTAGACAATTAAAAAAGTTTACTTTTGTAAGTTTTGAAATAGGGCTTACCTCAATATCTGCTATGGCTGCTTGTTGGATATTATGTCGAATAAGTTCGATTTCAAGTGAATTTTGAAGTTTTCTGTACTCATTTCTTTCAAAATAAAAAAGTTGTAGCTCAATTCCAACAAGTGTTGTTAAGTACAGACAATATCTGCCCAGCTTAGGCCTGTACCTTTGTCACATGGACCGAACAAACCGTTTGTGTAAGGCAAAGGAGGGGTTACCCCGACGATTTCTCATGGCATGTCAAAACAAACATCAGGTGTAAAGATAATCAAAATGAATGATAGTTTCGGGTACAATACAGGGAAACCCCATAATTTGTTCAACAAATTACAATTCTCTAGTTTTGTTTTTTTTTTTGGGGGGGGGGAGGGACACCACCCAAAATATTTCTGCACCACAATTTTTTTCTCCTTCAAATCGCTCGTTGACCTTGTGTGGACCAAATGGAAAACAAAACGCTACCTTTGTGACATTCTTTCATGGTAGACAATTTTTTTTATAAACTCCCCATAGGATTTGCACTGGGAAAAATCATCGAAGTAGAAAAAATTGATTTTGTAATAAAATACAACATTTCTTGCAGCGAAATGTAAGTGGTCACATTTTCGAATGCAAGGTTTTAAGACATTTTCCCGTTTTTACAAAGGGCGAAAACGCATCAAAATTATTGGCAGTAACGTTTCAGCATTTTAGTGCACTTTATTGATGTGTCTCTAAATGGGTTTTTGTGATCCAGAATAGGCGGGTAAATCTGAATATTTTCTCGATTTTTCTTCAACACTTCGATATTGTGAAGAAAATGCGTTACATCAAGATTGATTTCGGAACAACCCATTCGGGGCCACTTGACACATTGGCCCTAACTCTCATATTATACCTACTAACAAGACACATCTTCGTCAAAGACACGCCTTGTTGATGTAGTTGGGATAGTAGTCAGTTGGGATTAACCCATTATCCAACGAAACGGCCAAAACCGGCCACCGCTATTCTCAAAAATCGTCAATTAATTTTCATTATTTTTGTCATTTTTTTGTCTCAAAAACATAGGTTATGACCCCTCATCGGAACGAGCTCGTCTAGCTCGTTCCAATGAGGGGTCATAACCTATGTTTTGAGACAAAAAATTAAAGAACTTAGTTATTCAAGATTTTGTTTTTGCAAGTGGGTGCTTTTCATGTTAGATAAAGGGATTAATCTTCACAGCTCAGAGTTGACGAAGACATGGCTTGATGATACAGTTGTAATAATAATAATAATTTTAATAATATTAAATCTTCGGCCTTCCGCTGATTTGTCGCGGTCCTCTTATGAGGAAGCCTACATTAACTCAGTGCCCCGCCGGGGTATTCCTCTCCCACTCTCCCTCCTAATCTCCCAGCATTCAGTCAAAAATTGTTTCATAATATCACCCATTGGCGCCTTCTCGATCTCCACAACTATAAAATTGACCCCTTTCCTCATGTCATTCCTTATCCAATTACCGTTCATGTTTCATTCCCATTTTTCCATTAATTTCCCAACGAGTCCTGTTCTGCTAAACCAATTTGGGACATTCCAAAACAGAAATGTTCCAGGGTCTCCGTTACACATAAGTTACACATTTTACACACTCTTTCCGCGCCTTTCGCGACCCACCCCTCAACCCATGTGACTTGGATCTCACTTTGAACAACACTGACCACTCCCAAACGATCCACCCAGGTACTCTTCAAAACCCGGCGCATACTTTTTATATAATCCGTCTAAAGACTTCTTGGTCCTATTTCAATCTTGCCAGTTTCTATTTCAATCCTCAAGCACCCTTTCCCTTATAGAGCTCCTCTCCTGCCGCAGTCCTCTTTCTAGTCTTCAGCCTCTATAGAGTGGTTCTTCATTAGCTCCCTCGCTTGCTTTATCCATTCTGTCTGAATATTGTAGTTCCATATATGGTTAAACGTCGTTTTACATCATATACTGTTTGGGAGATTTACCAGGTAATTTTGGTAGCATAATTTTCACATAACTGTATCTTTAAACGGTATCCGCCCGAGTTCCCTACTGACAACTTCCAGTGCGGCTGCCTTACTTGATCCGATTATCCACCAACCGCATCATTTTGTAGAATCTTCCAAGTTCCTCTCTACCGTTTGGTTTCGAGGGATCACATCTGTTTATTATGTTATACTTGGTACACCCACCCTTTCCCAATTAGTTTTCCAACGAACACCTTGTTAAAGCTTTTGTTCCCTGACATTTTAACTGATTGAGTATTTTTTCCCCCTTTGTATTGAGTTTATCTGTGTGCTTTCTGTATATGTGTCTGCCTGTAACACATAGATTCACCCTCAAGTATTCATAGTTGCTCGTTTCTCCCACTTTTATAGCCTTGCTTTCCTCTTCACCAATAGAGAATTTACCCACTATCCACCTTCGCGACTCATCTACCTTACGGTCCACAGGTATTACCTTGCTTTTTGTTTTCGTTAAGTTCAAGACGCCATTTATCCCCATTCTTTCCAACTATGGTTAACAATTTTTTCTTCGACCCTTTTCTTTCTCTGTAAATAAAACCATGTCAATGGCAAAGAAAAGCCCTGTGATGATGTTTGTCTCTCCGACGTTTACTACCCTTTGCGCTTGCAATCAACTCACCTGCTAAATCTTTTACGTGCAATGCAAACACAATCAGTGACAAGACTCACCCTTGCTTAAGCCATTGAACCCTGGTGGTATCTTCCATATTAGTTCAATGGCAGCAACTGGAAAAGTCCATGTTCATTATTTAGGGGTAGACCAATTAATATTTTCAACGTGCAGCCTTGGGGCTGCACGTTGAAAATATTAATTGGTCTTCCACACACATGCACTTAGCATCCATCCTATTTAATGAAATTATGACGTATCATGTTCCTGGCTGGAAAAAAACGGCCGCTAGTGTTCAAAGGGTTAATTCCTATTTCCATTGGGACCATATTCGTTGTGATGATTCCCAGGATAAGTACACTCTGCACATCTTTGAACGGTGATATATATTATCAGTTGGGATTTGTGTCATTACAGTTGAGACAAATCAAATTTACCCCCCACCCCCACCCCCACTCCCACCCTCAATTGGTCATACTCGTGCCGGTCCTGAGCACGGTAACAGAGAGTTGGTGCTTTTCCCGTTCCCCTTTTATATCAACAATTCGCCAACTTCTTTCAGTCAAATCATTTTCAGTACGGTACTCGCTAAGTAAATTAGAAGTTGGGGAGGCCACGACTATTACATGTATTTATATACAAAATATGCCCAAGAACTCTCGAGTGTTGAACTGTAATCCCAAACTGACTAATTTTCAAACTTCAACAAGGCATGTTTTGATGGGGTTGGTGGAACATTAGTCAGTTGGGATTACTGTTCACAACTCAAAGTAAACAAGCGTAGACTTACCTCCACTCTCACACACCATGGATGCTGCGTTTGTACAGTCATCGATATACCACTCAAAAGTCGAAACTTTAACATACACACAGTCGCTGGACTCCCACATCGGTTCATTTCTTGCCCATGCCTGGTAGGACATGTTTTTTTCGAATATTGACCGATAAACGCCCTCTGTTGTTCGATCGTTCACTCCAATCCAGGCATATGTCCATCCACTATATGAGGCACCCCTGTAACATATTGTTATCTGAATGTATACAATTATTAGTCTGAGCCACGCCCGGTCCTTTAGACAAGCCCCCTCCCCCTCCCCCCTTTACCGAATACAAATGCTTGGTTTGCGATAAAGGTCTCGGGCGTGCCTTAAATATAATCACAAAACTACTTGACATAAACTATATATACTGCCACTGTCTCATAGCCCCGAAGTTCATTCAATACAAGGAGTGGCTATCAAACCTCCGAGTGGAAAATTCTGAAAAGAGTAAGTGGGAAATATTTGTGTTCCAGTGTTTCCCTTTTTTCCAGAAGGGTTGTTTTCTTCCAGGCGTCGGTATTGCCCAACATTTATTTATTTATTTATTTATTTATTTATTTATTTATTTATTTATTTATTTATTTATTTATTTATTTATTTGTGTTTAAGATCACATATTTCTGCACAATGGCTAATCATAATGATGAGGATATCAGCTGAGGCTAGAGTACAAAGAGGACCTTCTCCCCTAATTTACAAATGTCTGCGTTTGTGTGTTTGTTTGTGTATTGGGGTTTAACGATACTAGCAATAGCCAGGGTCATATCGAGTTTGTCAGTTTTACGGGTCCGGCAAGTCTTGGGGAGAACCTCTGCGCAGCGGCAAGCACCTGCCAAACAAGCTTTCTCCGAATATTGAGAGAAAAACACCTTCTGTTTTTTGATTGTTCACTCCAATCAAGGCATATTGTCATCCTTTATTCGACGAACCCCTGCAATATATTGTTTGTGAGTGTGAAAAAATATATTAAAACCATGATTACCTATTTTACTATATATAAAAAGCCCGTGACATAAATTTTAGCTTTACACACAAACCGTTGTGAACACGCCAGCAATGGTAGTCCAGTAGTTAAAATTTACACCTGTAGTGGAACTGCATCCAAGTTGACCTTTGTTGACGTCGACCTGAATGCAAACTTGTCTAAATGTATCGGACGTCGCCTCGCAAAGAGTGAAATGAAAGTGGCAATTATTTATTACATTTTTAAATGGGTTTACCTCATTAGATGCCAAAACTTAACAAACATGCATTGCCTCATGTTAATAAAACATCCATAACTCGAAATTGTATGTTATTATGTTATTAAAATGAAAAAGTCCCGGTGATTTGCGCGTTTCTTTTTTTCATTTCGTTTCGGCGATAAAATTGACAGCGGAAGTACCGCCCACCAGTGCTCTTGTAAACAAAAACAGATTCGCACGTGTGTACGTCTGACATACATTTAAACTCTTAATAATCGGACGATCATGGTAATGGTTGAGCTGAACGAACACCGAACCCGTTGTGACAGGAATGATAGTCCGTAGGAAAATTAGTCTCTCTGGACTATTATTCCGCGGAATTATAGTCCTAGGTCTAACATTTCTAGGAATAGTAGTCCGCCGGACTACTATTCCTAGAAATGTTAGACTTAGGACTATAATTCCGCGGAATAATAGTCCAGAGGGACTAACGTTCCTACGGACTATCATTCCTGTCACACCGTAACAAGAAAACAAAATAAGTTTTCATACAATAGAATTAAATTGCCTGTAGTCAGTGACGATTGCTTGGCTACTCATTGAGAACTTTAGTAGGACTGATTCTGTGAGGACTGCCTCGCAAGTCCGCAGAAGCGCGATTGAAACGTAATAAAAAGACCTACATAACAAAACCCTCAACAGACTCCCGGATAATGAATTAATGGTAGAGCTTAACGAACATCGAACCCTTAACGGAAAAACAAAATAAGTCACAGAAAATTAAAATTATTTAGTAGAATTAAATTGCGTGAAGTCTGTGAGGATTTCTTCGCACCTCTGCGTGTGGAGAGTGGGCTCCGAAGAAACCCACCCTCACCTCATTCAAAGCAAGATTCACACAACAGTCACAATATACAACAGCACAGTTCTGTCTTTCTCTATTAATGATTTGGAGGGGTGGAGTCAGTGAGGATTGCCTCGCGACTCATCAAGAAATCTAGGGTCGAGTCGGTATAGACTACCTCGCAATTCTGCGCGTGAGGAGTGGGCTCCAAAGAAACCCACTCCCACCCCATTCATAGCAACAATCACACAACAGTCACAATATACAAAAACGGATTCCTATCTCTCTCTACCTATAACTTTTCTAATTGAACACTCTCAAATTTTCTTGCAACACCCTTATCAAGAAGACGCGTGAAGATGGTAGACGAAGCATGGGAGGAATTGGTGCAACCTTTTTTTCTGTTAACATACGCAGGAAACCACCAAACATTAACCAAGGATTGAAACAAGCTTGCCTGAGTGGGACGAGTGTACATTTTAAATAAATAAACATTTGAATAAAAACAGCTCTTGTAGGGACTTTCGGGTGTGTGTTTATGTGTGTGAGGGTATTCATGTGTATGACGTTAAAAATTCGCACTGGCACAGACATTTCCTACTGAAACGTTTTTTTCTTTTAATATGCCGCCGAAAAATTGTTTTCATTTACTGAACCCTGATGGTTTCAAACATGACAAAAAAAACATAAAATTGATTTAAACTAAGTGATGAGCTTAGGAACTGGTTAAAGTGACTGGCAATAATTGATGTTATTTATTGCTGGGCTCTAATTTAGTCGTTACAAGGATGTTACGCAAGCTTTTGTTTTTTTATAAGCGATGACAGGTCGAAGATTCAAAAGTTCATTTAATTTAGCATTGGTTAAATTGAATTCATCTTTTAATATTTTTGCTATTTCGATATTCATTCTATTGTATGTTAAAGTGAAAGGAATGGCGGCCCTCCTTTCACATTCTCCCTCTGATATGTTCATACCAAATGGCCAGAGCGTTTGAAGCGTATTGATCCAAAAAGCTTCACGTTTTTTTTTTCTAAATTCATCCATTTCTTCTAATGTGTCTGCAATTGGTGGTTGTTCTATAGGATGGATTTCGAAATCGTCCCAACAATGGCCAGGGAGGTTAAATATTGTGCTACTGGGGCATCAGCATTATGTTTTATATCCTGTTTGTGTATAGTAGCACGTTCTCGGAAACGATTTTGACTTTGACCAACATACTGCTTCCGACAGCGTTTACAAGTGATGAGGTAAATAATATTTGGTGAATCAAAATGGAGGAGGTTACGGATCTGATAATGATTTTTCACTTGTGCGGAGGAAAAGTCCTCTTTCTGATCAGGCATAAAAGTATGCAATCTACAACGAGGCTTTTTGCAATTAAATATAGCGCCTCTACCATTCTGCAACGGTCTGTTGTGTTCAATTTTCAGTGGTTCGAAATCAGTAGTTTCTGCTGAACATTCCAGCCTTTTCAGAGTTTGAGATTTCAGGCTCAGTGAGTACCCGTTCGATCTGACGGTGCAAAATAGAGAAGAACAAGCCTCATTCAAATTTACCTTATCACTTGAATTGCGGTGGAAACGAATGAGCTGTGATTTGATGATACCTTTAAATGTATGTTGAGGATGAAATGATTTTGTGGGCAGCAGTTGATGTGAATCAGTTGGTTTAAAATATACTTTATAATCTAAATGACCGGATGCCTGGAATTGCTTGCCTTTATACACGGTCACATCGAGAAAATCAACAGAATTTTCACTGATAGTAGCTTTTAATTTAATGTTTGGATCATGATTGTTCAAAATTTCTACAAATTCATCAAAATCTTCTTTCGATTGCTCCCAAATAATAAAAATGAGATAGACGAGAGGATGCTTTGCACATTTGCTTACAGCATTTTCCTCCCATTCCGCTACATAAATGCTTGCAAAATTAGGACAGAATCTTTTGCCCATAGGACAACCCATTATTTGTAGAAAATATTCTCCATTGAATTGAAAGTCGTTACCCTTTAAGCTGAGCTCTAAAAGACCCAAAATTTGTTCATCCAGGCGTTTTGCATCGGGATATTTTTCAAATGCATTTTTAACCGATTTAGCACATTTATCAATATCAATGTTCGTATACATACTGTCGTTATCCAAAGTAGCCAGGATAGCATTTTTCGATATTTTCAATTTCGAAATTTTGGACAGGAAATCCTGTGTATGTTTGAGATAGCTCGGATGTCTATTTGCTATAGGTTTTAGATGATAATCAATTAGTTCCGAGATCGCATAAGATTCTGAGTTACAATCTGATCTAATACAATTGGCCTCCCGGGTGAAGGTAAGTCATCCGTCCATGAAGAACGGTCCTTGTGGATCTTTGGTAGGATAAAAGTTATCTTGTTTGAGCACTGAGCTTAGCTGTTAAATATTGCAATTGTTTTTTGGTTATGTGACCTTCATCGAGGAGAAATTTTAAGATCTTATTGAATTTTTCGACATTATTAAACCAAATAAGTGAATCTATTTTCTTATAATGTTTAGTATTTCTGAGTTGTCTCATGACTTCCTTTATATAATTATCCCGAGATAGAACGACTACCGACCCACCTTTGTCGGCTGGTTTAATTACTAATGTCTTATTTGTTCGAAGTTTCGTGAGGACTCTCCGTTCACCAGCTGTTAAATTGTCTTTATCGGAGAGTATGTTCATGCTGAACACCTTTTGGAGGATTCGTTTGTTAGCCTCAATAATTTTGGGATCTACTTCACTATCTGGAGGTGACCAATCAGATGATTCCGTAAAAGGAAGTTTCCGACCGCTGGAGTTTCTAAAGCGGTCTACTAATTCCATTTGCCTAAGAAAATTACAGTTATATGATGGTATATTTGTTTGATTACCAGTTTTAGGCTTCGGCGCTGGTACAAAAGTTAAACCGCGATCTAAAAGAGACTTCTCATGGGTTGTTAGGTCATTGGTACCAGACAGGTTAACCACATGAGTTCCTAATCCCACATCTGTTAGGCGGTTGTTACGATTACCTTTACTTAGTTTAAATGTAAATGGTTTAACCAGTGATCGTACATAATATTGGCGGTTCTCGTGGTCCAATGTATTAAATCCAGAGCAACATCAAACTTCGCGTTATCAAGTTTTGGTATCGCGTTAACGTCCTTTACTTTCCGAATGGTTTCATTGATGATGCTCAAGGTTCTCCTCTCAGCCAAAGGGAGTTTTTGCGAGAAGTTTAGTCCAGCGAAATAAATTTTTGCTGATCTAAACTACCCTGATAGCGCTAAGCACATTCCGCAACTGCTTAACTACGAGATCAGTATTATCACTTCGAGAATTCACGCCAATATTTAATAATATTTTGGGGGGACTGGACTGGACCCTGTGCCCTTTAAGCATAGAGCGCAAATGATTGAACCTGGCGCCGGGGTAAAACTCCACCTGGATGTCCGGGTAGGGATTTCGATCAATGCGTCCTAAATTTGAACTTCCAATCATAAGGATGTTTTTACAAACATCGGCGAGGCGCAAGTTCCTTTTGTCAAAATTAACTCTGCTCTTATGCCAAAACTGGGAGAATTTAGAATCAAATGAGCGGCCGGGTTGCGGCTCAGTGATTTGACTTTCCCTAAGTACGACATATCTGGTTGAACCACACTAGAGGCAGGAGAAGAAGCAAGAGAGGAAACAGAAGGAGAAGCAGAGGAAGCAGGAGGAGCATTAGGAGAACCGGAGAAGAAAGGTGGCTGAAGAGGAGTAGGAGGTAGAGGAGCAAGACAAGACGAGACAGCGTTACTCAATTTACGAGCATCTTCAGTCACAATATGGACCGGAGATGTTTGCAAAATGAGGCGCTCACTCTGAGAGAAGGCAGGAGAAGTAGAAGGAAAAGAAGAGGGAGAAGTACTTTGCCTTGATCTTTTCTTATTATGCTTTTCGCGTTGGGGTAGAGGGACAACACGGGCCGGAGTTTGCTTGCTCCCTCCTGCATTGTTCCTTACTCCAGACGCTGGGCGAAGTTCCGAAATATAAGACTCATAGACCGAAATCGTCTTATCTGTCAACTTATTTTTAACGGTTTTTTAGCCCAGATCAGGGCACGCGCCGAAGCGCTGTTGAAGTCTATTTTTCGAGTCCAGGAGGTGGTCGCATAGCCAAAGTGGTCTTAGAATCCTACTCATTTAAATTTTTCTTGTAATGCTCAATTAAATCATTTAACATTTGGTTGGCACACCCCATACTAATCTGTCGAAAAACAGAACAAAATGTGTGGGTGGGAAGAGCTGGCTTTAGAAAGCCACCTAACTCATTTACTTTCTTCTCCAATTGTTTCGGTAAATCCCGATTTGCCAAATGCTGCTCTAAGAGCCCATTGTGGTGAAAACACTGAATCACTTAAAAAAGGGCCTTGACGAGCCCAGAATAGGCCTGGAACGATTGTTCCTGGCCCCTTCCAGGCTGGGCAACTCCCTTTCCCTGATGCTTCTGTCTTTTTTGAGCCATTTGAAGAATAGGTAGATGGATTGACAATAATAATATAAAATTAAAATAAGAAATGAAATAAATGAAAATGAAGACCTAGATGTTACCTATTAACCTTTTACCTAACATGAAAAGCAGACGACACGTGCAAAAAATAGCTCGAATAACTAATTTTTTTCATTTTTTGTCTCAAAAACATAGGTTATGACCCCTCGTTGGAACGAGCTCGACGAGCTCGTTCCAACGAGGGGTCATAACCTATGTTTTTGAGACAAAAAATGAAAATATATTGAAAATTAATTGGCGATTTTTGTGAATAGCGCTGGCCGTTTTTGGCCGTTACGTTGGGTAAAGGGTTAAAGAAGATACCTGGATTAGTTGTAGTCTTCAGCAAAGGTAGAAAATAATGCGTCTGTCTCGACGCGTTTCGCTTAGTTTAGCTTCTTCAAAGAGACTTTGAGGAAAATGATTCCAATTTGTGGAGGACATGACTGTTATATATCCATATGTGGGCTGGGGTGTTTTTCGCAGCTCAGTTCATAATTAAACTCGGTGACTAGCTCACAAATGTCACTCATCTAGGTAATTCTTTTCAACCTGAATGATGAATGAAAAGTTTCTGCGTGTCGCAGGTGCGCAGGGACGATGTGGGATTGAAATCCCTTGCGACCCTAATAACTTTATTTGCTTATACATCCACAAGAGTCGGGAGCGAGAGCCAATAATCTTATTAAGTTTGAGTGTGCGACAGGCAGTAGGATAGTGGGTTGATATCCCAGAGAACCTCGATCTGGAAAATGGCTAGGAATTTGCATAATTACAAGAGTTCTGCTCCGTGTTTGCTAAGAGAAGTGGGCAAATTTATGGTGATACTGAAACCGCTGTTTAGTGGTTATTTTTTAAAAAAAAGAAAAAGAAACCCAAACAGTCGCTGATTTGGAAGCAGCCCCAGCATATTAAAAAAGGAAAAAATCCACCAATATGTGTTTTTGAAAGCTGGGAGTCATCCATCAGCCTATAAGGGAGAGTGGATGCTGGTTATTGGCTATCTGGTCTGCCTTCAGGGGGAACAGATGACGGGGTGATTGGAGGGAAAAAAGAACAAAAACAAAAAAACAAAAAACAAATAAAAGCCACACGCACACCCTCACACAGACACACACCCGAAAGCCCTTAAAAGGGCTGTTAAATCTTTATTCAAATGTTTAGTTATATAAAATGAACACTCGTCCCCAACCAGACAAGCTTGTTTCAATCCTTGCCTGGTGTTTGGTGGTTTCCTGTATATGTTAACAGAAAGGTAGGTTGCACCAATTCCTCCTACGCTTCGTCTACCATTTCCATGCGTCATCTTGATAAGAGAGTTGCAAGAAAATTTGAGAATGTTCAATTAGAAAAGTAAAAGGAAGAGAGAAAGATAGGTATCCGCTATTGTATATTGTGACTGTTGTGTGATTGTTGCTATGGAAGGGGTGAGGGGTGGGTTTCTTCGGAGCCCACTCCCCATACGCAGAGTTGCGAGGCAATCCTCACAGACTCAATCCTAAAGTTCTCAATGAGTAGCGAGGCAGTCCTCGCTGACTCCACGCAGTTTAATTCTATTGAGTAATTTTAATTTACTGTGGCTTATTTCGTTTTTCTGTCAAACGTTCGGTGTTCGTTCAGCTTCACCATTGATTCACTCTCCTGGAGTATGTGGAGGGTTTTGTTATATTGGTCTTATTAAACGCATTTCAGTCGCGCTTCACAGAGTTGCGAGGCAGTTCTCATAGACTCTATCCTAAAGTTGTCAATGAGTAGCGATGCAATCCTCACTGACTCCACGTAATTTAATTATATTGTATATTTTTTTTTCAGGAAACGTTTTTTTTCTTTCAGTTCAACCATTAATTCACTATCTTGGAGTCTGTTGAGGGTTTTGTTTTGTTGGTCTTTTAATCGCGTATCAATAGTTTTTATTTTTGCTAGCTCGCGAAGTTAATTTATAAGGTGTCCATTTGGGTTTGCATAGTGCCACACGCAGGGCATAATTTTGAACCCTCTAGCTTCTGAATGTTGGTTTTGCTCAGATCACTTGTTATTATGGCACCGTATTCTAGTACCGGACGTATAAATGTTTTGTAGAGCTTGAGAAGCACATCTTTGTTTGCTCCCCAATTTCTACCTCTTGTGACGGGGTCGGGTTGGGTGATTCAAGTTTGCCATGATTTGTTCGTTGGCCTGTGCCTTGCTGAGTATCCATTCCCGCATATTTTGATTATAAGTGTTCTTTACATATCGTTTGTGTTTCATTGCATACACTTTAAGTACTATTGGATGCTTTTCTAATATTTTATTCCACTCGTAAATTTTCTATTGTGTTATTCTTGACTAATGTTTATGGTGTCTGCCATTTTGTCAAGTATGCCAAATCTCTGCTGAAAGGCGGATTTTCATTGGCTCAAATATTTTTGGCAATGGTCTATTGAATCATTGTTTTTTCATGCACGGACAGCGATCGCCCCTAACTTTTCGCATTGCGCAAACGTTTTAGCCGTCTGATTGGATATTATTTCTTTTTAGTGCAGTGTGGAAGCAAATTCTATTGACTTGCAGTTGGGTCAAAGAACCTACAGGTTCGTCTGATTCAGCTCTCCCTTATAAATTTTTGGGTGGCTGGTGTGCTTTTACAAATTTTATGGTTAAATAAATTTAAAGTTAAATTTGCGGCCTGACTGTAGTCCCCGGTTCTGCCCATGGGTTGAGTAGATGATGTGTTCAGAACTATCCCGATTGGTTTACATTTTCCATTTGACAAAATTAAATACATAAAATGATTTAGAGCATTATTTATACTGAATTAATTTAACCTCGTTTTTCGAGCAAAAAGTGTTATACAAAAATTACTGGTAGTATATTATGGTCTCAATTGTCCTCGGCTGGTGGGATAAACTTTCCACGTTTAGTTGTTAAGGCATAAATTGACCGACAAATTCTTGTTTGAGGGCAAACTCTAATCACTTAATTGACTTGGTCGCCCTCCTCCCTTCACCTTGGCTCAGATATGCTATGTATATATATTTTTTTTATATTGCGAGGCAGTTCTCTTAGGCTCTATTGTTGTTCTTATTAAATACAATACTTTCCTAGTTGCTTTCATTTGTTTACTGAAATTTATTTCCTTAATCTGCAAAAGCCTGTACTGGACATAATTCAGGACCCTACGAACCTTTGATTATTATCGGAGGAGGGATTCATCCGGAGCTCTCCAGGGTGCTGATTGTGTTGTCCAAGGGCTTGTGTGGTGACCTGGTGAAACTTTGATCATAAGTTTGGTATCCTTGGGGTACTCCTGAGTGAGGTTGTGGCTTTTAGACCCACCTCCCATTACATTTTTGGCGCTGCGAGAAACCATGTCCACATATAGAAATTTGGATAGGTCCCATGAGGATATAGGTGATGGAGTAGCTGGAAGAATAGTTTATGAAGTTACTGTAGGAACCCCTCGCAGTTGTATGATATTAGTGTTGTTGATTTGGAGAGGCAATTTTCGGTGTTAATAGTTCAATATGAATGCTGTAAAGAAGAGTTTGAGAAGGAAAGACCTCAAAGAGCTCAATCAGATATTTTGACTATTAAGCGTTTACTGTCCCAACTTTGGATGTGGAGTCGGGGGAAGTCGGTGACGTAGGGTCACAGTTTTCTCATTCGACTTGGAAAAGTCTCCCTGGTCGTAGGGAACAGGTTGCTAAAAGTGTAGTGCCTCCTCATGTGGAATCAGAGCAGTTAGGCTTTTTTACCTGGAGGATCTCAGTTTTTGTTGAGGAGTGGTCCTGTTGGACGTGAACTTTAATCCCTTAAATTTGGAGGAAACCTTTACTGTGCTCCTGTATTTATAATAAACATTATTTTTGTAAGTACGTTCTTTGAACTTATTGGATACAACCAATGAGAGCAGTTGTTTTAAAACAACTCCGTAGTTGGGAAATACCGCTATCTAGAATTCAAAACGTCACTCGGTGTGAAGTAATCTTATCAGGTTCCTTGTGAAACTCACAGAGAGTAGTTGTGTTAGTGCAGCTCCGTAGGTGTATAAATATAAGTTGAACTGTATGCTAACCTGTATGGGAATACAAACCTAGGATGAAACATCTTGTATCAGGGGATGAAGTCAAAAATGTGTTCAACATTAGATATACTGGCTGCAAGTGTGTATTGGGTGTTTTTGTCCATGTTATTTTCTGGGATTTTTTTAAAATATATATAAGGATATATTCGAGCACAGTGGGGTTTGCCTTAAAAAAAAGATGAAAAGAAAAAGGAAAAAGAGTGGAGATTTGACATCTTAATGTCGGCGTTTGATTTCTGTTTTAGTTTTAGAATGGATGCTATGGATGTTGCTATATCCCCTTCTGAAAGGGCCTCATTGGATGAAGATTTGATGGAGTGGCCAGAAGAGGGCATGCGTTGCCCCGTTCCACAATGAACATTGGTTTAATACACTGACTGCCTTTAGATCCCACTACTCAAGATTTCATAATGAAATCGTTTCTCTGTGGTGCTGTCCTGTTAATGGTTGTTCCACTAAAGACATTAAAGGATGTGAGATACGAAGACATTTAATTTCTGTTCATAAACTGTCTCAGATAAAAGCAGCTTCAACTCTTTCATTAATTCAGTCAGTGAAGCGTCGGAATATACGCTAGATAGACCCTAGGGGTTTCAATTGTCCCAGACCACGTAGACATGTGGATCTCTGAGAAGCAGAGCAACAGAGGAGACACCAGATTGCCGCAGACTCTGAAGCTTCTGGTTATAACTTGTCCAGAGAATCAGTTGATCCTAGGGATGTCCGGATCGTGCATCGAGATGGAACAATGGAGAAGAGGACTGCTTCTGTGTGGTGTGATCATTAAACTGGAGAAAAGAACAAAAATAATGACTTTTTGAACAAAACTTCTTTTTTTTGAGGAGGGGAAGTGTGACGGGGTCTGGTTGGGTGATTCGAGTTTGTCATGATTTGTTCCTTGGCCTGTGCCTTGCTCAGTATCCATTTCCGCATATTTTGATTATAAGTGTTCTTTACATATCTATTGTGTTATTCTTGACTAATGTTTATGGTGTCTGCCATTTTGTCAAGTATGCCAAATCTCTGCTGAAAGGCGGATTTTCATTGGCTCAAATATTTTTCGCAATGGTCTATTGAATCATTGTTTTATGATTTTCATGCAGGGACAGCGACCCCCCCCCCCCCCCTAACTTTACGCATTGCGCAAATGTTTTAGCCATCCGATTAGATATTGTTTCTTTATAGCGCAGAGTAGAAGCAAAATCTATTGACTTGCAGTTGGGTCAAAGAACCTACAGGTTCGTCTGATTCAGCTCTCCCTTATAATTTTTTGGGTGTCTGGTGTGCTTTTACAAACTTTATGGTTAAATAAATTTAAAGTTAAATTTGAGGCCCGACTGTAGTCCCTAGTTCTGCCCATGGGTTGAGTAGATAATGTGTTCAGAACTATTCTGATTGGTTTACATTTTTCCCCTAGTGACAAAATTAAATAAATGAAATGACTTTGAGCATTATTTATACTGAATTAATTTAACCTCGTTTTTCGAGAAAAAAGTGTTATACAAAAATTACCGGTAGTATTTTATGGTCTCAATTGTCCTCAGTTGGTGGTATAAACTTTCCACATGTAGTAGTTAAGGCATAAGTTGACTGACAAATTCTTGTTTGAGGGCAAACTCTAATCACTTAACTGACTTGGTCGCCCTCCTTCCTTCACCTTGCCTCAGGTGTGCTATGTATATATTTTTTTATATTTTGTTAACCATATACCCTTGTTGTTTTTATTGAATACAATACATTCCTATTTCTTTTCATTTGTTCATTGAACTTTTTTCCCTTAATTTGCAAAAGCCTATACTGGACATAGTTCAAGACCTTACGAACCTTTGATTATTATCGGAGGATGGATTAACTCAGGGCTCTCCGGGGTTCTGGTTGTATTGTCCAAGGGCTTGTGTGGTGATCTGGTGGAACTTTGATCATAAGTTTGGCATCCTTGGGTACTCTTGGGTGAGGTTGTGGCTTTCAGACTCACCTCCCGTTACACTCTGATCATCTTCAGAAAATTGATACGTTCAGTAGCTCTAACCATAATGGAGTTTATGTGACTGTTTAGACTAAGATTGCTATCTAGGATAAATCTCCAAAATTTGGCCTCTTTGCTTGCTTCTAATTTGTGATCGTATAACTGGAGATCGATACTGGGGACTGTTTTTTTTTTCCTTTGCTTCTTGAAGAAAGTAACTTTTTGAGTTTTGGCGGCATTGAGTTTGATGCGCCACAGGGCGCATCAGCTCTCAAGATCGGGTATGGTATCCTGTAGACGATTTTTAATTACGTTTCGGGACTTGCTGGCCGTCCAAATACCTTTGTCCTCTGAGAACTGCGATAATTCAACACAGTTTTTCCGTACTTTTTCTATGTCATCCACATATATTATGAAGAGAAGCGGGCTTAGAACCGACCCTTGTGGTGTTCCCGCTTCGAGTATTACTTCCTCTGACACCTCGCGATTAACCCTCACCTTGATTTTTTGGTCAGCTAGAAATGATGATATGATCCTCAGAATTTTTGTAGGTAATCCCATTTTCGCTAGTTTATATCTCACGTCATTGTGCCATACCGAGTCAAATGTTTTTTTTTTTACATCCAAGAAAAGCGCCGTTCCGATTTCGTTTTAACTGAATGATGTTTTCATATAATCGACCAGTCTATATACGTGTTCGATTCCCTCTTTCTGACTCCTATACACTCTTTGCCATTTGCTGAAAAATTCATTGATTCGAGATATCTGCGAAGTCTTGTAGTGAGAATCCGCTCAAATATTTTTCCAACTCAGCTAAGCAAGCTGATTGGGAGGTAGTTAGAAGGGTTGGTAAGGTCTTTGTCGGGTTTAGGTATCATTACACTTGTGGCCACTTTCCAGCATTTGGGGAAGTACCCACAAGAGAGACAGCAGTTTAGGAGTTTGGTAAGTCTACAGTAGAAGATGTTGGGGCACTGTTTCATTATTTTGTAAGAGACTCTGTCTTCTCCTTGGGATGAAGATGACATGCATTTTCTGATTATACCCATGACCTCTTCTACGCTTATTGGTTCGGTTAATTCATGGTCGTCCCCGTCTTCATGCCTCTGGTCGAAGTTCGGTTCATTGAAAATTCAGTGATTATCTTGGACAAATTTATTTACTTCTACCTTAAAATCCTTATCATATCTGTTCCCTTCTTGTGGACGATGAGCTTTGTTTAGAAGTTCGGCAAAAGCGCTGGCCTTTGCCTTGTCGTCCATGGCCATAGTTCCGTCGTTAGTCTTCAGCGCATTATTATTGGCACTTTTGCTCTTTTGGCCAGTAAGAGTTTTAAATGTATCCCAGAACCTCTTAGGTTCTCACAGCCCATTTAGGTTTTCTGTTGCTTTTTCCCATCTCACGCGATTGTCGTTAGCTATGGCCTTTTTTACTTCTCCATGTAGGCGATTATACGCGGTTTTAAGTTCTGCTCTTTTCATTTGATCATTCTCTGATTGGTAAACCCGGAAGGCTTTTCTTTTTTGTTTAATTATTCGAAGAGTCGTTTGGGTTATTGTGCTTATCCGCGTCTTTACTGTTTGCTTGGGACAAATTTCATCTAGTGTTGATAACCTCGTTAAGATGGGTGCAGCCTTTTTCTAATACATGAGCATTTAAGGGGTCATTTGCCTTCATTTTTACTTCTATAATGTTTCTGAAAATGTTCCAGTCAATTTTTGATCGGTTTCTCCTGTTCACGGGAGCATAACTTGCGGGACCAGTATTACATTTCAAAGTGGCGTGAACCGGCAGGTGACCACTGCCTAGCTCATCATCCCCTACAAATATGTCTTGCATTTGGCTGGTTAGTGATTTTCTGGTGATAATCAAGTCTAGGATATCTGATTGATGGAGTGGGTTGTTGCTTATGTATGTTACGTCTTGATCGTTATTTACCACGAATAGATCGAGTTCTTCAATGATGTTGAAAAGGGCATCACCATTAGGCTCAGTCTTATGACAACCGAATACTTGGTGTTTGGAATTGAAATCACCCAAGACTATGCAGTGTTGTACTTTTTGGTAAAGAATTCAAATACTTTGCTGTCGACTGTTGCTTGCGGCTTGTTATAATCTGATATGATGGCCACGTGTTTGTGGTCAAGTTCAATTTCAGCTGGAATCACTTCAGCATTGAGGTGGTCGCATGGTATTGTTTTGTATTTAATCTCCTGCCTTATTAGCAGAGCGACACCGCCACCTTTTTGGACGGGGCGATCTCTTCTAATAATATCATAACCACATAACGAGAATGTTTTGTTTGGTTTAAGCCATGTTTTGCAAATTCCAATTACGTCCATATTTTTGAAATAATGTGACATTTGCAAGCTTTTCTGATTAACGCTTCGAGCGTTCCACTGGACTATTTTTAGTGTATCCATGAATGGTTTAGGAATAACTGTACTAAGTTTATTTAAGTTTAATTACTATTTGTAATATTGTTACATAATTATATTCTATTGACGGCCGCTTCTAATAGCGTGTGAGATATTTGAGTTTTATATAACTTAGAGGCTGTTTTACTAATCTCTTTGCAAACGTCCGAAAGACTGGTGTCCATGTGTTTCTTCATTATGCCGAAAATAGAGCCAGCCATTAGAGTACACGTGGAATAAGGGGAGGATGAGTTCTCGAAATTACTTACATTTAGAGCTTTAAGCTGGATGTTTGTTTTAACTTTTTTGAAGTGGCTACACCCCTGATAGTTGCTGGGGTGTTGACCGCCGCAATTGGGACATTTCAGAGTTGTAGCACTACATGCCTTCACGATGTGTTTATCACCGCATTTCATACATCGTAGCTCCCCGTTGCATTTGTGTGATAAGTGCCCAAATTTCTGACACTTGTGACATTGAACGGGTTGCGGAGGAACGCAATATTCCTCGGTTTCGTATTTTTTGCCGATGATAATTACCCCTCTGCTTATCAGATTTAATTTTGTTGCTCTATTAGGGCATTTTACTTTTATCTTCCAAGTATGGTTGCCCGTGGCTTTGGATATTAGTCTCTCCCACGAGCATCCTGAAAGGGCTTTATCAATCGATTGTTTCCGTTTTGGGGTGGACGCGTGTGATTACGACACAGGGGTTTGGTTGCGGGTGGCTCTGTGTCCGTTGGTTTTATTGGTCCCCTTAGGGGACGCTTTGGCTTTTTCTTTGTCGGCGTACGTCGCGCTCTCGGTTTGGGCAAGCTGTCGCTGTCGCATTCACCATTTGCGGTGACGTAGGCTCTGTTGCGTTAACAGAGCCCCCATTTCTTGGTATGACCACTGAGTCCTTTTCAGTGGCGGTGCTCAGTGAATTTTGCTTGATAGTTTTTGTCTTCTTGACATGCCGATCAATAGTCATACAGAAACCATTCTCTTCGACGTCCACGGTTTCATCATTTTCACGGAAGTCATTGGAGAGTTTCCTTTTTGACCGATTTTGGTTTGGTGATTTTTTCTGTCGCTGCGATTTGGGGATTTTAGCTTAATTTTTATCTAATTGAATTTCAACCGCCTCAGCTGGGGAGTTGCGGCCGTGTTGGTGGCTTCTTCTACTATGGAACGCAGCCAGTTATCCTTTTATCCTTATTCCAATTAGATCTGAATCTATTTCAGATATCGCCGCCAGTGAGCTGGCGGAAGCAGGTCTTTTCATTTCTGTAGCGGTTTCAATATATGGTGAATCAGGAGCAGGAGAAGCATAGTCCTCCTTACCTGGTTTAGCTTTCAGAATTGCCCTTTCCAATTCCCTTCTCAATTTAGCCTTTTCTTTATCTGCCTGCCGCTTCTGGGCTTGAAGCTCTGACAGCAAACCATCCATTGTGTCATTCAATCTGGCAATTTCTTTCTGGAAGCCAGACATCATCGACATCTTCGATGTCATGTCAGTGTTAGTGAAATTTCCACTGTTGCTTACATTGCCAGAATTAAAGACAGAACTGTTTACCTTTTTAAATAAATGAATGAATGAATGAATGAATAATAATAATAATAATAATAATAATAATAATAATAATAATAATAATAATAATAATAATAATAAATTTATTTAGTAAATAAACAAATAAATTAATAAATAAATAAACATGGTTGAAATTGGAACCTATTTTGTTTTTTGGGCATAGATGAACTCTGGCACTCGCCTGTGTGTGTTTGGGGTTAAAAATTCGCACTGGCACAGACATTTCCTACTGAAACGCTTTTTTCTTTTCAATATGCCACCGAAAAAATGTTTTCATTCACTGAACCCTAGTGGGCTTCAAACATGACAAAAAATATATAAAATTGATTTAAACTAAGCGATGAGCTTAGGAACTGGCTAAACTGACTGGCAATAATTGGTGTTATTCATTGATGGGCTCTAATGTAGTCATTACAAGGATGTTACGCAAGCTTTTGTTTTTCTTATAAGCGATGACAGGTCGAAGATTCAAAGGTTCATTTAATTTATATATATTCCTTTATTTCCTCCGATATCGAAGAGCATATATATTTATGACAAAATGAACAAGAAATGTGAACAAAACAGAGGAACAAAAAAAAAATGAAAGAAGCAAAAGTTACATGAACAATGTATAGATGTATATCTGCAGGTTTATATATACAGTAGGGTAGTTTAATTGGTGGTGATTCGATCTGTCGTGATCGTCCGACTCCCGACCTACTGACAATAATAAAAAATGGATTTAAGAACAAACAGTTCTGGAGGGGAAACAGTCATGAAAGACACTATCTTCCGCTCTGGATGAGGAGTGCTGCTGTAAAAACTGTTTCATCCTTCTTAAGAAGGTTGGACTATCACATCCTCGTATTGAAATAAGATGTTAAGACACTATGAGAGAAACAGGGGGTGGGGTGGGGGCTCTATTAAGTGGTTATTACTATTATTAATGTTGACTTTTAGATTATTTGTCACACTCGATCGGTTTGAATAACACCGAATATTATTCACTGAGTACAAACTGTTCTGATGCTGCTGCTACCTTCAGGGCAGCAACATGAAACTTGCAATTGTTCTAACATTTAACCTTCCAAGAGATATGACTTTCAAATTGCTCAATGGATATTTGATATACAGACGTTAAAAGAATCGAAAGAGTAGGGTGGCTAATGGGGAATTAACCGAGTGAATGAAGCTGACCGAATCATGGGAGAGATTCATAGTCGAGTATTGCTGTTGACGTCACAAAGAAATGAACGATCTTTGAAACGTCTTCAAAAAACTCTAAAACATCTTCCGGGACATAACTTAAAAATACAGACAGAACTGCCCCCTCACCGAGCTGATCCAAGTACAAGTAACATGTAACACCAAACAAGTCAGTTATTGAGTACCACACAGAGTTACGCATACTATTCAGGCCGCTACAGGACAAAATGACGTGACTAATTTCGTCTGACACGAGACATTGGCACATTGTACAGACTGGGGGATCGGATTGGTACGTCCTGGAGAGAAGTTTAGCAACTAAAATGAATGCTGTTTTATCTTCCGGATATTTTCTACAAGTCTTCCACGGGCAAGGCATCTCAACCTTATTATGCACACCTAGAAAGCGATTCCATGCACTACTATCATTCGGGCGATCAAGCCATTCGTTATAATGTATTTGGTTTACCTGATATCGTACTATTTGTTTCCATTGGGGTTTTGGGGGGAATGTATTATCTTTCTTAAAACCTAACATATACTCATTGGCGATATAATGCTGAACTATTCTATTTATGTCTTCTATAAATGAGTAATTATTAAATTTACTTTTGATAAAAAACTGGTGCACTCTGAGCATGAAAGCTTGTTTTGCTGCTTTATTTCCTCTGTAATAACAAAGGGCTCCCAAAAAGGAAAGTTTTCGTTTGTTAATCATGCTGTTTAAGTCGTGCATGCCGAGAAGTCCCTGAACAAAATCTGCTTTAGTACTGACAGGGAGACCTTGCAGTGTTTTGAGACACCATCTATGTATTTTTTCTAACGCCAAAGACACCGTGTGGTTAATACCACACATCAGTTCACAGCCATATAGACCTTTGGATAAGATAACTGAAGAGTAAAGTTTTGAGCTGCTTACTAGGGTTATGCCTAGGGAATATAGTCCAGTGTTTGACAACATTAGGAATGTGCTTCTTATATCCACTTAAGCGCCAATGTCTTTGGTGTCTGAAAAACTCCACCTTGCTTTCATTAAAAGTGACTATACTGGTTTTGGAGGGATTGTATTTATATCGCCATTTTTACTGTAGTTTTCGCAGTTATCGATGAGGCACTTTAGACCTGATTCTGTTAGAGAGAGCAGAGTTATGTCATCAGCCAAGGTTAGAGCACTGCAATCCAGTGAGTACATCAACAAACCTGCACCAGATTGTTCCAGATCGGTGTTTAGGGAGTCTCTAAAAAGCATGTACAAAAGTGGTGATAAAATCCCTCCTTGTCTTGTTCCTTGTTTAACTTCGAAGCAGTCTGAGAGGCGATCTTTAAATTTTATACGACATGTTACCCCAGATAATAGAAGATGTAGCATTCGCCATATTCGACCAGTTATACCACGCTCCATCAAACTGTACAAGAGGCCATTTACCCAAACTGTGTCGAATGCCTATGGTTATCCTGCCAGTTATCCTGGCTGGGGGTAATTAGATCTGAATCTATTTCAGATATCACCGGCAATGAGCCGGCGGACACAGGTCTTCTTATTTATGTAGCGGTTTCAATATATGGTGAATCAGAAGCAGGAGGAGCATGGTCCTCCTTACCTGGTTTGGCTCTCCGAATTGCCTTTTCCAACTCCCTCGATGCCATGTCAGTGTTAGTGAAATTTCTACTGTTGATTACATTGCCAGAATTAAAGACAGAACTGTTTACCTGGCCTTGACTTTGTTTATCCATTGTTTATATTTGTAAATAATTCTTAAATTTATTTCTTAGGTTATTAGAGATTTAAATTTAATTGTATTGACTTAAATATTCGTTTTAGCGGAAAAATGCAGATAGAAATAGCAAGAGAAAAAAAATAAACACTTACAGTGATACAAAAAGGTACACAGAAATAGTGCAAATGGCAATAGCGTTGTTGAACTTCCGAGTGAGCGATAATCAGTTTTGAGTGAAATCACCAGATGATGATGATGATGACAATGATGATGATGATTTTTTTTTGAAGTGTACGCACATATATGCCATACAATATAATAATGCTGTACGAAAATATACAAGAATATACAAACAGACTTAATTGAAAAGCACACAGCTGGGAGGTGTCAAAGTCAGATTAGCTGTCTACCTGACAACCCCGAAATCATGATGATGAGCCATTGCAGAATATTATGACAGTTAATCAGAATATGTATTAATGAGTATTATATATGAAAGGAATTTTGCAATATGGACAAATAATTTTGTACTCTGATATTGAGAAATAAAAATAAGTATGGAGTTTTTATGACATAAATCATATGTGGGGATAAGAGATGTGAGAGCGCGGGTACATGTTTTTGCATAATCTCCTAGCGCTGGTTTTATTAAAAATGTACATGATAAAATCATGTTGCAATTGAATTGGACATAACTGACTCGACCAAAGCAGGCGTTGCAATTGGACATAACTGACTCGACCAGATTATATTCCCTTTTGTGAATCTCGGCCTGGACTAGTGTGGTTATTTGTGGACGATTGGGAACCAATCCCAAAGGAAATGGCTTAGGAACTATTCGGACTATTGGCGACTGATGCCAGAAGATAGAGGTCTTGGGGACTATAATAACACTTTGACCGACCGCTGATTTGTCGCGGTTCTCGGATGAGAAAGCCTTGGTTACCCATATACTCCCAACAGCTTCCCTATTCCCACGCTTCTTCCCTCCTCCCAACACTCGGAGACGAACTGCTTGAAGACATCCCTTGCCCCATTCTTCCCAATCTCTCCGATTAGCATATTAACCCTCTCCTTTGAGTCTCCCACTAACCACATGTCCTTCATTCTCCCATCTTACTTCCCCATTTTACTTCCAGTGAATCTTATTCTGTTAGACTGGTATTTTGGACATTCTAGAAGAAAGTGTTCCAGAGTTTCCACCATGCCCAAATTACACATCTTTTTGCAGTTTTCCCCAATTTTCCCCTCAGCTCCAGGGACCGCGACCCCAGCTTGAACAACAGTGACTCCCAAAGGTGCCATCAAGGTACTCTTCAAAACCAGGCTTCTCTTTATCACGCAGGCCACCCAAAGACCTCTGTGATTTGATCCCCTCTCGCCAATTACGATTACAATCCTCCATGACCCATTCTCTGAGGATATGTTTACCCTGGTTTGCCCCACCGCCTAGGTCCGAGATCTCCAATGAGTAGTTCTCCACTAGCTCCCTCACTTCGACCATCCACCCCGTCTTGATATTTGAGTTGAAAATTCTCAGGACCATTACTTTACACCATCGGCTGTCGGGGAGATTTACCAAATACTTAAGATAACCGAGTTTCAATAGGTCTATCCTGTCCTTGATCCTCATCCACCCAAGCTCACCCCTGATTGCTTCTAGCGCTGTGGCATTACTTGACACCGTTATCCATCGGCATGCATCGTTCTGCAGGATTTCCAAGCTCTTTACGGCCGTCTGGTTTAGGGGTACCACTTCCGTACCGTATGTTATACTTGGCAGCCCCACCATTTCCCAAATGGTTTTCCCCACGAAAACCTTATTGAAATTGTTTCTCCCTATAAGTTTTATTTGGTTAAGGATTCGCTTCCCCTTCAGAATCAATTTATTTGTGTGGTTTCGGTAGATGCCTCTTCCTGTGATGTTTATATTTACCCCCAAATACTCATAGTCACCTGTCTCTTCTACACTAAGACGTTTGCTGCTACCTTCCGGAATGCAGAACTCCCCAACTCTCCACCTTCGAGTGGGGTCCACTTTGCGGCCCAGAGGTATAACTTTGCTCTTGCTTTCATTAAGTTCGAGTCTCCATTTGCTACCATATTTCCCAAAAATTCCCAGCATTTTCGCTAGCCCCTCTTCGCTTTCTGACACTAGCACCATATCGTCTGCAAAAAATAGCCCTGGATCTTCAAGTCCCCAACTGCTACCCCCTCGTCGCTATGCGGGAGTTCATCTCCTGAACCTTTGATGTACAATGCAAAAAGAATTGACGAAAGGATACACCCCTGTTTTAGGCCTATCTCCATGGGCACACGTTTTGTTGTAATGTTTCCCAGGCTAAGTTCACTCTGTACGTCTTTGTATAATGCTTTCATAATTCCAACAAACTCGCCTCCCAAGCCCAGAGCCTCCAGCTTGCGCCACATACCCTCCCTCCATACTCTATCGTATGCCTTTTTTAACATCCAAAAAGGACATCAACATATTTTTCTTTTTTGCTTTCACGGATTCTATCATTTGGGATAGCGTGAAAAGATGGTCAGTGACTCACCTTTCCTTCCTGAAGCCATTCTGGATTTCTCCCCAAAAACCCTTCTCTTCAGTCACCTCATCTAGTCTCCCATACGGGGCTTTACAGAAAACTTTCCCAATGAGGCTACTGACAGAGATCCCTCGATCGTTATCCAAAACGTCTTTTTCCCCTTTTTGTGAATAAATGTCACTTTCTTTCTCTCCACTCCTTTGGGACCTCTTGACTATTGGGGATCAAGTTTTGGTGAGAGATGTAACTGGTTTCGGAACTTCTGGGTACATTTGGGAGCTAAGACAGTTAGTGGCTGTGGGACTTTTGAGTAGTACTGTTGTGGACTTAAGATAGTGGTTGTTGCTGTAATAGCTGTTGTGATTGTTGGCGTAGTGGTGTGTTTGTTTAGTAATTGGGTCAGTAGTTGCAGTGGCTAGTATAGTAGTTATAGTGGTTACCGATGAAATTGTTTATGTTGTAGCTGCAGTGGTTGTTTTTGTAGTGGCTTATGTTACTGTGTTTATTGCTGTAGCTGTTGTTGCCATCCCTCTTTCGGTTGGTGTGGTAGCTGTCGTGGGAGATGCTGTATTGGGCCAAGTTGATGTAGTGTTTGATGTGATGCTTGCAGTTGTTGGTATTGTAGTTGGTGGTTACAGTAAAGGCAGTAAAGTGGTTTTTTTTTTGGATTGTGTGGTTGCTGCTATTGGTGTTGTGGTTGTTGTATAGGAGAAGTTCGAGTTGCAGTTGTGGTCGGTTTAGTAGAAGTAGTGATTCGTGTTGTATATCGTCGTCTGAGTGCTAGAATGTTCTATGTCCCACAAGGTGAGATAATATATAGTCCCATAAGGGGACATAGAACATTCTAGCATTCAGGCGACGATATGTGGTGTTGTGCTGTTTGATGTTGTAGTTATTGGTGTAATAGTATAATATTAGAACGTTCCTTTTCATGTTCTATCGTTCGATAGTACCTGAGTTTGTGTGATTTCTGAAATAAAACCTGAAGCAGCGAATTTTATTATGCCGAACAAAAAATGACTTTCATTGTTAAGCGTTAACTGCTACATGCCATCAATCTTGTAACAACAATGTAGCCGAATCCAAAAACATGACGTCATTTCGAACGAATGACGTCTCTTCGAAAATGACATGTCACACAAGTGCCGTCGCTTTGGGAGTTTCTATATCAACAAATGCCAATGTTTACAACTGCATCATGCTGTTCATGTTATAATTCATTGTCAATGCTTGTGTGAAAAGTGTTTCTCGGACGACAAGAGTTGATAGAATTAAGCGGAGTGAAACAATTTATTTTGAACTTGAGGCGGAGGCTCAGTAAGGTCGAGGAGTACTAAACTTGTGGAAATATAATTGATTGAAGTCATAACTGAGACTCATATTCAGGATTCACTGAAGTGGTGAACAACACGTGAGTGAATTTTTTAATATTTCTGATTCTTTTGAATTCATTGTTTGCAGTTAAAATTGAAAACACACCCACTGAAGATGATATATTTGTTGGTAAGTTCTACCGGTGTTGAAAAAGCTAAACAGACACGGAGCCAGCGTTTGGTGTTGAGAAATTCCAATCGACGCTGATCAATGGAAGTGGCGCTTACATTTTCTTCGTTCTCTTGTCTCCAGGGAAAAACGTTCCGATAGTACCCGTGTTTTGCCCCAAAACTCCAGTACTATGACTTTTAGAAGGTGTCAAATTAACCAATCACGGCTGATGTTACAAACGTGAGGCATAATAATTGGGTTTAGTAGGTTAAGTAGCTAGTGCTGTAGTTGATTTAGTCATTGTAGTTGGTGTTGTAGTTGTAGTGGTTTATGTTATTATTGGTTTTGTAGGTGTAGTGGTTGGTGGAGAGGTTGCGGCGCTGGTGTTGTGTTTGTGGTTGTTGGTATAGTAGTTTGGGTGGTGGTTGTATTGTCCTTATTTCGGTATAGTGGATGTTTTGGATGATGTTGTATCGGTTGTTGTAGTAGTTTCTGGTATCGTAGTTGTGGTAATTGGTGTTGTAAAGGTTGGTGTAGTAGATGTTTTGGGGGCGAAGTATTTGGCGTGGTTAGTGAAGAAGTGATTAGTAAAGTAGTGTTGGTGCTGAAGTTGTCGGTGTAGTAGTTGTAGTATTTGACATAGAGAGTAATCGTTTGACTGGACTGGTTACGTGAAATAATTCATGAGAGGTGAGGAACGTTGCACAAACACGAGTGCCCGAATGCGCATGAGTGTTTTACAATATAGTCCCTCGCCTCGAATGAATTATTTCACGTAACCAGTCCAGTCAAACGATTACTCTGTTTATTACTTTTCATTATTAACGATAATTATATTATTTAACCCTTTACTTAACGTAACGGCCAAAAACATAGGTCATGACCCCTCATTGGAACGAGCTCGTCACGCTCGTTCAAATGAGGGGTCATAACCTATGTTATTGAGACAAAACATGAAAATAATAGTTATTCAAGAATTTGTTTTTGCAAGTGGCGTCTGCTTTTCATGTTAGGTAAAGGGTTAAAAAAAGCAACAAAAAAAACAATGAAGTCCCTATTACACCCACGACAAAGCGTCTCCGTTTGCGCGCATGGATACATGACACAATTGTTGATTGCATAATTCACTTGTGAAGTTATCGTTTATAATCAAACCCGGAAATCCCAGTAAATCACACTTTGGAAAGTAATAAATAGAACTACAACGCCAAACACTACAACTACTACACCAAACGTTATTACACAAAATACTACAACTATAGCAGCCGACACAGCAACTGCGACTACAAGACCAACAACGACCAGATAGTTTTAAAATCGCATAGCAAACTGCCAGAAGTTGTTCAACGAAGCACGGCCAACGCAAAGAGGGCGTCAAGCTCTGTTTGGGCGGCAAACGCCGTTTTAGGGGTAAGGTCTTGTGTGTATTGTCATTATATTTGAAAAATTTCCAAAGGCAAATGCTGTACAAAGAGGTTAAAAAGAGAATGTATATACAAAAAGGTAAGATTGGTGCCCCGACGTTGCTTACGTCATATCCCCGGTACCTGACGTCTGATTTTTAAAAATGTTTTTCTGTTTTCTATTTGGAACCACGAGTACTAAAATGTCCAAAAATTTCAACTTCGTGCTGTGAAATTTAATTTTGACGTTTTGCGGCCTCAATCGACATTTACGTCATAGTGTTAACAATTTTCGGTCAATGCTTGACTTCAGTTATTCATGTAGTCGTCAGTGATATATATTTAGTAATATTTTTGTAGCTTTGAGCATAGGGGGTATCAAAAAATAGGAGGGTTGTTTATCCGACGTAGTGTACGTCATTTCTCTGGTGTCTGACGTGTGATTTTGAATTTGTTTGTTTAGATATGGGATCATGAATCGCAAGTGGTCACATAGTCAAACCTTTTGAAAACTGAATTGAATTTTTACGGTTTTTTTTTTTTTGCATCTCCGTCACATTTGACGTCATTGTATTCAGTTTGTTGCGTCAATGACAATACACATTTTGACGTTTTCCGCCCTCATTAGCCATTTACGCCATAGCGTCAATAATTTTCGGGCAATGTGGATACAAATTGGCAATGCTCGACTTCATTTATTTATCTAGCTGACTACTTTGTATCTGGGACCGTGAATGCTAAACGGTCGGATGGTCAAACTTTCTGAAAGTTAAATTTAATTTTTGCGTTTTGTGACGTTTGACGTCATAGCTTTCAGTTTTCACTGACCATACAAATGTGCCTTGATACCCTTCCAACTATCTCTTACGCTGTGTGTATAATTTGAATAAGGGCATATTTTGCATTTTTGACGTAGTGTTGTCACAAAACTGAAGTGGGTGTAAATAACAAAACATAAACTGACGCAAAAACGTCAACAATGATGTTAAATAAAAAAATCAGAGACACTTATTTTTCGAGCTCTACAACATTCTAAAATTTGATGTAAAATGGACAAATTTCAATTTTTCAGATGCTAACACTACTGGCAGCCCAGACGAATTCTTTGTTGGCAGAATTTCGTTTGCATTTTTAAATATGGTTTTTATTGGAGATTTTATATTTCCAAAATTTCTTTGAGTGAGCATTCAACAAACGGGCAGATATTAAACGCTCAATATAAAAACGTCAAATTGAAGTTATTTTGGATAAAGGGTATGTTTTGCATTTTTTGACGTAGGGTTGTCACAAAACTGGAGTGATTGAGAAAGCATATACTGACGCAAAAACGTCAACAATGACATTAAATAAAAAGAAATTCAGAACAGCTCTTTCTAATTTTTCGAGTTCTACAGTACGGTTACCGTGGACTGGTCACTTTCCGCGTGGTAGCAGTTTTTCCACGGTCGCAATAACATTTGATTGCAAACACTAATTACAAAAGTAATCATCAAAAATTTAATTTGGATTTTGACCCGGTGATTCAATAATTAAAATTTCTCTAATGATGATTTTAATACCGGATAAACCAATGCGTGGGTATCACTGCCCACGCGTGGATTATGACCAGTCCACGGCCACTCTATTGTAGACTACTATTCCTAGAAATGTTAGACCTAGGACTATAATTCCGCGAAATAATAGTCCAGAGGGACTCATTTTCCTACGGACTTCCATTCCTGTCACACCGGCAGTCCAGACGAATTCTTCGTCCGATGAAATCCGAATACATTTTAGATACGGTTTTTATTGGAGATTATATTTCTAAAATCTCGAGAGTGAGCGTTCAACAAGGGGCAGATATTAACCCTTTGAACCCTGGTGGTACCTTCCATGTCAGTTCCATGGTACCAATAGGAAGAGTCCATATTTATTATTTGGGAGTAGACCCATTAATATTTTCAACGTGCAGCCTTAGGGCTGCACGTTGAAAATATTGATTGGTCTACACCACATATTTACCTTGCAGTCATCCCCTTAATGACATTATGACGTAGCTTGAGACCAGGCCGGAAAAACGACCTCTGGAGTTCAAAGGGTTGAACGCTCAATACAAAAAAACGTCAAATTGAAATTATTTTGGATAAAGGGTTAACTTTGAAATTGTAACAAATGCATTTAATAGAGCGATCATGAAGGTAAAAGTGTGTGAATTTCCATAGCTGTGTGTATTATTTTTCACGGAGCTGTGTGTTGTTGAAAATCATCATTTCACTGAGAAATGTGCAAAATAACCCCCAGATTTGCATTTTCGTAAAAACGTTAAAAAGGCGATAAATCAAAACCTAAGTATCTCCTACTTTTTCAACTCCACAAAATGATAAAATTCCATGAAAATTCTCCGGCTTTTAATTTTGAGTGACGTCGAAATCAAACACTTCATCCGAAAATGCGGTCAGATTTCATCAGAATTTCCCAGGTCGGTACCACATTTTTAGATAGGATTTTTATTGGCGATGATATTTTCAGAATTTGAAACAGAGAGACTTAATGCAGCAGTTGATTTTAAAAGCATGACAATAACGCATAGATTGGGAAATGCAGTTGATTTTAAAAGCATGACAATAACGCATAGATTGGGAAATGCAGTTGATTTTAAAAGCATAACAATAACGCAACGATTGGGAAATGGTTTGGATAAAGGTCGTAAATCAAAAATCGGGCTCCATTACATTTCAATTCAGATTGTCATTAATATTTGTGCCAAGTGCCATGAGTATAGCTTTAAAACCGTGGAAATGAGAAGCTGAACAAGAAAAAAAAAACTAACGATTCCAATAAGTCAATTCCACTTCGCTCAATGACTAAACAAATACAACATCATTACATCTAATAAGGCCAAAACCGGCCAGCGCTATTCTCAAAAATCGCCAATTAATTTTCATTATTTGTTTCTTTTTTTGTCTCAAAAACATAGGTTATGACCCCTCGTTGGAACGAGCTCGTCGAGCTCGTTCCAACGAGGGGTCATAACATATGTTTTTGAGACAAAAAATGAAAAAAAATAGTTACTCAAGAATTATTTTTCCAAGTGTCGTCTGCTTTTCAGGTTAGGTAAAGGGTTAATAGAGCAGTCATAAAGGTAAAAGTGTGTGAATTTTCATAGCTGTATGTATTATTTTATACGAAGCTGTTGTTGAAAATCAGCATCTCACCGAGAAATGTGCAAAATAACCCCTAAAATTGAATTTTCGTAAAAACGTTAAAAGGGCGATGAAAAACAAAAATAATCCTATCTCCTACTCCGACGTGATTTAAATTTGGGTCACGTCGACGTCAAGAACGTCACCCGAAAATGCGGGCCAGATCTCACCAAAAATTCCCAGATCGGTACCCCATTTTTAGAGAGGATTTTTATTGGCGACGATATTTCCAAAATTTGAAATAGGGAGATCTAATACAGCAATAGACACTACAAACACAAGAAGAACGCATGAATTGGGAAATGGTTTAAATAAAGGTCGAAAATCGTTATTGTTATTTATTAATATTTGTGCCAAATTTCGTGAGTGTAGCTTTAAAACTGTGGAAAGGAGACGCTGAAGAAGAAAAAAGAAAAGACTAACGATCCGAAAAAGTCAATTCAATTACGCTGAATGACTTAACAAGTTGTACACCACCATTACATATAATAAGACCCTATAACACCGCTTCTACATCAACCGAAAAAGCTGTGACACCAACAGCTGCAACAACAACACTGGACACGGAAACTCAAACCACTGCCAAACCAACCACTGTAGCTACCACACTAATAACCTCAACAGCAACCACCACTACTACTACAACTACTACACCGTCGCTAAACAAACCACAACACCAACAACGACAACAACTACTACACCACCAACCACTATCTTAAGTCCAGTGTAGTCCCAAACAATCTTCAAAAATTCAAAAATCCCCAAGCCACCACTTTCTTCAATCAATCCCCAATAGTCCGAATAGTCCAAAAACCATGTTCTTTTGAGGTTCCCAATATAGTCCACAGATATCCACTTTAGTCCAAACGGGTCCATAAGGGCCAAAAAGGCAGCTTTAACCTGGGGTCTATGAGTTGAAAAGACTATAATGAAGGAGCTATTAGCCCGTCTGTAGTACTGGAGTGTACACCGGGACAACCAAAATTTAGGAAAATAGAATAAAACCAATCCATACTATGCTCCCATACTAGACAACTATGCAGAACCAACAGCACCGCATGGCCTAGCATAACGTACTACACACTGTAACTACATAACCGCATGACATTTTAATAAATTGTAATTACAAGTTAATAACATGTATGTACCAAGGGCTAACATAAGGCTAACACACAGTCGAGACAAACAAGCATACCCCCACATAACTGAATGACAAGATATTAAATTGTAATTAGGTTGTTAACTTGTAATTACAGGTTAGCTAAAATGGAATTACAAGCTATTAAATTGCAAATGAGCTAAGTTGAAATTACAAATTACCTAAGTTGAAAATAGCTAAATAGAAATTACATGATAACTTTTAATTTCAAGATAGTAACTTTTTATTACAGGTAATTACAATGTAGTCTCTTGTAACTAAACGTTAGTATCTCGTAAATACAAGTTAGTATCTTGTGATTTCAAGATAATATGTGAAGGTCAGTGGCGGTTGTGCGCTGTTGTAGCTATGTGACTTCAGTTACCGTTAAAAAACGGACTTAAACTTTCTAATATTGTCCGACCGCCAAATGCAAACTTTCTGCCGAACCTCATAGTCACGTCCAAAGTTTTTTTCTCGGTGGTTTCTGATAGAGGGACATCTCCTGATTCAGAAGACGTTTACTGAACATCTAACAGCATTGAGCAATTTGAGATATTCGTCGCAGAAAAGGGATACCCAATTTAAATTCGCACAGTTACAGTTAAAACTAGAAGTCCTGTCACGAATAGTGCGTTTATCTAGGCTTAATTGCGCGTTGGAATTGCGCACAATTGCCACATTGAATGGCATCCAAAGAGGTCGGAGGTCCATTGGCTGAAACATTGCTTGTGCACAGGCCATATGTACAAAGTTTGATAGCTTTACTTGAGCCATAACGCGAACATTAACGCGCATATCAACGTGATATTTGTGCGCATTTCATGATAGGACTTCTAGTTTTAACTGTAGCCTTGGTGCTGAAATTCTCGTATATAATCGGCATTTACTAGAAAGAAACTAGAAGTTTATATTCATGTAGACCCAAATGGCATTATTCAATGCAAAAATAAGTGCATGTTCGCCAAAATCTGCTATTTTGCTTTGATTTGCTGCAGTCAGTGTTTGGAGGGTGGGAAATTTCTAGTTGGAAACCAATTGCAATGAACATGAGAGCTATGCGTTTATTGACAGAAGAACTTCTCCTTAAATTATTAGAGAAAAACAACTTTGAATGTCCGGAAGATCTGTCCTCTCTTTATGGGAAGATTTAAGTGACGAAAGTCGGACAACAAACATGTGGGTGGATGCTTCTCTGAAGCCGGTTTTCTTCATGGGGTTGTATGTTCGTGCTGAATGGGAAGAGGGCTGGCCCCTTCACCTTCATGTTGTGCGAAGTATGTTGCCTCATTTTTTCGTATCCGGTTATGCTAATTACGCGAGGTATGGCATGTACTACCTCCGTCAAATGGAGAATATTAAGCCTAATGCGGGGTTCTCACTTTCACGGTTTGGGCCCGGATTTCTACGTTTTGGAACCGTGGTTAAACCAGCGTGTTTTGGTCACGGTAAACAATTTCTGCTGTGGCACTAGGGTGTGGCTACGGCGCCGACGGAAAATCTTAGGAAGCGCTAAGGATGCACTAATGTTGTGCTAAGGAAGTACCAAGGATTCGCGAGGATTATTACGTTTATGTGACGATTTTCCTACAGTTATGTTACGGTACCATCGGAAGCGCTACGGACAAACCACGGTTGTCCTACGGTTTATCCCGGTTAGTCACGGTCAATCTACGGTGTTACGGATATGCTGCGGTTCTTCTAAGGTCTCTACGGTTATGTCAAGGTCATGTCACGGTTTGGTCGGTCAAAACTACATATTTGGCCCACCAGACCACCATAGCATATCCGCAGTCTATCAGGTGCTTTCCGTGGTCAACGTGGTCCCAATTTCTGACCACGGTTAATGCCGAATCTGCTACGTATATGCAACGGTTGTGTCCACGTGTCTACGGTTTTCTACGGTTGATGACGAAGAAAATGAAACTTTCAAACATTTTGAAAATCTCGCCACGGAAAAAAACAAGGCGGCGGAATCGCGAGGGTTTATCCCAGAACACCACGGTCATACCTACGGATCCGGCACGAATTTACCAGGGATAATCACTGATTAAAACTGTGGGCTTCCGTCACCCCGAACCGCGAAAGTGAGAACCTCGCATAATGTTTTGGTCCATTTCATGAGAGATGAACATGTCACGCGACACATTCCGGATCTTTGGGACGGGTTTTGGAGTGACGTGTTCATAGAGATGGTAACGCGGGTATTAGAGGCATTACTCTCAAATCAGAAATCTTTAAAGAATGGGCTCTAATTTGCATGCCAGTGGATCCTTAGCTCATAACGTATCAGACATATGTGAAGAGAAGAAAACAGAAAGGTCCCAAATTTTCCACAAAAAGACGGCAAAAGAGCGAATTGCATCCGATGTTGTTGACTGCAAAGGTCTTCCCTCCAAACTTGAGATGTGTATAGATCCCATGGATCCGTCACAGCACCCTGAACCCATTGTCAATACCGTAACCGGAAAAGTAAGTCCTGGGTCTATCAACGTCGACAAGGTCCTACAGTTGGGTACAGCACTGATGATCACGTTCGGTCAGAACCTTGCTGTGGGATTCTACGACCCTTTTCCAATGCCGGTCCATGGCTGTGTCAAGAAAATCGGTTAAGGTTTGTGATGTTAAATCTATAATACGAACCTCATATACTCCAGAGTAATCGGACTACTATCCAGCTCTCGCAACTTCGATGTAAAGGGACTTCTTCTCTCTTACGAATTGTCGTAACTGTCGCAACTGCCTACATCACTCTTTGACGAGACTGGGGACATGCAGATTTCTAAATCAAAGTCGGATGTAATAAATAAAACGATGGTTGTTTTGTCTAACAGAATGAATGGCATGGGGCATACATCAGTAGTGATAGGTGGCTGTGCATTGTTGTGGATTCCACATTGGGAAGTTTCGAGCAAAACACGTCAAGCGACAGTTATGGGTGTTGTACAAAAATTTAAAGATCATATAAATTAGCACTTGCAATCGAGTGACGTCTATTTTATATTTGACAGATACATGCATCGTCGCCTGAGTGCTAGAATGTCCTATGTCCCATAGGGGACGGACATAGGACATTCTATCACTCAGGCGACGATATGTGGATTTCAGCACCAAGTTCGTAACCAGGGCTGGCAGAATTTCTTGTAGATGTAGAGTGTTCAAACTAGCCGCCAAAGCAATTCTCCCACCACAAAAACAAGTTTTGACGGACGCTGCAAACAAGGCGCAGTTAAAACACATAATATGTGAACTATCATCCCAGATTTACGCGCTGCCCATGCCATCTCGGACTCTGGCACAGTTGGGAGCCTGTTCGGGATTGGGAAAGGTCGAATACTAAAACGCAGAGTGGTCAAATGTACTCGACCAAGCAACCCAATTCCTTTCTCTCTGTTTCGGTTCCAGGGTAACCGCATCAATGACTGATGTACGTATCGATGCATGGCAACTACTCCACCGAAACGTTGTTCTCTGCCTCTTACAACAACAGACGTCGGGCATAATATCAAAAAAGCACACTTTCTGACATACTATACGCCCTTCAACCGACACCTCCTAGTTTAGATCCTATCAAATATAGCTTCGAGAAGAAACTACAGACTTAGTCGTTCTAGCCCATGACAGTTCCCTCCGATGTTGCTCTGGTCCCAGATGAAGCATTGAAGTTAATAAATGTTCTTGCTCAAGCCAGACGCCATGTAGTATAAATAGGTGCCTATGTAATGCTGCTAAATGGCGTGCATATTTTTATGCTCTTGCAATGCTACACTGGAGTGTTACAATGAACAAACAATGTTAGCAGATACATCAACTATGAATAGCACTGATGAAAAGAATAGCCAAACGCACAAAGCATCCCTTAAAATGTATATAGGCTCGGATTTCATTTCTGGTATGCGCCCGGAATGTTGTATTAGCCGCAGTCAAATGGTGGTGTCCGTAAATGACGATGCCGCCTTAAACGTGGATATTTCAAATTGCTAAGGCTGCCAGATGTCCAGTAAACCTTTTCGTAGTCAGGAGATGTTACTCTTACACATTCCACCGAGAAAAATCTGTGGACGCCACTTTGAGGTTCAGTGTCCTGACGGCCTGACTAATACATAAATCAAATATATTAGAGTGTACAACCGAACATTGTTGTAGATAATTCGCTTTGAAGATGAAAAAGGTTCCTGATTTTGTAGAATACATCATCAATAACAAAATGGATTTCTGTATGGTTACTGAGACTTGGCTAACTGATCAGGACAGTGTAATTGTTTCAGGACTTTCCTGTGAAGGATATATTTTCAAGAGTGCCACTAGGATTAATGCTAGGACTGGAGGTGGAATTGGTCTCATGTGCCGAGAGAATATACAAATTAAAACCTCAACCCAAGGAGATAAATCCTCCTTTGAATATGCAGAATGGACTATATGCTGGGCTGACACCAACATCCGAACTGTGGGTGTATATCGACCACCTTACTCCAAAAATCATCGGCTTTCGACCAGTGTTTCCTTTGAAGAATTTTCTGTGTACCTTGAATCCATGGTTATGTGTTCTGAAAAACTCCTTATCATCGGTGATTTTAATATACATATGGATGACAACAACGACAGTGATGCTAACAAATTTATGAACCTCTTAGAAACATTTGGTTTACAACAACATGTTACTGGGCCAACTCATACCTCTGGACACACGCTTGACCTTATCATCACAAGATGTACTCATGACTTTCAGCTTTCCGAGCCATTAATCCCATTCAGATTATCTGACCATTCATTTGTTGAGTGCACACTAGGTGATCAGCTTTCAGAGCCATTAATCCCATTCAGATTATCTGACCATTCATTTGTTGAGTGCACACTAGGTGATCGAATACCATCACTGACACGTAAGGAAGTAACACTCCGAAAATTCAATCAAATTGACATTAACAAGCTTAAATGTGACATCGAAAAATCAGATTTGTGTAATTCTCAGTGTGCTAACCTGGATGATCTGGCAAAGTCATACAACAACACATTGTCTTGTCTACTGGATGAGCATGCCCCTCTGGAAACAAAAACATTAATTATTCGCCCAAATATACTCTGGTTTACCATTGAACTGAGAACTCTGAAAGCTAATCATCAAAAGCAGGAACGGGAAAGATTTAAATCTTATAATAAGGAAGCAGCATATAAGGCTATTCGTAATCAGTTCTCCAACAAACTAAAAGATGCCAGAAAATCTTACTACACAACATGTGTTGAAGCTTGTAATGGTGACAGCAAAAAACTGTTTAAAGTTGTTAAAAATCTGTGTACAGAAAAACAAAGTGTGCATTTCCACCACACGATGATCCATCAAAGCTAGCTGATCAATTTGGCAAATTCTTCATCAAAAATATAAAATTAATTCAGGAAAAAAATCAGAACATAAATGTAGACAAAATTGACATCAAACAGAGACCATCAGAAAAAGAGCTTTCAACTTTTCGACCATTAGAAATCCACGAGGTAACCAAATTAATAAAAGAATCCTCAAATGGCTCATGTCAACTCGTCCCAATGCCAACATCTATTGTCAAATCATGTGTAGACTCTTTGGCTTCTGTAATCACAAAAATGATCAACATGTCTCTACTAGAAGGATATGTGCCTGATGCGTGGAAAATAGCAATTGTTAATCCTCTTCTGAAGAAACAAGGTGCGGAACTTGTGTCTAAAAACTTCCGACCAGTGAGTAACTTACCGTTCTCTAAGCTGTGAGAAAAAAACCGCAATTGACCAGCTAATGTTACATAGTGATATGCATGCTCCGCTACCGGCCAACACGTCTGGATTCAGAAAATTTCACTCGACTGAAACGGCATTACTCAAGGTTCAGAATGACATCCTCCTTAATATGGAGTCTGGAAGAGTAAGATTGCTTGTTCTTTTAGACCTTAGAGCTGCTTTGGACACTGTTTGTCATAAACCTCTGCTAGGGACAATGAATTCTGATTTTGGACTTAATGGTGTAGCTGCTAGCTGGCTATCATCATGCCACAAGGATAGACAGCAGCGTGTATCAATAAATGGTAATCTGTCAAAAGACTTCCATCTTGAATGGGAAGTCCCACAGGGCAGTTGCCTTGGTCCTGTTCTGCTTCTATTCTATATTTCAAAAATGTTCACCATCATTGAATCTCACCTGCCTGACGTCCATGGTTACGCTGATGACACACAGATCTATTTCTCTTTTCGACCATCAATCAAGGATCAAACTAACGCTCTAGAAACTGTTGAATCATGTATTTCGGACATTCGCACATGGATGGTTTCGAACAAATTAATGATAAATGATGATAAGACTGAATTCCTAATAATTGGTTCACGGCAGCAACTCACTAAAGTTGACATCAATTCAGTGAAGGTAGGAGATTCCGCCATCGGTGCAAGTAACATTGTACGTAATCTTGGTGCCTTCTTCGACTCTACCATGTCTATGGACAGACATGTTACAAATATGTGCAATAAGGCTTTCAGAAGTTTATACAAAGTTAAACAGATAAGACAGTTTCTCACGAAAGATTCCACAAAGACCCTAGTTCATGCCTTTGTAACTTCACATTTGGATTATTGTAATGCCTTACTGTTCAACCTTCCACAATATCATTACTATCGCCTGCGGATGGTACTAAATGGATCAGCCCGAGTGGTATGTAGGGTATCACGATCTGAACACATCACTCCTGTTCTGAGGGATATGCACTGGCTGCCAGTCAAGTACAGAATAATTTTCAAAACTTTATTATTAGTTTTTAGAACACAAAACAACATGTCACCAGCCTACTTAGAACTCCTTAATACCAAGAATGTGTGTCAATGCAACCTGAGGTCTGATGGTAAAATGCTACTACATGTTCCAAAACATAGGTGCGAGACATTTGAAGATAGGTCATTCTCATTTGCTGGCCCTCACTTGTGGAATAATTTACCAGAAAACCTAAAAAGCCTGTCAAATGTCAACCTTTTCAAGAAAGATCTCAAAACATACCTGTTTCAAAAAGCCTATAAGTGATGTTGTGGACTGTAAGATACTGTATATATTCCGTTTGTATATTTGCAGGAGCTCAGTAACATGTACAGCGCCTTAGAATATGGTTCTACATCTTCTGAACTAAAATTTTGGCGCTATATAAAAGTGTATATTATTATTATATAATATAGGGTAATTAAAAGCATGATCACGTGTAAGGAGCTGGGAAGATATGTGGAAGATGGTTAAGAGTCCGAAGTGGGTAAAGTGGAAACCACCTCGAAAGGGACAAAGTCGACTCATTGAAAGAGAATTGATATCAGAAATTACAAAAATAAATATAAGGAATTTATATCTTGTCCAAGAATACACCGTGTTGGGATTTTCATTCAAATTTTTGAGAAAGTCCATTTATTAATTTAGAACAAAGGGAGAAGTACATCTTGGCTTCAAAGATCCTCTTCAGCTTTGGAAAACAATCGACTGTTGAGCTTGTACGCACATCCCCGCTTCGAAAGAGGGATTGTAAATTGATATGAATATTTCCCAGAATGAAAGGGTGTGTACGTAGTTGCTGACGCTAGCACACAAGCACATATCTGCACGCACTATGAAAAATGGATTCTATTGGCAATGCCAGATAATAAAAAGGGATTCCACGGAAAGTGGGACTGGTGTCTGAATGGTGGAATGAACTTGTGTGCTAGTGCACAATGTGCATCCAACTCAATGAGCACATGTGTGTGCCGATATATGCTTGTGTGGTAGTGCACAGCGTTCGCACAACAGTTACAGTACATTACTTCCAATTAATTGGAAGAACTATAGGTATAGTCAAATACTAGAAAGAGATTCCACAGTATGAGAGACTAGTGTTTGATGAAGCGAAGTTGTGAGCTATTGTACAATGTGTGCATAACACATGCCACAAATGGGCATGAATTATGTTGTGGCACAATACAAGTACAATATATACAGCATATATGCACATATGGTTAAAAGGGATTCTATGGGCATAGCCAGAAGAAAGGGGCTCAATGGAAGATGTGGCTGGTGTTTGATGAAGTGTTTTCATGAACAATGTGTTCACAACACTTTCAACAGATAGGCACATACAATTAGAAAATGAGTCTAGGTACATGTATATTCAGATACTCATAACGAACTCCACTGGAGGCGGGACTGGTGGTTGATGGCATTTGGGCAAGTTCTAGTGCATGATATTAACCGAACAAATGCAGCTCATGGGCACATGCTAGGTGTGCCGATAAGTTCTAGTGTGCGTACGATGAAAGAGGGATTCTATAGAAATAGCCAGATACTAAGAGCTTGGTTTCTCAAGAACTGGATGAGTGAAAGTGTAGTATAAGCAGGTAGTCTGTAGTAATATATGAATGTGATATCGAGACTGACTTCTAGTGTAATTGATAGAAGTGAGTGGCAGGAGAAGCTACAATTCATTGAGGTTGAAGCGAGCAGCAATGGCGTAAAAAATGAAAGAATGCTATCAAATTTAGTTTTCTAATGGCTTTTGGGAAGAAAATCTACTATATTTTGGGTGTCAGGAAAATAACGTTTTTTATCAGCATGTTTCGAATTGCCGGAATCTTCCGTGGATGTTTAGTTCATCACACTGAGTATTTTAGCACATAGAACTAACGAAATATGTCCTATTATGAATTCAATTTTAATTCAGTTAAACAGTTAAATATTAACTTAAATTTACTAGTTCCTAGTTCTTATCGATTAACCCATTACCGTCACCCACCAATTGTTTTTATATAACGAGACATTTTGCCAAAAAATGTTAGTTGCACGATAAATCATTTGAGACAAAGCAGCAGTAAAGAGCATTAAAATCGCCAAACCTAACATTTCCTTCAATACTGTACATATATACTCTCCCAAAAAAGAAAGTGTGCATGCTAAAAAATAACTCTAAAAAAAGATATATATCATTTTCATTCATGGAAATTTTATTCAATCACAGATGAATCAATTTGTGATCAACACGAGAAATTTCATTACGCTACGACAAATACTCTTGGTGCCATGGAGAGTCAAAGACACTAAGGGTCAAACACAAAAGTCACACACTCAATATCTGGTAAGACCTCCGTCTGCATCGACTACTGCTGTGCATCTACGCCTCATGGAAGCGAACAAGTTAGCATGGAAGTGTTGTGGGATGTTGTTCCATATTCTGATAAGCTGTCTTTGGAGTTCCACAAGCGTTGACGGTGCATGGGGAATCCGGCGTAGCTGACGTTTCATTTCGTCCCATACGTGCTCAATGGGTGAGATATCGGGCGAATTTGCGGGCCAGGGAAGAACATCCACTTGTTGTTGCTGCAGATACTGTTGAACAACACGAGCTGCGTGGGGTCAGGCGTTGTCCTGCTGTAGAATGACGCCGGGGCCGTGACGTTGCAGAAATGGGACAACAACAGGTGTAAGCACTTCATCACGATATCTGGCTGCATTGAGATTGATTGCCATCAATAATGACCAGCTCAGTTATGTTACGGGCAGTGATGCCACCCCACACCATGAGAGACCCTCACCCATAACGGTTTCGCTCCACGACACATGGATCTGCGTAGCGTTCGTTTCGACGTCTGTACACTCTCTGGCGGCCATCTGATGATGAAAGATGGAAACGACATTCATCTGTGAATAAAACACGTCGCCACCAGTGTAAGGGATGCCTGAGATGTTGTCTACACCACTGCAGTCGAGCACGACGATGACGTAACGTCAAAATCGGATGAGACGTTGATTCATTGTCAATCTTGGCATGCTAATGTGCAGTCGTTTTAACAGCAGCGCAAGTTTGAATGTGAACGATAGGAAGGCCTTACTTTAGTCTTTAAATACCCAAGGATTCACACTGCTGCATGAATTTTCAGACTCTCCACGTGCAAAACATGCCTTTTCACAAACGTGCAGCACGTCATTTAACGTTACTGCAATTTTAACGGGGAAAGCTGTTTTTGTGTTCAATATAACTTATTCATGAATAGGTTAACACTCTTTACAACTACGAAATTATTTTTTTGGAGTTTGATCAATTTCTGCAATGCACACTTTCTTTTTTGGGCGAGTATATATTTCATGCTCTTCTGTATGAGCAAGCATTGCAACAATCCGCCACACTTCCAGAGTGATGAATCTTGACATTTCTGCCCACAGACGGTCCATGAGATGAAAGTATGAATGGACTAGTGGACGCCATGCTCTTCTCCATGCCCCCTTCCACACCCTAGATCTTTTGGTCGGGGGATAGTGAAAATAAGCCATCAATAACCAATGGACAATTTTCGGTTAAAAGCTAAGGTGCTGAGCTGCTAACTATAGCTGCTCCAAAACCTCGCTGGAATTCAATGCGAAACAGCACGAAACAACTGCAGCGGCAGCATGAGCTGTTACTTTAAAACAGCTAATTAAGTCAGTTCTACTCACACAAAGTGTTCAGTTATGAAGAACATTAAACAGAGTTACTCCTTACGGCTTCCTTAAGACGTATTATAAATTTACCTACTCTGTTCCAAAGAGAGGTTTACAAACACTTACAACTTACATTTGCCATACGAAAATTTAAACCTTTGTGCCCATTTTAACAGACCAGCCTTTGATTAAAAATTCTTCTCATTTAAAGTAATGGAAAGGAAAATAAACCTTATCTCTTTTGTTTTAAGAAAGCTGAACTTTATTTGAGGAGAATGAATTTGTCTTGCAATTATCTTTTAGCAATTAGCTTTTACGCGTGTTTGTGTGTGTTTAAAATGGGTGTAAACCTCTGTATTTAATTTAATAATCTTTTAAAATGTCTCGCCTGAAATAAGTCATATTTTATACTCGGTATCTCCTTTCCCATTTCTTGTTTTTGTATCATCTTTCTGAACACGCTATGCGTTTTTCAGCGAACTGCTCTCCACCCTGTCGGGTTATACAGAAATTACAGGGATCTGGATCAGATTACACAAATTGACGTGGATTTAGTCTAGTCCACAGATGAGTATTGGTCTCTCTGTTAGGCAATGCTACACTCAACCATGGCGAAGTTAGATGAACAAAATTATGTATAAGAACTATGTTTAACCCCTTACTTAACGTCAAGATTAAACATGACATGGACTATCCACAAAAAACATCAATCAAGTGCTAATATGTTTTTTATTTTTTGTCTCAAAACGACGGCTAGGGGCCATCATTGGAACCAGTGCATTCCAATCAGGGGCCACAAGCCATCTCTTTGAGGCAGGAAAATGAATTTGTTTGGTTATTTCAGAATATGTTTTAAAAGTGTCATCTACTTCTGTGACGAGTAAAGGGTTAAAGTATTTCCTAACTATAATATTATTTTTGATCTTACAGTGTAGTCATGATGAAATCAGCCACTGCTTGACTGTCAACAACAGCAAGGTGTCCACCTGCGTCTATGCAATGATGGTTAGAGGTGTCGTATGGATCTTTTTGCTCAATAAACCAAAAACATCTCTCATTGTAAACTGCTCCAGGGCAAACACATCCTGAAACTGATGACACAAAGAATGGTAATAATTTTTATTTATACCATGATTACCTATTGCACTATATATGAAAAGCCTATGACATAAATTTTAGCTTTACACACCAACCGTGGTGAACATGCCAGCAATGAGATTTCAATAGTTAAATTTTACACCTATAGAATTACATTCAAGTTCACCTTTGATGACGTTGACCTGAATGCAAACTTGTCTAAATTTATCGCTCGTCGCCTCGCGAAAAGTGAAATGAAAGTGGCAATTATTTAGTACGTTTTTAAATGGGTTTACCTCATAAGATGCCAAAAATTAACAAACATACATTGTATCATGTTAATAAAGCATGCAAAAACTCAAAACAGTATGTTATTATGTTACTATTATTCCATTTCGTTTCGGCGATAAAATTGACAGCGGAAGTACCGCCCACCGATGCTCATGTAAACAAAAACAGATTCGCACGTATGTACGTCTGCTGTTCAGTAAAATCGAGAAACAATAACAGCGACTCTTAATAATCTGACGATCATAGTATAAATAAAATATACCCAAAGTAGCTTGGTGTACCAAATGTTCACCACTCGTGGTGAAGTGACATTAACCGCGCGCCAAAGGCTCGCGGTTAACGAGTGGTAAACATTTGGTACACCAAGCTATTATGGGTATATTCTATATATCTCTTATAAAAACTGAGCACATCAAAAATAGTCATAAGCATTGGCTTATATATAAAATGTGTTGGGACCTTTTTCAGGTTTTCAAATTAAGCTTCTGTGTCATGGGACTCTCACATAACATCTTGGCAAATATGATTTCAAAAATTCAAGTTCAGCGCCTTGGATAATATATACGACGTCATAGATCCCTCGATTTTAACAGTGTAGACAATAGAAAAAAAACATAAAAATCCTCTTCTCCCAATTTACTACTCCAATCGTTTTAACAACTGAACTTTAACATATTGGTAAAGGCCATTTATATAAGTTTGTTCACCTTAGGCCATTCCCTCATCCCTAAGTGGGGATATATTTTGGCATATGATGGGCATATGATGGCCTCCTCGGATTTGACATTTATGATAATTATGATAATAGAAAATATTAAAAGATATATTTTCTCCCAAACCATGGGTGCACTCCCACCCCCCACCCCCACCCCACCCCCAAGTCCAATGCTCTCATGTTTGATATATTACATCTCTGTATGGGCGATTTACACATTTGTTCAAATCAACCCACTGGGTCATATTTAGGGGTCTCACAAGGCTATCCGACTTTAACATTATGCAAATGGTGAAAACATTAACAAAAACCTTTCTTCCTGAAACACTTCACTGAATCTATTAATGTTTAATATATAACCACTCTTGAAGAATGATTTATAATTTTGTTCAAATCAAGTCCTTCGTGTCATATCAAAGTTTAACATTTTTCGCAAGGATGATGACTTGACAGTCTGTTCAAATCTAATCTGTTGGGTCATATTTACGGGTGTCATGAGGCCGCCAGTTTTTAAAACTGTGGGTAATGGAGAAAAGGTTGTAAAAATCTAATTCTCCCAAACCGCTGCTCCAAATGTTCGGTATATATAACATGTTTCTAAGAATGATTTAAAAGTTTGTTCAAATTGACTCTTTGCGGTTACATGTAGGCTGCCATGGTGAGTGCAGCTTTTAACACTGGTTAAGGAAAGGTAAATACTGTTTAATCACCACAATATATGCTTAGATGCTGATGTGGCATTAAGCAACATAATTAAATAAATCAATAAATAATGAAAAGAAACATTACATCGAGGATATCTACGCTGTTTTGGTGAATATCGGGAATTATCTCATGACTGCGGAACTGAAAGTGCTCGTGAAAAATTATACTTTCAGGTCCAAGCGAATGAGATCATTCCCGATTTCACTAAAACAACGTAGATTTTCTTTTTATTATATGCTATGTGACATTTTACTACGCAATTTGCAGACCAATTCGGCTGCAAACAGTTTCAAGACAATAACAAAAAGATGCTGATCGTTCCTTTAAGACGACGTTCAAGGCGATGTCATACGCTGAGGCATAACGTAATTTAGGAAGCTACTTAAGAAGTGCATCGTGTGGACTTGAAAATATTATTCATGACATAATTCCAGATACTGACTAAAATAGTGTAGATTTTCTTTTTATTATATGCTACGAAACATTTTATCGCACAATATTCAGCCCAGTTCGACCCCAAATGCGTATGTTTCAAAACAATAACAATGGTCAGCTGATCGTTCCTTCAAGGCGACGTGATGCGGCGTATAAAGCGTGACGTCACTTGGGAAGCTACTGAGGGATATTTCCTGATATCCACTGAATCGATGGATATCTAGAAATATCTTTTGGATAATTTGCGATAATTCACAGAATATCATATAATAAAATCTTATCCCAAATCATTCCTCCAAAATGCTTCTGTGCTTGATATAACATCCTTGTATGTGTAATGTATAATTTATATTCCACATTCACTGAGATCTGGGTAGGCTTGAAAAAATCTGTTTTGCATTAACTCTACCAGTTTTTGAATATGGGATACTACTCGGGACAGTGAAGCCTGGTAGACTGACAGAACGCAAATAGCAGAATGCTCGAATTGTCACCAGAACAACCATAAGTACTAGCAAGGAGTTGTTGTCTGTAGAGACGAGTTGGAATTTCTCCAAATTATACTGCTGATATGTCGCTCAAAATACTCCGTCCTGTATATATCAACCATAATTATAATCTTGAGATCTTGATGTCCCGGTTAGACGAATAAAACACATCAAACATATTTCATTCCATCAACTACTAAGCTATGGGATGATACACCGGTACACATGAAGGGTGAATCCTCATCAAAGATGGAATTGATGTCTAAAAGGCACAGCCTCGTTGGTTTTAACTACATGGTGGTATTAGGAAACTCCAATTTATGTTTGATTGGAACATGGAAGAAAAAATCTATTTTTGCATTAATTCTACATGTTTTTGAATATGGGATATTACTCGGACAGTTACACCGAAAAAAGTGTAAATAGCAGAATGCTCGAAATGTCACCGAAACAACCATAAGTGTTAGCAAGGAGTTGTTGTCTACAGAGAGAAGTTGGGATATTTCGAAACTATAGTGCTTACATGTCACTCAAAATACTCCTCCCCGTATCTATGACACGCACAGAATTACAATCTTGAGATCTTGAGGTCCCATTTGGTTGAAGAAAAACACATCAAACATATTTCATTCTATCAACTACTAAGGTATGGGATGATACTCCGGTACACAAAAGAGAAAATGCATTGCTTTCAAATTTAAATTTAAACCCACCACCGTATTCTTTTCAATTCAATTTCGACAGAGGCTCAAATATACCAATTTGGTTGTATGTGGATTGATTTGTGACCTTCGTGATGGCGAACTGAAAATACGGGGATACACCATAGTGTGCTTTAAACACAAATGACACTGTTCTAGTTGATTTTGAAACAAGTCATTGCGAAAAGAAGGCATTCGTGCGAAACCAGCTTGCTTCCCATTGCATTTATCACTTGACAGATTACTTGTTTCCTTCTTTATCTCTGTCTGAAGCTGATATATTGTTACTATTTACCTTATATCTGTAGGTTGTCCATCTCAAGAAGAGATTTGTATTTTTTAAAATACAAAAACATAGGCAGTGTACAGCACTGACACGAGCCACATCACTAATTTCTGTTAAAGTGTTCGTGGCCTTGAACATAGAGTTTAGTAAGGATGAATCTTCATCTAAGATGGGGATTGTTTAGAAACGGATGTCTAAAAGACGCAGCCTCGTTGGTTCTAACTACCTGCTGGTAATCACCTCCTTCCGTAGTCCAAGCGTGGACTTGACTTAATTACGAAACTGAAATTGAAGTTTTATCGGATCATGCATTAATTCTGAAAATTTGTTTTTAAATGGGATACTACTCGGACAGTTACGCCCAATAGGGGAGAGGGGTTGGGATTTTCCCAAACCATTCTGCCAACATGTCACTCAAAATACGCTGTCCCATGTCAGTGACCTAGAATTATAATCTTGACATCTTCATGTCCCGTTTAGTCGAAGCAAACACATCAAACATATTTCATTCCATCAACTGCTAAGCTATGGGTTGATACTTCGGGACTCATAAGAGAACATGTATTGCTTTCAAATTTAAATTTTCTGTATTTTTTTCCTCACACCACCGTACTTTCTTTTAACTCAATTTCAAAAGAGGCTCAAATAAACAACTGTATATTTTTTGTCTTGAATGTTGTAACGATCATCTTTTTCTTAACAAATTTGTTAAACCACCACTTTGTTCTTGTGGAGAAGGTGAACACTGTACTGAGATGTACACTTCTTTTCTCAGTCCGTTGTGACGCATTAGATTTGTTGCTTCACCCCATCGTTTGTGGTGTTCTTCATTGTGGCTCGGCGTTTTACTCTAAACTTTTATTTCGGTTCACAATTTTATTCTCTCCTGTACGTTATTCCTTGAACCGTGGTAGGGGTGGCATTCTGTTATCACCGGAGCGTGTACAGACCATGAAAAACTTTCGAATCAAAAAGACAAATTTACTGTTATTATACTGCATTCACAATCTACTATTCGCATTTTGTCCAATTTAATTTCGTTTGTTTCAAACTTGGCATATTTCTTCGTCGTCGTGTGACAGCAAGCCTCTCTTATAGAAGTTGTTAACAAGTTGCCTCTATTCATTGTTTTCCTCCATTGTTTATTTAAGCTCTATTCACTAAGTTAATAAGGCATATCATTAAGACCCAGTGAAAGCTTACTTTAATCTTTATATCAAGTAAACTTGTTATGACATGACGCATTTATTATATTGTATATATAGCCTTGATCACAAGTAAGAATTCAGTTATAGTTTGGATTTCCAAACGTTTCTCTGCTTCATTTTACTGGGAAATTCCACGAGCTATTATTACGGGATATTGTTCGGAAATGCAACAAGACCATTTGTCAAATGTTTGTCGCTGTTTGACATTTGGAATACCAGATTCAATATTAAATTGTTATCATCTTTAATTTGTCTCCGAGTCATCAGTTGGACTCCAGAGTTACACAACAGACACCGACAGTTATTCCCCACGGTTATACTGTACTTAACTCCTGTTAGCGATGTATACCGGTTTGGTGGACTTGTGTACTGCAGAAGTTGTTTCGCAGGACTGACATGACGCTCTCTCTCTCTCCGTACTATTCTGCTTAAGACTATTTTGGGAAATGAATACTTTTAAAACTAAAAATACGTTCCATGTGGTTCTCTAATTACCGCCTACTTTTTTGTCATTCATATGACTCTTCCTAGCAACAATTTACCCCAGAAATAACAGACTTACGTGAGTCACATCTCCCATGTACATTCAGTGACATATAATAGCCGAGTCGATGTTAATTTTCATGGATCATTGACATATAATAGCCGGGTCCGCAGTTAGTTACATTGGTAGACCAAATAGTATTTCCACTACGCAGCCTTATTGTTGAGGGTGAATATATTATTTGGTGTACTCTACAAATTCATCGAATGCAATTTAATACGTGTCACTGGACCCCTTTCTATGACATCAAAAGGATATCGTGTTGAGGTTACGGGAACAATGCCACACACAATTTCATACATTTTTGTTGTTTGGTTGTTTGGTTGTTAAAACCAATAAATTGAATATTCAGAAGTACCCCTGTGCTTTATGTTTGATGAGGCTGATATCGTTTGTTGAACTTGAAAATGCAATATGAGTGGTGAATTGTATTGTTGTTATGTTTTGTGTTTTTCAATCTTTCATTTCTTACAAAAGTTATTGGTTTTGACGGCTGTACAACAATATGTATATATTTTAATTTGCGGCGTATTGTTCTCTTGAAGGTCTTCGCTCACCTTTGGTTTCTCAGATCATCGACTTTGTTGTCATTCATCACACTTGACATATCTTTCAAGAACCCGTTTATAGTGCCTTGTGGCATTTCTCAAGCACGAATTTAACGACATCAAGTGTTCGAGGCCAGATCCAGTTTGTTGGTTAGTTCAAATTTATTATTTATTGGGGTTTAACAACACAGTCGACAGCCATTGTCACTTCGGGTTGGGCAGTTTTACGTGTGGAGGACGCCGAAGTACCTAAAGAGAACCTACGGTCAGTGGGGAGCAACTCGTCCCCTGAGTTCTAATGTGTTATATGTGCCAGTGGGCACATAGAACACATTGGAACTCAGGGACGAACTGCCAGACTCCCGAATATACTGACTCCGCATAAGCAGAATTAGCATTGGTTGAAGGTAAGTGCATTATCGACGTGCAGTACGCCCTGGTACTCAGCGCCACCGTGCCCTCACGTGGGCAACCGTGATTAAGTGCTTTGTCCAAGGGTACAAGCAATTACCACTGTTCAAGATTAAACTGTTGACCTTTCAGTTTGAAGTTGAATGCTTTAACCACTGTGTGGCGAGATCAGATAAAATTTAATATAATAACAAAATGTATCACCGAGATGATGTGTCTGTACGTCAGAATAGCACGACATTAACCTTCACTTGTTAACTTGTAATTACAAGATACTAACATGTCATTACGAGACACTAATTTGTAATTACAAGATACCAACTTACTATCTTAGTATCTAAGTTATTATCAATAATTTGTAATTACAATATAATAACTTACAATTTATCTAACCTGTAATTACAGGTTAATAACAATTACAATTTAGAATCTTGTCATGTGATTATGTGGGAGTACGCTCAGTTGTCTAGTGTGGTAGTATAGGGTGGAGTGTGTGCATCGTTCTTTGTCTCATGTTATTTATTTATTTATTTATTTATTTATTTATTTATTTATTTATTTATTTATTTATTCATTGGGGTTTATTGACACTTTCGACAGCCAGGGTCGCCTCGTGTCGGACAGTATTTCGGTGGAGGAAGCCAGAGTACCCGAAGAGAACAACCGAGCAACAGTGAGCAAATGTCAGACTCTATAACGTACCAACTCCACACAAGTAGGGTTAGCATTGGTTGAAGACAAGTGCACTGTCCATGTGCAGTATGCCTTAGTACACAAAGTCACCGTGCCTTCAGACACAAGTTATTATCTTGAAATATCAAGTTAGCTAACTTGTAATTTCAACTTATTTAACTTGTAATTACAATTCAGTAATTTGTAATTACAATTTATTGACTCGAGATTACAAGTTATTAACTTGCAATTACAATTTATCTAATTTTAAAATACAATATAACTTGTAATTACAATTTAGCTACACTGTGATTCCAAGTTAATCACAATTACAATTTAGAATCTTGTTATGTGATTAAGTTGGGTACGCTCAGTTGTCTAGTGCGGTAGAACAGGGTGGAGTGTGTGTATTGCTATTTGTCTAATGTTATTTATTTATTTATTTATTTATTTATTTATTTATTTATTTATTTATTTATTTATTTATTGGGGTTTATCGACACTTTCGACAGCCAGGGTCACCTCGTGTCGGACAGTCTTATGAGTGGAGGGTGCCAGAGTACCCGGAGAGAACAAACTAGCAACGGCGAGCAAATGTCAGACTCCCCAACGCACCAACTCCACATAAGCAGGGTTAGCATTGGTTGAAGACAAGTGCACCATCGACGTGCAGGGCGCCTTAGAATACAATGCCACGTGCTCCCACGTGGGCAACTGGGGTGAAGTTTCTTGCCCACGGACACAACGCAGTTGCCGCAGGTGGGATTCGAACCGCGGACCTCTCGGCTTGCAGTCTGCATCTCTACCTACTAGTAGTTAGGGGTGGCACTCTGGGACCAAGCATTTTTAGCACTGAATTTCCCATAGGGTCCATAGGGTGGATGTTAAATTGTGAAACTTATAGGTCCAAGATTTTTAACACTGAATTTCCCATAGGCTCCATAGGGTTAGTGTTAAATTGTGAAACTTATAGACCCAAGAACTTATAGGGAGAAACATGAATGCATTGGTGGCACAGTGCGTTCAGGTTTGTCCCTATAAGTTTTTGGGTCTATAAGTTTCACAAGTTAACACTTACCATATGGACCCTGTGGGAAATTCTGTGTTAAAAATGCTTGGGCCCAGAGTGTCACCCCTAACTATTCCTACTGCACTCCGCACTGCACCACCCTCCCGCGTCTGATGTTACCCTTTGGTACACGTTTCTCTTATATTTTTACTATCCTATGGCTGCTATGGATAGTTCGTAATGCTCTGTTATTCTCTGTTGTTGAAGGAGCAGACATTTAAAGTTGTGGGTATTGCGAAAACACTGAACAATCTGGGACCTTAATCTGCAAGTCAAATACTTATTTCACTTGCACCATTTTCGACATAAAGAATTATAAGTTTGTACCAATTAAGCATCCTAGTTTATATAAATGGTTGTCATGAGAGTCTCTCAATTTAACAAAGTGGTTAATGGAGAAACACAAAAAAATCTTCTCACAATATTCAGCTGTCCAAATGCTTTTATATATGATGGAAAGCATTGTTGTGATGATGAATCGCGTTCTGCGTTTTTGTTTCTTTGTCTCAAAAACATAGCTTATGACCCCTCAGTGGAACGAGCTCATTCCAGTGAGGGGTCATGAGCTATGTTTTTGACTGAAATTGTATTAAAAAGTTTTATAGCATTGGTCCCAGACTGCGATCAGATGGCGACAAACTTGTACACCAGTAAAGGAAAATCAAGACTGAATCGCGAAATATAAAGAAAATAGCACCTCATATTCAATGTGTATGCAATGTTCCTGCATTTATTTTTAGATGGGCATGGCTTATATTTCGATCAGATTCGAGAATCGATTCACGCAAAGATTCTCGCAAGAAAACCAGCGAGGATCCATGTAGATTCTCGATGCAGCTCTTCTAGGATCTGCGTGAAACGAATTGAGTCAATTTAAATCTTCAGCTTGACTATATTTTATTTCCAAACAGGTATATAATGATACAGATTACTCTGGAAAACATAAATTGTGATTTGGAAAATGGATCCAGCAGGAAGCTAATGCTTTTGTAAGCTGTCTCCATATTAGAAAATGACGTTCGAGTTAGAACCACGAAATATCACATTTTTTCAAAAATATAATAGCGGGATATTATAGTTGTGCGCGTTTCGCAGAATAGCGCGAAACTTTTGTCTAGGCGGCATTAATAAACATCATTATGTTTTGGCGTGGCCTTATTTGGAATAGCCATTGGCCAGTGAATACTTAAGCTGACCAATGAGCTTTAAGGTGTTTACTGAACGCAATTGAATGCTTTTTTGTGATCACTTTAGCCAATTCTTTCAGCAGGTGCATACTGGATTTTCCTATTAAAATAGGATACGTATGATATTTATCTGTTTTATAAGTGGTGATTAAGCTTTGTTCCACGGCTTTCTCTGTAGCTGGCACATGCGCTTGGGTGTGGGACACAGGTTTACATAGTTATTTTTGTCCATAAATCAAAAGTTTTTTATCTATGTTTTTTCCTGGCCGGCTGTGTCAGTGTTACTGGGGGATTTTGTTCAGTTTTGTAACGACGACATGTTTGTAAAGATTGCAAATAAACCTGCTAGCAACAGACTGGATATTCGCACACTTTACCTAACACAGCAACAGCAAATTAACCAATACAAGGCTAACATGACCTGAAAATATCCTGACAATTTGTCAACAAACTGTCTCCATATATGGAAATGACGTTTGCGATAGAACCACGAAATAACACATTTTTTCAAAAACATAATAGCGGGATATAGAGGATATGGAATGAGTGTTTTTCTCATATAATATTTATGAAACGAGTCTAAGAATTGTCCGTTTTGGCGAGCCTCTGGCGAGCCCAAACGGAAAATTCGGACGAGTTTCATAAATATTATATGAGAAAACACTCATTTCATATTCTATTTAACATATGACACACACACGCACAAATTAGCCGCTTAGTATGACTTTTTAACACATCGCCTAACTTGAGTTGCAGACGGCACTTGGAAAAAACATCCTCGTATAACTAAAAATATTCATTTTTTGCTTCCAAAACATAGGTTATGACCCCTCATTGGAACGAGCTCGTCGAGCTCGTTCCAATGAGGGGTCATAACCTATGTTTTGGAAGTAAAAAATGAAAATATAAAAAAATGAATGGCGTTTTTCTTGTATATAAAAGATTAATACAATATAACCCACCCTAAATTGGACAGATAACGTAAATTCTCCCAGTAGGTAATAAATGCGGATTCCAGACTACTTTGTACATGTACACGAACGTTTACCAACGTGGGATTCAGTGTTAAATCGCACGCTTGTTCACAAAAATGTCGGGTGGTCCAGAATCCGCTGCTTTTTTAGACTCCTAGATCGCACTTTTAACGTTCAAATACCCGTTGGCGAACGTCGAATGTACACGTTTTTTAAAAATGTATGAAATTGTACATTTTTCACTTTTTGTTTACTTAAAAATTTTTGTCGACGTTCCCATCACGGATCAGACCATCGATTCATCGTTGGTGAACGCAAGCAAAAAACGCTTTGCGGTTTCTGGACCAGCATCAAAAAAAACGTTTGCGGATTCTGGACCAGTGGCCCAGAATCCGCAAACGGTTTTTGAGGCTCTGAAGGTGGTCACGTGACCTATCAAATTGAAGGTCGAGGAAATAAAAAAAGTGATTGATATATATAGGAGAGAAAAAAAGTATAAATAAATAGTTATTTAAAAATAAATATATCAAATCGAATAGATAATAAAAAAATACGTAAATCATGAGCGCTTCCCAGACTATTAGAGCAAGGTTTCTTTTAAAAATGCTGATGAGAGCCTACGCATTCTGCGTGAACGAACAACTAGGTCGCCTCTTGTTAGAACGATGCGTCGGATGTCGGGATCACCTAGACTTCGATCACGAGAATCATTCGTGTCTGACGATGGAAAGGGAAGATATGGTCGTCAAGTATTTCGAACCGGCGTTCGAACGCGTTCAAATCGACGAAGTGATCGCGTTTTGGAAGAGATTACTCTTCTGTAAGGATCGAAGCAAGCCCACAGTTTCGGAAGAACTGAAATTGGCGCGTAAAAGTCTGACTTTAGAAGACAAGGGATGCGTCTTGAAATTATTGTTCAATGAAGCATACGTTTAAGTTTTCTCGTTGATATAAAATAAGGGAGAATAGAAAATAAAAATAAATACACACATAAATTTTTTATCTAATATCAGAAAGAAAAAAAAAACAAAAATGAGAACCAGAAATAAATTGTATCCGACGTTGGATGACAACGAGGATGAAAAAAACACAAAAATGAGAACCAGAAATAAATTGTATCCGACGTTAGATGACGACGAGGATGAGAAGCCAAATGGCGCTTTGCCGACGGCACCGTCGTTAGAAGAAAAAGAAAGAGGAGAGAGGTATCGCATCGATCAAATCAGTAGAATCCAAGAGTATCTAACTCGAGAGAGAGATTCTCATCGTTCTCTCAAGAAGAAGTATTCGCGTTTCGTGAAATTCGTAAACGCGATCGACACAACACTCATCACGATTTCCATGGGTTTACACGTGGCCGGCATCGGATTGTTATCGACCGCGGTCGGTATTCCGATCGTGTTGACCGTAGAACGAGTGGCTCTCGCCGCTGGATTGTTTAGTATGCTCGGAAACTTTTTGAGTAGGAAATTATATCTGAAGGCGAGGAAACACGACAAGATTCGCGTCTTGGCCGACTCCAAGATCGACACGATATCCGAAATGATCTCGATGGCGTTGAAAGACGGTAGAATATCGGACGGAGAATACTTTGCGATATTGAGCGAGAAAACGAAATACGAAGCCATGAAAGAAGCCGTGAGAATCAAGACTCATCAGATCATCAAGGAAGAGATGAAGGATTCTCTCGTGGAAAAGGGGAGGAAAGAGGCTAGGGAGGAATTCAGTAAGATGATAGAACTCAAGAGCAGCGATTGAAAAAAAAAATATATATATAATAAGAAGAACAGAATTTTAAAAAAATATTAAATTTATATATAAAATAAAAACGAAATTTTTTAAATAACTCTTAAAAATGTATTGCGTAAGGTGTAAGAGAGTTACCGAGACGAGTAAGTCTCGAGAAGTACGAACTAAAAACGACAGACAGATGCTTCGCGGAATTTGCGACGTGTGTGGTTCTATCAAGACTCGATTCGTCAAAAAAAGAACGCGAGCAAAGGTAAAGGCATCGTGAATAAAATGATCAATAATCTACCTTTCGAAATGCATCTGCCTGGTTACAGTTTCACGGGACCCGGAACGAAATTGAACAAGAGACTCAACGCCGATCTGACTCCTAAATCTTGGAGCAAACCTGTGAATAGGGTGGACGCAGACGCGTATGATCACGATCTGTGCTACGCCGGACATCCCGACACCAAGACTCGCAACCACGTCTGCGATAAAAACATGTTGGGGAAATTGAGAGGCATATCGAATCCGACCAGGAGAGAGAAGATAGAACGTTCGCTGGTCGGCAATCTGATCGGTGCGAAACGTCGATTCGGATGGGGCGTTCAAAAAAAAAGCGCATCTGAAAAGAAGAAGAAACGATTATTGACGAGCGAATTGGCCGAGGAGTTACACAAACCCATCGTGCATAAATTTCGAAAGAGAAGGGTGTTCGTGAAGGGTTTGGATGATATTTGGTCTGCCGACTTGGTCGACATGAGATCGTTTTCGAGGTGGAACGAGGGTGTCAAATATCTATTGACGGTCATCGACGTGTTTTTCAAATACGGTCGGATCAGAGCTTTGAAGAATAAATCGGGACCTTGCGTCGCCGAGGCTCTGAAGAGCGTGTTCGACTCGTCTTCTCGAAAACCGAATAAATTTTGGGTGGATAAGGGAAAGGAATTCTACAACAAGCACGTTCATCGATTGGTCGACCTCTACTCGATCGAAAACGAAGAGAAAGCCAGCGTGGTGGAACGTTGGAATCGAACGATGAAGGAAAAGATGTACAGATACTTCACGGCGAATTCGACCAAGAAATACATATACGCTCTGAACAGTCTGGTCAAAGATTACAACAACACACGACACAGATCGATCAAGATGACTCCTGTGGAAGCTAGCGATCCTCGAAATGAAAAACGGGTCTACGCGAATCTATATCATGAAAGATCTAAGATTAGGAAGAAGTCTAGAACGCCGAAATTTGCGGTCGGTGATCGAGTGAGAATCTACGCTTATAAGAAGCACTTCGAAAAGGGTTATACTCCTCGATGGACCTCGGAAATCTTCGTGATAATCAAAATATTTCACACCGATCCAGTGACTTACGAAATCGAAGCTTTGGATGGAGAAGAGATCATCAGAAAGTTTTACGATCAACAATTACAGAAGACAAAGTTTTGATAAAGAAAACAAATTTTCTTTTATTTACTCTCTTTAACATTTTCTTGTTTACACACATATATATATAGGAGAGAAAAATAATAATAAAAAAAATAATTAAAACTATTTTTAGATAAAAAAAAAGCAAGCTAATTAATAAACAAAAAAAAACAAAAATCCTTTAAAAATGACAAATATACTAGATATGGCACAAAGCATAGTGAAAGATGAAAGTATTCAAAAATATGAGGCTCACGAATACGAACCGGTAACCGGAACGAGTTTGAACAATGCGGGTAAGATAACTCTACACAAGCTATCATGGTTTGTTCCGCACGTGGAGCCTTCGGTCGTGGAAAAAGCGCGTCTCTACAAGATCATAGAATCCAAGAGTAAATTACCTGTGGGATTTAGAATGAGACAGTGCAACACGGCTAGCATTCCTCTCTCCACGAATCACTTCGATTGGAGATTGACAGTGAAATCCACTTCCGAGAGACCGTGTTTCATCGTGGTTGCGTTTCAGACCGATAGGGACGTGTCTCAGGAAAAGAATGCGTCGCTGTTCGATCACTGCCATTTGAGAAACATGCAAGTGTTTCTGAACGCCACGAGATATCCAGCAATCGATTACAACACGTCGTTCGACAAGAACGATTTCTGCAGACTGTATGGCGATGCCGCTGATTTTAGAAAGAAGTATCACGGTCTAGACGAATTGATGAGCAACCCTAACATATCTCCCGGCGAATACAAGTCGATGTATCCCATGTTCGTATTCGACGTCAGTAAACAGAGTGAACGACTCAAGAGTAGCGTCTCAGACATTCAGATCAAGATGCAATTCGATAGGAACGTGCCGAGAAAAACCGAAGCCTTCGCCCTGGTCCTGTCTGACAGAGAATTACAACTCGAATCGGACGGAAATAAGATGTCGATCATTCGATGAGAGACGAGTGTGAAAAAAAAATAAAAACAAAAAAAAATTTAAAAAATTATTATAAAAATGAATGATAAAGAAAGAGAATACTTAAGAAGGAACAGACGTGTTTTGATTAAAAATATTTTGCAAGATTCGTTAGCAATAATTCTAGACACTTTAGTCGAAACAGGACCTTTGATATTGACCGATTATATGAGACGTAAAATCGAAAGTAAAATCTTGATAGAAGATAAGACCAGAAAACTTTTAGACACGTTGACGTATAGAGGACCGACTGCTTTTCGAGATTTTATAAAAGCTCTTCGAAATGCTAAAATAGATGTCGACGCGTGTTTCGAGATAGTTGATCCAATTTCACGAGATGAAACATTATGAGAAATAACGTATTAAAACAAAACCAAAAAAAAAAAATAAATAAAGTAATGAGATCTAGAGAGATTGAACATCTTTTTAAATCTCATTACTTTTTTTTTTGTTTTTAATAATCACACATTATTTTTTTTTTTAATTAATTATTTTCCACGCGTTCACTGTTTGTTCAAAGGAACTAGTTCAATCAGTAGACTCACCACGGAAGTGGTGGCTTCAGGATTATTGGTTTTCATAACGAAATTAATCCTGTCTCCGGCGTTCACTTTGAGAGGCGTGCCGAACGTGCTAACATTCACGTGTTGATTCTCAGTCTTTTCGATGCTGTATCTCTTATCGCTCTCTACTCCATTTACCATGAGATTGACGACCGCTCTGTTATTCAAATCCGAAGAAGCCAGACTCATTCGAAGGATTTCACCTCCCAGCGCCATTGGATATCCCACCTGACCATGTTTCGATCCGCTACCTCCATTTCTGAAAGACAACTCAGCTTTTCCCTCATCTAAGGTGCCGGCCTCCTCGGCCCACACGGTGATCAATGGTCTAGCATATTTGACTTTCTCCACCACCGAAATCAGGGTGCAGGCATCCGTCATGTTCACGGGATCCGGTAGATTCGTGAGCGCGTGTCCACCCATGTCTAGTTTACCTTCCATGATGTCACCCTTTCTCCAGACTGAGTTGTCGTCCATGTACTTCCTGCTGACTGCGCTGGAATCGAATTCGGGATTGTGACTCAGTCCAAATAAATTCTCACTGTTCATGTTGATGCCACCCTCCATGGTTCCACCAGATCTTTTGTTCAGGTAGAGATTGTTCACTTTCGCTTCTATGTATCCTTGAAATTGCAACACGGCAGAATCTACATAGCCCTTGTTGACCGCAGTTGAGTACACATCCATGTCGTCGACCTTCGACAGATTCAATATCTTGTTGAATCCCGCATTCAGATCCGATTTCATTTCTCGTCTGTCAGACTTTCTCTTTTCCAGATCTATGTAGTGTTTGGTCGCCATGTCCTTGGGATTCGTTGGAGTGGCCACGTTCGTTATCTTTTTAGAATTGGCATTCAGTTCCGAGTGCATCGTTTTCTGAACGTATCTATTTCTCAGGTGTTTGCTGAATCTCGCATGAGAGTCGTCCGCGTATTTCTTGGTCGCGACATCCGTGGGATCTATGGAATTTGCGACGTTCACCAAACGTTTGGATTTCAGATCGAGATCGTCGGTCATGGTTTTATCCATGTAATTATCTAGCATGATTTGTTCGAAATCGGCGTTCCCCCTGTCGACGTATTTTTTAGTCGCAGCATCTGCGAGATCTATCGGCTCGGGAAGATTGTAGAGCTTCTTAGCATTCATGTTCAAAGGTTCCTCTCGAGGTTCGTATATCCGAACATAACGTTCGTCCAAGTTGGCAATGTCATAACCATCGTCGACTTCGAACGTCTTCCTCTTCTTTCTTAGGTTGACTTTTTCGTTGTCACTTCTACCAAATTTATCAACTGGCATGTTGTTTTGAGATTTTTTGTTTTTTTTTTAAAATATATTTCAAAATGCAGTTTATTAAAAAATGAATTATTTTATTTTTATTTTTCGTTTTTATTCGATTAAAAAATTTTTAAAATAATTTTTTTTATCTTTATATATACTATAAAAAAAATCTCTCTCTAATGTAAATCATTGAGAATGTCTTGAAACTGATCTACTTCAGACCATCTCTTGAGAACGTAGAGACAGAGGTGACTGCAAAACACTTGATCTGGTGATTGCACTCATTCCGTGTTATAACGAACCATCGATTTGTTGAAATAGTTCTTTATTTCTTTCGGCGGCGAGATTCTGTAGCTGTCGAAATAATAATTCTTCTTCCCATTCTTGAACCACGCCACCCAGTGAGTGCCTTCACCCGATAAATCGTCTAGATTTAAAATTCCGCATTCCGATTGTCGAGGTCTTCTCTTCGGCAAGGCATCTCTGGAAAACATGCCTAGAAAATCTTTGATTTTCAAATTCTTCATCTTTGCCGCATTCAACAGATCGATGTTGGATTGGGGTTCGTAAGGTAAGACGACACCTTCTACGGATATCTCTATTTTCTTATTCATAAATGCGTATATATTTTTTTTATTTATTTATTTCATTATAATTCACTAAAATGACGTTATTTCTTTTTTATTTTTTTTATTTTTCTTTTTAAACTAACTCTCTCGATGTCTCTATCGATTTCCATAATGTTGAATCCGTCTAATTCCTCTTGATTTTCTGGAATCCTATCATCCTTACTCATATCTGGAATCCTATCATCCACAATCATATCTGGAATCCAATCATCCTTACTCATATCGTCTCAAATTAGATCCGCAGTCCAATGTCCGAGTGACAAAGTGTTTATTTTATCATCTAACACGAATCTCTTATCGTCGACGGCCGTCAGCGAAATCTTGTTGTCCATTTCGGTATACAAGTCATGATTTTCGCTTCGAATCGATTTCATAGTCTTATACACCGGGCCACTTCCTAACAGACAATCTTTATACTCTTGGAAAGAGATGTTTTTCTTCACCACGCATGCTTTAACCCCTTTACACTTCTTGATTGCTTCATCTTCTAGACGATAAGCATACAGTTTGGGTCTCAAGCCCACGAATTCGAGGATTTGTTTACCGCCGCTCTCGTCCTTAAATTTACCCAACACCTTCTTGTTGTTGTTCGATTGAATGTTGGACAGGTGATCGAAGGGATAATTGCTCGTGTCGAACCATGTGGCCACGTCCAGAGATATATCTCGGTAGACGTCTTTCGTCTCTATCTCGTAAACTAAACTGTCCATGTCGGTGAACAGTAGTTTGACTTTATCACCAAATTTTCGTTTGACGTAATCGTAGTGAAACTCGTACATCAATCGCTTGCTGATATCTAAGATGATCGGTCCGAGATAATATGGTTTGTCGAACTTCAGGTGCATCTTTTGCATGTGAACGGCCACTAGATTTTCGTCGAATATGGTTCGGTGTTTGTAATTGGGTTTCGCCACTAATTTTTTAGCTCTTTTCTCAGACGTGACGAGTCGAACTTCGGTTCTCTTCCTGATGTTTTCCATCGATTTACCGTACACGCAGTTGTTCATGAGTTTGAAGAAATTATTTTCGAAATCGTTCTCGGCTCGAATTCTGAGATTCGTGTTGAGATCGATGTATTTTTTCATCCAAGGCTCTTCGTCGAATCGAATTATGAGATGTATGTCGACTAATTTCATCCCGTAATCGATGTACTGTTTCAAATTCTCACTGTAGATGACGTAGTTACGTTTGTTAAATAAATTGGGAATGAGTTTTTCCTCGTCTCCTTCGTTTGGTTCCATTCATTCGGGAGCCAGCACATAATCGTTGTGTAGATCGTGTAATTCTTCCAGATAGTTCAAATCGACTTCTAAAATGCAAGGATAGTCTCTCCATTTTTGCATCTCTTCCTGTTCCGTCACCCATTCGAAATTTGCAATCGGTAAAGGATGACTCATATTTATTCGACCGTTCCAGATCTATGTAGTGTTTGGTCGCCATGTCCTTGGGATTCGTTGGAGTGGCCACGTTCGTTATCTTTTTAGAATTGGCATTCAGTTCCGAGTGCATCGTTTTCTGAACGTATCTATTTCTCAGGTGTTTGCTGAATCTCGCATGAGAGTCGTCCGCGTATTTCTTGGTCGCGACATCCGTGGGATCTATGGAATTTGCGACGTTCACCAAACGTTTGGATTTCAGATCGAGATCGTCGGTCATGGTTTTATCCATGTAATTATCTAGCATGATTTGTTCGAAATCGGCGTTCCCCCTGTCGACGTATTTTTTAGTCGCAGCATCTGCGAGATCTATCGGCTCGGGAAGATTGTAGAGCTTCTTAGCATTCATGTTCAAAGGTTCCTCTCGAGGTTCGTATATCCGAACATAACGTTCGTCCAAGTTGGCAATGTCTAACCATCGTCGACTTCGAACGTCTTCCTCTTCTTTCTTAGGTTGACTTTTTCGTTGTCACTTCTACCAAATTTATCAACTGGCATGTTGTTTTGAGATTTTTTGTTTTTTTTTTAAAATATATTTCAAAATGCAGTTTATTAAAAAATGAATTATTTTATTTTTATTTTTCGTTTTTATTCGATTAAAAAATTTTTAAAATAATTTTTTTTATCTTTATATATACTATAAAAAAAATCTCTCTCTAATGTAAATCATTGAGAATGTCTTGAAACTGATCTACTTCAGACCATCTCTTGAGAACGTAGAGACAGAGGTGACTGCAAAACACTTGATCTGGTGATTGCACTCATTCCGTGTTATAACGAACCATCGATTTGTTGAAATAGTTCTTTATTTCTTTCGGCGGCGAGATTCTGTAGCTGTCGAAATAATAATTCTTCTTCCCATTCTTGAACCACGCCACCCAGTGAGTGCCTTCACCCGATAAATCGTCTAGATTTAAAATTCCGCATTCCGATTGTCGAGGTCTTCTCTTCGGCAAGGCATCTCTGGAAAACATGCCTAGAAAATCTTTGATTTTCAAATTCTTCATCTTTGCCGCATTCAACAGATCGATGTTGGATTGGGGTTCGTAAGGTAAGACGACACCTTCTACGGATATCTCTATTTTCTTATTCATAAATGCGTATATATTTTTTTTATTTATTTATTTCATTATAATTCACTAAAATGACGTTATTTCTTTTTTATTTTTTTTATTTTTCTTTTTAAACTAACTCTCTCGATGTCTCTATCGATTTCCATAATGTTGAATCCGTCTAATTCCTCTTGATTTTCTGGAATCCTATCATCCTTACTCATATCTGGAATCCTATCATCCACAATCATATCTGGAATCCAATCATCCTTACTCATATCGTCTCAAATTAGATCCGCAGTCCAATGTCCGAGTGACAAAGTGTTTATTTTATCATCTAACACGAATCTCTTATCGTCGACGGCCGTCAGCGAAATCTTGTTGTCCATTTCGGTATACAAGTCATGATTTTCGCTTCGAATCGATTTCATAGTCTTATACACCGGGCCACTTCCTAACAGACAATCTTTATACTCTTGGAAAGAGATGTTTTTCTTCACCACGCATGCTTTAACCCCTTTACACTTCTTGATTGCTTCATCTTCTAGACGATAAGCATACAGTTTGGGTCTCAAGCCCACGAATTCGAGGATTTGTTTACCGCCGCTCTCGTCCTTAAATTTACCCAACACCTTCTTGTTGTTGTTCGATTGAATGTTGGACAGGTGATCGAAGGGATAATTGCTCGTGTCGAACCATGTGGCCACGTCCAGAGATATATCTCGGTAGACGTCTTTCGTCTCTATCTCGTAAACTAAACTGTCCATGTCGGTGAACAGTAGTTTGACTTTATCACCAAATTTTCGTTTGACGTAATCGTAGTGAAACTCGTACATCAATCGCTTGCTGATATCTAAGATGATCGGTCCGAGATAATATGGTTTGTCGAACTTCAGGTGCATCTTTTGCATGTGAACGGCCACTAGATTTTCGTCGAATATGGTTCGGTGTTTGTAATTGGGTTTCGCCACTAATTTTTTAGCTCTTTTCTCAGACGTGACGAGTCGAACTTCGGTTCTCTTCCTGATGTTTTCCATCGATTTACCGTACACGCAGTTGTTCATGAGTTTGAAGAAATTATTTTCGAAATCGTTCTCGGCTCGAATTCTGAGATTCGTGTTGAGATCGATGTATTTTTTCATCCAAGGCTCTTCGTCGAATCGAATTATGAGATGTATGTCGACTAATTTCATCCCGTAATCGATGTACTGTTTCAAATTCTCACTGTAGATGACGTAGTTACGTTTGTTAAATAAATTGGGAATGAGTTTTTCCTCGTCTCCTTCGTTTGGTTCCATTCATTCGGGAGCCAGCACATAATCGTTGTGTAGATCGTGTAATTCTTCCAGATAGTTCAAATCGACTTCTAAAATGCAAGGATAGTCTCTCCATTTTTGCATCTCTTCCTGTTCCGTCACCCATTCGAAATTTGCAATCGGTAAAGGATGACTCATATTTATTCGACCGTTTTGAATCAAAACCTTCTTTCATGTAGGGATTGTTAGCTTCAGAATATCTGTGGGAGATCATCGAGACGCCACCTCTCACAGCCCATTCGAACATGAGCAACATGTTCATGTCGGATAATAATTCCAATTGGACTTCGGTGGTCTTCAACAGAGCCTCCTACGCCAGACCGGGTGTGGTGAAATACCAAGCGGGGTCCAGATCGTAATTTCGACGACAGACGTCTCAAAAATTTTCGAACACGTCTGCCAAGAGCAGAACGTCAGTCTTCAGGTAGAGATCGTGATAATCTCTCATGGTTTTCATATCGAATGATTTCCACACATTTTTGGCGTGTTCATAATTCTCGTCGGAAATGTCGGATTCGTATAATTTTGAATAAAAATCTTCTTTCGAAGGTAGTTCAGTGTCTTCAAATCTCTTTAGATCATTCATGTAATCATAAGGATAGACTCCTTTCCTCAACATGACGTCTACTCGTTCTACGAAATGTTTGCTCATGATTTTAAATTTATCCTTGCTCATGTTGTCGACTAATTTTTCCAGAGCGGTCGACATGAATTTAAAACTGTCGATGAAACGTATGCTTCTACGAATGGATTTCGTTTTTTCTTCCAACGTATCTCCGTCAATTACTCTTTTCTTCTCCATGACCTTCCATTTCATGAAGGAAATGTATCTTTCTTCACTGTTTGCGATGCAATTTAATTCTTCATGGGAGGTGCCGAGATTTTCACGAACAGATGACTTTGTAACCCGAGAGATTGTGAAATATCACCGGATAGAAAACGGCGTCTCGATATTTTAAATTACACTTGCTGTGAGCCGGACCACGATACAGACCCGTGTAATGATCATGGTCTCTGACCTTCTTATTTTCCTCCGAATTCTCATCGAACGATTGTCTGCATATGTGACATTCAGTGGCTCTGTTATTTTCGTCCTGCTGCTCTCCCCTGATGATCATTTTTGCCAGAGTTTTGAATTTGCCGTATAACATTTTGAATTTTCTATTCTAACTCTACCACGAACCTTTGGGCCACGTTGTCATCTTCGCACTGTTTCGTGTAGATGAAGGGACCCATGTCGTGTTGTGAGTCGAAAGCGCATTTCACGTAAATGCAATAGCCTGAAGGTATGTGTTTTTGATATCTTTCGCCGTAACTTTGAAGAGTGTTGGGTTGACAGGAACTCATTTTCGCGGTGAAACATTCGAAATCGGCGTACCCGACGAATGGTACTTTTAACCTTCTATTGTGATTTTCAAACTTCACGATGGTGTTGGGTTTGGGCATTTCGACGGCGACACCTTGATTTTCGTTGCAATATTCCTGATGTTTCACTAACAATTTTTCGCTGTGAAACACGTTCATGCAGTTGCAACATAAACATATCTTTCCTTTGTGTTTATTATTTTGTCTCGACAGTAATCGGCTCGGATGTTTAACCCAACAATAATGACGATTGTCACCATTCGATATGAATAATAAAATAATCGTCTTTTCTCTTTCGAGATACGAAGTCTGTCTAAGAGGATAGATCGTTCGTTTTTCGCCATCGTATCCCAAGACGTTCACCGCTATGGTGGGATTTTGAGCCTCAAAACGTTCGATGTGCTTTAACTCTCTTGGAAAACTCACACCAGTCCAATCGAGATTTTTAGAAGTCTCCTCGTAACGAGAAACTCTATCGGTGTGCATTTTGATAGGGTATAAAGCGGAAGTGACTGCCCATTTAAAACACTGATCATCTTTATTTCTCACGTTGATCACAGCATTTTTTTAAGCTAAGAAATACGGTAATTTCATGTAGGAAGACCCTTTCAACAAATCGTTTTCAGTTATATGAATTTCGAGTTTCAACACCTCATCGAACGTCCAATTGCTACCTTCATGTTGATAATTCGTGAGAGATGTCAACATCTTGTCTTTCATCTTTTCGAAAACGTCCAATAAATCTGAACCTCAAAATACGGGTTCGACATTATATCTGAAATATGCATTTTTCACGATGCTCTCGCCAGACTTCACGTCGATTTTATTCATCACACAATGGAGTATCATCTTAATTTTTAGTCCCACGTTCATGTATTTGCGAAACAAATCCAATACTTTTTTCTTCACCCGTTCCATGAACAATTTCGGATCGATTTTCTTGAACGAGGGAACCACGTCGAAAGTTTTAAAAATGCCTTTGATCGCACTCTCCCATTCTACAGGCTTCGATTGGAATAGTTGTGTGATGAATCGTGCTACATATTCTTCTCCTTTCCCTTCATTGATTGCTCATTGAATTTCGCTCAATATATCTCGTTTGTCTAGAATCTGAAGTGCATCACTCGTTTTCGTTTTAGTTTTTCTTTTCTTTTCTTTTGAAACTTGATGTTCTTCAATGGCTTTTCGTTTAGTCGTCTTCTTATTTTTCACAATCAAAACGTTTTTGTTTTTTTTCGACGTCAACATTTCGATTCCTTTTACTATCTTTTTCTTCTTCTCATTTTTCACAACTGATGCATTTTTTTACGTCGTTGCTATCGACATTTCATTTGCCTTTCTAGCATTTTGCAAATATTCCTGTATGACTTCAATTTTTTTTTATTTAGTTCTATGATTTCTGAAATGTGGAATTTTTAATAGTTTACAAATCTCGTTTAACTGAGGTACAGTTTTCTCATTTAAATTTTCCATTGTTTTATCTGTTTGCTCCATTTGTAAGAATATTTTTTTTCGAATTTTGTATTAAATAATTTGTTAAAAAGTTTTTGTTTTTTTTTTACTCTTTATATATATATAAAAAAGATTTTTTTTTTAATTCAAATTTTTCCTTTAATGTGAAAAATGGGTTTTTTTTGATGAAATTAATCATTTTTTTATGTTCCTTAACGTGAAAAAAATTGAATTAATACGAGAAAAAAGGATGTTAAAATTCAACTTTTTATTTATATATATAAAGAGAAAAAAACTTTTACAAAAAAATTTTCACATTAAAGAAAATTAAAAATTAAAAACTTTTTTATATATAGATTAGGAAAAAAAAATAAAAATTTTAAACAAATTATTAAAAATACAAAATTTAAAATATACATTATTTGCAAGAATTCATAAAACAAAAAAACCAAAAGAAAAAAACTTTTACAAAAAAAATTTTCACATTAAAGAAAATTAAAAACTTTTTTATATATATATAAAGAGTAAAAAAAACAAAACTTTTTAAACGAATTATTAAAATACAAAATTTAAAATATACATTATTTGCAAGAATTCATGAAACAAAAAAACCAAAAGAAAAAAACTTTTACAAAAAAATTTTCACATTAAAGAAAATTAAAAATTACAAACTTTTTTATATATATATAAAGAGTAAAAAAAAAAAAAACTTTTTAAACAAATTATTAAAATACAAAATTTAAAATATACATTATTTGCAAGAATTCATAAAACAAAAACAAAAAATAATTGATCATGACAACAACACCTAAAAGATGCAAATTGAAATTGAAACGAGTCGAAACATGTAAGAAATTCGGTTATAAAATCTATAGATTACAACAACACGATCCCATCGGATTGAACGAGGTCGAGATGTAGGACTTAGAGCATAAATACGACAAATATAAGATGTCTTTGAAATTGGATGAAGCCATGCTCGATTTGTTTTACGAGTACCAAAGCGATCTGCAGAAAATCATCATTGCTAAAGATAGAGAATTCGACAAGGACAATTTGTCGTTGTTCTATGGAAGTTACATATATCCAAAAATCTCACTCGAACTCGTAGACAAATTGGGTGGTGAGAGTACGTTCACCGATGTAAAAAAAGTCAAAAGAGTAAAGATAAACATTCAACACATTTTCGAAAAAGGAGAATACATGAGTGTCAACATGCTAATAACAGACTTGGAAATATAAACAATAGAAAGATTGATTTTTGCGAAGAAGAAGGAAAAAAAAAAGTAATGAGATCACCTTTAGATCTCATTACTTTTTTTTTTTTTTTTTCCTTACCCATATAATATAATAACATTTCCTTTTTTCTTAAATTTCAGCGTCGATTCTTCTTTTCTTTTTTTTGTGATATGCTACGTTTTTATAACAACACATTTGTTTATCCGAATCATAATTATGAACGAATGGTGTGCATCTCTCGGTAACACTCGCATCATTACCATTCTCTTCAGAAGATAGTGGCGATGGTGGAAAACGTCTCATTTTTTTAAATTTCAACCGCATATCCCGATGTTTATTTAACTCTTTTATTATTCCTTTCCTAAGATATCCATCATTAGCGTCTAATAGTTTTTCCACATCTTTTTCGCACTCTATCTCGCGATATTCATCATTATCGTCTAATTGTTTCTCCACCTTTTTATCCATTTTATATATTATTTTATACTTTCTATGATTGATATTTATATAATTTTATTTTACATTATAATAACATATTCAAAATCGGTATATTCTTAAATGGCGAATTCTCACCAAACAACAAACCCTTGCTGAGTCGCTCAACGTTCCGTCCACTCTTCAGATAGAGACCATTTCCACTCAAAGAGTTGTCACCTCTAACGGGTTCTAGATACAATCCTTTACCACTGTCGTCTACGTGGACGCGACACATGGCTCCTCCCTTCTTCAAAAACTCTCTGCTGCCACCCATTAATTTCTCAACTGCCGAACTCGCGAGAACCGTGAGAGCTCCCACGCCGAGAGTCTTTCCAAGAAAGGGTAGTGCCTTTGTGGCGAAGGGTAATGCTTTTGCGGCGATTCCTGCCAATAGCGGTATGAAACCACCTTTCATTCTCAAATTGTATCTCAATTGAGCGGGACTCAATCTCACCGTCAACCCTCTTCCATCACGAATCGCTTTCTCCATCCTTTTGATTTGACTTCTGGTCCAGGCGATCGAATCCTGACCGCCTCTCATCAGATCTTCGTGAGTGAGTTTGAATTTCACCACCTCACCTCGAGTTCTTAACGCTCTCTCGAGTTTTTTCCTCTGTCCTGCGGATATGTTCACGTTTTTAGTCACGTATTCTGTCATAATTCTTTTTTTAAAATATATTTTCTTCAATTGTTTTCTTGTTTCAATGATAATTATTTATATTAAATAATTTTTGTAAAATTAATATTGCATTTATTTTATTTTTGTTATTTATATATATACACAATATTTTTTTTTTTTTGCTTTTATATTTCTCTTATGTGAAATCGTATCATCACCCTCTCTCCGCAAAGATCTAACAGTTCACCATTTTGATCCGTCAACGTGCTTTGAGACTATACAATGTGTCTAAAATCACTGGTAGATAAACTAAATTTCGAGGTCGCTCCACGATCTTATAGCCTGGCAACATGTTTGGAAAGAAGGAATAGATCGTCGGTTGAGCGCTACCATTCACGTAGCTTCCAGCAATCACATCCACGTTCACCAGAATGCTATTAACTGCGAGAATGTCGACCATATTTTCAGATGCCGTGTGGTCTCGATACATCTTTCGATTGAATCCCAACATCTTGCCTATAGAATCATCCATGTTGAAATCCACTCGAAAATTATCTTCCAAATCCAACATCGTCTGTAAGGTATTAGGATTGGGAGCGAGTCTGATCTTGTTGCTTCCCTTTCCATCCGTCTTCATTCGCATCTGAATGTAATTGTTCAAATCGTCTATGTCGTAACTTCCTTTGGGAATTCGAATCTCCAACCAATCCACTCCGTCGGAATACTTGAACGAGTTATTCTTTTCGGTGACGTTGGGAAATGAATAATAAGTCTACAGATTCACCAACGCCATCTCGTATCTTTTCTCTCTATTCAATTCGATGGAAGGTTCGAATTTCGTAGCGAGTCGAGTCGAATCGCCACTCACCACGATTTGAATGGATTGTTTTGCAGCCGTATTCTTGGCTATCTGTTCTAACAATTCTACTTGTTCGAACATTATATTTTAATTTTATTTTTTATTTTTTCAAAACTAATTATTTGAAGATTTATTATTTTCTAATTTTTTTTTATTTTCACGCTCTATCTTATTATCACCAGAAACATAAAACTTGTCGAATCCGCACCGATATTTTCCGTGATTAAATTCTCTAGTCAAATCGATCACGACGAAATTGTAAAGTCCTCCATCCCAAACCCTCTTGCAGAATCTCCTGAATTCCGCCACGCTCATGTCGTTTGCGACGTGATCGTCGTAGATGTGATTGAGATTCTTGAGATCTTGGCGAAAGAGACATAGAAAATTAGCGTTCTCCCTTATCGTAGGTAGAAACAGTCCACGTTGCTGTGTTAACCCCAAATGTAATACGATTCGCATCGGTTTTGTCTCTCCAAAAGCAGATCGTCGAAAATCATGAGATTCTTATCTTCCGATTTCAATTCTCTAGGATCCGGAACGTCGCTAGCGTTCTTATAAAATCGACACTCGACGTTCGAAGATGCATTTCTCTTCATCAGTTCCATCGCCGCACCGTCCAAAATGGTCGAAAGAGGAGCTTCACTTTTGTCGAATTCCTCCCTACTGTCAAAGATTCTGGCTATGACGTCCTTGGGCAATCTACGATCCATGCACTCTCGAAGCAATCTGTATTCGGGTTGAAACAAGCTCTTGCCAAACACGAACAATCTGTCGTAATCCAACCAGTCGGGTCAGGACAACAGATTCATCAACAGATTGGTCTTTCCACAATTCGATTTTCCCACTATCAAGCCTCTTATGCTTTTGGGAAAGAACTCGTTATTCGACCTCTTGGTCGCGGCATCATTCCAAGACATATCTTTAATGTTCATCTTTGTTTTATTTTTTTGTTTGTTATTTTAGATTTTTTCAAACACAATTTTTATGCTTTTTCAAACTCAGTTGTTTTAATATTATTATTTATTTATATTACACCGTCGCGAGTTCTCTTCAATCCGGATCCACTCGTCATTTTGGCTAAATCTTGTATGGGTACCACAGCATCCTTAAAATCTTTCCAATTTTTCGGCGTTCGCTCCAACGCAGCTCGCTTCGCCGGAGGACTGATCAACTTGTCGATCAACGCGTCGGCTGCCCTCTTGCCAGCCACAGAAGCTATCCTACCATTGGCTTCGGAAGCGGCTTTCTTACCAGCATCCAAAACCGTCTTCTTACCGACCTCAAATGCGGTTGATGCGAGTTTTCTACCCGCATCGCTCGTGAACGCTCGCATTATAGAATCGACGATGCCAGAACCGCCTTGAACGTAAGTTCTGACGTATCCCCTGTTCTTTATCACCAACATATTTTTATTTTATAATATATTTTGTTTTTTCACTGGTAAATCATTTTGTTGTTTAAATACTTTTATTATTCTAGTGTAAACATTTACTGTTTTTATTTTATATATTTTGTTTGTTTGTTTGTTTCTCTCTACTTTTTATATATACATCAATCCTTCAATTCGTTCATCAGCCTTTTATAATGGTTTTTATTCAAAACCTTCTGTCTTAACAATTCGTCAGATATAGTAACTATTTCATTATCTAACCCTGTGTTACCAGCACGTCTACTCGCCATCAACAATCTCAATCTCTGAGACAGAGCGTCAGAATCGCTCGGAAGAAAAGTAGTTTTCGCCCCTTTACCAGTCACCGATTCGACGTACTTCTTATGCGAATCCCATATGGGTTTCACCACTTTCGTCCACTTGTAACCTCTGTTGGCTTTGGGTCTAGTCTCTCTGGCATCGTTATTTCTCAGCATGGCGTGGGTCTGAACCAGAATGTCGCCGTAATTGTCGAAATCCTGCTCCGTGCAATATACAGGATTGTCGAAAAGGAGCAATTTGCGCAGTCCATCAGTTACTTTATACTTATTTGAACCGACAATTAAATCTTCATCATCCATTTCCACTTCTGTGTCGCCTACAAAAGTTCTGCCCTCAGAATCCTTATAAATTCCATACAACAGATCTCTCTTACCGCCATCCTCGGACGACGCGATGCTATCAGTGGTGATAGTCGAAACTGCATCGTCGCTCACGTCGGTTTGAATTCCTGTGGGAACGTAATCTGGTGTAGATTGAAAGGTATATCGATTTCCAAAACTACCGGGCAACGAACCCATTCTCAAAGAATCCATCTCTCCGAGACGTCTGCTTCTGTCAGCCGATTGAATACCCTTCTTGGCACGTTCATATTCGCCTAAAATTTGATCTCGGTGTCTAGAATCCATCTGTAAAAACATTTTTCGTTTTTTAATTGTTAATGTTCCTTTGAGTATGCTAATGTGAGTTATTTATTATTTTCAAAATTAAATGTATAATTATTTTTTTATGTTTTAAGTTAATAAAATCTTCTGTCTTTAATATAATAACTAAAACCAGTTGAGAAAAAACATTTTACACAATAAACCCATATAAATGCGTTTTGCCTCCGAACGCATTAAAAATCGCATCACCGATTATTCACTCACTATTTTTCATTTGTTTTTTTTTTTGTTCCCATCCCAGAAATCGGCACTAGTTTAACTACACTTTACACCCATTTCGCGCCATAGGTTATGAGAATCAAACAATCTGATTGGTTAATTAGCGGAGAATCAAGCAATCTGATTGGTTAATTAGCTGAGTTTGGAAAATCCCACTCTGGGTATTCCCCTACTTACGTCATAAATGGGAAAAACCCCCGCCTCAAAAACCGTTTGCGGATTCTGGGCCACTGGTCCAGAATCCGCAAACGGTTTTTATGCTGGTCCAGAAACCGCAAAGCGTTTTTTGCTCGCGTTCACCAACGATGGATCGATGGTCTGATCCGTGATGGGAACGTCAACAAAAATTTTTAAGTAAAAAAAAAAAGTGAAAAATGTACAGTTTCATACATTTTTAAAAAACGTGTACATTCGGCGTTCGCCAACGGGTATTTGAACGTTAAAAGTGCGATCTAGGAGTCTAAAAAAACAGCGGATTCTGGACCACCCGACATTTTTGTGAACAAGCATGCGATTTAACACTGAATCCCACGTTGGTAAACGTTCGTGTACGTGTACGTGTACGGTACATGTACGAAGTGGTCTGGAATCCGCATTTATTACCTACTTCTCCCTACTGAAATTATGCAAATGTCACCCAGTTGCATTTTGTTTAGCCAATCAAATTGTCCAGTTTTGAAATTGACCAATGAAAGCTCCCACCTCTAATTATGCAACTTACGAAAATATGGCCCAGTTGTATTTTGTTCAGCCAATCAAATTGTCTAGTTTTGAAACTGACCAATGAAATTGACGGAAGGCTTTATTTATCACTGATTAATATGGAAACAAAATATTAAATGTTTTAAAGTGAACAAAACGGACGAGTCATATGATAAAGTAATTTATTTAACACTTTACCTAACATAGTAGCAGCAAATTAACCAATACAAGGCTAACATGACCTGAAAATATCCTGACAATTTGTCAATAAGCTGTCTCCATATAAGGAAATGACGTTTGCGTTAGAACCACGAAATATCGCATTTTTTCAAAAACATAATAGCGAGATAGTAATTTATTTAACACTTTACCTAACATAGCAGCAGCAAATGAGCCAATACAAGGCTAACATGACCTGAAATATCCTGACAATTTGTCAATAAAATTGTAAGGTTTTATTTGTAAATATTGTTTATTTTTCAAAAAATTATCAAATTCAGTTTAGGTTTTAAAAAGTTAAAAAGCAGTGTTGGGTAAAGGGTTAACATGTATTATCAGTATACAACAGGGGTTCAACAATGGTGGCCTGACGGGATTCGGAGACACGCATAGCAGGTATGGATTCTCGCAACAACTTTCGCCAAAACCCAAATGGATTCCCCCAAATTTGGATGAAATATAAGCCATGCCCGTACCTACCGATTTCTGAATTGCGTTATTGCACCATGCGTTATTCCAGTCGTGACATGCCTGTGTTTGGTGTGATGAAGGGGCGCCTCCCAACACACATTAGACGCAGATGATTATCTGGAGAGTTTGAAGAATTAGGTTTGCAATAAAACATTCTGGGTAAAAATGATTCTGTTCAACCCTGTTCCTGAAAGGCGTATTCTTGCACAATGTAATCCACTGTAAATGGACGCGTCTTAAAAGTATTTGTAGCGGTAATGATTGTGGCAAGTGGCGATGCTGTTCATCGCTATTTTTTGTCAGAAAATTTATCGTCTTGCCGCACCATCTGAAAAGCTTTGTACGCCACTGACCCTACCCGAAATTGTTCCAAATCGTTAATTAAGCCTGTTTTAAGGCACTACTGTACTTTTTTAAATCGGAGTTACTGGGTTTCAATTCAAATCTATTTTGTTCTCTGAAACTGACAACTTTCAAAAGATATTTTTGCTTTTACTGGGTCTTCGCGACTGGAGGTGCCCTTAACTCTACCCAAGACAGTTTTCAGCGCTCGCATTCATTCTAGTTCAAAGTACAAGAATATCAGCACCGCTTTAATTTGAAGTTACCCCCTCCCATTTGGAGAGCTAATATTTAAGGAATAGTGCATGGCTTGGAGTTGACTACGCCCATATAGTGCTCAGTGAGGTGGTGTAGTTCCCACCGCGAAGCGGAGGGAACTACACCACCTCACTGGGCACTATATGGGCGTAGTCAACGAGAAGACATGCAGTAATCCTTATATTATATCGAACACCCATCAAGAAAAACATCTGTCCGATTTGTTAATCTATTACCAAGGTAGCAGCCCTACCAACCAGCGTTATATAGAAAAAAATACCATGTAGTTTTTAAAAAACATTTTCTTCTTCCAAAACACGGCTAACTTGGATTATTGATATGAGCAGAAGACAGATTTTGAAGGGTAAACAAAACATTTCCCCCAAACGGAACTGTGTATTCTAGAATCGCGCAACTCGCGAATGAAAACTAAAATTTTCGAAATTTGACAACGCAGTTTGATAATTTCCACACATTTGTCACACAAATACATTACCGAATGGGTCAGCACGGGATGCAAACTCCGAAGATTCAATTGAATTCCATTATTTATTCGTTTACTGCCCAAAACATACAATTAAATAGCGAAATAATATGAGCAGCGAAACAAACGATTTTTCATGTCCGGACGCGTTCTCATGAAGGTTGGACCCAGGTATGGATCATTCTCTTCGAAACGAGATATGGATCATCTTCTCAAGGAATAAAATGAACGCCTCGAAAAATGTGACTTCAACAATGGAAAAGCGATACATTTTTCTACAAAGATTTCTATCCGGGTCGTTTTGTGGATGTTGTGTCTCTGTGAATCGATTTTTAAATTTAGCCTGATCAGTTTTATTCGCCCAGTATGAAAAGAAAACTGATATAGTAGTGTGCTAAAAATAGAAAACGTGTAGTGCCTGGTCAGTTCTGTGGATGCAAACTACACGAAATAGGGTATCATCTTCCAGCCAATCAGAATGCAAGGAAGTCACGTGAGATATAATATATGTATATATAATACCTACCCTGTTTGCCATTACAGATTTATAAACACAAAAAAACAAACTTGAAGTTTTCTTGCTAGTACTTTTTTCGTATTTTCTCTAACTTTTTAAATAACTGTCGAGTTGGAAAATTTACTCACAGTACTCATTCAGTAATTCATTCTGCCCATTTCCATCAAACAGTTCTTAAATGCATACTCACCTTTTATATGCAAAATCAAGGTAACAAGAAATGGTAAAACGGTCCTCATAGTGATGTCACTTCTTCCATTCATTGCGCTTTTCTCCGAGATGTGAAGTACATTTGTAATATAAATTACTGTCTGTGATCAATATTTTGCCCTTTAGAAATTCGCCAATTCTTATACACGTTGCATTTCTGTGAATTACAACGATCCACCACAGCAGGGTATCAGAGACCCGTTCTCAGAAACCAGGTTTCGTTCATATACTGTGCGAAAAATCCATGAACGCTTTATAAACCTTTGTTGCAGACAAAACAGACAAACAATCCATTTACGAGATATCGTCAAAACGACTTTTACCTTTAGGAACTATCTCATTCAAAATATCACGAGAGAATATGTTGAGAACAGAATTTATCACTTGTACCATCTGGAATCTGCCTGCCTTTATCTGTCCACATATCCGTATCAGCACTCCTATTCGCTCTTAGATGTTTTTATTTCACAGTCCCACAAACGTTATGAGGTATCTTCGTGTACATTTAATGGTATAACTTTGATATTTGTTGATGGCCGTATATGTTGTGATGAATGAACCTTACAGAATTATTGCCAATAGATTTCTGATGTTCAACATATATATAGATGACACAACAGAAAATTTAGCATTTGTTTGGAGTTACGTGCACTTGTGATGACATCTACACCTCTTTCGTTTAAGTTGAAGACATGGGAGTGTTACAAAATTATTGGTAAAAGATTGCAAGTGTGTAGAGATGACAGGGTGGATTGAGTATGTTTGTGTGTTAATAGAGAATTATTCAATGAAGACCTCTGACTTAGAAGTGGTGACAGGTCACGGCAAAGAAATCGTCAGAGACAGGGTCATGGAGGATTGTAACTGAAATAGGTGAGACGGGCTCAAAGCAAAGCAAATAAGTAATTGGGTGGCTTGCGTGTTAAAGAAAAAGCAAGTTTTGAAGAGTACCTTGATAATACCTTGCTGTTTAGGCTGAAGTCAAGGTCGCTGAAGTGTTGTGGAAAATGAGGAAAGCCAATGAAAAGGGGTGTCAAACGTGTAATTTGGGAATAATGGAGACCTTAGAGAACTTTTTATCTGGATATAGGCCATCGATTCCTGGATCCTTTTCTTGTGAGATACCTTCATGTACACAATATTTTCTCAAAGTTCTCAATGTCCTGGTTCGGGATTCAGGCTGAAAAGGATTCCCCGAGAAAAGATAAAAACTGATGACATTTTGATAGTGAGATCCCTGTGGGGTCCCCAGGGAGTGAATCAGTCTAGATTCAGATACCTGTGGCCTAAACCCACCAGAAAGAGATCAGGACACCAGCCGCCTAAACCCAGAAAAGAATGATCGACACCAGTGGCTGATACCAGAAAAGGATCCAGACAAAAGTGGCCTAAACCCAGAAGAAAAGGATAGACACCAGTGATCTAAACCCTGAACGATCTTGACACCAGTGGCCTAAACCCATAAGAAAAGGATCAAGACAGCAGTGTCCTAAATCACAACGAAAAGGCTCCAGGCCCCAGTGACCTAATCCCACAAAGGATCCAGATACTAACGGCCTAAACCCCGAAGAAAAGGATCCAGACATCAGCAGCTGGAACCCACAATAAAAGTACCAACAGAATTGGAGTAAACCCAGAAGAAAAGGTTGACACTTGTCGCCTAAACCAGAAAAGAATCAACAGCAGTGACCTAAACCAATAAGAAAATGATATCCAGACACCAGCGGGCTAAACCGACAAGAAAATGACATTCAGATACCATTGGCCTAAACCAACAAGAAAATGATATCCAGACACCAGTGGGCTAAACCGATAAGAAAATGATGTCCAGACACCAGTGGGCTAAACAGAAAAGAAAATGAAATCCAGACACCAGTGGCCTAAACCAACAAGAAAATGATATCCAGACACCAGTGGGCTAAACTGACAAGAAAATGATATCCAGACACCAGTGACCTAAACCAACAAGAAAATGATATCCAGACACCAGTGGGCTAAACTGACAAGAAAATGATATCCAGACACCAGTGGCCTGAGCCAACAAGAAAATGATATCCAGACACCAGTGGGCTAAACCGACCAGAAAATGATATCCAGACACCAGCGGGCTAAACCAACAAGAAAATGATATCCACACACCAGTGGGCTAAACCAACAAGAAAATGATATCCAGACACCAGTGGCTTAAACCAACAAGAAAATGATATCCAGACACTAGTGGCCTAAACCAACAGGAAAATGATATCCAGACGCCAGTGGGCTAAACCGACAAGAAAATGATATCCAGACACCAGTGGCGTAAACCAACAAGGAAATGATATCCAGACACCAGTGGGCTAAGCCCACAAGAAAATGATTCAGACAAGAGAAATGATTCAAACCCACGAGAAAAGGCATCGACATGAAACAAGCACTGCTTCACTTCCTGGGGCCCCCACGGGGATCTCTCTACCATAATGTCATCCGTGTTTACATTCCATCGGCGATTCGTTTTCATCCTGAACCCCAAAACAGGACATTGAGTACTTTGAGAGAGTACTGTACACATGAAGGAAACCTGCAAGAAAAAGATCCAGGAACGGATGGACTATATCCACAGAAAATGAATTCATACACCAGTGGCATGAACCCACCAGAAAAGGATCCAAACACCAGCGGCCTAAACCAAGAAAAGAATGTTTTACACCAGTGGTCGAAACCAGAAAAGGATCCAGGCACCACTCACCTAAATCCAGCAAAAAAGGATCGACACAGTGAGTAGAGTGAAACTGGGAATATTGAGCCACGTAACCAAGTAATTTCACGCGATTTTCGAGCTTATTTTCTAGAGAAAAAATACTGAGCCACTTTAGACTTCCCACAAAGTGGCTCAGTATAGCATTAGACAACACGCGACTTTTTTTTTCGACGGAAATCAGTTGGGAAATCGAATCGCCGATAGAGATACTACGAGGATCTGTCCCGTCTTGTCGATCGAATCTCGGAGAATGAGCAAAATTAAAATCTGAGAAAATTCCGAGCTCTATCAATCATGGACCAGTCCGAGAATTTATTGCTTTTTTCCCAAGATGACAGTTATGACATGTATTTTTACTCGGCTTTTGAAGTGTTCCCTCGCTTGTCTGTATTCTCAATATCTCATTGACGGAGTTGGTCGATTTGGCTCTGATCTCTAGAATATGGAACTCCAGAAATCATCGCAAAAACGTGTAATTTATCGCCTGCGTTTTGGAGTGTCTCCTCGAGGGATGCGGTCGATTTGGTAGGGTCTCTCGTATGAGATAGGTAATTTTTGATCGATCGCGGTCCTGTCTGTCTGACGATCTGTGACGAAGGAATATACAGTACAGTCGCCGTGGACTGGTCGTAATCTACGAATAGGCAGTGATCCACGCATGCGTTTACCAGGTAATAAAAATTATTCTCAGCAAAATTTTATTTAATGAAGCACCGGGGTGCACCGGTAAATCGGTCACCGGACAAGGAATGACAACCACCACCTCAATCAATTCCTGTGATCCTAATGCGCTGATGGAGAGATTAGATCTCTTGGTGGCGAGGCGAGAAGCATGACAAACGAGTTGTTGATCACATGTCGTCGCCTGAGTGCTAGAATGTTCTTTGTCCCCTATGGGACATAGAACATTCTAGCACTCGGGTGACGAATTGTTGCGACAGAAGGTTTTGAATAGAGAAACGTATAGATCGATCGTGAATGTGTAAAAAGAAGGGGGAAATAGAATAATAGTAAATGAGATGGGAAGTAAAAAAAAAACAAATTAAATAAAAACCATAGATGATTTATCAGATCTTATGTCGACGGCGGATCTGGTTTGCTGGATTCCATTATGGGAGCTCTGACGTGCGCCATTACCAGTGATGCGGCGAAACATATTGCTTCAACCGCCGTGAAGGTTGGAAAAAAGACCGCGATGGATGTGGGTAAAAAATCCACGATGGATGCGAGCACTGGAATGGCTTTGGAAGCTGACAAGAGAAGTGCCGATTTAATTCAGAAGTTAATAAGACTGCCACCGGCTAAACGACCGAAATTGTCGTCGAAATCGTTAGAGATTCTAGCGAACATGTAACTTGGAAATTTCAAGGGTTCTGGCATTGTACCGATATAGGAACTCGCTAAGACGTTGAAAAGCAGCAGATCGGGATTGAATTGGTTTAAAGTCAGAAATAAATAGAAAACAAATTTATTATGTAATAAATAAATAAATAATAAATAAATAAATAAATAAAAAATAGTTTAAAAATAAACAAAAAATAACTTAAGAAAACTTGGAAAAAAACCCACAACGAGAAAGGAAATCATGGAATGCCCCGAAAACTGAGAGATCGAATCACAAACTCTTTCCCCAAGGCATAAGAGGATTGATAGCGGGAAAATCGGATTGTGAAAAGACAAATCTGTTACTGAATCTGTTGTTGCGACTGGAGTGGTTGGCTTACGATAGATTGTTTGTGTTTGGCAAGAGTCTTTTTCAACTTGAATACAAATTATTGTGTAAAGCTTTGAGCGCAAACTTGCCGAAGGACGTTATAATGAGAATCTTCTATCACCGAGACGAATTCGAAAAATGCGATCCATCGCTCGCAACGATCTTGCAAGAAACATCAAGAGAACTCGAAAATAATAAAACATCGAATGTGGAATGTCAGTTTTATGAAAATACGAACTATGTGCCAGATCCTCGCGACTTGAATTCGGAGCACAAAAATCTCATGATCTTCGATGACTCGATGTTGGATAAACAGAATCGGTGCAAATCTTACTACGTTCGATGACACACAGCAACGAGGACTGTTTCTATATATCTCAAAATTGTTTCAGATTTCCGAGACGGACCATAAGAGAGAAGGCGAATTTTCTGTATCTGTTTCGTCAAAATCTCAGGAATCTCAGCTGCATTTATAACGATCACGTGGCCAACGGCATCAGCAAAAGAGAATTCAACCGATTTTGTAAGTGGGTGTGGGATTATGAACCTTAGAATTTCGTGGTCATCGATCTGACGAGTAATAAATACCACAGAAAATATAGGAATGGATTTGAGGATTTTTATATTCTGGACGATTGCAATTAATAATGAAAAAAATAATTATATCAGGTAGAACTAAAACAGAAAAAATGAAAAGAAAAGAAAAGAAAAAAATACAATTATTAAAATTTAAAAAAAACGAAACTCGATTATTAGGACGGATAGCCGAGAACACAGAGAGAAAAACCGATAATATGACTGCAATAGATTCTCTTTCGATCGTGGTGAGCGACGACAAGACTCGAATCATGACGAAATTCAATCCACCAATCGAATTGAAGAGGGAATGAAGATAAGAAGTATGAGATGGCTCTGGTAAATCTGGAACCGTACTATTCGTTTCCCAACATCATGGATAAAAACAATACATTCAGATATTCGAATGGAACGGATTGGTTTATGATTACCATTCCAAAAGGCAGTTACAACATAATCGATCTAAACGAACTCATTCAGACTAGAATGATGATTGATAATCACTACCGAACTACCATCAACATGACTGCCAACATCAACACTTTGCAAACGATACTAAACATGACAGAGGGTAATCGAGTGGATTTCAGAGGAGACGACACTTTTAAAAAGATGTTGGGATGTGATTGAAGCACGTATGAAGGACGTGTAACATCAGACAATGTGATGGACATTCTCTGTGTCAGTAGCATTTTGGTGAACGTGGATGTGATCTCTTGAAGTTATGTGAATGGTGGCACACAGCCCACGATCTGCACTTTCTTAACAGACGTTTCACCAAGCTACAAGATCATAGAGCAACCACAAAATCTAATCTATCTGCTTGTGATAACTCATACTTTATACATTATTACCACTGAATTAACGGATCAAAATGGAGAGTTGTTAGATCTTCACGGTGAACGTGCCTCGAAGCGATTTCACAGAAAAAAATCTGTTACGTGTATATATTTTATTAATAAAGAAAACATACAAAAATATTTTTATAAAATATTTTTTTGGGCACAATAGGATATTGAATAAAAAATTAACAAATTTCTTTCTTTTAAAATTCAAATCAATTTATATATATGTATATATATAATAGGAAATAAAAAAAAAAATTCAATAATTTTTTTTTTACAAAATTAAATAAAACAAATAATGACTAGATACATAATACAAAACATAAAAATATCCGAATGTCAGAAAGACAAACTTTGTAAAGCATTAGAAAGTCGAGGCAAAGCTTTGAGATCGAAATTTAATCATCAAGACTTGAGCAATGGACGCAACAAAAATCGCCTGGTCCAAAACGCAACTTAATAGAATAGCCAAAGTGTTCATAATCGAAAAGGATTTACCGTGACATGAATCCTGCACAATTGAGATATAATTTGGAAATGAAAGGTGGCTTCTTAGGATTGGACACCAAGAAATTACCCATTCTCACCAGAACCGTGTTGCTGGCTTTGGGTATAGGAGCTCTGTCGGGATTGGCCATTTCTCCTGCACAGAAAATATTGGGAAACCGATTGTGTCTAAAGAAAGGAGGAGTTGTGTGTCGAAACGAAACGGATGGAAAAGGATTTTATCTTACAATCAACATGTATTTTGTCTATATTAACTCCGCAACTGTCGTGTATCCGACCCTCTAATACATATGTTTGTATCAGGGGGTCGGATACAAGTACGTTCCTTTCGCGTAAGTTCCATTTTTTTCTTTTTGTTCATCCGTACGAATAAATAGTTCGTTATATATACGTCTACATTCTTGACTTATCCCCAATATATTGTAAGATAAAATGATTATTACCATTATATGGATGTACAAAATATGTATCTGAGTCTCGGGTACCGGGTTCTAAGGGCAGATCACGACGAGTCGTTCGACTCGTCGTGATCTGCCCTTAGAACCCGGAGCGAGACATATTTTGTACATCCACATAATGGTAATAATCACTATGTATCTAAAACGCATAAAAAGTAGCGGTGTATTTCAAGCTTGTGGAAACGGTCTCTATCTGAAGAGAAAAAAGAATTTGAACGACGGTCTAGAACTGTTATTAGGTCCGAATTCGCCTTTTAAAAACGTTCCCACTCTCAGTTTATTATTATGAGACATTGTTCTTTTAAAAAAGAAAAGAAATAAATTTGACACAATATTATAATTCTTTTTATATATTAAATAAGAACAAAGAAAAGAAAAGAAAAGAAAATAAGCAAAATGGAATTAAGAAGTGGCAAAGTATATCCAGACTTATCGATTATATTATCAACGGCACCTCCTTTGAAAGATAGAGGCAATGCATTTCGCATAGATCAGATCAATACAATTCAACGTTATTTAACGATGGAAAGAGACAGACGTCTTTCACGCAACGAGAAGTATGTGCGAATGACTAAATTTGTGGACGGACTGGATCCGACTCTCATCACTGTAGCCATGGGTTTGGGTGCTGCTCGAATGAGTCTCCTATCGACTGTGCCTACCATTTCAGCTGTGTTGCAGATAGAGGGCGTTTCTCTTGTGGCAGGATTCTTGAGCACGGTTGGAAAATTCGTGAGTAAAACATTATCGTTAAAGGCCGAGAAACACGAAAAGATCAAAGTGTTGGCCAACGCGAAAATCAATTCCATAAGCGATATGATATCCGCTTTTCTGAAGGAAGGAAAGATTTTTCAAAGGGGAGTATCACTACATTCTTGAGGAAAATGATAAATTCGAAAGAAGGTGTAAGAATATAATGTCCTCAGATTCTAAAAGAGGAGATGAAACATAATCGGACAGAAAAAGTTTGAGAAGAAGCCGGGGAATCTTTTTGTAAACTCTTGGGACAAAATGAAGATCCAGAAATAGTGACAGATTTGAAATAAAAGACCCAATGATATTACATATATAAGAAAATTAAAAAAAATAAAATAATAAAATAAAAAAATAATAAATTTCACAAAACAAAAATGTATTGTGTAAAATGTAAGAAATCTACAGATATGGATAACTTGCGAAAAGTGCAAACTAAAAATAATAGGCAGATGCTTCTCAGCACTTGTAAAGTGTGCGGTTCGACTATATTTCATTTCATTAAAAGAGGTGGAGGAATGGTCAACAGACTCATCAATAATCTGTCCTTTGAAATGCATCTGCCAGGACATTAATTTATGGGAGCAGGAGCGAAATTGAACAAGATATTGAATAAAGATCTGACTCCGAAATCGTGGAGCAAGGCCATCAGTACAGTGGATCAAGCTTCCTACAGTCACGATCTCTGTTACGTGAAACATCCTAACACGAAGACTCGAAATGATGTGCGCGACAAGAACATGTTGACAGATTTAAAACATATAGTAAATCACACGATGAGAGAGAAATTCGAACGTTCGATAGTCAGTAAGCTCATCGGCATAAAACGTTAATTCGAAATGGGAAATAAAAATAAAGTAATTCACTTAGGCATTAGCAAACGAGGTGCACAAGCCCATAGTGCACAGATTTCGAAAGAGAAGAGTATTCATCAAAAGATTAGATGAGGTGTAGGCAGCCGATCTGGTGGACATGCAATCACTGTCTAGACACAACAGAGGCATGAAATATCTATTGACGGTCATAGACAGAGGATATGGAATGAGTGTTTTTCTCGTATAATATTTATGAAACGAGTCTAAGAATTTTTCGTTTTGGAGAGCCTCTGGCGAGCCCAAACGGAAAATTCGGACGAGTTTCATAAATAGTTTTTGAGAAAAACACTCCTTTCATATTCTATTTATCATATGACACACAAACGCACAAATTAGCCACTTAGTATGACTTTTTAACCCACCACCTAATTTGAGTTGCAGACGGCACTTTGGAAAAACATATATACGTATAACTAACAATTTTCATTTATTGCTTCCAAAACATAGGTTATGACCCCTCATTGGAACGAGATCGTTGAGCTCGTTCCAATGAGGGGTCATAACCTATGTTTTAGAAACAAGAAGTGAAAATATAAAAAAAATGAATGGCGTTTTTCTTGTAGGTAAAAGATTAATACAATATAACCCACCCTAAATAGGACAGATAACGTAAATTCTCCCTACTGAAATTATGCAAATGTCACCCAGTTGTATTTTGTTTAGCCAATCAAATTGTCCAGTTTTGAAATTGACCAATGAAAGCTCCCAACTCTAATTATGCAAATTATGAAAATGTGGCCCAGTTGTATTTTATTCAGCCAATCAAATTATCTAGTTTTGAAATTGACCAATGAAATTGACGGAAGGCTTTATTTATCAATGATTAATATGAAAACAAAATATCAAATGTTTTAAAGTGAACAAAACGGACGAGTCATATGATAAATGTGTTTTCGAAATGCGGATGGATGAGAGCGTTGAAAAATAAATTGGAAAGCTTTTGGAAAACATCTTCACCACTTCTTCGCAAAGGCCTGTGAAATTATGGGTAGACAAAGGTCAAGAATTTTACATGAGCGTGGGCGAACGATGGAATAGAACCATGAAGTGGAAAATACACAGATATTTCACGTCCAACTCGACTAATAAATACTAGAATGTATTAGATGATTTGGTTAACAACTATAACAACAAGCGCCACAGTTCCATTAAGATGACACCTGTGGAAGCTAGTAGTAGGTATATGAGGCGGATTCTAGGCCATTTTGTACATGTACCGTACACGTACACGTACACGATTGCGTTTACCAACGTGGGATTCAGTGTTAAATCGCACGCTTGTTCATAAGAATGTCGGATGGTCTAGAATCCGCTGTTTCTTTTTTTTGTGACTCCTAGATCGCACTTTTAACGTTCAAATACCCGTGGTAAATGTTCAATGTTACACGTTTTTTTTTTTAAAAAAGTGAAATTGTACATTTTCACTTTTTTTTTACTTTAAAAATTTTTTGTCAACGTTCCTATCGCGGATCAGACCATCGATCTATCGTTGGTGAACGCAAGCAAAAATTCTGCGCTAGCATCAAAAAAAAGGTTTGCGGATTCTAGGCCACTGGCCTAGAATCTGCTATTGTTTTTGAGGCGGTGGGTTTTTCCCCAAAAAAACTTAACAGACTACTATTGGACACTTCCCTTTCTGACGTAAGTGGGGGGAATACCCGGATTTTTTCCAAAAAACTTAACAGACTACTATTGAATGCTTCCATTTCTGACGTGAGTGGGGGGGAATACCCGAGGAAATAAAAAAAAAAGTGATTGATATATATAGGAGAGAAAAAAAAACATAAACATAAAAATAATTATACATTTAATTTTGAAAATAATAAAATAACTCGCATTAGCATACTTAAAGGAACATTAACAAGTAAAAACGAAAAATGTTTTTACAGATGGATTCTAGGCGCCGAGATCAAATTTCAGGCGAGTATGAACGTGCTAAGAAGGGCATTCAGTCGGCTGACAGAAGCAGACGTCTTGGTGAGATGGAACTCAGACGCGAAGCCACAAAAATATTTAAACCCGTGACGGAGGGTCAAGAGCAAAGCAGGAAGGAGATAGTCGAAGAATTGAGACCCATAAAAGAGAGTTCTTTGAGAATGGGTTCGTTGCCCGGTAGTTTTGGAAATCGGCATTCCGTTCAATCTACACCGGATTACGTTCCCACGGGAATTCAAACAGATTTGAGCGAGACCGACGATACAGCTTCGACTATCACCACTGATAGCGTCGCATCGTCCGAGGATGGCGGTAAGAGAGATCTGTTGTATGGATTGTATAAGGATTCGGACAATAATACTTTAATTGGAGACACAGAGGTAGAAATAGGCGATGATGAATTGATCGTGGGTTCGAACAGATACGAATTGACTGATGGACTGCGCAGATTGCTCCTTTACGACAAGCCTAGTGATTACACGGAACAGGATTTCGACAATTACGGCGACATTCTGGTTCAGACCCACGCTATGAAGAGAAATAACGATGCCAGAGAGACGAGACCCAAAGCCAACAGAGGTTACAAGTGGACGAAAGTGGTGAAACCCATATGGGATATGAATAAGAAGTTCGTCGAATCGGTGACTGGCAAAGGGGTGACAACAACTTTTCTTCCGAGCGATTCTGACGCTCTGTCTCAGAGATTGAGTTTGTTGATGGCGAGCAGACGGGCTGGTAACACAGGATTAGATAATCAGATAGTTACTATATCTGACGAATTGTTAAGACAGAAGGTTTTGAATAAAAACCATTATAAAAGGCTGATGAACGAATTGAAGGATTGATGTATACATAATAAGTAGAGAGAAACAAACAAACAAACAAAAATAAAACAGTAAATTTTTACACTAGAATAATAAAAGTATTTAAACAACAAAACGATTTATCAGTGAAAAAACAAAATTATATTATAAAAATAAAATATGTTGGTGATAAAGAACAGGGGATACGTCATAACTTACGTTCAAGGCGGTTCTGGCATCGTCGATTCTATAATGCGAGCGTTCACGAGCGATGCGGGTAGAAAACTCGCATCGACCGCGGTTGAGAAGACGGCTTTGGATGCTGGTAAGAAAGCCGCTCCCGAAGCCAGTGGTAGGATAGCTTCTGTGGCTGGCAAGAGGGCAGCCGACGCGTTGATCAACAAGTTGATCAGTCCGCCGACGAAGCGAGCTGCGTTAGAGCGAACGCCGAAAAGTTGGAAAGATTTTAAGGATGCTGTGGTACCCATACAAGATTTAGCCAAAATGACGAGCGGATCCGGATTGAAGAGAACTCGCGACGGTGTGATATAATAAATAATAATATTAAAAACTGAGTTTGAAAAACATAAAAAATTTGTGTTTGAAAGAATCCAAAATAACAAACAAACAAAAAATAAAACAAAGATGAACATTAAAGATATGTCTTGGAACGACGCCGCGACCAAGAGGTTGAATAACGAGTTCTTTCCCAAAAGCATAAGAGGCTTGATAGTGGGAAAATCGAATTGTGGAAAGACCAATCTGTTGATGAATCTGTTGTCCCGACCCGACTGGTTGGATTACGACAGATTGTTCGTGTTTGGCAAGAGCTTGTTTCAACCCGAATACAGATTGCTTCGAGAGTGCATGGATCGTAGATTGCCCAAGGACGTCATAGCCAGAATCTTTGACAGTAGGGAGGAATTCGACAAGAGTGAAGCTCCACTTTCAACCATTTTGGACGGTGCGGCAATGGAACTGATGAAGAGAAATGCATCTTCGAACGTCGAGTGTCGATTTTATGAGAACGCTAGCGACGTTCCAGATCCTAGAGAATTGAAATCGGAAGATAAGAATCTCATGATTTTCGACGATCTGCTTTTGGAGAGACAGAACCGATGCGAATCGTATTACGTTAGAGGTCGACACAGCAACGTGGACTGTTTCTACCTGTCGCAGAATTATTTTCGATTGCCCAGACAGACAATAAGGGAGAACGCTAATTTTCTATGTCTTTTTCACCAAGATCTCAAGAATCTCAATCACATCTACGGCGATCACGTCGCAAACGACATGAGCGTGGCGGAATTCAGGAGATTCTGCAAGAGGGTTTGGGATGGAGGACTTTACAATTTCGTCGTGATCGATTTGACAAGCGAATTTAATCGCGGAAAATATCGGTGCGGATTCGACAAGTTTTATGTTTCTGATGATAATAAGATAGAGCGTGAAAATAAAAAAAATTTAGAAAATAATAAATCTTCAAATAATTAGTTTTTGAAAAAAAATTTTAAAAAATAAAATTAAATATAATGTTCGAACATGGAGAATTGTTAGAACGGATAGCCGAGAATACGGCTGCAAAACAATCCATTCAAATCGTGATGAGTGGCGATTCGACTCGATTCGCTACGAAATTCGAACCTTCCATCGAATTGAATAGAGAGAAAAGATACGAGATGGCGTTGGTGAATCTGGAGACTTATTATTCCTTTCCCAACGTCACCGAAAAGAATAACTCGTTCAAGTATTCCGACGGAGTGGATTGGTTGGAGATTCGAATTCCCAAAGGGAGTTACGACATAGACGATTTGAACAATTACATTCAGACGCAAATGAAGATGGATGGAAAGGGAAGCAACAAGATCAGACTCGCTCCCAATCCTAATACCTTACAGACGATGTTAGATTTGGAAGATAATTTTTGAGTGGATTTCAATACGGACGATTCTATAGGCAAGATGTTGGGATTCGATCAAAAGATGTATCGAGGCCACGCGGCATCTGAAAATACGGTCGACATTCTCGCAGTCAATAGCATTCTGGTGAACGTGGATGTGATTGCTGGAAGCTACGTGAATGGTAGTGCTCAACCGACAATCTATTCCTTCTTTCCAAACGTGTCGCCGGGTTATAAGATCGTGGAGCGACCTCGAAATTTAGTTTATCTACCAGTGATTTTAGACACGTTGTATAGTCTCAAAACCACGTTGACGGATCAAAATGGTGAACTGTTAGATCTTCGCAGAGAGAGGGTGACGATACAATTTCACATAAGAGAAATATAAAAGCAAAAAAAAAAAATATATATTGTGTATATATATAGATAACAAAAATAAAATAAATGCAATATTAATTTTACAAAATTATTTTAATATAAATAATTATTATTAAACAAGAAAACAATTAAAGTAAATATATTTAAAAAAAAAGAATTATGACAGAATACGTGATTAAAAACGTGAACATATCCGCAGGACAGAGGAAGAAACTTAAGAGAGCGTTAACAACTTGAGGCGAGGCGGTGAGATTCAAATTCACTCACGAAGATCTGACGAGAGGCGGTCAGGATTCGATCGCCTGGACCAGAAGTCAAATCAAAAGGATGGAGAAAGCGATTCGCGATGGAAGAGGCTTGACGATGAGATTGAGTCCCACTCAATTGAGATACAATTTGAGAATGAAAGGTGGTTTCCTACCGCTATTGGCAGGAATCGCCGCAAAAGCATTACCATTCGCCGCAAAGGCACTACCCTTTCTCAGAAAGACTCTCGGCGTGGGAGCTCTCATGGGCCTCGTGAGTTCGGCAGTTGAGAAATTAATGGGTGGCAGCGGACTGTTTTTGAAGAAGGGAGGAGCCGTGTGTCTCGTCCACGTAGACGACAGCGGTAAAGGATTGTGTCTAGAACCCGTTTGAGGTGGCAACTCTTTGAGTGGAAACGGTCTCTATCTGAAGAGTGGACAGAACGTTGAGCGACTCGGCAAGGGTTTGTTGCTCGGTGAGAATTCACCGTTTAAGAATATACTGATTTTGAATATGTTATTATAATATGAAATTATATAATTATATAAAATATAAATCATAGAAAGTATAAAATAATATATTTAAAATGGATAAAAAGGTGGAGAAACAATTAGACCATAGTGCGAAAAAAAAGATGTGGAAAAATGGTTAGACGCTAATGATGGATATCAAAGAAAAGAACTGATTAAAGAGTTAGATAAACAGCGGGATAGACAGTTGGAAATGAAAAGAATGAGACGCTTTCCACCACTACCTTCTGAAGAGAATGGTAATGATGCAAGTGTTACCAAGAGATGCACAACATTTGTTCATAATTATGATTTGGATAAACAAATGTGTTGTTATAAAAACGTATCATATCACAAAAAAAAGAAAAAAAGAAAAGAAGAATCGAGGCTGAAATTTAAGAAAAAAGGAAATGTTATTATAATATACGGTAATAGTGAAGAAGGAAAACAAAAAAAAAAAAAAAAAAAATGAGATCTAAAGATGATCTCATTACTTTTTTTTTCCTTCTTCTTCGCTAAAAAAATCAATCTCTCTATTGTTTATATTTCCAAGTCCGTTATTAGCATGTTGACACTCGTGTTTTCTCCTTTTTCGCAAATGTGTTGAATGTTTATCTTTACTCTTTTGAGTTTTGTTACTTCAGTCAACTCGCTCTCACCACCCAATTTCTTCACGAGTTTGAATGAGATGTTTGGAAATATGTAACGTCCATAGAGCAACGACAAATCGTCCTTGTTGAATTCTCTATCTTTGGCAATGACGATGTTCTGCAGATCGCTTTCGTACTCATAAAACAAATCGAGCGCGGCTTCGTCTTATTTCAAAGGCATGGAATATTTGTCGTATTTGTGCTCTAAGCCCTTCGTCTCGACCTCGTTCAATTCGAAGGGATTGTGTTGTTGTAATCTATAGATTTTAAAACCTAATTTCTTACACGTTTCAACTCGTTTCAATTTCAATTCGCATCTTTTAGGTGTTGTTGTCCTCATGATCGATTATTTGGGTTTTTTTGTTTTATGAATTCTTGCAAATAATGTATATTTTAAATTTTGTATTTAAATAATAATTTGTTAAAAAAGTTTGTTTATTTTTTTTTTGCTCTTTATATATATATAAAAAAAAGTTGCTTTTTTAATTTTTAATTTCTTTAATGTAAATTTTTTAGTAAAAGTTTTTTCTCTTTATATATATAAATAAAAGTTAAATTTAAACATTTCAATCTCTCTATTGTTTATATTTCCAAGTCTGTTATTTGCATGTTAACACTCGTGTTTTCTCCTTTTTCGAAAATGTGTTGAATGTTTATCTTTACTCTTTTAAGTTTTTTTACATCGCTGAATGCGCTCTCACCACTCGATTTGTCCACGAGTTCGCGTGAGATTTTTGGATATATGTAACTTCCATAGAACAACGTCAAATCATCCTTGTCGAATTCTTTATCTTTAGCGATGACGATTTTCTGCAGATCGCTTTGGTACTCGTAAAACAAATCGAGCATGGCTTCATCCAATTTCAAAGTCATCTTATATCTGTTGTATTTATGCTCTAAGTCCTTCATCTCGGCTTTGTTCAATTCGATGGGATCATGTTGTTGTAATCTATAGATTTTATGACCGAATTTCTGATACGTTTCGACTCGTTTCAATTTCAATTTGCATCTTTTAGGTGTTGCTGTCATGATCGATTATTTGGGTTTTTTTTGTTTTATGAATTCTTGCAATAATGTATATTTTAAATTTTGTATTTTAATAATTTGTTTAAAAAGTTTTTTTTTTTTTTTTTTACTCTTTATATATATATAAAAAAACAAAGTTTTTAATTTTAATTTCTTTAATGTGAAGTTTTTTTTGTAAAAAGTAATGAGATCATCTTTAGATCTCATTACATTTTTTTCCTTCGTCTTCGCTAAAAATCAATCTCTCTATTGTTTATATTTCCAAGTCTGTTATTAGCATGTTGACATTCGTCATTTTTCCACTTATGTTTTGAATGTTTATCTTTACTCTTTTGAGTTTTTTTTACATCGGTGAATGCGCTCTCACCACCCGATTTGTCCATGAGTTCGAGTGAGATTATTGGATATATGTAACTTCCATAGAACAACAACAAATCGTCCTTGTCGAATTCTCTGTCTTCGGCGAAGATGATATTATTCAGCAGATCGCTTTGGTACTCATAAAACAAATCGAGCATGGCTTCATCCAATTTCAAACACATCTGATATTTGTTGTAGTAGCGCTCTAAGCCCTCCATCTCAACCTCGTTCAATTCGATGGGATCGTGTTGTTATAATGCATAGATATTGAAACCGAATTTCTTATATGCTTCGTCTTGTTTCAATTTCAATTCGCATCTTTTAGGTGTTGTTGTCATGATCAATTATTTGGGTTTTTTTTGTTTTATGAATTCTTACAAATAATGTATATTTTAAATTTTGTATTTAAATAATTTGTTAAAAAGTTTTGCTTTTTTTTACTCTTTTTATATATATATATAAAAAGAGTAAAAAAAAAGCAAAACTTTTTAACAAATTATTTAATACAAAATTCGAAAAAAAAACATTCTTACAAATGAAGCAAACAGATAAAACAATGGAAAATTTAAATGAGAAAACCGTACCTCAGTTAAACGAGATTTGTAAACTATTAAAAATTTCACATTTCAGAAATCATAGAACTAAATCAAAAAAAATTGAAGTCATACAAGAATATTTGCGAAACACTAGAAAGGTAAAAGAAATGTCAATAGCAACGACGTCAAAAAATGCATCGGTTGTGAAAAATGAGAAGAAGAAGAAAAAGATAGTAAACGGAATCAAAATGCCGACGTCGAAAAAAAACAAAAATGTTTCGATTGTGAAAAATAAGAAGACGACTAAACGAAAAGCCATTGAAGAACATCAAGTTTCAAAAGAAAAGAAAAACTAAAACGAAAACGAGTGATGCACTTCAGATTCTAGACAAACGAGATATATCGAGCGAAATTCAACGAGCAATCAATCGATGAAGGGAAAGGAGAAGAATATGTTGCACGACTCGTCACGGAACTATTCCAATCGAAGCCTGTAGAACAGGAGAGTGTGATCAAAGGCGTTTTTAAAACTTTCGATGTGGTTCCCTCGTTCAAGAAAATCGATCCGAAATTGTTCATGGAACGGGTGAAGAAAAAAGTATTGGATTTGTTTCACAAATACTTGAACATGGGACTAAAAATTAAGATGATACTCCATTGCATGATGAATAAAATCGACGTGAAGTCCGGTGAGAGCATCGTGAAAAATGGATATTTCAGATCTAACGTCGAACCCGTATTTTGAGGTTCAGATTTATTGGATGTTTTCGAAAAGATGAAAGACAAGATGTTGATGTCTCTCGCAAATTATCAACATGAAGGTAGTAATTGGACGTTTGCTGAGGTGTTGAAACTCGAAATTCATATAAGTAAAAACGATTCGTTGAAAGTATCTTCCTACTTGGAATTACCGTATTTCTTGACTAAAAAAGAAGCTGTGATCAACGTGAGAAATAAAGATGATCAGTGTTTTAAATGGGCAGTCACCTCTGCTTTATACCCTGTCAAAATGCACTCCTATAGAGTTTCTTGTTACGAGGAGACTTCTAAAAATCTCTATTGGACTGGAGTGACTTTTCCAACAGAGTTAAAACACATCAAACATTTTGAGGCTCAAAATCCCACCGTAGCGGTGAATGTCTTAGGATACAATGATGAAAAATGAATGATCTATCCTCTCAGACAGACTTCATATCTCGAAAGAGAAAAGACGATTATTTTATTATTGATTTCGAATGGTGACAATCGTCATTATTGTTGGGTTAAACATCCGAGCCGATTACTGTCGAGACAAAATAATAAACATAAAGGAAAGATATGTTTATGTTGCAACTGCATGAACATGTTTCAGAGCGAAAAATCGTTAGTGAAACATCAGGAATATTGCAACAAAAATCAAAGTGTCGCCGTCGAAATGCCCACACCCAACACCATCATGAAGTTTGAAAATCACAATAGAAGGTTAAAAGTACCATTCATCGTGTACGCCGATTTCGAATGCTTCACCGCGAAAATGAGTTCCTGTCAACCCAACGCTCTTCAAAGTTATGTCGAAAGATATCAAAAACACATGCCTTCGGGCTATTGCATTTACGTGAAATGCGCTTTCGACTCGCTTCACGACATGGGTCCCTTCACCTACACGAAACAGTGTGAAGATGACGACGTGGCTCAAAGGTTCGTGGAAGAGTTAGAATCGAAAATTCAAATGTTATATGACAAATTCACAACTTATGCGAAAATGATCATCATGCGAGAGCAGCAGGATGAAAATAACAGAGCCATCAAATGTCACATATGCAGACAATCGTTCGACGAGAATTCGAAGGAAAATAAGAAGGTCAGAGACCACGATCATTACACATGTCTTTATCATGGTCCGGCTCACAGCAAGTGTAATTTAAAATATCGAGACGCCGTTTTTTATCCGGTGATATTTCACAATCTCTCGGGTTACGGCAGTCATCTGTTCGTGAAAAATCTCGGCACCTCCCATGAAGAATTACATTGCATCGCGAACAGCGAAGAAAGATACATTTCATTCATGAAATGGAAGGTCATGGAGAAGAAAATAGTAATCGACGGAGAGACGTTGGAACAAAAAACGAAATCCATTCGTAGAGCCATACGTTTCATCGACAGTTTTAAATTTATGTCGACCGCTCTGGAAAAATTAGTCGATAACATGAGCAAGGATAAATTTAAAATCACGAGTGAACATTTCGCAGAACGAGTAGACGTCATGTTGAGGAAGGGAGTCTATCCTTACGATTACATGAATGATCTAAAGAGATTCGAAGACACCGCACTACCTTCGAAAGAAGATTTTTATTCGAAATTATACGAATCCGACATTTCCGACGAGAATTACGAACATGCCAAAAACGTGTGGAAATCATTTGATATGAAAACCATGAGAGATTATCACGATCTCTATCTGAAAACCGACGTTCTGCTCCTGGCAGACGTGTTCGAAAATTTTCGAGACGTCTGTCATCGAAATTACGATCTGGATCCCGCTTGGTATTTCACCGCCCCTGGTCTGGCATGGGACGCTCTGTTGAAGACCACCAAAGTCCAATTGGAATTATTATCCGACGTGAACATGTTGCTCATGTTCGAAAGGGCTGCGAGAGGTGGTGTCTCAATGATCTCTCACAGATATTCTGAAGCTAACAATCCCTACATGAAAGAAGGTTTTGATTCGAAATGGTCGATTAAATACATACAGTATTGGGACGCTAATAATCTGTATGGTTGGGCTATGAGTCATCCTTTACCAATTGGAAATTTGAATGGGTGACGGAACCGGAAGAGATGCAAAAATGGAGAGACTATCCTTGCATTTTAGAAGTCGATTTGAACTATCCGGAAGAATTACACGATCCACACAACAATTATCCGCTGGCTCCCGAACGAATGGAACCGAACGAAGGAGATGAGGAAAAACTCATTCCCAATTTATTTAACAAACGTAACTACATCGTCTACAGTGAGAATTTGAAACAGTACATCGATTACGGGATGAAATTAGTCGACATACATCGCATCCTTCAATTCGACGCAGAGCCTTGGATGAAAAAATACATCGATCTCAACATGAATCTCAGAATTCGAACTGAGAACGATTTCGAAAAAGATTTCTTCAAACTCATGAACAACTGCGTGTACGGTAAATCGATGGAAAACATCAGGAAGAGAACCGATGTTCGACTCGTCACGTCTGAGAAAGGGGCTAAAAAATTAGTGGCGAAACCCAATTACAAACACCGAATCATATTCGACGAAAATCTAGTGGCCGTTCACATGCAAAAGACGCACCTGAAGTTCGACAAACCGTATTATCTCGGGCCGATCATCTTAGATATCAGCAAGCAATTGATGTAGGAGTTTCACTACGATTACGTCAAACGAAAATTTGATGATAAAGCCAAACTACTATTCACCGACACGGACAGTTTAGTTTATGAGATAGAGACGAAAGACGTCTACCGAGATATATCTCCAGATGTGACCACATGGTTCGACACGAGCAATTATCCTGTCAATCACCCGTCCAACATTCAATCGAACGACAACAAGAAGGTGTTGGGTAAATTTAAGGACGAGAGCGGCGGTAAACAAATCGTCGAATTCGTGGGCTTGAGACCCAAACTGTATGCTTATCATCTAGAAGATGAAGAAATCAAGAAGTGCAAAGGGGTTAAAGCGTGCGTGGTGAAGAAAAACATCTCTTTCCAAGAGTATAAAAATTGTCTGTTAGGAAGTGGTCCGGTGTATAAGACTATGAAATCGATTCGAAGTGAAAATCACGACTTGTTTTCCGAAATAGTCAACAAGATTTCGCTGACGGCCGACGACGATAAGAGATTCATGTTAGACGATAAAATAAACACTTTGGCACTCGGACATTGGACTTTGGATCTAATTTTAGATGATATGATTGTGGATGATTGGATTCTAGATATGAGTAAGGATGATAGGATTCCAGAAAAATCAAGAGGAATTAGACGGATTCAAGATTATGGAAATCGATAGAGACATCGAGAGTGTTAGTTTAAAAAGAAAAAGAAAAAAAAAAAAAAAAAAATAACGTCATTTTAGTGAATTATAATAAAATAAATAAATAAAAAAAATATATACGCATTTATGAATAAGAAAATAGAGATATCCGTAGAAGGTGTCGTCTTACCTAATGAACCCCTATCCAACATCGATCTGTCGAATGCGGCGAAGGATTTGAAAATCAAAGATTTTCTAGGCGTGTTTTCCAGGGATGCCTTGCCGAAGAGAAGACCTCGACAATTGGAATGCGGAATTTTAAATCTAGACGATTCCTCGGGTGAAGGCACTCACTGGGTGGCATGGTTCAAGAATGGGAAGAAGAAAAATTATTATTTCGACAGCTACAGAATCTCACTGCCAAAAGAAATAAAGAACTATTTAAACAAATCGATGGTTTGTTACAACACAGAACAAGTGCAATCACCAGATCAAGTGTTTTGCGGTCACCTGTGTCTCTACGTTCTCAAGAGATGGTCTGAAGGAGATCGGTTTCAAGACATTCTCAATGATTTACATTAGAGAGAGATTTTTTTATAGTATATATAAAGATAATAAATTAATTTAAAAAATTTTAATCGAATAAAAACGAAAAATAAAAATAAAATAGTTCATTTTTAATAAACTGCGTTTTGAAAATATTTTTCTAAAAAACAAAAAATCTCACAATAACATGCCAGTCGATAAATTTGGTAGAAGTGACGACGAAAAAGTCAACCTAAGAAAGAAGAGGAAGACGTTCGAAGTCGACGATGGTTACAACGTTGCCAACTTGGACGATCGTTACGTTCGGAGAAACAAACCTCGAGAAGAACCTTTGAACATGAACGATAAGAAGCTCTACAATCTTCCCGAGCCCATAGATCTCGCAGATGCTGCAACTAAAAAATATGTTGACAAGTGGAACGCTGATTTCGAACGAATAATGCTAGATAATTACGTGGATAAAACCATGACCGGCGATCTCGATCTGAAATCCAAACGTTTGGTGAATTCGCAAATCCCATAGATCCCACCGATGCCGCGACCAAGAAATATGCGGACGACTCTCATGCGAGATTCAGCGAACATCTGAGAAATAGATACGTTCAGAAAACGATGCACTCGGAATTGAACGCCAGTTCTAACAAGATAACGAATGTGGCCACTCCCACGAATCCCAAGGACGTGGCGACCAAACACTACATAGATCTGGAACAGAGAAAGTCTGACAGACGACAAATGAAATCGGATCTGAATGCGGGATTCAACAAGATATTGAATCTGCCGAAGATCGACGACATGGATGCGGACTCAACTGCGGTCAACAAGGGCTACGTAGATTCTGCTGTGATACGATCACAAGAATACCTAGAATCGCAAGTGGACGATCTCTGCCTGAACAAACAATCTGGCGGAACCATGGAGGGTGGTATCGACTTGAACGGTAAGAATTTATTCGGACTCAGTCACTATCCCGAATTCGATTCCAGCGTGGTCAGCAGAAAGTACATGGACGACAACTCGGTCTGGAGAAAGGGTGACATCATGGAAGGTAAACTAGACATGGGTGGACACGCGCTCACGAATCTACCGGATCCCGTGAACATGACAGATGCCTGCACCCTGATTTCGGTGGTGGAGAAAGTCAAATATGCTAGACAATTGATCACCGTGTGGGACGAGGAGGCCGGCACCTTAGATGAAGGAAAAGTTGAGTGGTCTTTCGGAAATGGAGGTAGCGGATCGAAACATGGTCAGGTGGGATATCCCATGCCGCTGGGAGGTGAAATCCTTCGAATGAGTCTGGCTTCCTCGGATTTGAATAACAGAGCAGTCGTCAATCTCATGGTGAATGGAGTAGAGAGCGATAAGAGATACAGCGTCGAAAAGACTGAGAATCAACATGCATATGTTAGCACGTTCGGCACGCCTCTCAAAGTGAATGCCGGAGACAGGATTAATTTTGTTACGAAAACCAATAATCCCGAAGCCGCCACTTCCGTGGTGAGTCTACTGATCGAACTAGTTCCTTTGAACAAACAGTGAATCCGTGGAAAATAATGAATTAAAAAAAAAAAATAATGTGTGATTTATTAAAAACAAAAAAAAAAAAGTAATGAGATTTAGAAAGATGTTCAATCTCTCTAGATCACATTACTTTATTTATTTTTGTTTTTGTTTTTTTTTTGTTTTTTTAATAATTACTCATTACTTTTTTTTATTTTTGTTTTTATTTTTTTTGTTTTCACACTCGTCTCTCATCGAATGATCGACATCTTATTTCCATCTGATTCGAATTGTAATTCTCTGTCTGACAGGACCAGGGCGAAGGCTTCGGTTTTTCTCGGCACGTTCCTATCGAATTGCATCTTGATCTGAATGTCTAAGACGCTACTCTTGAGTCGTTCACTCTGTTTACTGACGTCGAATACGATCATAGGATACATCGACTTGTATTCACCGGGAGATATATTAGGGTTGCTCATCAATTCGTCTAGACCGTGATACTTCTTTCTAAAATCAGCGACGTCGCCGTACAGTCTGCAGAAATCGTTCTTGTCGAACGACGTGTTGTAATCGATTGCTGGATATCTCGTGGCGTTCAGAAACACATGCATGTTTCTCAAACTGCAGTGATCGAACAGCGACGCATTCTTTTCCTGAGACCCGTCCCTATCGGTCTGAAACGCAACCACGATGAAACGCGGTCTCTCGGAAGCGGATTTCACCGTCAATCTCCAATCGAAGTGATTCATGGAGGGTGGAATGCTAGCCGTGTCGCACTGTCTCATTCTAAATCCCACGGGTAATTTACTCTTGGATTCTATGATCTTGTAGAGATGCACTTTTTCCAGGATCGAAGGCTCCACGTGCGGAACGAACCACGATATCTTGTGTAGAGTTATCTTACCCGCATTGGTCACAGTGAGTCTCACTATTGCATCATCGTCTCCTTTTCGAATCAACGTCAGATTGTGTTTGAATCCGTACATGATCTCGTTGTAATCGTCCGCAAATCCGAAGATGTGTTTCAAAGGTATCCTGAACAAAAACGTTCCTTTAGGTCTGGACGTCTTGACGACGTAGTCGAATATCAAGGCGGCGCCGGCGCTAGCAGGGCCGAAGGTGTCTTTCTCCCACAACTGATTAAGTCCTCTGGATTTCGAAAAATCGTCAGGATACGTCAAGAGTCCGAACACCGTGGTGGCCTGACCGGGATGAAACACAGATTCTATCTCTTGTCCGTATAGCATGTATTTTATATTACTGAATAGATGCATGATGCCATTATTGGCTAGAGTAACCGTGTCGTCGTCGGCGTAGTCGCTCCCATCTTCCTTGGTGAGACGGCCCTGCACCACTATGTAACTCTCGCTAGGATGTATGAATAGATCTTGAGTTTCGACGTTGATTCTTATCTCTCCCGCATTGTTCAAACTCGTTCCAGTTACCGGTTCGTATTCGTGAACCTCATATTCTTGAATACTTTCATCTTTCACTATGCTTTGTGCTATATCTAGTATATTTGTCATTTTAAAGGATTTTTAGTTTGTTTTTTTTTGTTTATTAATTAACTTGCTTTCTTTATCTAAAAATAGTTTTTAATTATTTTTTATTATTATTTTCTCTCTTATATATATATGTGTAAACATGAAAATATTAAAGAAAGTAAATAAAAGAAATTTGTTTTCTTTATCAAAACTTTGTCTTCTGTAATTGTTGTTCATAAAACTTTCCGATGATCTCTTCTCCATCCAAAGCTTCGATTTCGTAAGATTTCCGAGGTCCATCGAGGAGTATAACCCTTTTCGAAGTGCTTCTTATAAGCGTAGATTCTCACTCGATCACCGACCATAAATTTCGGCGTTCTAGACTTCTTCATAATCTTAGATCTTTCAGTATATAGATTCGCGTAGACCTGTTTTTCATTTCGAGGATCGCTAGCTTCCACGGGAGTCATCTTGATCGGGCTGTGTCGCATGTTGTTGTACTCGTTGACCAGACCGTTCAGAGCGTATATATATTTCTTGATCGAATTCGCCGTGAAGTATCTGTGCATCTTTTCCTTCATCTTTCAATTCCAACGTTCCACCACGCTGGCTTTCTCTTCGTTTTCGATCGAGTAGAGGTCTACCAATCGATGAACGTGCTTGTTGTAGAATTCCTTTCCCTTATCCACCCACAATTTACTCGGTTTTCGAGAAGACGAGCCGAACACGCTCTTCAGAGCCTCGGCGACGCAAGGTCCCGATTTATTCTTCAATGCTCTGATCCAACCGTATTTGGAAAACACGTCGATGACCGTCAATAGATATTTGACGCCCTCGTTCCACCTCGAAAACGATCTCATGTCGACCAAGTCGACAGACCAAATATCATCCAAACCCTTCCCGAACACCCTTCTCTTTCGCAATTTACGCACTATGGGTTTGTGTAACTCCTCGGCCAATTCGCTCGTCAATAATCGTTTCTTCTTCTTTTCCGATGCGCTTTTTTTTTGAACGCCCCATCCGAATCGACGTTTCGCACCGATCAGATTGCCGACCAGCGAACGTTCTATCTTCTCTCTCCTGGTCGGATTCGATATGCCTCTCAATTTCCCCAACATGTTTTTATCACAGACGTCATTGCGAGTCTTGGTGTCGGGATGTCCGGCGTAGCACAGATCGTGATCATACGCGGCCGCGTCCACCCTATTCACAGGTTTGCTCCAAGATTTGGGAGTCAGATCGGCGTTGAGTCTCTTGTTCAATTTCGTTCCAGGTCCCGAGAATCTGTGACCGGGCAGATGCATTTCGAAAGGTAGATTATTGATCATTTTATTCACGATGCCTTTACCTTTGCTCGCATTCTTTTTTTTGACGAATCGAGTCTTGATAGAACCACACACGTCGCAAATTCCGCGAAGCATCTGTCTGTCGTTTTTAGTTTGTACTTCTCGAGAATTACTTGTCTCGGTAACTCTCTTACACCTTACGCAATACATTTTTAAGAGTTATTTAAATTAATTTCGTTTTTTTTTTTATTTTATATATAAATTTAATAATTAATTAATTCTGTTGTTATTATATATATATTTACTTTTTTTTCAATCGCTGCTCTTGAGTTCTATCATCTTACTGAATTCCTCCCTGGCCTCTTTCCTCCCCTTTTCCATGAGAGAATCCTTCATCTCTTCCTTGATGATCTGACGAGTCTTGATTCTCACGGCTTCTTTCATGGCATCGTATTTCGTTTTCTCGCTCAATATCGCGAAGTATTCTCCGTCTGATATCCTACCGTCTTTCAACGTCATAGAGATCATTTTGGATATCGTGTCGATCTTGGAGTCGGCCAAGACGCGAATCTTGTCGTGTTTCCTCGCCTTCAGATATAATTTCCTACTCAAAAAGTTTCCGAGCGTGCTAAACAATCCGGCGGCGAGAGCCACTCCTTCTACGGTCAACACGATCGGAATGCCGACCGTGGTCAACAACAATCTGATGCCGGCCGCGTGTAGACCCATGGAAATCATGATGAGTGTCGTGTCGATCGCGTTGACGAATTTCACGAAACGCGAATACTTCTTCTTGAGAGAATGACGAGAATCTCTCTCTCGAGTTAGATACTCTTGGATTCTACTGATTTGATCGATGCAATACCTCTCTCCTCTTTCTTTTTCTTCTAGCGACGGTGCCGTCGGCAAAACGCTGATCAGCTTCCCATCCTCGTCGTCTACTAACGTCGGATACAATTTATTTCTGATTCTCATTTTTGTATTTTTTTTTCTTTCTAATATTAGATAAAAAAATGTTTTTATTTTCTATTCTCCCTTATTTTATATCAACGAGAAAACTTAGACGTATGCTTCATTGAACAATAATTTCATGATGCATCCCTTGTCTTCTAAAGTCAGACTTCTACGCGCCAATTTCAGTTCTTCTGAAACTGTAGGCTTGTCTTGATTCTTACAGAAGACTAATCTCTTCCAAAGCATGATCACATCGTCGAATCTAACGCGTTCGAATGCCGGTTCGAAATACTTGACGACCATATCTTCCCTTTCCATCGTCAGACACGAATGATTCTCGTGATCGAAGTCTAGATGATCCCGACATCTGACGCATCGTTCTAACAAGATGGGACGTAGTTCTTCGTTCACGCAGATTGTGTATGCTCTCATCAGCATGTTTAAAAGAAACCTCGCTCTAATAGTCTGTGAAACGCACATGATTTACGTATTTTTTTTATTATCTATTCGATTTGATATATTTATTTTTTAAATAACTATTATTTATATATTTTTTTTTCTCTCCTATATATATCAATCACTTTTTTTTTTATTTCCTTGGGTATTCCCCCCACTCACGTCAGAAATGGAAGCGTTCAATAGTAGTCTGTTAAGTTTTTTAGAAACAATCCGGGTATTCCCCCCACTTACGTCAGAAAGGGATGCGTCCAATAGTAGGCTGTTAAGTTTTTTTGGGGAAAAACCCACCGCCTCAAAAACAATAGCGGATTCTAGGCCTGTGGCCTAGAATCCGCAAACCGCTTTTTTGCTGCTAGCCCAGAATTTTTGCTTGCGTTCACCAACGATAGATCGATGGTCTGATCCGCGATGGGAACGTTGACAAAAATTTTTTAAAGTAAAAAAAAAGTGAAAATGTACAATTTCACTTTTTTTAAAAAAACGTGTAACATTCAACGTTCACCACGGGTATTTGAACGTTAAAAGTGCGATCTAGGAGTCACAAAAAAACAGCGGATTCTAGACCATCCGACATTTTTATGAACAAGCGTGCGATTTAACACTGAATCCCACGTTGGTAAACGCAATCGTGTACGTGTACGGTACATGTACAAAATGGCCTAGAATCCGCCTCATATACCTACTGCTAGTGATCTACAAAATGAAAAGGAAGTCAACATATCCTTTAAAGATGGTGGTAACGACAAAACGACCCAAATTTACTGTGGGCGATCGAGTGAGAATTTACAAGTGGAAAAACATTTGAAAAAGATTATACACCTAGATGGGTGGAAGAAATCTTCGTTGTGGTTCGAATGTTCTACACCAATCCAATCACTTATGAGATACAGTATGTGGAGAGTGGATTTAACAAAATCACCCAGGGAGTGGAATTATCACCCAAAGTATCACTTTCAAATTCTGTACATGTTGACAAAAAATGCAAGCAATGTTTCAGCCAATGGACCTCTGGTTGGAACTATGCTTGTGCTTGTTATGCCTTGCAACAAATTTGCAATCATTACTTGTGTGGAATCTCCACTCTGTGGGTGATTTAGTGATAATACACTCTCCATGTACTGTAGAAGCATAAGACGGTGGACAAGATGAAATCACAGGAATGTTTTATGAACATAAATGCAAAAATTGCATTTTAAAAAAAGAGAGGACAATAATTTTTTTGGTCACATATATAAGTAAAAAAAAAAAAAAATTCAATGAGAGTGAAACAAAAATATGAGGAACCCATTTGATATAACGAAAGGTATAATGAGAGATGAAAGTATTCAAGAGTATGAAGTGCACGAATATTTACCCGTAGCTGGAACTAGTCTCAACTAGAGGTACTGTGAGCAAGCTCACAAAGTGATACCCCTCCCCCCCGAATGTATAAGTCAGATTATCTCCCCTTAGGAATGTCAGAACGGAATTATATTGCTTCATGCACATCTTCATATGGAGTTCTTCCATTGCGTAAAGTTTCATGAAAATTCTTTAAACGGTTCAGGAGGAGTTGTGCTTATAAGGATGGACAGATGGACAGATGGACGCTCCAACATTTCGGGTTTATGGGCTACCAAAAAAACATTTTGTATGTCCAAAACCTTATATTACCCAGAACCCCACCCCTCCACCCTAGAACTTATATTTAACCCTAACCCCACCCCACCCAAAAACCACACCCTAACCCTAACCCTACCCCACCCTGACCCTAAACCCTAAAAGCCCACCCCAGACCCTAACCCTCACCCACCCCCGGGACCTACCCCCAATCTTAAACCCTACTCTGGGGCTACCCCTAATCCCCACCCCACCCCTGACCCAACCCCTCCCTAGCCAAACCAATAGGATTAGGTGTTATTTTTCGGTTTAGGGGCTACTAAAACTAAAACCCCACCCCTGACCCCAACCCTAACCCCCGGGACCTAACCCTCCCCAACCTTAATCCCTACTCTGGGGCTAACCCTAACCCCGCCCTACTCCTAACCCTAACACTACCTTAATTTGGAGATAGCCCCTAATAATAATATCCCCTAAACCCCCAATGTTGGCCTGGATAGACGGACGGATGGACGGACGGACAGGGTGATTCCTATATACCCCCCCCCCCCAAAACTTTGTTTGCGAGAGGTATAATAATGAAGGAGAGATAAACAGAGGGTATCGAATGAGTGTTTTTCTCATATAATATTTATGAAACGAGTCTAATAATTTTTCGTTTTGGCGAGCCTCTGGCGAGCCCAAACGAAAAATTCTTAGACTCGTTTCATAAATATTATATGAGAAAAACACTCATTTCATATTCTATTTATCATATGACACACACACACACAAATTAGCCACTTAGTATGACTTTTTAGCATATCACCTGACTTGAGTTGCAGACGGCAATTGGAAAAAACATCCTCGTTTTACTAATTTTTTTCACTTTTTGCAAAAAAAAATAGGTTATGACCCCTCATTGGAACGATCTCATTCCAATGAGGGATCATAACCTATGTTTTGGAAGCAAAAAGTGAAAATGTTAAAAAAATGAATGACGTTTTTCTTGTATGTAAAAGATTATTACAATATAACCCACCCTAAATAGGACAGATAACGTAAATTCTCCCTACTGAAATTATGCAAATGTCACCCAGTTGTATTTTGTTTAGCCAATCAAACTGTCCAGTTTTGAAATTGACCAATGAAAGCTCCCAACTCTAATTATGCAAATTATGAAAATGTGGTCCAGTTTTATTTTGTTTAGCCAATCAAATTGTCTAGTTTTGAAATTGGCCAATGAAACTGACGGACGAGTCATATGATAAGACTCTATATCAAACATAAGATCTCGTTCTCCATCCCAGAGAAACTTATCTCCAGATAAAAAGACGTTTGACGAAAAAGGATGGTAGCGACTAGGCCAACAATGACTTCACCACTTTAGCTCATAATGGCAGCATGCATCTTTTCAACAGTATATTGTGTAAACTCCCAGATCAAGAGATAGAAACTGTGTTTCATTCCGGTCAGGCAACCACGACGTTAGGACTTTTGAAATATGGCGACAATCAACTGTGGATGAAAAATACCAGCTCAGATGCGACTGTCAACAATGTGGGTGCAGCCACAAGGAGATCTAAACACATTGTTCAAGCACCTTTGCCTAGAGGAACGTGCTCATTTAGGATTCCTCTGAATCACATTTTTTGATTTGCCGAAAGATTACAACAAAATCGTCTACGGATTTAAACACAATCTCAAGTTACAGTTGAAACTAGAAGTCCTGTAACGAACTGTGTGCTTATCTAGGCTTAATAGCGCATAGGAATTGCACGCAATTGCCATATCGAATGGCATCCAACGCATGCAGGTTCTCCTGGTTACTCATTGCAAACACAGGCAACATGTCTGCCAATGACCCGGAGGTCCATTGGCTGAAACATTACTTGTGCACGGGTCACATGTACAGAATTTGATAGCCTTACTATGGTCATAATGCGTAGATTAACGCGCAGATCAACGCGCTATTTGTGCGCATTTCACGACAGGACTTCTAGTTTTAACTGTAGTTCGTAAAAATGATGATGATATTATCGTGAGAACTGCCACAACTGATGTCAGAAAGGTGCATCTGACTATGGTGTCGTGGTTCATGCCACATGTACTACCGAACGACGAGCAAAGAACTCTTCAAGATCATGGAATCAAAAACCAGATTTCCTGTTAGATTAAAAATGAGACAGCGTGATGTCGCAAACATTCCAACATCGACTCAGTTCGATTGGAGACTGCTGGTGAAATCTTCTTCGGAAAACCCGCGTTTCATCAAAGAGGAATTTCAGATGGACAGGATCGGATCTCAAGAAGAGAATCCATGTCTATTCGACCATTGCAACTTGAGAAGCATGGAGGTGTTTCTCAATTCCACGAGATATCCGACCATAGATTACAATGCCTCATTTGAGAAGAACGAATTTTCTAGGATGTACAGTGATGCCACAGACTTCAGATTGAAATATCATCACGTGGACGAATTGATAAGCAATCCAAACATAATACCCACCGAATACAAGACACTCTATCCACTGTTCGAGTTCGACGGCAGTAAACAGAGCGAGAAACTCAAGAACATCGTTCTTGTCATCATCATCAAAATGCAGTTCAATAGAAATGTACATAGACAAACTGAAGCTTCTACAGTTGTCATATCCGACAGAGTGTTGACGTTTCAATCAGATGGAAGTAAACTAAAAAAAACTTGAAAAAAACTCGAAAAAAAACTTTCAAAACTAAAATACAATATAAAAAAAAACATCAAGGAAGTTTGAAAAATAATTCTAATGTTTCTCAAACTTCCTCATTTTCCTTCAAGTGTTTCAGGTGTGCACTCAAATCATATTTTGTATTGGTCTCGAGACCGAATAGTTTGTTACCATTCATTTTGATGCCAGACACCATCGTTACCCCCGATCGTTTGTTGAGATACAGATTGCTAACGCGCTCTTTGAGATAGGTTTGTGATTTGGTGAAAGAAGACTCCATGTAGCCTTTATTGACTGCAGTCAATTCTGTATTGTCATCGCTGATTTGTGAAAGACTGACGATCTTATTAAATCTTATTCAGATCGGTCTTTATTTCATTTTTCTCATTCACAGCCGCGACTATCTTTCGTTCCACATTGTCTGTGTATCATTTGTTGGCAGCATATCTGGGATGCTCTGGTTCTCCTAGATTCGATATCGTGTGAGAATTCGCATCCACTTCAGAATTCATGATTTTTGAAATGTAGTGCTCTCTCAGATATTGGGTGAAACGTCTGTACGATTCGTGAGCATAATGTTTCATGATTGCATCACTCAAATCCACAGGATTCGCCATGTTCACCAATCGTTTACATTTCAAGTCTATTTCGTAGGTCAGTTTTTATCCAGGTAGTTATCTCTCACATGCTTCTCAAAATCTGCAGCTGTCTGGTCTGCAAACATTTTTGTCACTGCGTCACTGAGATCCATCAGTTGGGAATGTTATAAAGCTTGTGATTATTCATGTGCAATGGTTCCTTTCAAGGTTCATATCTCCTCACAAAATGGTCATTCAAGTATGTAACAGACATTTCAACATCACCTTCAATGACTATTTTTCTTTTTTCACAATTTTATCAGTTCTTCTAAATTTATCGACCTTCATTTTCTTTTTTTATTTTTCTATCTAATTTATTATTTTATTCTCTATTTTATTTGTAAATCGTTGCGGATGTCTTGAAAATGTTGTTTTGAAGATCATCTCTTAAGAATGTAGTGTTCACAAAACACTTGATCGCGAGGTTGGATACATTCCATATTGTAATAAACCGATGTTTTTAAATAATCTTTCAATTCTACAGGTTGTGAGATTCCGTAACTGTCAAAATAATAATTTCTTCTTGCATTCATGACCCATGCTACCCAATGAGTGCTATCACCCGAGAAATCGTTTAGATTCAAGATTCTGCATTTGTCGCCATCTCGCGGATTTCTGAGTAATGCATCTCTGGAAAAGACACCATGAAAATGTTTTAGTTTCAATGTTTTGAGCGCATCCAACAGATCGATGTTAGACAGAGGTTTGTTAGATAAGATGACACCTTCTACAGATATTTTCGTATTTTCCATTTTAATTTATTTTGAATTTATTTTTTATTTTTTATTTTATTTTGTTTTTTTGTGAATTTTATTTCTCCAAAAAAAATATTTTTAATTATTTCATCACAGCTCTGTCTCTTCAACATGTTTAAGAATTTTTCAACATTTCGTTCATCTCTTAGTTTTAACAATATTTATTTCCGAGTTCAATAGACTCAATAATAGAAAACAATTACAGATGATATATATAGAACAAAAACGGAAAATGGATTCAGCAGCAAGCATATGCTTATGTTGGCTGTCTCCGTTGTATTTGCACACAAAATTTATATATCAGCAAGACGAGAAAATTGTTTTACATAAAGATTAGGTGGGATACTCCTGTGTTCGGGAATGATAAGTAGTGAAAAAGATTTAGAAAGAGAAAAGAAAAGGGAGAGGACAAAAAATAGGATAAAAAAATCAAAACAGTTGAGAAGAATAGATATTTGTGTGAGTTTGTATTAAGACAGGACCTGTTGATGACAGAACTGCGGTGGTAGTTAAGAGTTAGATAAGCCACGAGAGGACTAATGCCACATGTATGTTATTCAAGCTCATATGTTTTTCATCGTCAGAAAAGAGAATATAGTTACGAAGGGTGACAGTAAATTTCGAACACATTATGGTGGATTTACAATCAGCTCGAGTCCCACCTGATTGTGAATTCATCACAATGCGTTCGAAATCTACTGACCGAAACTTTTCACAGAAACATTTTAATCAGCAGATCTCGAACGCACGGTGATGGATCCACATTTTTAATCAGTAAATCTTGAACGCATTGTGATGGACCGACACCCCTCATATCAAAGTGAAGTAGCCCTTACAAAACTTTGGATGTTAAGAATTGGGTGAGATTAGGTACATGTATCTAGGACTCAAGAAGTCTATGTACAAACTTGCTGCCGTAAGATGGGACACCACTAGTATATAATTAAGTATTTAGTTAGTGTTTAGCCCAGCTGGGCGCAGTCAGTTCGAGAAGTTGACCACCGAAGGGGGGGGGAGGGTTGGTGTGGGGGGAGGATTAAACCATTAAACCAGGTACCTGCTCGACAGCATTGATTTGAATTGCAATACTCCTTGTGACGTGTCACCGATTCTTTGATATGTAAGTAATTCGGACATTTGAAAACAAAAAATCTCTCTCCATGGTGTCCGCTAGTCTATGTTGCCAAGAAACGAGTCATGTTCTTGATCCACCAGTAATGTTGATTATCATCTTCTGAAATTAATAATAAATTAATGTTTTTTCTAGAGATGTTTGTGTGAACTTATCATTTGCGGAAATATTTGGTTTTCTCGAATCATCATATCCCAAAAGTCGACGGTGATCGCCGGTTTTTGATTTTCAATATGATCGATGTTACGTAGCCAAGTCGGAAAATTCATTCCCGACCAATCTAAATTCTTAGAAGTTTCTATGTACATCGATACTCTCCTCGGATGCGTTTCCACGGGAGATATATATGTGACAGCCGATTTGAAGCAGTGACTCCATCTTTCTTATTTTCTAAATTAATCACAGCTTTTTCATTTTCTATGAAGTAAGGCAATTTTATATGTGAAGACGTTGACAATGGATCGTACTTGTCGATATGAATTTCTAGATTTAATACTTCTCCAAATCTCTAATTACTACCTTTGTTTTGATACTGTGTCAAAGATTTGATTATTTTTTCTTTCATGTTTTCGAAGATATTGGACTTAAAAGTGCTTTTGGTTTTCATGCGTGATTGAAAATAAGCTGTTTTTTCCTCGACTTTACCCATCTTCAGATCGATCTTCTCCATCCGACACTTGAAAATCATTTTCGTTCTGATAGCAATGCCTTGCATCCGACTAAATAAATCCAGCATGCTAGGTTTTATCTCATTCAACAAATTTTTAGGATACAACTTTTTTATACCCTTGGCATCAAACGTTTTGAAAAATCAAATCCCTAGACAGCTCGCTCTCGTTCTGAAGGAGTGGGCAACAATTTTTGCGTATGACTTTAGCGAAGACTTTGTCTATGTCATTTTTTTTTTTTTTTTTTTTGAGTTCAGCCATTGCTGCTTTTACGATTGTCATTACTTGATCTTCTTTTTTTCTCTTTTTTTATTTCTGCTCTCCTTGATTGAATTGAATTGTTCTTTTGTTTTCTCCCCACCTTTCCACCCATTTGATACACATTTTCCCACATTGAGTGAACAAATAGTCTATCAACTCGAATCTCTTCAATGACACTACACCTTTCAAACCCAGCTCACATGCTCTCAGTTTTACTTCAGATACTTTTATCTCAACGATCGTGGTTTGTATGACTTCAATCGTTTGTGGTTTGGTTCAATAACTTGATGATTTCATGATGCCGAGATTCTTCCCATAACTTTTCAATTGAGCTAGACTGTGTGTTTCTAATGAAAATGACATTTTTTTAATAATTCAAAATTGTTTTAAATGTTAAAAATTGTTTTATATGTTATTTTTTTATTTCCTATATAAATGTATGTGTGAAAAAAATTCACTAAAAATCAGCTTTTCGACTTAGGTAATTTCTCACAATTTTCGAATTTATTTTCTCGAGAAATGGACAGAAAAATTCTGTTTTCCACTAAGTTATTTTTTTAACTTAAAAAAATAAAATTTAAAATCAGTTAAAAATGTTTTTCATATTATATATCGGAAATAATAAAAAATAAATTTTTGAATCATTAAAAAAATGGCAATGGAAAAAATGGAATTGAAAAGAATCTCTTTCGACAATAATAGTAAAACTCTATATTTTAAACCAAATCCAATCCAATTGAAAGATGTCAAAGTAACAAAGTTTGAATATAAATATGATAATCATTGCATGGGATTAATACTGAACAAAGATCAAGTCAATTTTTATTCAGATTTAGAAATTCGTGTCACAAACTCCTGAAGGAAGAAGTAAAAAAAAATCAAGAAGTTTAGTCTGATCTACAACAAAAACAAAATATATTCGAAAATCGATAAAGGTGTCATAAATCGACTCAAAGAAGAAGCTCTCAGAAAAGTTGAAAAATTAACGAAAGTAGACATGGTCATTGAGCATCTACACAAAAATGAAGAAGGGAAAGTGACAGCTCGCATACAAATAAAAGATATGACTCTAAAACAAAATGTTAAAAAGCAAAAAAAAATTGTAAAGAAATTTTAAGTTTCTTTTTTTATTTTCGTAAATAAATGTTTATAATATCGATTTTTTTTCTGTTAAATTTAAAAAAAAAAAATTTTTTCTCTTTATCTTCTCACGAATTAGATAAAAAAATCATTCCATTCTCTCCTCTTTCATTAACCAATAAAAGTCTGTTGTGACGATAAGTATGATCAGTTCATCACCCTTATTTATGCATACACATTCAGGTGAAGTCTCAGTAAAATATTTTTCCATAGTCTTAGGAAGATTCTGTTTGTGTTCTCTATTATATACCATTATGATATTGTGATATTTATCATATTTTGAATAATCCATTTTTTTTTATTTTATTAATTTTTTTTCTCCTTTACAAGATCTCAGTCGGATATTCTCTACCCAGTAATAAATGCAAAACGCGACTTCGACTTTCGGTTGTAAGATGCTTCGTCCAGAATCGAAAAGTCAAACATTCTAATTCAGTGGGTCTGGGTTCTCCAATGCACAAGACCGTCTCCGTTCAAATTCTCACGTCGAACTTGCTGACCATATTTAATGCCGGTGTAACAGGAATGGAAGTCCGTAGGAAAATTAGTCCCTCTGGACTATTATTCCGCGGAATTATAGTCCTAGGTCTAACATTTCTAGGAATAGTAGTCCGGCGGACTACTATTCCTAGAAATGTTAGACCTAGGACTATAATTCCACGGAATAATAGTCCAGAGGGACTAACGTTCCTACGGACTTCCATTCCTTTTACACCAGCATGAAACATATGACGATCGCATCTTCATATTCCATGTCTTGACAGCCGTCGCCTTAGTCACATCCGAACTTGCAATCGGAACATCTTTCCTTCAACACTCTGGGAATGTTTTTTTCACGAGATGGGCAAACGTTCTGTAAAACACATCTTGGAGAAATTCTTGACGCTCTACCCTTTTTCGTTTTTTCATTTCCTGTTTGAATCTATCCCATTTTATTTTATTTATTTTGAATATATATATACTTTTTATTTCCTATTATATATATATGAAAAACATTGTTCTTCCTTCACAAGATCTGAGTCGGATATTCTCAACCCAGTAAAAAATGGAAACTTTCTTCCTCGATCGTAATTCGTGAGATTTCTCGACATTTTCCGAAACTGATAAATTTCGAAACCCAAAGGCTGCGGTTACCCTCGATACTTGATCGTTGTTCTTCACTTCTCTATCACCTCGTTCGCATCGAGCTTTTCCAATACCGACGCAAAAGACAGGATTATAGCGTCCTTGTCTTCTGTGGTATAACAGGTGTGCGCCTCAATCAGTCCCTCTGACATGAAACCCGGATATCTCTCGCTCATTGCTCTTGGAATGTTCAAATCCACGAAATGCACACACGTTCTGTAAAAGACATCTAGAAGGAAACGTCTCGTGCAGAGGATCTCTCTTCATATTCTCTGCTTTCTCCTTATGATTTTTAATATTTAATGGGGTTTTTTATTTTAAATTTTTATTTTAAATTTTATTTTATTTTCTTTCTATTTAATGATATATACAAAAACCTAACATATATAATATATATATTCCTTCGTCACAGAAGAGCCGTGATCGATCGAAACGGGGGGGGGGTCTCCTTTCTCATCCGAGAGTTAACCACTGAATCGACCGCATCCGTCGAAGAGGCACTGCAAAACGCAGGTAGAAAATTGTACGTTTTTGCATTTTGTGATGATTTCTAGTGTTCCGCATACGACCAGTTACATCGGTGAGTGCACTTGAGAATACCGACAAAAAATTACACGTTTTGACATTTTGTGTCGCGATGTGTAATTTCGCATTAGGGAGATCTCGGCGAAATCGATGAAATCGAGCGTCTGAACACTTAAAAAGACGAGTTAAAATACATGGTTTGGTTTTGTCATCAACTTCATCTCGGATTAGCAGTATCTTCACTTTCATCACTGTCATCTTGGAAAAAAGCAATAAATTCTCGGAGTGGGTCAGAATTGGTCGAGCTCAGAATTTCCTCAGATTTTCTAAGATTTTATTTTTGCTCATTCTCCGAGATTCGATTGACAAGACGGGACAGATCCTCGTAGTATCTCTACCGGCGATTCGATTTCAGATCCGATTTCCGACTCCAAAAAGTCGCGTATCGTCTCGTGGTATACTGATCCACTTTGCGAGAAGTCTGAAGTGGCTCAGTATTCTTTTTCGAGAAAATAAGCTCGAAATTCACGAGATATTACCTAAGTCAAAAAACTTGTTTAAATGCCTCAGAATACCCAATTTTACTCTATTCCAGTGGTACACACCCTGAATGAACTAGACACCAGTTGCCTAAACCCACAAGAAAAGGATCCAAGCCCCAGTGGCCTAAACCCACAAAAGGATCCAGTCAGTAATGATCTAAACCCAGAAGAAAAGGATCCCGACACCAGTTACACGAACCCACAAAAATACGATCGACACCAGTGCTGAAACCCAGAAGAAAAGATTAACACTAGTTGTCTAAACCAGAAAAGAATCCAAAAACCAGTCACCTAAACCCAGAAAAAAAATGATCGATACCAGTGGTGTAACAGAGTCAACGTGGACTGAGTCATCTGGAAGGGTTAAGCGTGTGTCGCTGAAGCATTTATGTTTTTATTTTCGAGCCTCAATAAGTGTTAATATAATAAGTGCTAATATATATATAGAGAGATAATAGAGATAGAGGTAATGAGAATTCAGATTTATTCTGATGGAATTGATATTTTAATAATGAGACTTCAGATTTATTCTGATGATATTCTATTCTGTATTCTGACAGAGAGTAATTCTGCTGAGTCACTGTGATAATGCAAATGTTGGAAATATATTCTAACATACTGCAGAGTCACTATGAGAATGTAATTGAACCTTCGTGACAAAGCACAATAGGATGTAGTCAACATTCTGCAGAGTCATTGTGATAATGCGAATATTAGAAATATTATTCTAACATTCTGCAGAGTCACTATGATAATGCAATGAGAATGCAATATTCCACAGTAGGTGTGGGCTGGCTGTTTGTGATATAAGTCGATGTTCGCCACAAATCCAGCAGTGCTTTTTCCATCCAGCACCCGGTGTGTCCTCCATCTAGAGCACCGCAGTAGCACTTAGACTTTGATAGTGAGAGAGAGAGAGCACTAAGAGAGGCCAGTTTTCTTTTGTTTAGACTTATTAAAATTATAATCACCATACCAATTTGGAGTTGTCAGTTGACTGAAGTAACAAAGAACCTGTTCCCAACCCTAAAGCGACGTGCAGCCATTGGAGAAGGAGATCAGTGGACAGCAGACTGGGCGAGACCACAGGGGAGAGGAGTCCCTCCATAATCTAGACGATCAAAGAACAGGAGAGAACTGCTACTACTTTGGTAGGGAGCCACGGCCCTATCGAAGGAGGTTTTCAAACGCAGTAACCCTCGCACATCCAGTTGTCTGGTGTCACAACGGCCAGACGCGCTGCCCACCTGAGGTGACCTCACGATCCGTAGTGTTACACGGCATTTTATTGGTGCCGTTCGCAGGATTTCAGTCCAGATTGACAGACAGATCAACAACCATCTACAGCACCAGGTTAGTGTAATTTATTCTTTTGATGAATAGCTAGAGTTGGTTGGTGATAGATTTTACATTTGTATTTGGCAAAAATAATTAGATTGATTGAAACAGCAATCAGTGTGCAACACTGAGCCCAAAATATTTTCATGTACATCTGATGACCCTTTGGCTGTAAGTTTTGCGGAATTTTGTGATATTGTGAGACCAAAATATTTGGAATTTCAGACTAATTTGGTATATATAAGAAAGACTGTATTAGTCAGCAAACTTTCGTCTTGTTGTCTGCTGATTCGATTACGAAATTCAGTGTACAACAGGGAGAAAAAATCTATTGTTGACATTGGCACTATGACCCAGACATTTAAGTACCCCTTCACACACGGAGAAATTGAAAATCCTGAGAAAACGTTGATGCAAGTAATTAAAAACATTAAACCTAATGATTCCACTTCCACTGAGAATTGAGCCCAATGACCCAAATTCACACTACATTAAATACATACAAACTTTAAACATAGTGACAGTCTGTGATTGTTGCGATTTACTATTTGAACGCCACATAACAGCAAACAAAGAAGACAACTCGATAGTGCATTGTGACGTAAAAGTTAGACCTATTCCTAAATATACTATTCCCTTCGAAGGCGAACCCCCACTGAAGAAATTAAAGAGAAATTAATTCTAAATAAGCTGTAGTAAAATTTACATAAATTAAAATGGATGAGTACGGTGATTTAGTCAATGAGATCCAGAATGTACAACACCAACAACAGTTGGATCAAGCACAACAGCAGTTGTTACAACAACAACAACAACAGCAATTACTTGCCCAACAACAAGCACAACAACAGTTACTGGCACAACAACAAAATCAGGGTGACCCACTTAACCCCATAAATGCGAGGCAACAACAAATCGATATTTTAAAAGGAAGTGTAGCAAATCAAGCCGATTCAGCAAAGAAGCAAGTAGCTGCTGTGAGTGCCCAAACTTTGGCCAACACAGTGGATAAGTTTACAGGGGACCCTAGGCAGTTTAAAGACTGGATTAAACAAATAGAGCGACATGCGAGGTCCATGGGTAGTGACATAAATGAATTGGTATTCATGGCATTACACAGGTCGGGTGGAGTCATAGCAGACTACATCCAAAGAAGACTGACAATTAAACCTGACATTTCTTGGGAATATCTTAGAAAAGAAATGAAAACTAGATTCAGTGACGTTACTGAACCCCAGTATGCGTTGTCAATGTTAAGAACAATCAAACAACAGCAGAATGATAGTGTTCAGATCTATCATGCGAAGTTACTAGATCTGGCAGAGGATGCGTTCGAGTCCGACATATTTGCCCCTTCCATTCAGAAACAATTGGTTAATTTTTTTATCGATGGCTTAAGAGACCCCGCCATCAGAATGCGATTGCTTCGTGTAGAGCCCGCAGACTTAGAGTCCGCCGCAACAAGTGCCATGAAAGAGGAAAATGTCAAAAAGAGATTTGAAATGAGTGGCCATGACTTTAGAGACAAGGAATTCTATCGTCACCAGAATCCCCCTCATGAACAGATGGAAGTCGACCATTATCGACGACCACATGGTCATGGGCGTGGTTTTGGCCATGAAACGGGACAAAAATTTGGAAATTTTGGTAAAGGTCATGGAAGGCCATTTAAGGCCTCAAGCCATGTACATGTCATAGGTCAGCCGAGGACGGATTATGGCAGAGTGACATGCTACAACTGTAGACAAGTAGGCCATATCGCCCGGAATTGCCGTTTGCCAAAACAGGAAAATATGAAACAGGGAAACTAAAGCGTTCTGTGTTGAAGCCCGGAACATGGAACATTCACAATAAAAGGGTTAAAAGAATAAATAGAGTTCCAAGGAAAAACAAAGTATATGTAGATAAAATAGTAGATGAAAGTGTACAGAAAATTAGTAAACAAAGTAACAGCTCTCTCTCGAGTAAACAAAGTGATCGTATGAATAGTAGTAAGATTAAAGGGAAACAGGAAGTAAAAGAGTTAAATGTAAATGGAACACCGATTCCGACTTCCGTAGTTTTGAAAGTAAATAAACAGAGATTAAGAGGTTTGGTGGATACTGGCGCGCAGTATAGCTTAATTAGTTACCAGCTGTATAAAAATTTGAAGGATAAACCAAGGCTTGTTAAAAGGTCCTTGTCCTTAAAAGGGGTTGGAGGCACTCTCCTTGATGTCAAAGGAGTGGTCCAACTGAGCTTTCAGATTAAAAACATATGGTTAACTCACGAGTTTTGGGTTGTCGATATTGAACGCAATCTGATCCTCGGTATTGATTGGTTAGCAAAAAATGGAGTTAGAATCTATTATGATTTAGAATGTTTTCGACTTAAGAACGAACTAATTCCATTAGTGCCAGATATCCACATATCATCGCTAGTAAGGAGCAAGAATCAGCTTGTAATTAAACCTCAGACATGTACTGTGTGTACAGCGAAAATAGTAGGTGGCAAAAGACTGTATGAAACAGATTTATTAGAAGTAAATCCTATAGAAACAGGATATGTTAGTGAACAGGCAGGATTAATGATAGCAAATACAGTTGTAAACAATAATGACCGAGTAGTGCCGGTCATGATTTGTAATAGCACAGATAAACATTATAAAATAAGGCGAGGTTGTGTATTAGCTAGAGTGTCACCTGTAATAGATTCAAGTGTGAAGACTGTCAATGAAGTAGTGAGAAACAATGTTCCAACTAATAAAATAAACTATGATGAAATACATGCCCCAGCAGATAAGAAAACTGAAGTGGAAATGATAATTAGAAATAACCGAGATTTATTTGCTGCAACAGATGCACAGTTGGGAAGCACTGATGTAGTAAAAATGAGAATAGACACACAGGGTCATGAACCAATCAAACTGAAACCTTATAGGGTTCCTTTAATGAAACGAAAAATAATGGATACTGCCATAGACGAGATGTTAGAAGCAGGTATTATCCAGAAATCTAGGTCACCATGGAGCTTTCCATGTTTACTTGTTGGAAAGAAGGATGGCACAAGTAGGTTCTGCGTGGATTATAGGCAATTAAATAAAATAACTAAACCCATTAGTTGGCCTCTTCCAGTGATAGATGACCTCTTGAGTTTACTGACTGGAGCAGTATACTTTTCGGCACTAGATCTGAAGTCCGGATATTGGCAAATTGCTATGGCCCCTGAAGACAAAGAAAAGACAGCGTTTACCTGCCACAGAGGTTTATTTGAGCATAATGTGATGGGATTCGGATTGCAAAATGCGCCCTCAATATTTCAGGAATTGATGTCTGTAGTCCTGCAAGACTGTGAGGACTTCGCTTTAGCATATTTAGATGACATATTGATCTTCTCAAAGACTGAACAAGATCATCTTGAACACCTGGAAAAGGTGTTTCAGAAATTAAGAAAGCATAATCTCAAATTAAAATTGAAGAAGTGCTTCTTCTTTCAAAGGGAAACAAATTATTTGGGTTTTGTGGTGAATGAACATGGAATTAAACCGGATATGCAAAAAGTTGAAATAATTAGGTCACTAGAACCCCCAACTACCGTAAAGGGAGTACGGAGCTTTCTGGGAATGACAAGTTATTATAGAAGGTTTCTACAAAACTTTAGTGAGATTGCAAAACCGCTAATTGATTTGACACGAAAATATGCAAAATATAAGTGGACAGAAGAGTGTCAAAGAGCTTTTGAATATTTAAAAGAAAGTTTAACGGTAATACCATGCTTGGGATACCCTGATTTGAATAAAGAATATATATTATATACTGACGCTAGTAACACCTGTATAGGTGCTTGTCTTACCCAGCCTTCTGAGGTAAACCAAGAAGAGGTTCTGTATGCAGTCAAAAATGAGAAACCAATTTATTTTCTGTCCCACAAGTTAAGTGACACCCAGTGTCGGTGGTCGACCATTGAGAAAGAGTGTTATGCAATCCATTATTCACTGCAGAAATTAAATCATTACTTAAATGGAGCAAAATTTACAATTAAGACTGACCATCAGCCTTTGAAATATGTGCTTAGCTCGCCGATGAATAATAGGAAAATTCAGACTTGGGCATTGAACATAACAGGGTATAATTGTAAAATCGAATATATAAAAGGGACCGAAAATACCTGTGCAGATTTGTTATCTCGGTTACCACATAAATTAGAAAATTCAGAGAACCCTACTGAAGACCTAGATGTAGATATTTCCGATAAAACCTATGAGATAGGAGTCTTAAATACAAATAACTTTAGACCCCAAGATTTTGTGAAGTGTGAGATTGAATCACAAGACCCTGAGCCACCGGAAGTGGTAACTATTGAACCATTTGACATGACAGTTGAACAACAAAAAGATGATGAAATTAAAGAAATAATTAAGTTATATGAAAGCAACAACCCACCACCAGCTGTTAGTAGTAGAAATATAATGATAAAAGGAATTCTATATTACATCAGTAATTCAAATGATGACCCCACATTGAGAATGTATATTCCAGAACACCTAAAATCGGAAGTGTTAAAACAATATCATGATGATGCTGGACATTTAGGCATAGATAAAATATTTGCATCTTTGGTGCGCAAATATTATTGGAAAAACTTGTATAAGGATATTTATAAATATTGTGAACATTGTATTACTTGTAAGGCTAGAAATTTACAAAAGGTTAAGCCACCATTGCAATTAACAGACATTCCACCTTACCCATTTGCAAAAGTAGGTTTAGATGTCAGCGGACCGTACCCTACCACGCTGAGTGGAAATAAATATATAGTCAGTTTTATAGATATCTATAGTGGATGGCCTGAAAGCTTTGCCACCCCTGATAAAAAGGCAGACACGATAGCCCAATTGTTATTAGAGAAAATATTCCCGAGATTTGGTGCACTCTTACAAATATTGACCGATAATGGCACTGAGAATGTAAATCACATCATACAAGAAGTGTTGATAAAATTAAATGTAAGTCACGCTGTGACGTCATTTTATCACCCTCAGTCAAATGCTAAGGTCGAAAGGTTCCACAGAACGCTACATGATGTATTGGCAAAGTTGAGTCAAGATCAATTACAAACTTGGGACTTGCACTTAAATCAAACATTGGCCGCTATTAGGTTTCACCCAAATGAATCAACCAATTATTCCCCCTTTTATTTGTTGTATAATAGGGATGTTGTCCTACCATTGGATAATTTATTACAACCACATCGTAAATATTTGGGAGAAGAATTTCATAAGGTGGCACTTCAAGAACAACATCGAGCTTTTCGACTGGTACATCAAAATTTGAAAAAAGCGAAAAATAAACAAAAGAAATATGCCGATAAAAATAGCAAGGAAATTGACTATGAAGTTGGTGACCCAGTTTATTATAAAGATAATCAGAGGCACAGTAAATTACAAAATAAATGGAAACCATACTACAGAATTATTGAGAAAACTGGGCCAGTTAGTTTCAGACTCAGGGATCAGTTAACTGGCAAAACTACTAAATGTCATGCTGAAAACATCAGAAAAGCAAATTTAGATTGGGAAATCCCCAAAAAGGGTGCGTTAAATCAGGCATTACGACAGCAAAGATATGTCGTGCCCCCAGAAGGCAGTGAATCTGATTCGGCTACAGATTCAGAGGATACTCCCTTAAACAGAATAGCTCGCAGATACAGGCATGCAAGAGAAAATTCATCATCAGAAGATGATATCCCCTTGACAGAATTGCATAAGCGAATATGCGAAAATCAGTTAAAAGATAGGGAAATGGAGGTCGAAGAGTTAACCTCTGAAGGTATGAGTATGGACAGTTCTTCTGATAACGACAATCAAATAAGTGAAATAAGTGAAATAGAACAACCAGAAATGGATCAAAGTAAAGAATCAAACGACAATTTAGAAATTAATCTAAGTGCTAAAATGAGTACAGGTGACAATAAAGATGAAAATCAATCTATTACTCTAGCTGAGATAATTAAAGGTAAAAGTCAATCTAATACTCCAAATGAGATAATTAAGAGACAAAGTGTGGAGGAAGGTAAACCAGAGAAAATCAATAGGATTGCAATTATAAATGCTGTCCTTGGAGCACTACGATCGATTGTGTAAGTTGCTGAATTGTGGAAGAAGACTAGGCTTCCACGAGTAAACATAACTCCTTAAAGGTAAATAAAATACTGCATGATACTGACATGTCACTGATAATCAACAGTGGGAGATTTTGTTTACTTGATGAATGTGGGTGTATAACTAAACGATAATTTAACCCTGTGTTAAAAACGTTGTAGTAAATTGTAGGATAATTTACTAATTAGTGTTGGTAAGGTTTAGGGCCCTATTAAACTGCACCAAACACGGAAGCGCGCAAGTAAGTAGAAGGATAAGAAGTTTAAAAGAATTAAGTAATAGAAGTTTGAGAGAATTAAATACATTCATCAGTGTTAAGTGAAGTAGAGTAGAAGTAATACAGTTAAAATAGAAATAGTAGTAAAATTCAGCCGCCAATCGAAATAGAGATAGAAAATAGTGGAATGGGAACTGAAGGAAAACTTTCTTTCTCTCATTACAGGAGAAATATGATGTTTCAACTCATAATAATAGTCCTGATAACAGCGTTGGCAAGCAGTAACGAAACTAAATCTAGGGATTTTATAGTGAAACATAACGTGATTTTCCACAAGGAAAAAGAAATTAATTTAGTGAATTCTGACTGGACGATAGGGTTCTATATCGACTTAGAACTTTTTGAGACATATTTACAGCATGTAGGTAGGAGCATAGAGGGTGTAAGGAAAGTATTTCACGAGGTTCCAGGCAACATTAAAGATATAACTAAATTATGGACTACGCCAGCCCCAGTAGTAGGAACCACCCAAAAGCAGATTTCCGGGATAAATCATGGTAGGTGGGCTAAACAATTATTACATTCAGGATTTGATGACTTGTTTCAGGGACTAGTTCGGGATATAAATTCTGTGATGCAAAAGTATGAGTTGGTACTCAAACAGTTTGATGGTTACAAACAATTGCACCACAGAGACAGACGAGCCTTATTGCCATTTATAGGCGATGCCCTGTCGTTTCTATTTGGTACCGCTAGTTCCTCAGACTTGGACACAATAAACCATAATATTGGCATTCTTTCAAAGAATCAACGAACCCTACAACATCTGGTTAAAAAAGGTTTTACCATAATGAATGTTACACGTAAACAGGTACAACAGAACAGACACTCAATTAGTCACATAATAACATCATTAAGGACCCTGTCTGCCCGGATAACTGACATTTACAAGGCCGTGTCCATGCGACTCGCTTTCCTGGAATTTTATACACAGTTATATCATAAATTACAGCTATTAGTTCATGAGGTCGATCAAATGACTAATCAAGCAAGATTTTACATTGAACATCTGCACACACAATTTAACTCGTTGATAGCACGACAGTTAGCGCCTAGTGTGATTGAAGCAAAAACGCTACACAATGTTTTAGTAGATTTAAAAACGCACCTACCTGCTCATTTAAAGTTGCCCTTCGATGAGACAACGGAATTGTGGAAATATTACAAGTACTTGTCCAGTAGTGCCGTGTTTGAGAATCAGCGGTTGATTATTGTAGTGAAACTACCACTAGTAGATGTCCGTAACACATTTGAGCTATACAAGATATATTCCTTGCCTTATCCTTTGGTTAATGCAACTATGAAATTAAATCCACAATTTAAATCCCTAACAGCACAACATAAACTGGAAACCGAGTATTTGACAATAAATAAGAAATGCACACACATAGCTCACTTAACTAATGCACACACCTGTCTGAGTAATACTTTGGAATTTTGTTCCTTGGATGGCGTCATACACACAGTACGACCTGAAGCTTACTGCAGTCAGGCTTTGTTTCTGGGAAATGAAAAATCAATACAGTTAGCTTGTTCAGTGGAAGTGAAAATTAATACAATCTTGCCCAGTGCAATGCAAATTGCCCATGGTGTATGGTTTGTTAGTACACGTGACCCTTTGCCATTTGCTGTCTCATGTGCTAATACTACCAACACACGTACCTTCACTATTGACCCACCTATTGGCATGTTACAATTACCCCCAAAATGTTCTGCTACTAGTGCCACCATTCAAATGATAGCATATTTACATGGAAATACCAAAGAATTTTATGATGCCATGGAAACGAAATTATTAATTAATCATAACACCACAAACTTCCGCTTATGGTCCCCATTGTTTACGAAATTTCCGACTTTGACAAATGTAGTTTTTCCCAGACAGCTTAAGGACGTCGATCCAATTCCAATAGAATCATTTATTGATCAACTTGAACACCTTGATACGATATCGGAGACGGATACGAAATCCTGGTTAAAACCTTAGGGTTACGGTATCTCCTCTACGGTATTTGCCCTAATAGTAATAGGATGTGTTGCATATTGTTGCTGTAGAAAACAGCTCTGTTTAAAGCTGCGTATTTGGCACGGGAGGCGTGAAGCCGCTCGTATCCGAAAACGCAGGCCGGCGATGATTCGGCGTTTACTGCAAGAAACACAAATTAACAAAGACCGCCAACTTGAGGCTATTCAGCAATTGAGTGAATTACGCAAAATAGTTCGTACAGGACCAGGTTCCGACCCTATGCGGAACACAGACCCAAATGAGTACTTGACAGCGACAGCAGCTTGTCCAACGAAACCAGAAGAGATTGAAATGGAAGAATTATCACCTGAACGTGATGCAGAGACCGGCGAGTTCGTATACGCAGAGCCCCGTGTTCTGTTTGCAACCGGCCCTGAGTACATCACACCAGTTCCGTAGAAAGTGAAGCGAGATGTACATAGACACAATAGACTTTGGTTGACAAAGCAATTCTATAGACATATAGACAATATAATCAGTGTTTTCTGTAATCAACAAAGGTGTTTTATGTATATCGTATATCCTAGTCAGAAAGTTGAGTGTGAGTGACCAGACCCTTTAAACCTTTTAGAAAGGTAGTCGGTATATTCGACGTCGTATTAGTAGAATTGGTAGGATTCTAGTCCATGAATACTTCGCGATGTGACGATACTCCTACGTCACATTGAGGTTGCTGCACAGCAATCCTGGTCACAGAGTAGTACTAAGTTCAAATGGGTTATGTACAGTTGAACCCAGTTTGATGTTGTAGTGGTATTTTACCGTATATATTTTGTCACACCCACTTGACAGACGCCCTCGTTGACACTGTTACTTTCGTTTTCTAGAGTTTTCTTGTTTCCCCAAGAAAACTTTGGTTGGGGGAGTTGTGTAACAGAGTCAACGTGGACTGAGTCATCTGGAAGGGTTAAGCGTGTGTCGCTGAAGCATTTATGTTTTTATTTTCGAGCCTCAATAAGTGTTAATATAATAAGTGCTAATATATATATAGAGAGATAATAGAGATAGAGGTAATGAGAATTCAGATTTATTCTGATGGAATTGATATTTTAATAATGAGACTTCAGATTTATTCTGATGATATTCTATTCTGTATTCTGACAGAGAGTAATCCTGCTGAGTCACTGTGATAATGCAAATGTTGGAAATATATTCTAACATACTGCAGAGTCACTATGAGAATGTAATTGAACCTTCGTGACAAAGCACAATAGAATGTAGTCAACATTCTGCAGAGTCATTGTGATAATGCGAATATTAGAAATATTATTCTAACATTCTGCAGAGTCACTATGATAATGCAATGAGAATGCAATATTCCACAGTAGATGTGGGCTGGCTGTTTGTGATATAAGTCGATGTTCGCCACAAATCCAGCAGTGCTTTTTCCATCCAGCACCCGGTGTGTCCTCCATCTAGAGCACCGCAGTAGCACTTAGACTTTGATAGTGAGAGAGAGAGAGCACTAAGAGAGGCCAGTTTTCTTTTGTTTAGACTTATTAAAATTATAATCACCATACCAATTTGGAGTTGTCAGTTGACTGAAGTAACAAAGAACCTGTTCCCAACCCTAAAGCGACGTGCAGCCATTGGAGAAGGAGATCAGTGGACAGCAGACTGGGCGAGACCACAGGGGAGAGGAGTCCCTCCGTAATCTAGACGATCAAAGAACAGGAGAGAACCGCTACTACTTTGGTAGGGAACCACGGCCCTATCGAAGGAGGTTTTCAAACGCAGTAACCCTCGCACATCCAGTTGTCTGGTGTCACAACGGCCAGACGCGCTGCCCACCTGAGGTGACCTCACGATCCGTAGTGTTACAGTGGCCTAAGCAAACAGGAAAATGGCCCAGACACCAGTGACCTTAATCCAGAAGAAAAGGATCCAGACACCAGTGGGCTAAATCTACAAGAAAAAGATTCAGACACCAGTGGTGTAAAACCTCAAGAAAAGGATTCAGACACCAGTGGCGTAAATCCACAGGAAGGTGATCCAAACACCACTGACCTTAATCCAGAAGAAAAGGATCCAGACACCAGTGGGCAACATCCACGCGAAAAGGGTTAAAACACCAGTGACATAAACCCACAAGAAGAGGATTCAGACACCAACTCACAAGACAATTATCAAAGTACCAGTGACCTTAATCCAAAAGAAAAAAGATCCAGATACCAGCGAGCTAAATTCACAAGAAAAGGATCCAGATACCAGTGCCCTAAACCCACAACAAAAGGATCCAGACACCAGTAGTCTAAACCTACAAAAAAAGGATTCCGATACCAGAGGTTTAAACCCACTAGAAAATGATCCAGACACCAGTGACCTAAATCCAAAAGAAACAGATCCAGACACCAGCGGGATAAGCCCACAAGAAACGAATCAAACACCAGTGGCACACCCACAAAAAGGGAATTCAGATACCAGTGCCGTGAGTCCAGAAAAGACGATCGATTCTAGCGGCCAACAACAAGGAAAGAATCTAGACACCAGTCGCCTAATCCAAGAAGAAAGGGGCCAACACCAGTAGCCTAAATGCAGAAGGATCTGGACACGATTGGTCTAAACCCACAAGAAAAGGACCCAGAAACCAATGGCCTCTATCTCCAAGAAAACGACCCGGGCACCGGTGCTCTAAACCTAGAAGATAAGGATGCAGACACCAGTGGCCATAAACAAAAAGAATAGGATCTAGATACTAAAATCCTAAATCCACAAGAAAAGGATTCAGACACCAGTGCCCAAACCTACAGGAAAAGGATCTGGACAACAGTGGCGCAAACTCACAAGAACAGGATCCGGGCACCAACAGCCTAAACCCACGAGAAAAGTATCCAGACACAGTGCTCTAAACCCAGAAGAAAAGGCTACAGACACCAGTGGTCTTAACAAAGAAGAAAGGGATTCAGACACCAGTGACTAAAACCCACAAGAAAAAGATCTAGATAACAGTGGCCTAAACCCACAAGAACAGGGTCCATGCACCAGCGGCCTAACCCACAAGAAAGGGATTCAGACACCAGATTCTTAAATCGACAAGACAGAGAGTCAGGCACCGGTTGTTCACGGTAACTCTTCATTTCGATTGTACATAACCCAGAAACATGCATATTGAGCATTGACAATCCATTATATTAACACTTTGACCCCCGGGCTATCATCCATATCAGTCCAATGGCAGCAATTGGGGGAGACCACATTCATTATTTAGGGGTTGACCAATCAACATTTTCAACGTGCAAAGATATATTGATTAGTCTACATCATACATTCTCTTAGCGGCCATCCTACTAAATGAAAGTTTTGACTTATTGTGTTCCTGTTTCGGAAAAGCTGCCTCTCAAGTTGAAAGGGTTAATATCAGTAATGTTATTTTCCCCATGTGAGGTGGGAGATAGTTTTGCCCGCACACCTCTCCATTTGCCTGCACACCTCCATTACCTCATCTTGTCAGGAGTCTGGGGGCGCGGTGGCGATGCGGTAACCGGTTCTCGTCAGATCACCGAACTTAAGCAACGTCGAACCCGGTTAGTCCTTGGATGGGTGACCGTCTGAGCGATCGATTCGGACTCCCGCGTTGTGTCATTGGGCAAGGCACTTAACCCCGATTGTCCACATGGGGGAACGATGACGCCGTGTACTAAGACGTACTGCACGTCGATGGTGCGTTTGTCTTCAACCAAACTAACCCTGCAGTGCGGAGTTACGATGTTGGGGAGCTGGCAGCTGCTCGGCTCGTCGTTGCTCGGTAGTTCTCTCCGGGTACTCCGGCTTCCTCCACCCGTAAAACTGTCACGGTCATGATTAGCCATTGTGCATAAGTATGTGACCTTAAACACCAATAAAAAAATAAATGTCAGGGGTCTGCTGGCAAGGTGGAGTGGATGGGGAAGATTTGCAGATCACGATACCTCCCACCCTCGGAAAAAATTCAATACTCAGATGCCGAGGTGTGGAGGGGGATGCGCAGGTCACGATATCTCTGCCCATCCGCCCTCAAACATTTTTCTCAGCAGAATATCTCACCTGTGTTGCCAAAATGCATTATATGAACCATTTAAAATCCAGAAGCAATGTTTAAAGCCAGTTGGGGACAAATTATACCCCACGTGCACCCATCTGCACCCTTGATCAACAAAATTTCTCATTGTCAACTTGACTTCTGATATCACAAAACGCTTCTATATCAAGTTATGAAAAGACAACAGTGATTTTGTGAAACAGAACAAATTCACGTGGGGTAGATAGAGGGCGCAGGAACTGGGGTGGGGGCACGGGGGGGGGGATTGAAATAGTTGAGACACACACAGACAGTTTAGTCCAACATTATGTTCCCTGGAAGGGAGGTGGGGGGGGGGGGGGGAGCGCAAAGACTCTCGTTACTCTTAAAATGTTACTGACGATTCCCTCGTTTAATTTCTATCTACTATGGCCTTTAAGCTCGAGATGGGACACATTTATAACATATGGAGCCAAAAATGTGTATTTTTTTCAATGTGGAGATGCGCACGTCAGAGGCATAGCTTTGTGAATTGTCTGTCACTAAGGCACAGGGGCCTTCACTGACATATATCAGTGTGTGGGGGCCCTTGTATTATCGTGTTCCCCTCCCCAAGTTCAAATTGCTTCCTACGTCCCTGGGTAGACAAGGTGTGGGGGATACCCTAGTTTATCTTCATCCCCGGGAAATACAACCGGGGTGGTCGGATATCATGGATCACCGACATAGATTAATCGTTTCAACACCACAAGTTACGCACGGCAATGTCAAGTTTAAATGGGAATTCGTATTATTTTAACCCTTTACCCAACGTAATGGCCAAAACCGGCCAGCGCTATTCTCAAAAACCGCCAATTAATTTTCCTTATTTTTTCATTTTTTGTCTCATAAACATAGGTTATGACCCCTCGTTGGAACGAGCTCGTTCCAATGAGGGGTCATAACCTAAGTTTTTGAGACAAAAAATGAAAAAAAATTAGTTATTCAAGATTTTTTTTACATGTGTCGTCTGCTTTTCATGTTAGGTAAAGGGTTAAAATTTTAAAATTTATGTACTAGATTCAATCTGTGGACCCACGTTACTTATTCGCACTGTAGCTTGACAGGCCTGTAACATATTTCGTTGATCTCTGAAGATCAAGAAAAAGATTTTCTGTGGGTATTTATTTATTGAAGTTTAACGACACTTTCGACAGCCAGGGTCACCTCGTGTAGCATAATTTTACGGGTGGGGAAGCGGGAGTACCGTGGAGAACCACCGGGCAACTGTCAGACTCCCCAACATACCAACTCCACACAAGCAGGGTTAGCATTGGTTGAAGACAGATGCACCATCGACGTGCAGTACGTCTTAGTACATAGCGTAATCGTACCCCCACGTGTGCCGTCGAGATTAAGTACCTGGCCAAGGACACAACGCAGTTACTCCTGGCGGGGGTGAACCGTGGACCTCTCTGTTTGAAGTTCATTGCCGTACCCACTGAGCCACCGCGCCCTCTGTGGGAGGTAATGATTTTGTTCTACCCGTCTGGAGAATGGGCGATAATGTTGTTTCAAGACAACGTGCCACCTGCTGTGATACGTAGATACCTTGTATTCAATGCAGTTATTTTTATATATTTGTGGTTGGGATATCAGTTGGAGGTTGAAGATTTTTCTGACAACAAGAAAGGCTTCACATTCAATGATTTTAAAATGCTATCGACCAGCCCTCCTTCATCTGCAGCATATTTATGTTGGTTTTGAATTAACCATCAGGCAGAAGAGTTTTGAAAACATCCATAAGAACGCCCTTTCAGTAGTGGAAGTTCCTGACAGTAACCTGGAGTTGAAAGACGAAAATGTGCATTTTTGCGGACCATCAAGTGCCATTTCTCTAACTGATATAGGCGTAATCATTTCACGAGTGATGGCCACGCCTTGTTTTATTCCTTCTTGTAAATGAAAGTGGGCTGAATGTTTTCATGGAATTAAAAGATTTCCGCTTTGTGACAGCCGAGTGTCACTCTTAACTCTTTTAACACAACGGATCGATTTTTCAGGCCGGTGTCAAAGTATTTATTTATTTATTTGACAATGCGCTCGTATACAAAATTGTACATAATTAATACAAGGGTAACAACAGTTAAAGTACATAATGCTATATTTGTGTACATTTTGTATACATTGGGTACACCGTCGGGGGAGACATAGCCAGATTGGCTGTCTACCTGCCCCCCCCCCCCCCCCCCCCCACCAATGTAAAGGAGTTAAATTGCAACATTGTGTCATTCTGTTCAAACTTTCATTTACTGAAATTTGCATTCAAGTAGGTAAAAACTATATTATGAATTGCGTTGAGGACTAGGTCTGGGCGAGTAAATAAAATGGTTCTTTCTACCTCCAGGGTGGCTATTATTCTGAATACTGAGGAATTATGTTCTTATTAGATACGACTATATAGTTTAATGTGAGCCATCGCGGAAATGAAAGAGCCGAGGTCGGACCGGCCGAAGCATATTACTAGTATTGTTATTATTAACCTGAACAGTCAGGGCAGTAGGGGTTATTGCATGTTGGGTCGTTCAAATAAGAATTTAAGAATTGGGAGACAATTTTATTCTTGAAAATATGTCTGTTATCTATTGATCTTACACTTTGATCCAGCTCATTCCACATTTTGGGGTAACTATAAATTGGGTATCTATCCAGTGTTTTTGTCCTAGTTCTTCGAACTTGTAACAGGCCAGTAGCCCTGGTCCTTCTGCCAGACGGATTATCCGCCAGACTAAAAAAATTGCTGAAACTTGGCGGAAGTGTGCCTTTCTTCCAGTCAAACACAAAAAGTAACGCGTTGAGTTTGAACAAATCCGTGACTTTTAATATTTTGTCATTGATAAACAGGGGGTCGGTGTGGCTATTGTATTTTGTATTATTTATAATACGCAATGAGCGCTTTTGCATCTTTAAGAGTCTATTTACTGATCTCGAGTAACCCCACGCATGAATTCCATACGTGAGGTGGCTTTGGATTAAGGTAAAATACAGGATTCTTAAACTATCATGGGGGAGTATTGTTTTTACTTTATTTAGGATAAAGTTAGCACGAGCTATCTTTGAACATAAATGTGATATGTGACTTTTATATGATAGATGGTCATCAATATTTAAGCCTAAAAATTTTAAAGATTTCTCTTGTTCCTTCAGTCCAACTCGCACAATATTGCAGTCATTTATTTGGAGATATTTAGTGGGGGAGCAAGTTTGTTTTGAGGTTATGTTAAATATCATATATTTGGTTTTACTAGAATTTAAAAGTAACTGATTTGCACCGCACCAATTCAGTATTTTTTTAAGTTCCTGGTTTGTGAAATCTACTAGACCGTTACTGTCTGTCATTGTTGAGGAACCGGTTGTGTCATCAGCAAACGATAGGAGGTTAAGTTTACTTGCATGGTATATATCGTTGATATATAATAAAAAAAGGATTGGACCAAGGACCGATCCTTGCGGTACCCCACATGTTATTTTGGCCAATGCAGACGTTTTCGAATTAAAAGTTACGAATTGGGATCTATTTGAAAGATAACTCTTGAACCAGAGATTACCGATTCCCCTAATACCATAATGTTCCAGCTTTTTTAATAAGATGTCATGATTTATAGTGTCAAAGGCTTTGGAGAAATCTATAAAGGTTGCTAAAGTATTGTTTTTCAAATTTTTATTATTTTCAGAGGCTATTTCTCTTAGAAGTTGCATAACGGGATGGATAGTAGAATGTTTTTGTCTAAATCCGTATTGATTGGAATTCAGAATTTGAAAATTCTCAAGATAGTTAACTAGTTGTTTAGAGATAATTTTTTCTAAGACCTTTGAAAACGTCGGGAGGATACTTATCGGTCTATAATTATTGTAGATGTGTTCATCACCTGACTTGTATATTGGGATTACTCTTGCAATTTTCATTTTATCCGGAACTATTCCGGTTGAAAGTGAACAGTTAATTATATGTGTTATTGGTGCCAATATGGTATCTATGGTCTGTTTCAAAAGGCAAGATGTTATATCTGTGAAGTCTTTGCTTGTTTTAGATTTCATTGACTTAACTGTATTTATAACTTCTGTTGGGGATGTCGGAGTAAGGTAAAAGCTATTTGGAAAATTACCTTTCATGAAGTCACTGAATGATTTTTCAGACCTTTCTATCTGTTGGCAAGCTTTTGTTCCTACGTTTACAAAAAAATTGTTGAATTCTTCCGAAATTTGACGTCCATCATACACTCGTGTATTGTTATGAAAAAAGTATGGTGAGGGGGTTGGCATACGTTTAGTTTTGTGAATGGTATCATTTAAGATTTGCCAAGTTTTACGGATATCGTTTTTACTTTCAGTTAATATTTTTTTATAATACATAGCTTTACTTTGTCTTTTCACCCTATTGAATAATTTGCAGTAATTCTTGTAATTCCGAACGTTATCGTCCATTGGAGATTTTAGTTTCTTTTTGTATAATTTCGCCTTGTTGTTTGACGCAGTAATGAGGCCTTTCGTCATCCAGGGCTGACGTTTTACAAATTTAGACTTCACTCGCACTTGTTTAATTGGAAAAGCTGTCTCATATGCCTCCATATACATATCAAGGAATGCATCGTATGCTATACTAGGGCAATTTTGGTTAAGAATTGTTGAGAAATCAGTCTGTGAGAGAATTGTTTTAAAATGATCTATACTGTTTTGATTAAAAATACGTTTCTCTACAAAGGTTGGGCAGATAGTTTTTTCGGAGGTTGTTTCCATGTAAAAAGTTCCGAAATGATCGGAGACATCTGTGATAATAATGCCAGACTTGGAATTGGTAAGGATGTTGTTTGAAAGAATATGATCTATAAGAGTAGCTGAATGATTTGTGATTCTGGTTGGTTTTGTGATACATGGTTGGAATCCCTGACTGAAAATCTGATCTAAATAGTTTTCGGTCTGTCTATGCGATTCGAATTTAAGCAAGTCAATGTTAAAATCGCCCATGATATACGCCGGCTTGTTTTCAAGGTTTATTTTGTCCGTAATGATGTTAAGATGCGTTTGAAAAAGATCAATGTCCGCTCTCGGGGGTGTATTTGGTCTGTATATAATGCCAACGATGCATTTTAATTTATTGATAAATATCTCTATAAAAAGCGATTCAATCACATGAGGTATAAAGGTCGATAAATCGTGGCGAATACTAAATTCAATGCCATCTCTAATAAACATGCCAACCCCACCGCGACCGTCATCGTCTTCAGGGCGTGAAGCTTTAATGAGTTGCTGGTAACCATCAAGGGAGAATGTCATGTTAAGCGGAATTTTGAAGATTTCTGTTAAGCCGATGACATCGAAAATATTATTTTTATCTTGCATGGTTGATATCAAATCGCAAAGTGGGTCCCAGTGAGCAGATAGACTTTGGCAGTTGATGTTGAATAATGCAAAAGATTTTGTTTTGTTTTGGCCAAGAGTGAAGAATTCACTAGGCTCATAGAACCTGCACTCCCCTCTTAGTCCCGTAATCGAAGAGGCGTCATCGTCCGTCTGATTTGTTAAGGACTCATTATATTGGTGTACGAAATCAAAATCAGAGCCGATCCGAATCTCATCTAATGTTAAATTACCCGCCATTATCTATGCGATACCCACCATGTCCTCCGTTTGAATGCTGGTGTGGATCAGCTGCCATTATCAGCACTGAATCGCAACGTCGTTTTAGATATCTCGATTCAAAAAGAAAGGATTCTTGATCAGTCTGACACAATGTATGCAATTTAAATTGAAGGGAGCAAATAAATGAAAAAGTGAAAAGTAAATAGCGCGTCGGACGCGCACAACCATGCAGATATGATATGATGACAGTGATATGATGACATAGTGTTTCGGCTGAAACAATATGCCATCATACATATCGGAGTCTTGGAGTCAACAAAAACTTGGACTCTAGGAGTCTATGAAAGCTAGCGCTACCCGAAACATTTGCATATTAAGTTGCAATTTTGCTATTGTTACGCTAGTGTTTTTTTGTTTTTTTTTTGTTTTTGTTTTTTATTCGTGTGGTTTGACAGAGGGACAATTTTCCTATTCTGTAGCTTAGGCACAGATAAATCTGTAACCCCATTACCCGATCATGTCCCATGACTCCACAACAGAGCGGGCTAATCTGGCAGCAGTAAACACTGCTTCGACAATCTATACAACGATTAAATTAGCATTAAACAATAATCAGCCCTCTACGCACCAATAATTGCAGATAACTGCACAGGTTGTTTGAAGGCAAGACTATTATTCTGATTTTAGTCCGTCAATCACATCACACGACCCCTCATCGGAACGAGTACGACAAGCCCGCTCAGTGATAGGTCATAAGCTGATGCCTGGAGTCACAAATTAATTAGCGTTACTAGGCCTCAGTGGTGATTTCCTATTTAGAAAATAATCTGGCAGCAGTGAACACTACTTCAACCACGATGTTCACAAATAACATCACAATTTATTAAAATCGTAATCATTTTTGTCACACATTTTCCGGCAAACCACACCCCGTGACCCTTCATAGGAACGGGCTCAATGAGTCTACTCCGATGAAGGGTCATAAGCTATGACACACGACCATAAATTGAAAAGCGCAACATATCTCAAGTGGTGATTATCTCTAGTTATAGTTTTTTCTATTTCTTCCAACAATTTGTAGCTTTCAGCACAATCAATCTACCAAGCGCTGATCACAGGTGGCATCATACGTCGTTAAAGCGAAAAGCCGGTGTCAAATTTTGTTTTAATCTTTTTTTTTAAATATTAAATTGAAATCTATCAATCAGTACAGTAGACTAATTGGTATTTTCAACTTGCGGTCAAAACGCACAAATTAAATATGAACTAATGTATCAATATATACTGACGGAAAAAAGAAACGCAAGTTCAGTTTGGTAGTATAATTTTTTTATCCGGAGACAAAATGTAGTAAAAATTTATGCACAGCTACCGCAGCGTTCTGTATGAAGGGTCTTTGGTTAAAATTCGGACAACCATGACGACGTGCGATGCCGCATGCTTTTAACAGATTTTTAAACAAAGCGTGTAAGTAGTATGTCATGTACCCGGACAGGGGCCAGTTGGATGACCTCGGTGGATGACCTCGGAAGTGACGTCATGTCACGTGATGTAGTGGCGCCATGTTGTGTTGTCATGGTAACCCGCGTGAGCGGCCATGTTGTGACGTCATCTCCATAGTGATACGTGGTGTGAGTGCGCATGCGCAGCGCGTGTTGTTAGGGTGATACGTGTTTCCGTCGTCCATTTTGTATACTGGAGGCCGCCATCTTGGTTTCTATGGTAGCACGTGGTTGCTATGTTACCCAATTTTTCTGCAATAGGATGGGGTATGTTCGGAGGGTATGTTCGATTGTAGAAGAGTAAATCTAATTACCACAAACAACCCGACAATCCTTCCAAATCACCAAAATCCACCCGAAATCACCGAAATTGACTTTATTTCCCCATTTTATCGGCTTAGCGGTAGTGCTATAGTACCGAGAGGGTATCGGGGGTGCATTCGACTGAAGTGGAGTAATTTTCTGGTTCGGATTTTCCCAGAATCTTCATTTAATTACCCAAATAAACCCGTCAAGTTGTATTATTTCGAATTCTTTAAGAATCCCCTTTTTTGGATCCCATGACGTGTTATTTCCCTATTAATAGTAGCACGTAGTGCTATAGGACAAATTTACCCAGAAATCCTCTGCTTCTACTTGGAACTATATTTTTATAATTCCTACGCTCTATTTTTAGTAACATCCTTAACTGCCCCCCTAACTAATTGTTAGGGTCTATATTTAGCAATTTCTTTAAATGACCCCCCTAACTACAGGATTTTAAATAATAAAATTAATGAGAATCAAGATGTTTTTACACTAACCAATCAGAGCGAAGTTAATCCACCAATCAGATTTCTGGATTCCCATTGTGTTTCTTTCCCATTACTTTCTATACTAATTTTCTAAATTTCCCAACTTTAACCTATAATCCTATAGGAAACAAACACAAACACCCATCGAGAATGAAAATATCGATGAAAAAACGTTGTGACGTCGTGACGTTTTCAAAAACGTCCGTCACGTCTAAATAAATTCCGGAGAAGAATAACGTCGCGTCATTCTGTTTCGATCCTTCGAACTGAACACATCGCTAGAGAGTTTTCTATAGCAATTTTGCCTTTGCAAAAAATTTATAAAGATGGAGTCTGAAGCTGCTTCTGCCGTTACCAGAACTGATGTTTACGCCTGTGAAGAGTGTGGAAAGACCTTTACGGACCGATGCAACCGGAATCGCCATGTGCGTACCATGCACGCCACCGGAGAGAAGAAGTCTTTCGATTGTACCAACTGCAACAAGAGTTATGCTTCCAAGCAGAAGCTGGATCAACACCTGATGAAATGTTTGGAGATATATACATGTATGGAATGCGGCCAGGAGTTTAACCAACTACTCCATTTTAATCGACACAAGAGCGTTGCCCACCGACCAGTTCCTGTACCATCTAAAAGGAAGACTGATGAACCGAAGAGAGGATCACCTAAACAACCACGGACCACGACGACCACCCATTATGATGTTGACCCAATTGAGTTTGAAAAGAATATGATGTCTGAAGAAGAGCCAGATGAGATGTTGACCGTGTACGAAGATAACTGGAGTTCTATTAGAACTCGCCACATGATGAACAGAAGAGTCCAAGACCAATATAACTACCGGATCAACGATGTGAACCTGAAGATGATGACTGATGAATTGATGACTACCATATTTCTTCCACAACAGCTAAGATTTAAAATTAATCTGAGTTTTGGTTTTATCCTGCGACACAATGAAACGAATGAACTGAAGTATTACCATCCATCACAAAACAACGCCCGGGTACTTGATGTTCCACAACTTGTATGCTGCCAAGAAGACTTTGAAGAATTCCTTGATGATGTCATGGAAGAAGATATCCTGGAATGGGCCAAGTTAAAACGACCCAACACCAAATGGCTTGTGGAGAGAGTTACCAACGTCACATTTTATGTGAATAAGCTGAAAGACCACCCAATTGGAATGGCAGATGATCTTCCTGACTACATTCTCCAGAACAAAGCAGTAAATGCTTTGGTGAAAGATAAACATCACCAGTTTACCTACGAAGACAACCTGTGCATGTTCCGCTGTTTAGCTTTATGGAGTGGTTCCACAACAGACAACCTCAACTATACAACAAATGCCATGTACAACAAGTATACAAAGAAGCCAAAGAATGAATTCCGTGGAGTAACTTTAGCCGAATTACCTGACTTGGAGAAATGTTTTGAAGTAAATATCCAAGTATATGAACTTGTCAAGAATGATGATGACCAAATTGTTGCCAAATTAGTACAAAGATCTCACAGAAAGTATGAAGATACCATGTATGTGGACGTTTACAAGAACCATTTTAGCTACATCATCGATATAGACCAATACTGCAAATCCTTTGAATGCCGCAAATGCGGCAAATTATGGCACACTGTGAAGAAATTAAATCGTCACGAAAAAACCTGTACAGATGAAGTAAATTACCAGTATGTTGGCGGTGTATACCATCCATCCCAGTCCATATTTGATCTGTTAGAAGATGAAGGTATAGAAGTACCTGAAGAGAAGAAGTTTTATCCATACCGTGCAACGTTTGATTTTGAAAGTTACTTTGTCAAATCCAGTCTACCTGCTGACAGTGATAAACTGATATGGGAAGTAGAACACCGACCATTGAGTGTGAGCATATGTAGTAATGTTCCAGAATACCAAGAACCGAAATGTTTTATTACAAATGGAAATTCTCAAGAACTTGTTGAAGAAATGATGACATACCTCACAGCTATTTCATCTCATTGCCACCAACTGATGCAGACCTATCATGCTTGGACCTTGTTTAAACTCAGACAGAAAATTGATGAAACGCTGGAAGCGGAAGCCAGAGCTATTGGAGAAGATACATCCAAGATGCACCCTTTACAAAAATTGGAGAAGAAATTTCAAGACTACCTGCAAGAGATGCCCGTCATCGGATTCAACTCTGGAAAATATGATATGAATGTAGTCAAGCGTGAACTGATGACATACCTGAAGAGACAGAATCCACTCAAGTTTGCAGTGAAGAAATCGAATAACTACATGTGCGTCTCGACAGAATCTTTCAAGTTTGTTGATATTTGCAACTACCTCGCTCCAGGATTCAGCTATGACAAGTTTTTGAAAGCATTTGGCTGCTCCGTGACGAAGGGGTTTTTACCATATGAATGGATCGACAGCTTGAACAAATTGGATCAAGACCACCTACCAGACCATGAAGCCTTCTACAGTTCTCTCAAGAAAGAAAATATATCCAATGAAGAATACCAGTACTGCCAGCATGTATGGAACGACCTGGGGATGACAACTTTCCGTGATTTTCTGATCTGGTATAATAACCGAGATGTAAAACCATTCCTTGAAGCAGTTGACAAGCAGTTTACTTTCTACCAAGAACGCCACATCGACATGTTTAAAGATGGTATCAGTGTTCCGGGCCTCACGTTGAAATACCTGTTCCAGACCATGAATGATGACACTTACTTCACATTATTTAACCAGAAGAATAAAGACCTGCATCACTTGGTGAAAGATAATATCGTTGGTGGACCTTCAATTATCTTCAACCGATACCACGAGAAAGATGTTACCCGAATCAGAGAAACAAAATATGGCAAAGAAGCAAAACCATGTGGAAGTATTATAGGCTTTGATGTGAAAGCATTATATCTTTGGTGCCTAATGCAAGAGATGCCAACGGGTTGGAGTATTAGACGTCGTGAAGAAAACCAGTTTAAACCAGAACATCCAATGAAGTATGGTAAAATGGCTGATCAATGGTTAGAGTTTTTATCCATGAGAGATGACATCCACATCAGACATCAGTTTAACGGAGCTGAAAAAATGATTGGTCGAAGACAGTTGCCTGTTGATGGTTGGTTCAAAGAGACACAGACTGTATACCAATTCCATGGATGCTTCTGGCACGGACATACCTGCATGAAAGATAAGAATGGCCTTCCTATCATCCATAATGAAGTCAGAAATAAACCGATGAAAGAACTGCTACAAGACACCCGTACCAATGGAAAGTACATCACCGATTTGGGCTATAAACTTATTGAAATCTGGGAGTGTGAGTGGAGAGAGATGACGAAGACCGATGCCACACTCAAAACCTTCCTGAAAGAGATCTTTTCAGACAAAATAGATGGTGAGATGACAGAGGAAGAAATACTGAACAAAGTGAAGTCCGGTGAACTGTTTGGTTTAGTCGAATGTGATATACATGTACCAGATCACCTGAAAGAGTACTTTGACGAGATGACACCTATCTTCAAGAATACAGATATTTCCATAGATGATATTGGTGAACACATGAAGGCCTTTGCCGAGAAGAATGGAATCATGAAGAAACCCCGTAGAAGTTTGATCGGAAGCTATGGAGCGGAAAAAATGTTGTTTGCAACCCCCTTACTGCAGTGGTACCTCCAGCATGGTATTGAAGTTGATCACGTCTATCAAGTTATCCAAAATAAACCAAGAAGATGTTTTGAAAAATTTGGAGATGAAGTATCTGAAGCAAGAAGACAAGGAGATGTTGACCCTGACAAGTCGATCGTTGCCGACACCATGAAGCTGTTGGGAAATTCTGGATATGGTAAAACCGTCACCAACAAAGAGAAGCATCGACGTGTGTGCTATTGCGACGACGAAGAAGTTACCAAAGCTGTAAATGACATGTCCTTCAGAGCCTTGAATCCATTAGATGAAACATTATATGAAGTCGAACTCAACAAGAAGGCCATCAAGTTGGATCTGCCACTTCACATCGGATTCTTTGTTTACCAGTATGCGAAACTCCGGATGCTTCAGTTCTATTATGATGTCATCGATACTTTTATCAACCGCCAAGATTTCGAATATGCTGAAATGGACACAGATTCTGCATATCTGTGTACTTCGTCACCATCCATAGATGAATTAGTGAAACCAGAGAAGAGAGTAGAATTTTACAAAGAGAATCACAAGTGGTTTCCATCAGAGTGTCGTGATTTCCACAGAGCTGATTATGTGAAAACCAAATTAGAAGGCAAAGAATGGCTGTCACCCTCATGCTGCCAAGAAAGAAAGCGTTTTGACAGGAGATCTCCAGGCTTGTTTAAGGTAGAATGGCAAGGAACTGGCATTGTTGGACTGTGTAGTAAAACATATTATTGTTTCGGTGCCACCAATAAATTCAGTTGTAAGGGAATCAGCAAACGCCACAATGATTTGACGAAAGACAGATATTTGCAAGTTTTGAAGACTCACCCAAGTGGATCTGGCATCAACCGAGGGTTTGTGATGAATGACAACACTATGTATACCTACCAGCAGAGCAGAGATGGACTGTCATATTTCTACCCAAAACGAAGAGTTTTAGAAGATGAAGTTAGCACCATACCACTAGAGATTTAAAGAAGAAACAATTGAGTGAGTGTCATATTTTTCTACAACCTGAACCAAGTCTAGCTTTTGCCTACAAAAAAAGTTCTATTTAGTTGACCAAAAAATTCCTAAAAAAACCGAAATGGTTTTTAGGTGGTCTACTCAATCATATTAGGCTCATCAAATTTTTAAAGTCCTTTATGGCATTCTCTAAAGTCCTTTATGGCAGTCCTCATAAAGTCCTATATGGCATTCTCTAAAGTCCTTTATGGCAGTTTTTCTCTAAAGTCCTTTATGGCAGTCCTCATAAAGTCCTATATGGCATTCTCTAAAGTCCTTTATGGCAGTTTTTCTCTAAAGTCCTATATGGCATTCTCTAAAGTCCTTTATGGCAGTCCTCATAAAGTCCTATATGGCAAGTTTTTTTCCAAAAGTAAAAAGTCCTACATGGCATTCTCTAAAGTCCTTTATGGCAGTCCTCATAAAGTCCTATATGGCAGTCCTCATAAAGTCCTATATGGCAAGTTTTTTCTCAAAGTAAAAATTCCTACATGGCATTCTCTAAAGTCCTTTATGGCAGTCCTCATAAAGTCCTTTATGGCAGTCCTCATAAAGTCCTATATGGCAAGTTTTTTCTCAAAGTAAAAATTCCTACATGGCATTCTCTAAAGTCCTTTATGGCAGTCCTCATAAAGTCCTGTATGGCAAGTTTTTCTCAAAGTAATAAGTCCTACATGGCAAGTTTTTCACAAAGTAAAAAGTCCTTTATGGCAGTCCTCATAAAGTCCTATATGGCAGTCTTCAAAAAAAATTCTAAATGGCAAGTCTTACAAGGCAATACATTTTTCTAGTGTAAAGATTTTTCAATTTTTTTTTATTTATTCTTATACAGAGAGATTTTTCATCATTATCATCATCATCATCATGTTCCTGATATACTTTAGGCTAACCCTATTGGAATTGGAGGATACTTCTTTACTTTCATTCAAAACTTAGTTTCATTCAAAACTTTTTAGTTCAATTTATTTTTAAAAAATGTTGATTCATGGTATCTTTTAGGTTACACCTATTGGAACCAGATGATACTTCTTTGTTCAAAATTTAGTTTCATTCAAAACTTTTTAGTTCCATTTACTTTAAAAAGTGTTGATTCATGGTATCTTTTAGGTTACACCTATTGGAACCAGATGATACTTCTTTACTTTTCAGTTTCATTCAAAACTTTTTAGTTTCATTCAAAACTTTTTAGTTCCATTTATTTTTAAAACATGTTGATTCATGGTATCTTTTAGGTTACACCTATTGGAACCAGATGATACTTCTTTACTTTTTAGTTTCATTTCATTTTTTTTTAAAGTTGATTCCTGGTGTCTTTTAGGCTACCCCTATTGTATAACCAAAGGAATAAATCATCATCATCATCATTACTGAGAAATTCTCTGTTGTGAATATTTAAAAGAAATGAGAAATTTTTATGATAGAAAAACTAAATTGCTAAGTTGGACATGTTGTTTTCGTTTTCTTTTTTGATGAACAAAAAAAATTCCCTCAAAGAGGATACGAACTGTAGGGGGTGGGAATGCACTCGAGCTATTTGACTTATCTCCGTTGGACAGAGGTTTGTAGCTTGACCTGTCCCAAGCCAGTATAAAATGCAGAGGGCTATATCCTACAGTTTAAGGATCAAGATTGCAGTTTGATTGCCAAACTGACCAATCAGATCGAAGTTAATCAACCAATCAGATTTCTGTATTCTCATTGTGTTTCTTTCCCATTGACTTCTATACTAATTTTCTAAATTTTCCAACTTTAACCTATAATCCTATAGGACACAAACACAAACCCCAACCAAGAATCAAAAACTCAATCAAAATTTGTTGAATTGGTGTGATGTTTTCAATCACGTCCGTCAAAGATATATAAGATTAGGCAAAGCATGGACTTGGCATCATTCACGATCGAACCATTGACCAGAGAAGATGTTCCGAATTGGCACCAAGCAGACTTATGCTAACGTCACCCAGTACCAGGGTGAACTGAAGATTCACCTCAGAAGATACTTTGAGGGAAAAGACCAGAAACCTTATCCTACGAAGACTGGTATTGCTCTTTAGAAGAATGGAATGCCTTGAAATCCCAAATAGAAGAAGTAGATGCAGCCATCAAAACCCAACAAACAACTTTAACTGAAGACACTAAACCTACTAACCATGAAGACTTCAAAAAAAAAAAACAAATCAAGAACCACCTTTGAAGAAGAAGAAGAAGATCACAGTGAGAATAACCCAACCACGACCATTGATCGTTGATGACATTGATAGTGAACTCAGGCAAGTTCGCTTGCAGCATGAACTTTGCTTGGTATATGCTTATTATGTCGAAGAGAACATTGACGCTGTAATGAAAGAAAAATTCTATGGATGTACAGTCGATCACCCAAGTCAGATTCAGCATAATGTATGCCTAATGATGTCTGAAGAAGAGAAGATTATAATATGTTTTAGTGACGCACTTGAAAGAGTTAACAAGAATGATGTTCATCTACTGTGGCACCATAATACTTCTGGAATGAATCCACCACCAGTACAGAAAGAATATGAAGATATGTTCGAGAAACCTCTCACAAATGAACAGAGGCGTTGTATTATGGATTTGGTGATTGAATTTATGACCATCAAGAAACCTGTTACAATTGGATTCTAATTGAAGATGCAAATAGATGTTGTAAATAGATGATTTTTTTATAAAAAAAAAGAAAAAAAAAGAAGAAAAAAAAGTATAAAATGAAGAAACAAGAAAAAAAGGTGGTAATGACGCTCAAGTTATTTGATGTTTATCTTCTTGACAAATATCAAACAAACTTAAACTGTCCCCAGCCAGTAAGTCAGAGGACCACCAATTTCAAATATTTTTTGAATGACGGTTCATATTGACCACCTCTCCAAAAGGTATAAAAGGGGAGTAGTCCCCACGTTCAGTGGGGGGCCACCTCCCCAAAAGGTATAAAAGGGAAGTAGTACCCACATAGAACAACAAAGATGGATCCTCGTTGGAAGCATCCATTCACTTGTTTATTGTGTGGTCCCACGGGTAGTGGTAAATCATCCTTTGTAAATCGGGTTATTCAAAACATTCAAAATATTATATCACCTGTCCCAAGTCACATCATTTGGTGTTATAGTGAATGGCAACCATTATACAATACTTTACCCCAAGTAGAATTCGTAGAGGGTCTCCCTCAAGAATTAAAATCTGATAGTTTAGTCATATTGGATGATCTGATGCTCGATGCAGATGTTCGAGTGTCTAGATTATTTACTAAAGGTAGTCATCACCGTAACATTAGTGTGATCTACATTGTTCAAAATTTATTCGATAAAAATAAAGTCCATAGGACTGTAGCTCTCAATAGTCATTACATGATCTTGTTTAAAAATCCTAGGGATCGTTCTCAGATCTCACACTTGGCAGCACAGATGTATCCTGGTCATTCCAAGTTTCTGAGAGAAGTTTTTGAAGATGCCACTTCGACACCATATGGTTACCTTTTAATAGATCTCAAACAAGATACTCCTGAACACATGAGATTAAGAAGTCAAATTTTTCCTGGGGAAACCCAATATGTGTACCTCCGAAAAGTATAAAAGGGGAGCAACAAGTCTGACTCGAGTCAGAAGCATGTCTGACCGTCTCAAGCGCAACATCGCTCTTCTCAAGGTTCTTATTAAATCGAAACCCACACTCGTCAAATCCATACTAAAACATGCAGACAAAGAATTGATAACTTGTTTGTGTGACTGTGCCTCGAATATACTGAAGGGAGCAGTACCTCTTACCAAAGGTCAGAGAACCAAACTCGTCCGTCAGAAACAACTAGTGAGGGCAGTGGCAAACAAAGGTACCTCTGACACAAAGAGGAGACAAATCTTGCAGGAAGGGGGATTTTTGGGGGCATTGCTACCTCCTGTACTATTGGGTGCTGTTAAAGGTATATTTGGATGATGGAATATGCAAAGAAGATGGCTTTGGTAGAACCAAGGTTATTGGAACGTCTACAAGAGACTCCAAGACAACCGAATGAACTGGCTGTTTCAACACTGGATAGAGAAATGAGAGATATTCTCGATGCCCCTTTTCTTTCGGCTGATGAAAAGATGACTCAATATAATCAAATTTTACAAAGATACTTGACATTTCAACAAAAGGTAATGGCTCCTCGACCAATTAAAGTCGAATTCGAGAAAGATAATAAAGACGAAGACATTCTCGATTCTGTACCTATGACAATGAAGAGAAAGGGAAAGTTGTTGTTGAATCGTATTAGAAGTGACCCAAATATATCTTGGAATGAGAAGGGTGAATTAATCTACAAAGATCAAACAGTGGTGGGGTCGAATGTAACAGATCTTCTAAACGATTTACTTAGAAGACGAAAATCTTTCCAACCAAAGGGATGGGAAATGTTGGCCGAAGCTTTGAGAGATAGTAACATACCCCAAGAATTAATTGGTCATAAAGAACGTTGGGATTTTATGAAACAGGCACCGATAAAGTCGGAACCAAAACAACCAAAGAAAACAGAAACGCCAAAGTGGACCGAAAAAAAGGTATAAATAGAGTTGACACTTGAACAAGGCAGTCATGGAAGCATTGTACTATGATTCTGAAGTGCCTGGTAGTTTTGGTGGTGTAGACGCTCTTCGTAGAGCGTCCAAGAAAAAAACCAAACAAGTTGTAAAATGGTTAGAGACTCAAGACACAAACACTCTTCACAAACCTGTTCGTCGTACATTTCCTAGAAGAAAAGTAATAGTTAGTGGTATAGATGCGCAATGGCAAGCTGACTTGGTAGATGTTTCAAACATAAGTAAATTCAACAAAAACATAAAATTTTTGTTGACATGTATAGATGTGTTTAGTAAATATGCTTGGGTGATACCATTACAAAACAAACTTGGTGATTCCATCGTGAAAGCTTTAAGTAAAATTTTCAAACAAGGTCGTAAACCAGAAAAATTACAAACTGATCAAGGCAAAGAATTTCTAAACAGAAAATTTCAGAATTTTCTCAAAGATCACAAAGTCGACTTTTTCACTACACAAAATGTGGAAACAAAATGTTCCATAGTAGAAAGATTCAATAGAACTTTGAAAACCAAAATGTGGAAATATGTTACCAAGAACAATACACTAACTTTTCCACTTCAAAACTTGGTGAAATCATATAATCATTCTCATCATCGCAGTATAGGTATGACCCCCATCGCCGTGAACTTTGAAAATCAAGAAGAGGTTTGGCAAAGGTTGTATGGACAACAAATAAAACACAAGACACCAAAGTACAAAGTAGGAGACAGAGTGAGAATCAATAAAGTTAAGAAAACTTTTGAGAAAGGTTATTTGCCCAATTGGACCGAAGAGTTATTCACAGTAGTAGCCATCAAGAAAGGACATCCAGTCACATACATCTTACAAGATGATAATGGAGAAATACTGAAAGGGTCATTCTACACTGAAGAGCTTCAGCGAGTTTCACATAAAACTATTTACAAAATCGAACACGTACTCAAGAAACGTGGTCGAGGTAAGAAAAGGGAATTGTTCGTAAAGTGGTTGGGATACCCAACTTCGTTCAATTCGTGGATCAAACAGAGTCAGCTCACCTATAAAAGGAAGTGAACCTCTGAAGTTTCTTCAAAATGGAAGAAGGATCGAACGGTTCTTGGCCTCTGTTTGGTAAAAGAATTCCAAGGAGCGAGATCACTTATTTTTCACAAATAATCATTTTGTATATCATCATCATTACGAGTGTCGTTAATCTCACTCTCGAAAACGCAGACAGCAAGTTGTGGACTGCTCTCCTGAGTAGTAGCATAGGATATTTGTTACCAAATCCAACCATTAAGAAAAAGTAATGTTTTATTTGACTCTACCAAGTAATAGTTCTATGAACGTGTTTCCAGAAAACACGTTGACTACGTACACCACTCAGTTATCACAACCAGTGAATCTCACGGGAGAATGGGAAGTAGGTCTGGCAGAGATTCAGTATCCAAATACTTGGTTCAATATTCGTGCAGAAGAAGCTTTCGTTACAGTGTTCTGGTCTTCGAAAAAGAATTACCGACTTACTCTCAAGGAAGGTCGTTATTCGGATCCCATTGATGTGATACGAGCTACCAATGGTGTTAAAGAATTACTCTTGCTTCGTCACGATAAGGTAGCTTTTGAACTGGATGAAGTGACTGGTAAAGTTCGTATCGCGGTACGTGATGGAGTCGTGGTCACATTGAGCCGTACTCTTCAAAATATTTTTGGATTTAATGAGTGTGTTTTTAAATCAGGAACTTACAATTCTTCCAGAGTTGCTGATGTCAACCAAGGATTTTATTCACTCTATGTGTATTGTGACTTGGTTCGTGACCAAGTCGTAGGAGATACAAGAATACCACTTCTTCGTATCGTACCCGTGCGTGGGAAATATGGGGATATCATCTCTAAAACATCTAAGAATGTGTATTATGTACCAGTAGAACGAAAAAATTTCAGTACCGTCCAGGTGTATATAAGGGGTGACACAGGAGCCATAGTATCATTCGAGTTCGGGAAAGTGACAGTAACACTTCATTTCAGAAATCGAAGATCTCTTCATTTCACATAAACATGACTTACTGTTGTAAGTCCAAATTATACGAAGAATATTACATGAAACAAGCTGGGAACGGTCTACCGGCTTTTTCTGGAGCTCAAATACAGAGAGGATATGGTTTGGGAAGTATATTGGGAGGACTGAAGAATATGGTGTTACCTTTATTGAAAACTACAGCCAGGACCGTGGGAAAACAGTTATTGGGAAAAGGAGCAGCCGTCATTGAAGGGAAAAATGTAAAAAAGGCGGCAATCAAAAGAGTCAAAGAGGCTGGTGCAGGAGCTTGGAATGAAGTGGTTGGTGGTTCAAAACCACCTGGTAGGAAAAGTATAAAAAGGCCCGCACCACGCAAAACTAGCAAATCGACAAAAAGAAGGAGAACTGTTCAGACCCAAGACCATCTCGGTGCATGATATCTCTCATTAATGAAAAATCTTGTGAGTGTGTCAACAGTGAACTCGACTTGTTTTCCATACCACCAACACAGACTAGTGTGGAACATGGGCAATGGATAGAACACAGGCCTTTGGCGACTATAGGAAACAGTGGTCCAATAGAATTCCACATTGCAGGATTAGGAGATGATTATTTGAATTTGGCACAGACATACTTGTATGTTAAAGCAACGGTTGTAGATTCCAATGGGGCCTCAATTGCACCCGATGCCAAAGTGGGCCCAGTCAATTTATGGATGCATTCCTTATTTAATCAAATCGATATCAGCTTGAATGAAAAACTGGTATCTCCTTCCAACAACACTTATCATTACAGAGCTTTCATAGAAACTTTGTTGAGTTATGGACCAGCTGCCAAGAAGTCACAACTGACTAATGCATTATGGTACAAGGATATGGCCGGACACATGGAAGATTTGACAGATGATAACCAGGGATTTCTTCTTCGAAAGAAATTTATAGAGAAAAGTAAAATCGTGGACATGACTGGAAGATTATATTTGGACATGTTTTTCCAAACTCGTTACTTGCTGAATGGAGTTAATGTTCATGTTAAAATGAATAGAGCCAAAGATGCTTTCGCATTGATGGCCGATACCGCTACATACAAGATCAAAATTCTAGATGTATCCATGTTTGTACGCAAAGAGAGACTCCAATCATTCGTGAGAATGGCTCACGAGAAAGCACTAACAAAAGCAACTGCAAAATATCCTATCGAACGTGTGGAAACAAAGGTGTTTTCAGTGCCGAAAGGAAATCTGAGCATTACACAAGAAAACTTATTTTTAGGCCAACTACCTAAACGCATCGTAGTGGGATGTATAGACAACGATGCTTTCAATGGAAACTTTTCAAAGAATCCATATAATTTCAAGAACTACAAAATCAATTACTTGGCATTGTACGTGGATGGGCAGCAGATTCCAGCCAAACCATTACAACCTAGATTCGAACAACAAGAAGTGGCGAGATGTTATGCAACTCTGTTCCAAGGAACTGGACAAATGTATGAGAATGAAGGAAACCACATCAGCCGAGAAGAGTACATAAATGGATACACCCTATTCGTATTCGTCCTGACTCCAGATCTATCACATGGACAACACTTCGATCTGGTGAAAAGAGGAACCTTGAGACTAGAAGTCCATTTCGAAAACCCATTACCAACCACAATCAACGTACTGGTGTATGCAGAATTCCAGAACATCATAGAAGTGGATAAGAATAGACAAGTAATCTTCGATTACTCAACATGAACACGTTGCAGTTAGAGAATGCACTTCGATCAGATAGTTGTTTGAAGAGAATATGTTTGGGTGTATTTTCAAGAAACAAATTACCAAGAAGATTACCAGATCTATCAGAAGATTATCAGACCAGTGGCTTTGATAGCCAATACGGATCCAGACCACAGAAAAGGAGAACATTGGGTGGCTCTCTTTGTGAGTCACCACAACGCAGAATACTTTGATTCCTATGGATTACCACCACAACACAGACCATTCGAGAATTTTCTGAAGAAGAATTCCAGATATTGGAAGTATAATACAAAACGCCTTCAAGGACCATTACCAGTGTGTGGACAATACTGTTTGTTTTACTTGAAACATCGCTGTCGCGGTGTACCGATGGAAACCATATCCAACATGTTTGCCACTGATCTAATGGATAATGATGTGTTGGTTAATGACGTCATAGAGGAAACCAGCCACTAGATGTCGCTGCATTGAAGTAAAACTATAAAAACTGGTGCACTTGGTGTTCAGCTCATTTGTGTTTCGACAGCCAAAGAAGAAGGATGTCTACTAATGTGACCGTCTTCAAACTTAACAACGATTTACAGATTCAACTGTTCAAGAACGACGTTGGGTTCCAGTTTACCACCAGAGATTGGGAACAAGTGACCAAAGCAGTGGATATTGCAAAGAAGAGAAGTCTTGAAATAGGAGAACCCAAACTAAAAAGAGAAAGAAAACCACAGAAGAATGAAGATAAAAAGGATTGAAGAATGTTCACTATTCCATGTTTGATCAGGATGGCACTGAATGATTATCAATCAAGAAACCAAGAAACAAGAAATCCAAGAGACTTTGTACAGAGAATGAGCGTTTCATTCGAAACGTATTTTCGTGATGTTCCGCCACCGGTACTGGAGCAGTTATTACGTGGAGAAGAAAAAATAAGAAAGACACCAGAACAAAGACCACCAAAACACATCAAGTATGCATTGGAGGAAAATCGTCTCAAGACATTTCAATTCATGTTACAAAGTGAAAGTGTGAAAACCCCGAATGAACTGACAAAAGCTGGATTATTTTATTTGGGGACAGGAGACAGAACTCAATGTTTTCACTGTGGTATTATTGTTCGTTTCTGGGAAACAGAAGATGATGTTATAGAAGAACACAGAAAATATTCTCCAGACTGTTATTACATTCATAATTTACCACCTGAATTCATGGACGTTGAAAAAGAAGAAATGGCCATCAGAGAAGAAGAAGAAATGGACACATCATTTCAAGAAGAAGATTCACGGAGGACAAAATGTAGTGTGTGTTTATTAGCTGAAGCCAATGTCGCTCCGCGACCATGTAACCATTTGTGCCTGTGCAAAGACTGCTGTAAACCACTCAGAAGATGTCCAATCTGCAGAAAGACTGTTTATGAATATCTGACAATCTACATACCATAAAAAGATGTATTTTTGTTGTTGAATAAAAGAAATTTAAATTTATATTTAGTGTTATTATTTTTTTAACTTTCCATCGAAGTACAAAGAAAAATCAAAATGAGGGATAGTAAATTAGACCTCGTACGACACATCTGTTGGGTAGATCCTCATATGAGTATATGGTGGAACTTAGCTTCATGGCCTTCATGTACACATATGGGTCCTACTTATAATTTTAATAATGGATTCTGGGTAAATTTGTCCTATAGCACTACGTGCTATTCTTAATAGGGAAATAACACGTCATGGGATCCAAAAAAAGGGATTCTAAAAGAATTCGAAATAATACAACTTGACGGGTTTATTTGGGTAATTAAATGAGGATTCTGGGAAAATCCGAACCAGAAAATTACTCCACTTCAGTCGAATGCACCCCCGATACCCTCTCGGTACTATAGCACTATCGCTAAGCCGATAAAATGGGGAAATAAAGTCAATTTCGGTGATTTCGGGGTGGATTTTGGTGATTTGGAAGGATTGTCGGGTTGTTTGTGGTAATTAGATTTACTCTTCTACAATCGAACATACCCTCCGAACATACCCCGTCCTATTGCAGAAAAGTTGGGTAACATAGCAACCACGTGCTACCATAGAAACCAAGATGGCGGCCTCCAGTATACAAAATGGACGACGGAAACACGTATCACCCTAACAACACGCGCTGCGCATGCGCACTCACACCACGTATCACTATGGAGATGACGTCACAACATGGCCGCTCACGCGGGTTACCATGACAACACAACATGGCGCCACTACATCACGTGACATGACGTCACTTCCGAGGTCATCCACCGAGGTCATCCAACTGGCCCCTGTCCGGGTACATGACATACTACTCGTGTATCCGGGGCACTCCAACGTGCTGTGGGCTTGAAAACCATACAAAATCGAAGTTTGCACATTTCATTTCAACTCAATCGAAAAGTCATGCCCCCCACCCCCCCCCCCCCCCCCCTCTCCAGGTGACGTGGCCTAATTATTGATGCCTTTCACAACTTATGAATTATGGATACAAACAGACTCAGAGTCAAGAAAATTGCGTTTTTTGTCTCGAATTTCAAAATTTTTCCCGGGCAGGTCCCTGCTACGTGGCTCAGATGATGCTGCGCATCCTATTCTGTATGCCCCCTAGTAGTTCAGTGATCTGAACATAGCGGCTACCCCCTCAGGGGGTAGCCGCTATGTTCATATTGGTGAACTAGCCCCTCCCCGATATTACTCTTTCTCCCCCCCCCCCCCTAACTTTGATATCCTATCTACGTGCCTGAACATTAGGCAGGAGTGTGTGTTGCATACTTTACTTATTTATACTTGCAGATCCCATTTGTTTATCAAAGACTGGCTGTAAAGTACTAACATCACGACAATGCATAGTCAGAAATGAATCGTACAACGTTACGAATTCAACCAGAAATGGTAAGGGCAGCAAAAGTTTATTACACAGAATAGATCCCAAAAAGACAACAAAATACCAACGTAAATTCATCACCGTACATGACATGCGTTTCTCTACAAACACCCTCGGCGGAACATTTACACTTGCTTGTTTCTTAATTTTTATACTGGTCATTTTGACAGATGTGAAAGCTATTTGGAACATGTTCCGTTATGGAAGCAGTTCATAATTCCCACAAGAAAGTAGTCGGCCTATTTTGTTTGAATATTCATGTTTTTGTATTTTAGTATGGTATGTACATGTAGAATGTCAATATGGCACTATTAATGTCGTTTGTCAGACTCACAAAACAAGAGGTGGGACACGCCCCGGGGCATACCCCCACGGGTTATATTACTAAACAATGGCAAGAGAAGATATAAACCCTGATACTGTGAAAGCCTTTCCCATAAAAAATCTTCATTCCAAATTTCATTGAGATATGATAACCCAAACCAGAGATACCAGGCAAACGGGCAAACAATTGGCTATTTTACGAGGCAAACAGCGAAAAATATTGCCTTTGTTTTACAGCAAAAAATCCCCCCCCCCAAGAGCAAACTGTGAAGGCCAGACACACCTGTTACTGAAGTCTAGTGACGATCGGACCATCCATATAAAAGATATAGAACAAAGACATAATGCCACATGTGGGAGAGGTGATTTGCATGTTTTTTCTTTGTTTTACTGCACAGACATGACTCATTTAAAAGCCTTTCCCATAAACAATCTCCATTCCAAATTTCATTGAAATCCAATATCCCAAAACTGAGATACGAGGTGAACAGAAAATTGGCTATTTTTAAGAGGCAAACAGCAAATTTTCAAAGTTAAAGAGGGGGATAAGTCTAGAAAGTGGTACATAAGAAATATTATTTGAGACTCATTTAAAAGCCTTTCCCACAAACAATCTTCATTCCAAATTTCATTGAGATCTGATAACCCAAACCTGAGACACACGGCAAACGGACAAAAAATATAAATTGGCCATAACTCACAGAAACAAGAGGCCCCACGGGGCCTGAAGCGCTCATCTTGTACAGAACACAATTAAAACAGAGTCCAAGAATGAGTCTACATCAAGCAAGCCATCTCCATAGGCTACACTGTCAATCCTTGAGTCCCTCAGGAGTGACAAAAATAATCTGGGCATCATGCCTTTTCTTCAGTTGATCATAAGTAAAATGTAGAGCTCCCCTATGAAGCCCCTTGATACAACCTATGTGGATTAATCTTAGTATCTCTAGAGGGTACTGTATACAAAATTTTTAATTCTTCAGCAAAATGGCCAATTCCGGCTCCCATAGAGAGCCCAAATATTAACCCAGGCTCTTGATTTGAACACAGTTAAATCTGACTTCCCTAGAGATCTTGTGTACCGAATATGAGAGCATTCTGACTGTTGGATCTGAAGAAGAGAAATTGTAAAGAAATTTCTTCGAATTGCACTAAGTTCAAATTTGGGCTACCATAGCGAGCCCAAATATTAACCTATGGATCTGATTTGAACAAATTTGAATCTGACCACCCTAGAGATGTTGCACACCAAATATAAAAGCATTCCGACTGGTGAATCTGAAGAAGATTTTGAAAGAAATTCCCTCATATTGTACTAAGTTAAATTTCATGTTCCCATATGGAACCCAAATATTAACCTAGGCACTCGAATTGAACAACCTGGAATCTGACCCCCCCCCCCCCCCCCCCCCCCCTAGAGATGTTGTATACCAAATATAAAAGCATTCCGACTGGTGGATCTGAAGAAGAAGATTTTTAAAGAAATGTCCTCATATTGCACTAAGTAAAAATTTGGGCTACCATAGTGAGCCCAAATATATACCTAGGGATCTGATTTGAACACACTTGAATCTGACCCCCATAGAGATGTTGCATACCAAATATCAAAGCATTCTGACTGATGGATCTGAAGAAGAAGATTTTTTTAAATTACCCTCCATATTGAACAAAGATAAAATTTGGTCTTCCGTAGGAAGCCCAAATATTAACCTAAGGACTTGGTTTGAACAATCTAGAATCTGACCCTCATAACAATGATGTATACCAAATATTAAAAGATTCTGACTGGTGGTTCTGAAGAAGAAGATTTTTAAAGAATATTCCCCATATTACCCTATGTTAAAACTTCGGGCTCCTGTAGAGAGCCCAAATATGAACCAATGAGCTTTATTTCAACAAACTTTTATTTGACCCCCCCCTATGAATGCTGTATACCAAATATCAAAAGATTCTGATGATTGGTTCTGGAGAAAAGATTTTTTTAAATTTTTGCAAATATGCTGACTCAGCATTTTTTCGATGCCCATTACAGAACACCCTAACATAACCGATGGCAATTTTTTTTACCATTCAATTCTACTGGTCATAAGGATACTTCATACCAAATAAAAGCTCTCTGTTCCGTGGGGTTTGGGGAATATGGGCGTTTGAAAATATTTCTATTTTTAGCTCCCAGGGTTCCCATGGGGATGCGGGAATTTTTTTTTTGCATGGGTCAAGTACTTATGACCCAATACTACCACAAACCAAATTTGGTTCATACCGGACCATTGGTTCAGAAAATAGAAATTTTGGGCGGGGCCAAAAATCTTACCCCTCCTATTACAAAGCCAAATATTACCTCACGAACTTCGTTTGAACAAACTTGATTCTACACCTCATATGGAAGCTTCATAGCAAATATCAAGTCATTGTACACACTCGTTCTTGAGAAGATTTTAAAAATATTTTGGAGCATTTTCCCCCACTCCCTCCCTATGGGGCTGGGCATGCTGAGTTGAACAAAAATGAAATGCCCCTTTGGGACCATCACTCACACAAACTTTCACTTGAATTGGCCCAGTGGCTTTGGAGGAGAAGACCAAAACATGGTGTTGACGGACGATGGACGACAGACGACGGACGACGGACGGGAAGCGATGAGATTAGCTCAGCTTGACTTTGTCAAGATGAGCTAAAAATTTTCCAACAGCAAAACAGCCGTTTCTCCTGAAAGATCTTATGAGGGTGAACATCTGTATGTAATTTCATCGAAATCGAAGCAGTGATGTCCAAGTTATAACTCGAACAGACATCGGAGGGTGGACGGACGGACATACAGATGGAGGCAGATGGACGGAGGCAATCCAGTATAACCCACTTTTTTTTTAAAAAAAAGTGGCTGTATAAAAATGGCCATGACTCCAGATGACTCACAAGAAATTTAATATGTATTTTTATTCTTGTCTCTGAGGATTGAGCTAGTTTTCCAAGTTACACAGCTGATCAGGCATCTTTAAAAGTGAGTTGTTTTTAATGCCTAGCCATTTGAATATGTTTTTTCTCCTGTCATTGCAAGGCTCTTCGATGTTGTTTTCCATGTTTGTAACATGTAATGTTTCCTCTGAAAGTATTTTTCTAGAATTTGGGCCCTTCAATCTCCAAACAGATTTGGACTGCACAAATATATTTTAATGTTTAGATAAACCACTCTGACTTTAGCAGCTATGATTTGTTGAAATGAAATATATTTCACATCAATTTTTTGGCCATATTTTTAAAATTTTGATTCATGTTGATTTAGAAATTCAGTGTGTTTCGAGTTCTTTCTAATTTCTAACTGTACCTCTCTGTAACAAGTTTTGAAAAGATGTGGAATGAACCTCTACGTCAACACACATTTCAGGGTTTAAAAGGTTCGAGAATTTATAGATTCGATACATTCAATTAAAATTGAAGTTTTTGTGTGAAATTTATTCTTTCATAACTACGATACTTGAACAATTTGTAATATAGTGGAACCCAGTTAATTGAATAGCCACTTTGCTAAAGAAAATTATTCAATTAACAGGAGTATTCAATTAACAGGGATTTTGTACTTTCCTGTATTCTACAGATAAAAGTAACATTTATTCTATTATATCTTGTTTGACAGAGCTCTATGAGCTATGTCCAACAAGATATAATAGATTAAATGCCTGTATTGGGTGTACTGAAGCCAAATAGGTCTATAAACAAAAGAAAGCTGGGTAGAGTCATTGTATTTTCTCGCCAGATTGCAAGATTTTTTATTCAATTAACAGGAGTTTACTCTTTAACCTACATTCAATTAACAGGTCAATTTTGTACTGGAGGTAAGGTAAATGGTTTTGTGTTGGGAAATTATATTCAATTAACAGGGTTATTCAGTTAAGAGATATCCAATTAAGTGGACTCTGCTGTTATAAACCAGCTTGGAAGTGTATTCATAGAATGCCAATATACTCCAAACCTAAGGGATAAATTCTTTTAATGTTTAATATATGAACATATGTATGAACAACACTTTCTCTTTATGAACGTAATTACTGTTGTCTGTGAATTCATGTTTCTCGTTGTATGTATGTATGTATGTATATCTTCAGTGTAATGAATAAAACAAATCCATTCAAATACATCATTGTTTTGTTTACTCCCAAACTGGGAAAAACCCATTTGTCTATAAGAAGTTCTGCTATTAATAGACACAGTGAACCGTAGAAGGTGTGAAAACATGACATAATCACGCATAACAACTGGGGTCCAATAGGAGACAATTAATATAGGGACTGTACATGACATGAATATTTCTCATATTGCACAAGGTTAAAATTTGGGCTCCAAAAGGGATCCCAAATATGAACCCAGGGACCTGATTTGATAAAATTTAAATCTGTCTCCCCTAGGTAGCATGTGTAAGAAATATCAAAAGATTTTGACAGGTGAATCTGAACAAAGCGATTTTTAAAGAATTTTCATCATTTTGCAATAAGTTAAAATTTGGATTCTGAAAAAGGAACCCAAATATGAGCCCAGGGACTTTATTTTAACATTTGCATCTGACCCCTATAAAGATATTGTATACCAAATATCAAAATATTCTACTTAGTGGATTGGAAGATGAAAATTTTCAAACAATATTCCTTATACTGCAGAAAGTTAAAATTTGGGCACCCATAGGGTGCTCAAATATGAACCCTGGGTCTTGATTTTAACAAATCTGAATCAGACCCCTCCTCCCTCCTTCCCTAAGGATGCTATATAGTAAACATCAATATATTTTGACTGATGGATCTGAAGAAGATTGTTAAAAGAATTTTCCACATATTGCTCCCAGGAAAGCCAATTATAAAACCTAGGGAACAGATTTGAACAAAATTGTTATTCTGATATTCCTAAGAATGTTATATATCAAATATCAAAACATTCTGATTTGTGTTTCTGGAGAAGATGATGAAAATATGTTGCACATTTTTTCGATACCACATAGCATATCGTATGACATAATTGATAGCAATTCTTTTTTGCCCACTCGATTCTACTAGTCCTAAGGATGCTTCATACCAAATCACAGTTCTCTGTTCCATGCATTTTTTTTAAATATGGGTGCTGACCTAAAAATACAGCATACCCAATATGGTTTAAATCAGCATATTGGTTCTGAAAACTGAAATATGAGACAGAGCTAAAAATTTTACCCCTCCCAAAACTGAAAATATTACGCCTCAAATTTTCCTTCAACAAACTTTAGTGTACATCTCAAAAGGCAGCTGAATACCATATTTCAAGTTATTTTTTTGATCAGATCGAGATTTTTTAAAAACTTGAGGTAATTTTCCACACCCCATCCCCATATGGGGTAGCAAGTCAATTTTCACAAAACTGAATTGCCCCTCCCCAGTTATCATTCACATGAAATGTTACTGGAATCGTGTGTTACGCCCACTTTTGTAGTAACTGTCCACTTTTGTAGTAGCTCGCCACTTTTGTAGTAGAAAACGCCCACTTTTGTGGTAGCTCACCACTTTTGTAGTAAAGTCGCCCACTTTTGTAGTAAAATGAGGTCTCCACTTTTGTAGTAACCATTGCCCACTTTTGTCATAAAAAAACAAAGTCACCACTTTTGTAGGAACTTTTTTACCACTTTTGTAGTAACATTTTCAAAAGCTGTAAGAGTTTGAAAATTTTGAACAAACCATTTCATTTCCGATGTCCACACGAAATGATCAGATTTTCATCTTCATCTTTTTATTTTAGGTTGAGCTCTCTTTGTTGAGATTACCATGACAGGAATATATTCGGTCCGTCCGTTCGTCTTTCAGCCAGTACTATGGACATATGTGGGTGGGGTGTCAGGTCGTTTTAAAAAGTTTTTGTGGGGTTTCTATTTGTGATTACATATTGTGTATTTTATATTCAAGTATGTCGTTGTGTGATAAGGCATGCCGCTCATTGAGTATGTCCGTACATTTAACCAATGCTAACCCTGCTTCATTGGAATTAGTAACTTAAACAGTTTGACAGTGACTCGTCTCTGTCCGATAGTTCTCCCCGGCTTCCTCCCCGTGACACTGTCCAGCACTCTATGACTCTGGCTGTTTAAGTGTTTAAGCAAAATTAATCAACCTTGGCATTTCCCAAGCATTACAAAAGGTTTTGACGATACTATGTTTTGGCAGTTTCATTTCAGATTCACCCTTTTTCATTCAGATGAGAAGGGTGTGAATTGGCAGGGACTTAGATCAAAGATTTTCAGTTCGACGAAACGGAACTCTCTGCCCAAAGTTTAATAGGTTAATTCTTAGTAATTTTGATAACATAACATTTCTAACAGACCGGATTCCCTGTGCTATTCTTTGATGTTGAGGTGCTGGTCCTTTGGGGGAAAATCAAAGTTGTCGACTTCTATCATGTCGAAATGGTAAAGATACGCGAAGTTGTCGATTTCTATCATTAAAAAAGACGCACCTGTAGCAAAACCATAATAATGACATTTTTGCAATTTTGTTTTTTAGTGGGCTCTTTTTTTTATAACTGAAACTGCATCTTTGTGCTTTTTTCTTGTAAAGAGAAGATTATTTTTCCCTTGTGAAGAGAAGCTTTTATTGCGATATTTAATCTGAAGACGAATATTCAATACAGGTGAGTATTACGTACATAATTATGCACACACGCTTTCAAATTAAACGTCGTTGGCACATGTAGGAAATCCTGTCGAGGAGAGACTTACATAGCGATGAGCAGGGGTGGTAGGGGAGGGGGGGGGGTAGGTCCCCAAAGTCAAAGATGAGAGCGGTTGTCACAAATTCTTAGAGAACACTTCGGCTATTATAAGGGGTTGCAGGAGACCCAACACTGACATTGACATCTGTACCATTTTCATCTTATCTTTAGGAAACAGTTTCCGTGGACCAAAACAAAGGTGAATGATCAAATATATGGAAGATTTGAATACTTTCATCTCTGTGAGTTAATTCATGAGAATTTTCCGTGATTTGTACGTTTGCTGGAAAGTTTGAGATTCCGTGGAGGTAATTTGGTTGTTTGTTACAACTACTAACCAATCAACCAATTGTTATGTTCATAATATGAATATAACAATTGGTTGATTATTTTGTAGGTCTTCCTGGACCAAATAGGCCATTTGTCCCCAGACGTCAAATATGGAGGGAATAATAATTAATGAATGAAGTAATTAATAATTATTTATAGTAGTCCGAGATAAGATGAAAATGGTACATATATGATTGACGAAGAAATGACTGTCGGAAAAGTGGCGGTGGGCACTTCCATTTGAGCGTTTCCTTGTTTCTGGCTTCCAGAGGCTCCCGGTACTTGGTTCCAGAGTAATTTAGATATAAGCGAAGCTTTGGACTCCCCTCCCCTTCCCCACATTTTCCATTACTTACATGTATACGCGGCCCAGTGTTACTTTTTCCCGAGCCAATCTAAGGGGCTGAAAACAGTTTTTTTTTTGTCTCACGTCTTGGGCCCTACACTCGAAGCCCAATACTCGCATCACTTAAAGCACCAGTTACAGAATATAAGTTAGAACCATTATCATTGTCTCTTCTTGGTTAGCATGTGGCACGAACAACAGATAAGGTACTTCAATACCTTGCTAACAAAGATCCCCATCATTTCAATTCTAAAATAAATCATTTTTCGTACGAAAAATGATTCAATGCACACAAAAATGTGTTTTTATTTATTATGAGACAAAAATAGACATACAAACTTCATTTTGAAAGAGCAATTCAATTTCTTGTTATCTGCTTGTTTTGCATTTTTCTGTCGAAACATAGCTTATAGGCTCTCATTGTAACGTGCTCGCCGAGCTCATTCCAGTTAGAGTCATAGAGTATGTTTTGAAAGCACAAAATGAAACATTTATTAATTTGGCAGAAATGTGGGGTTTTTTTTATTATTTTCCATCCCGGAACACTAAAAGGCTCAACGAGCGTTTACCAGTAAGGGATGGGAACTCAAATTCTGTGAGCGAAAAGTGAAAGTTTCAATTGTATTATTTAGCAACTGGAAAAGGCAAACAGTTCTTTCATAAACTTATAACCTTTAATGTTCCTGCGCACATGATCATGTTTCTTTCTTCAGAAGATATTGCAAAATAAGAAACAGAACACCGGCGTCTTCAGTATTCTTTGTTTTAACCAAACTGAATAAAAAGGAAGCGTATTAGTGCCACATCTAAAAAAATGAATGATACTATATGTCCTAATTTAGAGATACCGAGATAATAACTCGTGATTGAGAGATACTAAGTCATAATTAGGAAATAATAACTCCTGTTTAGGAAATAATTAGTCCTAATTAGGAGATAATATGTCCTAATTTTAGAGATAAGTCCTAATTAGGAGATATGTCATAATTAGGAGACGATACCTCCTAATTAAGAGATAAGAACTCCTAATTAGGACTTATTAACTACTAATTAGGAGATACTATGTCCTAATTAGATCTTAGTATCTCCTAATTAGCAGATAATAACTACTAATTAGGAGATAATAGTCATAATTAGGAGATACTAACTCCCAATTAAGACACAGTAAATCCTAATTAGGAGATAATTTGGTATATAATTCCCGAATCTTCCCTTCAAACACAATTTGTTGGTGCCGTTTCGGCGCGGTCCTCAATTTGTTACAGAAACACCAGCCGCCAGGCATTCGTTATAAAATTTGCTGTTTACATTTTGTACCTCTAAGATAAATGATCACCCCCACCCCACCTCAACCCATCCCCGTGAAAAGTAGTAAAAATGAAATTATATTAGAAACACCCTGTTATTTCTTTCGAAGTATAAATTTTGGCGGGGTGACTTATGACTCCAGACTGACTCCTCCTTACCTCAGTCTGACATTCTCAGAGTCGAGTTCTGACCTCGGGCAGACTTCTAACTCCAGGACCGACTTCTCCTGACCTCTCGGGCCGACAAGTGCGGGCCATTTTTTCCGGTGCGACTTCTCTGGGACCTATTTTTTCAGACCGACGTCTTCTGGAATGGGTGAAAGGGGTGGGGGTAGATCTTCTGTATTCACTCGGCCATCCTTTCATGATAGATGCGAGTAGTAACACGGGTGTCAATAAAACACGTTTGTCCCACAAAACATGTTCACAAAAACGTTCTAGAATGTGAAGGGAATTTGGAAACGTTCTGACGGCGCCGACGTTATGACGTCATAAGAGGGTCCCAATTTTAGACTCTAGTATGAATACATGCGGGAGGCCTATAGCGCGCCAGTATTGGTAATCGCTTCTATATACATAAAACTTCTCTAGGGATATGGGTATTGATGTGCGAATTAAATTCATAGAAATTGTCGAGGAGTACCTTTTAATACCTGTCACTGACGACTATGGTAATGGCTTGGGCTGTCTGGGAGACTCTGTATAGAAATCTACAGAAATAGGTGTAGGTGCATAAGTCTGGGAAAATATAAGTGGTCCGGGGGCTATTTTGTTGTGTTGGGTATGAGTATTCATAGGCGGCCTACGGCGACTGGGCAGTTCTATATAAAGAACATCAACGACAAAAGCATAAGGCCTACACCCTCGTTGCCAACCCCTTGTATTGCTTTGGGCAAGTTTGTCCCCTCTCCCCTGGAGTTGAGAAATTTGGCCGCAGTAGCCCATCTCCTTCACTTTTAGGTCCTAGGATGGCGCCAATAGTTCAAATATCTCGAGAAATTCTACTACTGTGGCAGACACAGGTATACACAGGAGGTCTTCGGCGAGTCAAGATTGGTACAGACAACTCTATACATAGGGCATTAAAAACAAAGACCCCATTCCACTGGCCGCTCCCCCTGTAAAAAGCAATTACTCGTATACCTATGATCCTATTTTACCTACTTTGACTTCGTTGCCCGTCGTATGGGTTCACTGCAGTACCCTATTTCCATTTGTAGCCCAAAGGTTTGTATTATAGTACGAGGTAATGTTTTTAGATCCCGTTTCCTTAACTTTGACACCCAAAATGCGTTTGTGAAAGCTATGAAAATGGGCGCGATGCTTTCATTTTCATAACCCCCCCCCTCCCCCCCCCCCCCCCCCCCCCCCATTTTGAGACGTATGGAAAATAGAACATAGCGCTAATTTTCTTCGGTCTCATGGACTCAATTGCGGACACCAAAAAGCCTGACGCTTATAAATCCCTCGCTAAAAGGAGGTGCTAAAATTGGGACATATAGACACAAATAGTTGAAATGGGGCGCTGGGACACCAAAATAGCGAAATGAGTCAAAGAATAGTATGAAAAAGAGAACATTGTGCGCACATCCTAATAGCTTCCACAGACTCATTTTGGGCCGCCAGGGGCCTGCCTGATGTTTAGCAATGGGGTACTAACATAGAGCGTTGGAATTGGGGTTACTGAGAACAGTGACTGGATAAATACCCAAAATTAGAAATTTTGCAGCAATTCAAATGCTAGAAAAAAAGACAAATCGTCTTTTTGACTCATTTGAGAGGGAGGGGCAGTGATATTATTTGCATTGGCACGTTATCACTTGGTTATAGTACCGCCAAATTAAACATTATTATACAGGAAACTTGGAAATAGTGGCTCTTCATCAAAAAAGAGCCGGGGGGGGGGGGGGGGTGAAAGGGGATTATTTGTATTTGTGTCTCTTATGGGTTTATTATACTACCATTGAATTAAGCAGTACTATATACGGTACTCCTGTATTTGACAAACAATTATATCTTGTTTAGCAACCATGTTCAGTCTAAAAGTTATCAAATGAGAGAAAGGGGAGGTAGGTTCTTCTTTGACAAAGTACGGAAAAATAACCAATTTTAATGGGACGGGGCCTGAAAACATTCGCCTGTACTAGTACCGACCTTTAGGCCACAATGTGAAATGCGGTTACCACGGAGACCAATATTGCGGACATCATTTCATCAAAGTAAGGAAAATAAGGCGAGGTCGGGCTTTTTATGACACTACTACACTACCGTAACGTACTCTTATGTACTTGAATTGTGTCTAGTACATACCCCCTGTACTAAACTGGGGTGTAGGTAGCAAAGCGACTTCGTGATGTCAATAGGGAATTCAAACCATTACTACGGTCAGCCCTAAAAAAGCTGTATCTTAAAACCCCTATTCTAATAAAAGATGTCGGCCTGAAGAAGTTGGTCCGGGGAACCGGAGAAATCGATTTCAAAGAAGTCGCCCGCAAAAGTCGGCCTTGCGAGGTGAGGAGAAGTTGATACTGGCGTGAGATGTCTGTCCTGAGGTCAGGAGGAGTCGGCTCTGGTGTTTGAAGTCAGCCCGGAGTAATGAGAATTCGCCTAGCCAATGTTTGTACAGCGAAAGATAGAATGGAAACAGAGCGCTTCCAATATGATTTTATTTTAGCTATTTTTAGGGAAGGGATAATTTATTTCAGAGGTACAAATGTAACCGGCAAGTTTCATATAGAATGCCTGGCGGCTGGTATTAAGGTAACAAACAGAGGACAGCGCCGACAGGACACCAACAAACTGTGTTTAAGGAGAAGTTCAGGGACTAACATATCCCATTATTTCCTAATTAGGAGATACTATGTCCTAATTATGAGTTATTGTCTCCTAATTAGGGCTATTATCCCCTAATAAGAACTTATTTTCTCCTAGTTAGGGCTTATTGTCTCCTAAATAGGAGATACTTGGTCCTAATTAGAAGTATTGCCCCCTAATTAGGACATAATTACTCTTCAGTAGAAGTCATTATCTCCCAATTTAGAGATCATATGTCCTAACTAGGAGTTATTATTTCTTAATTAGGACTTAGTAACGCCTAATCATGAGTTATTATCTGCCAATTTGGACTTAGTATCAGGCATTTTTTTGTTATATGTGGCACATGTTTGCTTCCATACAATCCAACTGAACTCAATCCAGCCCGGGCAAAGTCGGGCACTCCATGTAGTATATCTATCTATATATATTTTTTATACACTTCATCAAATATTTTATATAACTTCGTCAATTTGCCGTCATGCTCGGAAGTTTACTTCCTTCTAAGCTGCTTTTTTTAATAAGAATTAGTCAAAAATGAAAGCCGCTTAGAAGGAAGTAAACTTCCGAGCATGACGGCAAATTGACGAAGTTATATTTTATATATATATATTTACTAGCTGGGGTCCTCCTTCGTCCGAGAACGAATTAAATAGGCAGGTGTGTTGAACATGCGCATCTTGAGTGCCCCAGAAGACTACCTGATGAAAATTATACGTAATGCAACGTTTCGTCCAAACTGCAGAGTAGTTTCCTTGATCGTCACTGCGCATGCACAAAGACGGGAACACACCTCACACCCGACGATGGCAAAGCACTACCCGATGGACCCTACATACAAATCCTAAGTTTCGTCCGGATCGGACCAGTAGTTTCCGAGAACGTCACTGCCCATGCGCGAAGATGCCTCCTCCTCCCCGGTCCGATGGGTGAAAAACCTTCCCGGGGCCGAACTACATTCGCACGCCAAGTTTCGTTCCGATCGGCCGAGTCGTTTTTGAGTCTATAGCGAACAGACAGACAGACAGGCAGACAGACAGACAGACACACAGACAGACACACATACAGACAGGCACGCACGCACGCACGCACGCACACACACACACACCTACACACCTACACACACACACACACACACAAGCTCAAATATATAGCAGACTAGACGGGTTGCCCGACTTCGTCCGGGCTACAAAGATCGTCACTGCGCATGCGCGAAGACGGGCACCCACCCCACAACCAACGATGGCAAATCACTACTGATGGTCCCTATATACAAATCCCAACTTTTGTCCCGATCGGCCCAGTAGTTTCCGAGATCGCTACTGCGCATGCGCGAAGACGCCCCCCACTTTCCACCCAGGTCCGATGGGTGGAAAGACTCTCCGGGACAGAACTACATACGCATGCCAAGTTTCGTCCCGATCGGCCCAGCCGTTTACGAGTCTATAGCGAACAGACAGACACACACACAAACGAACTCAAATACATAGTAGACTGGCTCGGTGCCCGACTTCGTCCGGGCTTTTGTCAATGTGCATGCGCAAAGATTGTCTCCCTCCCCTGCAAATCTTTACCCGATTGACCACACACACACCCGGCGATGGCGAATGAGTTTTTGTCACTGCGCATGCGCAAAGATTAGCTCCCACCCCCATACCCTATAATGGCAAATGTTTACCCGATGGACCATACATACAAATCCCAGGTTTCGTCCCGATCGGCAAAATAGTTTCAGAGATCGTCACTGCGCATGCGCAAAAACGGCCCCACCCCATATCTGACGGGGGAAAATCACTACCCGATGGACCCTACATACAAATCCCAACTTTCGTCCCGATCGGGTCAGTAGTTTCCGAGATCGCCATTGCGCATGCGCGAAGACGTGCCCACACCCCGATTTCGAATAGCCCCCAAACCTTCCCGGATCCGAACCACACACCCGTGCCAAATTTCGTCTCGATCGGCCCCGCCGTTTTCGAGTCTATAGAGAACAAACAAACAGACCAACAAGCAAACAGACAGACAAGATTACTCAAATATATATATAGATTAGCTGGGTGCCCGACTTCGTTCCGGCTTTTGTGCCCGCGCATGCACAAAGATTGGTTTCCACCCCATAGCCGACGTTGACGAAGGACCGTAAATATAAACCCAAGTTTTGTCCCGATCGGCCCAGTAGTTTCCAAGATAGTCTCAGCGCATGCGTGAAGACGGGCCCCACCCCACATCTGAGTAGCCTAAAACCTCCCCGGACCCAAACTACACACCCATGACAAATTTCGTCCCGATCGGCCCAGCCGTTTTTGAGTCTATGGAGAACAAACAAACAGGCAAACAAACAGACAAGAATTCTCAAATATATATATAGACTAGCTGGGTGTCCGACTTCGTCCGGGCTTTTGTCACTGCGCATGCGCAAATATTGGCTCCCAAATCAGTACCCGATTGACCGTACATACAAATCCCAGGTTCCGTCCCGATCGGCCCAGTAGTTTTTGAGATCGTTACTGCGCATGCGCGAAGATGGACACCCACCCCATACCCGCTGATGGCAAATGACTAAACGATGGACCCTACATACAAATCTCAGGTTTCGTCCCGATCGGCTAAGTAATTTCCGAAATCGTTACTGCACATGCGCGAAGACGGGCCCTCACCTCACGTCCGAGTAGCCTAAAACCTTCCCTGGCCCAAACCATACAACCATGCCGAATTTCGTCCCGATCGGCCCAGCCGTTTTTGAGTCTATAAAGAACAAACAAACAAACAAACAAACAAACAAACAAACAAAGAAACAAACAAGATTACTCAAATATATATATGGACTAGTTGGGGTGCCCACTTCGTCCGGGCTACAGGGATAGTCGCTGCGCATGCGCACAGATTGGCTAACACGCCATAGCCGACGGTGGCAAAACACTACCTGGTGGAACGTCATACAAATCCCAGGTTTCGTCCCGATCGGACCTGTAGTTTCCGAAATCGTCACTGCGCATGCACGAAGACTGCCCCCTTATAAACATTCGACGGCGGCAAATCACTACCCGATATTCCCTACATACAAAGCCCAAGTTTCGTCCCGATAGGCCCAGTAGTTTCCGAGATTGTTACTGCGCATGCGCGAAGACGGTTCTCCTCCCCCCACCCCCGGTAGAAGGGGTGGAAAACCTTCCCAGGACCGAACTACATACGCATGCCAAGTTTCGACCTGATCGGCCCAGTCGTTTTCGAGTATATAGCGAACACAGACAAACAGACAGACAGACAGACAGACAGACAGACAGACCCGGGCTTTTGTCACTGCGCATCTGCGCATGCACAAAGATTGGCTCCCATCCATTGCCGAAAGACCGTACATACAAATGCCAGTTTTCGTCCCGATCGGTCCAGTAGTTTCCGAGATGGTCACTGTGCATGCGCGAAGCCGGGCACCACCCCATACCCGACAATTGCAAATAATTACACGATGGACCCTACATACAAATCCAAGGTTTCGTCCCGATCGGCCAGTAGTTTCCGAGATCGTCACTGCGCATGAGCGAAGACGGGCCCTCACCCGACGTCCGAGTAGTGTAAAACCTTCCCGGGCCCGAACCACACACCCATGCCAAATTTCTTCCCAGATCAACCCGGACTTTTTCGAGTCTATACCTACAGACAGACAAATAGACAAGCAAGATTACTCAAATATATAGATAGACTAGATGGGGCCCCGAAATTGTCACTGCGCATGCGCAAAGATTGGGTCCCACTCCTGCAAATCATTACCCGATTGACCGTACACACACCCGACGATGGCGAATGAGTTTTTGTCACTGCGCATGTGCAAAGATTAGCTCCCACCCCCCATACCCTATAATGGCAAATGATTACCCGATGGACTATACATACAAATCCCAGGTTTTGTCCCGATCGCAAAAGTAGTTCAGAGATTGTCACTGCACATGCGCGAAGGCGGGCCCCTGGGTCCGATGGGTGGAAAAGCTTCCCGGGACCGGAATATATACGCCTGCCAAGTTCCGTCCCAATCAACCCATTCGATTTCGAGTCTATAGCGAACACACAGGCAGACAGACAAATATGTGAAGACGGACCCCCACCCCAGGTCCAATGGGTGGAAACCTTCCCAGGACCAAACTACAGGTGCATGCCATGTTTCGTCCCGATATGTCCAGACGTTTTCGAGTCTATAGCAAACCCACAGACAGACACACACACAGACAAATAAACTCAAATGTTTAATAGACTAGCTCGAGGCCCTAATCCGTACAGGAATGATTTACATGGACAGCTGAGCCGAGCATGAGCAATTTGAGTGGCCCAAGACACTGCCGGATGGAACTTACATACAAATCTCAGGTTTTAAGCCAATCGGCACAGTAGTTTTCTTGATTGTCACTGCGCATGCGCTAAGATGGCCCCACCCACATGTCCGAATAGATTAAAACCTTCCCGGGTTGTGGTGGGGGCCATCTTCGCGCATGCACAGTATTAATCGCGAAAACTACTGGGCCGATGGTTAATTATTTGCCACCGTCGGGTATGTGGTCGGGTTCTGTCTTCGCGCATGCGCAGTAACGATCTCGGAAACTACTGGGCTGATCAGGACAAAACTTGGGATTTGTATGTATAGTCTATCGGGTAGTGATTTGCCACCATCGGCTCTGGAGTGGGGGACCTATCCTCGCGTATGCGCTATGACGATCTCGGTAACTACTGGCCCGATTTGAGCGAAACCTGGGATTTGTATGTCGGGAATTAACTGGCCTCTGTCGGCTATGAGGTGACAGCCTATCTTTGTGCATGCGCAGTGACGATGTCGGAAACTACAAATCCGATTGGGACGAAACCTAGAATTTGTATGTACGTTCCACTGGGTAGTGATTTGCCACCGTCGGCTTGGCGTGTTAGCCAACCTTTGCGCATGCGCAGTGACGATCTCTGTAGCCCGGACGAAGTCGGGCACCTCAGCTAGTCTACTATATATTTGAAATTTTTTTGTTTGCGTGCGTGCGTAGTTCGATCCTGGAAAGGTTTTCCATCCATCGGACCTTGGGTGGGGGTCCGTCTTCGCGCATGCGCAGTAACGATCTTGGAAACTACTGGGGCAATTAGGCCGAAACTTGGGATTTGTATGTAGGGCCATCAGGTAGTGATTTCAGAAAAAAAACTTTGTTTTATAATAGAGAAAGCCGTCTGAATTTAAAGACACTTCAACAGCAGAATCGTTCAGTGTCGATAAAAGCTCTACAAGCGGGGGAAACCGGAGTCCCCCAAGCCTCTCTTCCCATCCCCACCCTCACAGACAACGTCGTGGTGAGCACGGACGAGCAGCTATCAGCTCTCCAACATCAAGACGTACACAATCGACGTGCAGTGCGCCTTAATGCACGGTGTCATTGTGACCCACATGAGGAAGCGAGTTCAGACAGCTAGCGATGCGTACTAACAATGTGTATTCCTTTGTCGACATTTGTGTAAGGAACGGGAAAATGATAAATTCGAAGATTTTAATAGTTTTTAAATGTGCTTAAAGAGTAGATAAAACCGTATTCTAAAATCGCAAGCCTCAAGATCCCCCCCCCCCCCCCCCTATTTACAGAAGCCATAACAAGATGCATAAGAGTTGCACCTAAAATATCCGCACAAGCAATATTTATAGTATAATGCAATATTCAAGTATTCATGCATACTTGCAGACTGACTGGGAGGAATATACCGATTGAAAATGCGTTTTATAGAATGGATATGTGCGGTCAGCTGCAACCGGACTGAAGGCGTCAAACGCTGACCACTTACCCAACATAAAGACGAAAAAGTCCTGAACATTGACCACATTAAGCCTAAAATAGCCTTAAATATCCCCAAAATTTCTCGCAGACCTATAGAAATTTGGATATTATCAGAATCGGCTTTTGGGGTTCTAATGATATCCAAATGTGTATACAATTTGTAGTTTCATTGAAAATAGGTGGAACTTATATTGGAAAAAATACGAAATTTAACAATCTCAATAAGTGCCGTGTTAGGTAAAGGATTAAAGTGCCAAATTTGTTTGCATGGATTTCCCAAAGCAACTGGTCAATATAAGTTTGGGTCGAATTATACAAAGTTCCATCAGTGAGAAAGGGCAAATTCTATGATTTAACTCTGATCATATCGCGCGAATAATTTCAGCCTTTGAAAACTGGGAAATATTTTACTAGAAAAGTGGTAAAAACGTTACTACAAAAGTGGTGACTTTGTTTTTTTATGACAAAAGTGGGCGACGGTTACTACAAAAGTGGAGACCTCATTTTACTACAAAAGTGGGCGACGTTACTACAAAAGTGGTGATCTACCATAAAAGTGGGCGTTTTCTACTACAAAAGTGGTAAGCTACCACAAAAGTGGTAATTACTACAAAAGTGGGCGTCACAATCGTGAGAAGACGCAAACACCACCTTTACGACGGACGAAGAGTGATCAATACAGCTCACCATGATGTTCAGTCAGGTGAGCTAAAAAAAAGTGTAATGGACTAAACATAACATAAATAAAAGTGTAATAAAGTGGAAGCCTGGTCCCTGTTATTGAAAAGCCACCTTATCAATGGAAATTATTCAGTTAACAGCAGTATTTAATCAACAGGGATTTGATTGCTTTCCTGTACTCTAGAAACAAACTGAGCATTTATTCGATATTTGACAGGGATCATGGAGCCCTGGCAAACAAAATATAATAGATTAAATGCCTGTATTGGATGTACTGAAGCCAAACAGGTCTATAAACAAGGGAAATTTGGTGATTGTTATGGTAATTTCTCACCATATTGAAAAAACTTTATTCAATTATCAGGAGTTTACTTTGTGACCTATATTCAATGAACAGGTCAAATTTGTTCTGCAGGAATGGTAAATGGTTTTGTTTGGAAGTTATATTCAACTAGAAACTGTTATAGCACACTAAAACATATGTCTCCCCTTCCTTTCTATTTAATGCACTGCAAATTATATATACATGAATAATATTGACAAAGCATATCAAATATCCAAGGTCTAGGTCAAAAGACAGACAACAAGTATGTCCCAACTTCCCCTTTGGGGAGCGGGGTTGTAAATATCTATGATCTAGCTCAACATCCACATGTCAAAAAAAACCAAATTCTGGTCTGGACAATTACCCCCTATTTAAAGTACATAATTTGACCTTGAGGTCAAGGTCACATGCAGGTCATGATGACATGTGGTCTCATTGTGATACATCCACATGTCAATCATCTAAGTCCTAGGTCAAAAAACAAAAAAGTTCTGATCTGGACAATTATTCCCTATTTGAAGTACATAAATTTGACCTTGAGGTCAGAGGTCAAGGTCACATGCAGTTCATCAAGGTAGCGGACATGCGGTTTCATGTTGACACATCCACATGTCCAAAAAAAAAATCTGGTTTGGACAATTACTCCCTATTTAAGGTACATAAATTTGACCTTGAGGTCAAGGTCACATGAAGGTCATGAGTACATGGGATATGCGGTCTAAGTGCGATACATCCACATGTCAAATATCTAAGTCTTAGGTCAAAAAACAAATAAGTTCTGGTCTGGATAATTATTCCCTATTTGAAGTACATAAATTTGACCTTAAGGTCAGAGGTCAAGGTCCCATGAAGGTCATCGAGGTAGACGACATGCGGTATCATGGTGACATATCCACATGTCAAATAACCAAGTCCTAGGTCAAAAAACAAAGAAATTCTGGTCTGGACAGTTACTCCCTATTTGAAGTACATAAATTTGACCTTGAGGTCAAGGTCACATGAAGATCACAATGGTATGCGACACCGGCTCATGGTGATACATCCACATGCTGAATATCTAAGGCCTGGCTCAAAAGACAAACAAGTTTTGGTCTGGACAAAGTTTCCTTTTAAAAAGCACAAATCTGACCTTCAGATCAAAGGTCACATGAAGGTCACAATGGTACGCTACACACTGGCTCATGGTGATACATCCACATGCCAAATATCTAAAGCCTGACTCGAAATACAAAAAAAGTTCTGTTGCAGACAGTTTCCCTTAAAAAAGTGCATAAATCTGACCTTCAGGTCAAAGGTCAAGGTACTATGGTACACTGCACACCGGTTCATGGTGATACATCCACATGCCAAGTATCTAAGGTGTAGGTCAAAAGACAAAAAAGTTATGGCCCGGACAAAGTTTGTGTGATGTTTCCCTTAAAAAAACACATAAATCTGACCTTCAGGTCAAAGGTCAAGGTCACATGAAGGTCACTGTGGTACACTGCACACCGGCTCATGGTGATACATCCACAGGCCAAGTATCTAAGGTGTAGGTCAAAAGACAAAAAAGTTATGACCCGGACAAAGTTTGTATGAGAAGGAGAAGAAGAAGAAGAATATGCACTAAAAACAATATGTCTCCCTTCTGGGAAGGAGAGACATAATTAACAGGGTTATTCAAATAGGCAATAGCCAATTAAGTGGACACCACTGTACTAAAATCTGATATTTACTGTTCAAGTTACCAATATTCATTAAAATTTCCAACAAATCACTATGGTTTCAAACTTGTCCAAGACAATGTTAATATAAATTAGCATTCCAAAGGTTAGTGGAATCTGATGATTTCTTTTCAACTAACCACATAAAGAAGAAAAAATTTGGCACAGCCAACAGGTGCTCCCTGAAATGCAAATTAATGCAAGCACCATACCGATTTTTTCAAATGCAGAACTGTGAAATGGTTTAACCCTTTACCCAACGAATCGGCCATATCTGCCCATGTTATCTGCAAATTCAGCAGCTGAAAATTTTTTATTTTTCAAAAAATTTCAACAAAACCATATCATGTGACCTCTCTTTTTGCAACTTTTCAAGGGTCATAACTGTGAAACAGTACATGCCACAACGGTGAAAATTGAACTTGACCTGCATTTCACAGTAGGTAGTACTAATACAAAATTATAAGGTCGTACATCAAAGCAAACTAGAGTTACCATTGATTTTACCATTTTGCAACTTTACAAGGGGGCATAACTCTGGAACAGTATATGTCATAATGGTGAAAATTGACCTTGACCTGCATTTCATGGCAGGCTGTACTGGTGCAAAATTATAAGGTCGTACATCAAAGCAAACTAGAGTTATCATCCAGAAACCATTGATTTTACCATTTTGCAACTTTTCAAGGGGGCATAACTCTGGAATGGTACATGCCATAATGATAAAAATTGAACTTGACCTGCATTTCATGGTAGGTAGTACTGGTGCAAAACCATAAGGTCGTACATCAAAGCAAACTTGAGTTATCATCTGGAAACCATTGATTTGACCATTTTGCAACTTTTCAAGGGGGCATAACTCTGGAATGGTAAATGTCATAATGGTGAAAATTGAACTTGACCTGCATTTCATGGTAGGTAGTACTGGTGCAAAACCATAAGGTCGTACATCAAAGCAAACTTGAGTTATCACCTGGAAACCATTGATTTGACCATTTTGCAACTTTTCAAGGGGGCATAACTCTAGAATGGTAAATGTCATAATGATGAAAATTGAACTTGACCTGCATTTCATGGCAGGTAGTAATGTAGCAAAATTATAAGGTCATACATTTAAGCAAACTGGAGTTATCATTTGGAAACCAATTGTTTCAGATGGATGGACAGGACAGATGGACAAAGCAATGACTATAAAAATAACATTAAATGGAATACACAAAGGGCATTAACTCTCCCATTTTTTGACAAATCACCCTGATTTTCAAATTTTTCAAGACAAAAAATATTTTTAAAATCTGTTTACTTTGAAGTAATCACAAAAACATTGTTTTATTGGGGTTTAACCCTTTACCCAACAAATCGGCCAAATCTGCGCACGTACTATGCAAATTCAGCAGCTGAAAAAGTATTATTTTAAAAAAAATTTCAACAAACCCATATCATGTGACCCCTCTTTGGAACGAGCTCATTAAACTAGCAAATTAAATAAAATATATATAACAGAGGTTAAGCCTAAGTTCAAAAGTTATGTGTGGCTAAATAGAGCCTGCAGAGCTGAACTAGTTTTGAACTGGTCATCTGTGCTAGCTGCATCCCCATCAGGGGAAGAATGCAACAATTTCCCAAAAGAACACAACAGTTCGAAACTAGTTTGGCCCATCAGGGGATGCAGCCGCCACTCATGGCTGCATCTATCACATGACCTCAGGATGACCCGGTCATGCCCTTAGCTGACCGGGCCATGACACCCCTCTAATAGGGTACAAGAGGGAACGAGCAACAGTAACCTCTGGCTTTCATGCCACTGAAGAAGAACGCAACAGTTCAAAACTAGTTTGGCTCAGCAAGCCCGACTTAGCCACACATAACCTTTGAACTTAGGCTTAACCTCCGTTAATATTTTATTTAAATAGTTCAGAATCTGAATGCAGTTGTCAGTATCAGTACAGGTAGGTCTGTGACTGACAGTCATGGATACTGATGATTACATACAGATTTCTGAACTATTTAACAAAAAATTGTTGAACAAATTCGATTGGAAATATTAACTGAATGACTTTTTGTTGTGTTTTCATACAAGATCTTTTAACACAGTTCTCGTGAGTACTGTATTCAAATAGCTTGCATGAAAATACAAGATAAATATGTGTGTACATGATGTACAGTGAGTAGAAATAACAAGTTCCTTTCTTCAGTTAATCATAATGTAAAAAGTGGAGCTCCCCTATGGAGTCCCTTGATATACAACCTATGTGGATTAATCTTAGTTACACAACTCTAGAGGGTACTTACTAAACAATTTCTTATTCTTCAACTACATGGTTCCTTATAAAATTAACTTTAAATTATGTTTCTATTTTTTAGCACACTTTGAGTCCCACGATAGCTAGGGTTAATTTGATCAAAGGTCAATGACAAAACAAAAAAGCAAACTCATGTTTATAACAATTCTTTTAATAAATAGCCTAATGCTGAAATTTACAGTCTGCAGTGAGTATATTAAAGTATTATTTCAAATTTTGAACACACTCTCGAAAATTGAAATATTACTGATGATAAATATTAAGTGGTATGATGGGAGTGACATTCAACATTTCTTTGATTATTAATTATTAACATATTGATTTTGGCATCGATAATATGATACAATATCAGTAATTTATGGTATACCTGTACTTTCAAAACGATACCGGTATTGGCTTGGTAGCATTTTAACAAGAGGTCCCACAAGGCCTGAAGCGATCACCTTGAACAGAACCTGGTATAAACCAAGTCCATGAAAGAATCTACATTGAGCAATCAAACAGCATAGGATCCATTGTCAATCCTTGAGCCCCTCAGTAGGGACTAAAATAGTCCAAACATCATGCCTTTTCTTCAGTTAATCATAATGTAAAAAGTGGAGCTCCTCTATGGAGTCCCTTGAGACACAACAATATGTGGATTAATCTTAGTTACACACCTCTAGAGGGTCTTAACCCTTTACCCAACGAATCACCCGCATCCGCCTTCATAATATGCAAATTCAGCAGCTGAAAAAAAAAAAACAATTCGAAAAATTTCAACAAAACCATATCATGTGGCCTCTCTTTGGAACGAGCTCATCGAGCTCGTTCCAAATAGGGGTCACATGATATGGTTTTGTTGAAATGTTTTGAAAAAATTTAAAAAATGATATTTAAAATAATAAATTTTGAAATCGTCTGCGTTGTGTAAAGGTTAATAAAAAGTTTCTAATTCTTCAGATACAGATTGGAATTATGTTTCTATTTTTTAGCACACATTGAGTCCCACAATAGCTAGGGTTAATTTTTTTTTCATATAAATCAAATATCTGTTTCCCACTTATGCTACATGTTAAACTTTGTTAAAATCGGACTAAGAGTTCTGAATAGTGAACTAGAGATGTTGTATACCAAAGATGAAAGAATTCTAATTGGTGGATTTGAAGAAGATTTTTAAAAGAAATTTTCTTATACTGCACTAAATCAAAATTTCGAGATGTTGTATACCAAATATGAAAGCATTCTGACTGGTGGATCCTTAAAGATTTTTAAAGATTATCACCAGGATTGCACTAAGTTAAAATTCGGGATCCCATGGGGAGCCCAAATCTTAACCCATGTACTCGAGTTGAAGAAACCTGAATGAAATCCCCCCCTAGAGATGTTGTATAATATTAAAGGATTCTGACTGGTGAATCTGAAGAAGATTTTTAAAGAAATTTCCTCATATTGCACTAAATCAAAATTTGTGCTCTCGTAGGAAGCCTAAATATCAATCCGGGCACTCAAATTGAACAAACTGGAATTTCAACCCCCTAGAGATGTTGTATACTAAATATGAAATGATTGTGGTCTGTGTATCTGAAGAAGAATAAGATTTTTAAAAGACAGGATTGCACTAAGTTAAAATTCAGGCTCACATCTTAACCCACGCACTTGAGTTGAAGAAACTAAATATGAAAGGATTCTGCCTGGTGAATATGAAGATGATTTTTGAAGAAATTCCCTCATATTGCACCAAGTTAAAAATATTAACCCTGGATCTTGATTTGAACAAACATGAATATGATCCCTCCAGAGATATTGGATACCAAATATGAAACCATTCGGATTGGTGGATCTGGAGAAGGTTTATAAATAAATTCCCTCGTATTGCACCAAGTTAAAAATATTAACCCTGGCTCTTGATTTGAACAAACTTGAACATGATCCCCCTAGAGATGTTGGATTCCAAATATGAAACCATTCGGATTGGTGAATCTGGAGAAGATTTTTAAAGAAATTTCCTCATGTTGCACTAACTTTAAATTTGGGCTACCATAGGGAGCTCAAATGTGAGTCCAGGGCCCCAATTTGAACAAACTTGAATTTGACCCCCCACTAGAGATGTTGTATACCAAATATGAAAGGATTCTGACTGGTGGATCTGAAGAAGGTTTTTAAAGAAATATCCTCATATTGCACCAAGTTAATTCAGGCTACCATAAGGAGCTCAAATATGAGCCCAGGGGCCTGATTTGAACAAACTTGAATTTGATCCCTCTAATGATGTTGTGTACCAAATAAGAAAGGATTCTGACTGGTGGATCTGAAAAAGATTGTTAAAGAACATTCCTCATATTGCACTAAGTTAAAATTCGTGCTAATGTATTGAGCCCAAATAGAAACCCAGGCACTCGAATTAAACAAACTGAAATCCGATCCCCCTAGAGATGTTGTACACCAAATATGAAACCATTCAGATTGGGGGATCTGGAGAAGAAGATTTGTAAAGAGATTTCCTCATATTACACTAAATTTAAATTTGGGGGGCTATAGGGAGCCCAAATATCAATCCAGGGACCCAATTTGAACAAACCTAAATCTGACCTCCCTAGAGATGTTGTATACCAAATATAAAAGGATTCTGACAGGTGGATCTGAAGAAGATTTTTAAAGAAATTTCATCATATTGCACTCAGTTGAAATTTTGGGCTACAATAGAGAGCCCAAATATGAACCCAAAGACCCGATTTGAACAAACTTCAATCTGCCCCCCCCCCCCCCCTCCCCAGATAGATGTTATATACCAAATATCAAAGCATTCGGACTGGTGGGTCTGAAGAAGATTTTTCAAGATTATTCACAATATTGCCTTAAGTAAAAGTTCAGGCTCCTGTATTGAGCCCATATATGAACCTAGGGGCTTCATTTTAACAAACTTATATCTGACCCCCTATGGATGCTGTATACCAAATATCAAAAGATTATGATCATTGGTTCTGGAAAAGAAATTGTTAAATTTTTGTGCAAATATGCTGACTCAGCATTTTTTTGACGCTCTCTACAGAACACCCTGTTACAACCGATGGCAATTTTTTTTTACCATTCAGTTCTATGGGTCCTAAGGATGCTTCATACCAAATAACAGTTATCTGTTCCATGGGGTTTGGGAAACATTGGAGTTTCAAAATATTTCGATTTTTAGCTCCTGGGGTTTCGCTTGGGGACACTGGAAATTATTTTTTTTGCATGAATCAAGTACTTATGACCCAATAATATCACAAAACAAATTTGGTTCAAATCGGACCATTGGTTCAGAAAATAGAAATTTTGGCCGGGGCCAAAAATCTTTCCCCTCCCATTACAAAGGCAAACATTGCTTCACGAACTTCCTTTGAATAAATTTGAATCTACACCTAAAAAGGAAGCTCCATACCAAATATCAAGTCATTGAATGTGCTGGTTCATGAGAAGATTTAAAAAAGAATTTGGAGCATTTCTCCCCTCCCCATGAGGCTGGGACCATTGAGATGAACAAAAATGCAATGCCCCACAGCACCATCACTCACACAAACTTTCACTTGAATTGGTCCAGTGGTTATGGAAGAGAAGCCCAAAACATGGTGTTGACAGATGCTGGATGACAGATGGAGAGCGATTGGATAAGCTCAGCTTGACTTTGTGAAGGTGAGCTTAAAGGAATGAAAGCAAAAAATAAGGGTATGTTTTGAACCTGAGAAAAGTCATCAAGTACAGAGCGAAATTGCTCAGGCGTGTGGTAAACACGATTCACAATCTGTGAACAAAATTCACATGAAAACCAAGACAGGGAAATAACTTGGGAATAAATAAATAAGGATTCACTGCACTGTTTATGAACACTGCCTTGCTCATATTTACTCATGTGCCAATTCAAGTTTTGCTTTTTTTCCGATGATGCATGTGCACCCCAATAAATTGTATGAAGTCTATTATGTATGGCAAAAATTGTGAGTATCAAAATCATCTTGTCCTCTGACACTTAATGGAAACTTGGATCTTCAGCTTTTAAGAGATTTTAGCCTATTTGGTTTTACTTGACCAAGTCACATGTTTCAGGACTGTTTTTTGAGATTGTAAATAAACTACTTCATCCAGAATCTGCATGTGAAGATGAGAAACCAAATATACAAGTACAGTAGAACCTGTCTTGAGAGACCACCCTTTGGGCCACACAAAGGTGGTCTCTCAAGACAGGTGGTCTCTCATAACAGGTTTCAGGTTTTCTCAAGTCCGTGAATAACCAACCACAAAATTCAGAAATGGAGAAGAATGGATTTTTGTAATTACTTTGTAGTTGTTCTTTTTTATGAAGTTTTTGTAACAAATTGAAATGGACTGTTATAAAAATTATAAAAATAAATTAGTGTTGAAAATCTTCATTGAAGATTTTCAACACTAATTTATTTTTATAATTTTTATAACAGTCCATTTCAATTTGTTACAAAAAGATTTTCAACACAAATTTATTTTGATTCCTATCTCACATTTCAGGTATGTATGAAATTGTTTATTCAGCAATAATCCTAATCTTTTCACAGGGGTCTTATAAAAAACATCTCAATCTTTAATGAGTTAGCAATTGAAACCCAATTAAGAGCTTTTAATACTTTTACTTTTAATTATGTTAGTATAACCACAATGGATTTTCCAATTCCAGAACAGGTAAAATTTTTTGTCATGGTTTCAGTCTTCAAAGGGGTGGTCTCTCAAGACAGGTCCATTATGGCATAAAAATACAAGCTGGTACCAGGTCACAGTGGTCTCTCAAGACAGGTGGTCTCTCAAGACAGGTGGTCTCCCATAGCAGGTCCATTATAGAGTATAACCAATCAGTGCCTGGTAGATGTGGTCCCTCAAGACAGGTGGTCTCTCAAGACAGGTTTTACTGTATACACTCCCATACATGCAAATCTAAATTGACTATCAAGAATTCAAGTTCACTGACACATGTACAATATCTAAAAGGTCTGCATCAAGTGTATTTTCCTCAAAGATTTCTCAATAAAAATTTTATATTTTCCCTATTTCTTTTGAAAAAATAATGACTGTTCTAAGGCTTTCACAGATTTGTAGGTAAAATCGGTTATTATCTGTCTCAGAGAATGATCAACTTGAAAAAACATATACAAGATAGAAGCATGGCAAAGCTCTCAATTTCCAGACCAAATGTAATTATGTGACACATTAATAAAGGCTTCTCAGAGGCTCAGCAGTGTCTCATATACCAGCATATCATTGAGTTAGTAATTAATACTGATCTTCTTACAAGATGTCTTCTATATTTAGGTCTCCAAGCAAGAACCGATAAAATTCAAGGCTATTCAAGGCTATTCAAGGCTGTTTCTTGACATATTTCAGCATTTTTCAATGCCCTACATGAGCCAAATTCAAGGATTTTCAAGACTTGCCTTCACTTGTCCTAATTAGGACCCTCCAATCATTACTTCATCCTCCCATTTCCCTCAAAGGGAAGTGGGAGGATGGGGTAATGACCTGAGGTCCAAGTTAAATGCTTTTCAAGGCCTCCTGGCACATTTTCATGGATTTCAAGGCCTTAAATTTATTTATTTATTTATTGATGTTTAAGGTCACATATTGCTGCACAATGGCTAATCATGCCCATGGCAGTTTTACAGGTGGAGGAAGCCAGAGTACCCAGAGAGAACCACCGAGCAATGGCGAGCAACTGTCAGCTCCCCAACATACTAACTCCACACGAGCAGGGTTAGCATTGGTTGAAGACAAGTGCACCATCAACGTGCAGTACGCCTTAGTACACAATGCCACTGTGCCCCCACATGGGCAATGGGGGTGAAGTGTCTTGCCCAAGGACACAACGCTATTGCCACAGGTGGGATTCAAACCGAGGACCTCTTGGATTGCAGCCTGCACCTCTACCTACTGAGCTACCACGCCCCAAAGCCTTAAATGACCCTTTGTCAAATTCAAGGCAGTTTCACTGAATCACAGACCACACAGGATCCCTGGCTATATATTCACTTTAATTCCTAGGATTACACTCTTTGTTTCTTACAATATTCAAGAAATTTTTGAATTTTGAAGTATCATAAGCATACATTTGTGATGAAGACCATTTTTGGAGCCCTGGAAATGATCCTAGATCAAAGCATTCACAAGTTAGAGCGTGAAATACACAGAATGACACACGCGTGTGCATGGGTTAATCAATATGGCACAGGTGCCAGCATGGAAGGATAAAACGAGAGGCTGCAGGCCTCAAGTTTTATCCTTCTGCGATGGCACAAGTGCCATATTGATTGACCTATACACGCACATGTCATTTTGTGTTTATTACACACCTTCATGTCTATAAAATCAAACATTACTAGGACACTCAGCAATTCAATTGACAACTATCAACAAAAAGAACGCATTTTATCGCCAACCAAATTTGTGAGAAGAATCTGTGTTACTATTTCGTTCCCCTGAGGTCCAATGTGCCTTTTGGCACATAGAAAACAATGGAACTCAGGGGTCAATTTTCAGCTATTGCTAGCAATTCAAATTATAATTACGTTGCACGATTCATAGAAAATTCCAGTGAAATTTCGCTTCTGTTTAAAAAATAGTCCATCAACGATTTCCATTCCGCACATATGTGCGGAACAGTTTCTCATTTTCTGAAAGCTTTAGTGTTGCTGTAGATGGGGATTACATAGAACGGGTGTGTAACAGGGCTGGGGTCAATTACATTCAAAGTAATTAATTACAATTACAACTAGAGGTACTGTGAGCAAGCTCACAAAGTGATACCCCCGGCGCATGTCAAAACGGAATTATATTGCTTCAAGCACATCTTCATATGGAGTTCTTCCATTGTGTAAAGTTTCATGAAAAGTCTTCAAACGGTTTAGGAGGAAATGTGCTTATAAGGATGGACAGACGGACAGACAGACGGACGGACAGGGTGATTCCTATATACCCCCCAAACTTTGTTTCCGGGGGGTATAATTACTTGGGGAAAATGCAATTACAATTACTTGTTTTTAAAAGTAATTAATTACAATTACTTTTTGAAAAGTAATTAATTACTTTCAATTACTTTTCACAACTACAACACATAGATGGTGGATTATGACCAAATCACCCAGCAGGTGTAATTTTCATCCATCACAACACTGAGCTTGTTCCAATCATGCTCACATTTGTATAATTTTATTGACCAAAAAGCAAATACCTTTAGCACAAAAATTATTCATAAGAAAATTATGAGATGCTATTTTGTTAATTAAATGGTAGAAATGTAGCTGTTGTTGGAGCAAGCTCTTTAAGCAAATAGCTTCAGCACTAAAATTAGTCAAGGCAAAAGAGAGATGCAATTTTGTACATCAAGCATACATTTACCAGAAATAACTACTCAATGAAATATTTTTACCTCATGACAAAATGTTAAGAAAAATTCTAAAAATTGTTTAAGACCAAGAGAAAATCTACATGGAATGAACCCACATGGGAACATAATTTGTAGTTTATTAGACAACATCTCAGTCATGACAGGTAATGGCTGAACTAAATGAGTTAGATCTGCAAGTCAAGTTAATTGGGTTTCTTTCAATACAGTTAATCCCCTAAATGAAACTCAAAATGGACAAAAGAAACTAAACACAGTTTTAGATTAAAGTGTTAATCCCCTAATTGAAACTCAAATTTGACAAAAGAAACTAAACATAGTTATTCGAGAATTTATTTTGCAAGTGTTGTCTGCTATCAACGTTGGGTAAAGGGTTAATTAATGACATAAATTTATAACAATCTTACCTTTGGATGATCCAGAAATAACTGACGTGTAGTGTACAGTACATTCGGCGTGCATTGGTCGTAATCCACACGTGGACAGTTATGTCCACGCATCTGTTTACCAGGTAGTAAAAATAGGCTGATGAAATCGTCAGATGTGTACCCATACACGCAATTTGTAGAAAGCTGTATGACGGAGGGCCACCATGGATGCTGACATAATGTACACCATACAAGGTATGGTTACATATAGAAATGGATTGGAGGAGTGTCTAATTTGATGGATAAAGGGTTAATATCTCCGGATCAAATTATCAGATTTACATAAAAAACTACACAGCACAGCACATCAGTAACCTGAATAAATATGTAAAGTAACATGACAATCGGATTGATATTTTTTGAGTTATCTCATGCCAAAGGAATTGGAGGAATTTTCAATTTGAAGGATAAAGGGGGTTAATATCTCCAGATCAAATTATCAGATTTACACCATAAACTATACAGCTCAGCAAATCAGTAACCTGAACACAATTATAAAGTAACTTGACAATCCAAGCAATATTTTTCAAGTTATCGAATGCGAAAGGGATTGGAGGAATTTTCAATTTGAAGGATAAAGGGTTAATATCTCAGGATTAAATTATCATATTTACACCAAAAACTATACAGCTCGGCAAATCAGTAACCTGAACACAAATATAAAGTAACTAGACAATCCAACCAATATTTTTCAAGTTATCGAATGCCAAAGGGATTGGAGGAATTTTCAATTTGAAGGATAAAGGGTTAATATCTCAGGATCAAATTATCCGATTTACACCAAAACTAAACAGCTTGGCACATCAGTAACCTGAACACAAATATAAAGTAACTTGACAATCCAAGCACTATTTTCAAGTTATCGAATGCCAAAGAGATTGGAGGAGTTTTCAATCTGAAGGATAAAGGGTTAATATCTCGGGATCAAATCATCAGATTTACACCAAAAACTATACAGCTCAGCATATCAGTAACCTGAACACAAATATAAAGTAACTTGACAATCCAAGTAATATTTTTCAAGTTATCGAATGCCAAAGGGATTGGAGGAATTTTCAATTTTTTGGATAAAGGGTTAATATCTCGGGATCAAATCATCAGATTTACACCAAAAACTATACAGCTCAGCACATCAGTAACCTGAACACAAATATAAAGTAACTAGACAATCCAAGCAATATTTTTCAAGTTATCGAATGCCAAAGAGATTGGAGAAATTTTCAATCTGAAGGATAACGGGTTAATATCTCAGGATCAAATTATCCGATTTACACCAAAAACTATATAGCTCGGCACATCAGTAACCTGAACACAAATATAAAGTAACTTGACAATCTAGGCAATATTTTTCAAGTTATCGAATGCCAAATGGATTGGAGGAATTTTCAATTTGTAGGATAAAGGGTTAATATCTCAGGATTAAATTATCAGATTTACACCAAAAACTATACAGCTTGGCACATCAGTAACCTGAACACAAATATAAAGTAACTTGACAATCCAAGTAATATTTTTCAAGTTATCGAATGCCAAAGGGATTCGAGAAATTTTCAATTTGAAGGATAAAGGGTTAATATCTGAGGATCAAAATAACAGATTTACACCAAAAACTATACAGCTCAGCACATCAGTAACCTGAACACAAATATGAAGTAACTTGACAATCCAAGCAATATTTTTCAAGTTATCGAATGCCAAAGAGATTGGATGAATTTTCAATTTGAAGGATAAAGGGTTAATATCTCGGGATCAAATCATCAGATTTACACCAAAAACTATACAGCTCGGCAAATCAGTAACCTGAACACAAATATAAAGTAACTAGACAATCCAACCAATATTTTTCAAGTTATCGAATGCCAAAGGGATTGGAGGAATTTTCAATTTGAAGGATAAAGGGTTAATATCTCAGGATCAAATTATCCGATTTACACCAAAACTAAACAGCTTGGCACATCAGTAACCTGAACACAAATATAAAGTAACTTGACAATCCAAGCAATATTTTTCCAGTTATCGAATGACAAAGAAATGGATATGGATGCCGGACGGACGGACAGACGGATGGACAGACGGACGGACAAAGGATGGACGAACGACGGATGATCACCCCGGATGCCGGCATTATGTGTACCATACATAGTATGGGTACACATAAAAATCATCATTAGCAAAATTTTAATTAATGAAGCACCGGGTTGTACCCGGTGCTTCATTAATTAAATTTTTGATGATTATTCATGTAATTAATGTTTGGAATCTAATATTATTGCGTCCGTGGAAATATTGCCCAAACGTGGAAAGTGACCAGTCCACGGCGACTGTACTGTATGCATCTTGCTTTTCTAGTTCCTGTGGCATTATCTGGTATGTCAAAATGCAAAGTTGTACCACACATGTTTATAATGAAACACTAAGTGACAATGAGAATAAGTTGAAAGCAGGGGTATTTTATAACTCTGTGAAGCCATATTTTATTTTAAAAGACAAGCTTAACATTTTTTTGTGAAAAGACCAAAGAGAATTACTGTTAGAAGTGCACATGACTATCAAAACACAAGCTACTTGACATTCAAATGATTCTCTCAGCATTTGCACAAGCACTCCAAACAATGTTACGATTATCTGAACATACGCTTGCAAACAATTCATCAAACAAACCTCAACACCAGAGATACTAGTCCTGTTAGAAGAGAGACATAAATATTGAAACATACATGTGAATGACATAGACAAAGTAGGGAAAACTGTTGAACTATTGTAGTTCTCAGACGATGAAGGCATGTGGACGGCCAGTAAGTCCTGAAACATAATTAACAAGAGCACCGCATAGCGGGACAATATACGCCCGTTTTGTATTTTTGAGGGTGAAAATTGTTTGGACCAACCCCATATTCGAACTTGACCTGTATTTTGTTGTGATTAAACAACATACCAAGTTTAGAACCAATCGGAAAACAAATAATAAAAGTTATCATCCGGAAACCAAATATTTGATGCATTCTATGTCCAACAAGGTCCATAATTCAGGGGAACTTCGAAGTTTGAACTGACCCCATATTCGAACTTGACCTGTCTTTTGTTTTGATTAAACCACATAACAAGTTTAGGAGTCAATCGAAAATAAAATACTAAAGTTATCATCTGGAAACCAAATGTTGACGAACGGACAGACCGATGGATGGACAAATGGACAGACAGACAGACTAATTCCATAATTCAACGGTTTTTCAACAGGCATATGATAAAAAATCAGTTAGACCATACTAAAGTTATAATCCGGAAAACACAAAATGCACAAATTCAAGAGAAATAACTCTGGAAAGGTACATGCGATTTTGGCCGAAAGTGAACTTGAGCTGTGCTTTGTGATCATAAACAAAATCTGAGAATTTGAAACAAATTAGTCAAGGCGAACTAAAGTTATCATCCGGAAACCACATAATTCACAAATTTGCAATCATTCAAGGGGAATAACTATGGAACGAAATAAATCGGTCACAGCAAACTAAAGTTATCGTCTGGAAACGAAAAGTTGGGCTAAATTCCTATAAATAAAGGGCCATAACTCTACTGCAAATGGGCCGCTAGAAACAGAAATCGAACCCATCCTGTATTTTGTCATATTAAATCCACATGCCAGATTTAGCTCAGCTCAAACCATTACAACTAAAGTTATCGTCCGGAAACAAAATGTGTCCATGGACGGACAGACAGACAGACGGGTGGAGAGACCATTCACATAATACGTCCCGTTTTTCAAATGGGTGTATAAAATCAACATCTGAAAAATTTGGTGTCAATCCGTCAAGGCGTTTGGCTTTAAATGAACGGAAACCAATTTTTTTCAAAAATTGTGTTTTCAAAGGGCCATAACTCTGCAGCGGATGGACTGAGAAACACCAATATCAAACTTGACCTGTATTTTATTGCTACAAACAACATCTGAAAGTTTGATGTCGATCCGTCAAGGCATTCGACTTTAAATGAAGGGAAACCAATTTTTTTTTAAAGATTGTGTTTTCAAAAAGCCATAACTCTGCCGTGGATGGACTGAGAAACACCAATATTGAACTTGACCTGTATTTCATTGCTAAAAACAACATATGAAAAATTTGGTGTCAATCCGTCAAGGCGTTCAGCTTTAAATGAACGGAAACTAATTTTTTTAGAAAAATTGTGTTTTCAAAGGGCCATATCTCTGCAGCAGATGGACCGAGAAACACCAATATCGAACTTGACCTGCATTTTAATGCTAAAAACAACTTCTGAAAGTTTGATGTTGATCTGTCATGGCGTTCAGCTTTAAATGAATGGAAACCAATTTTTTTAGAAAAATTGTGTTTTCAAAGGGCCATATCTCTGCAGCAGATGGACTGAGAAACACCAATATCGAACTTGACCTGTATTTTAATGCTAAAAACAACTTCTGAAAGTTTGATGTCGATCCATCAAGGCGTTCGAGTGTAAATGAATGGAAACCAAATTGTTTACGGACAGACGGACGGACAGATGGACAGGCAGACAGACTGATAACATAATACGACAGTTTTTTAAACGGGCGTATAAAAATCACCTGCAGGATACCATTCAAGATCTTGAGAACTGTGGCACCCTTTGGCGCATAAAACTCAATGCCGCCAAAACTCAAAGAATTACGTTCTTTAAAGAGCAAAGGAAAAAATGAGTCCCCAGTTTGTGTAATAAAACTGTTTTCAGGCTGGAGAACCTTGTGACCTTTACCTTTGGACACTCCAAATTAACAGGGTTCATTCCTTTACTGTAGGTAGAATACCTGTGAAGTTTCATAATCCAAGGCCAAAGCACTGTCAAGTAAAAGTATTGAAAGCCCTTTCAGCTTAAAGCACCCTGTAATCTTCCACCTTCTGACCCCAAATCAATAAATATACAGAACCGCTTTGAATGGGTTAAGAATTATCGCACAAGATTGCTTTGGACAAGGATATCACTTTTTGGCTCTCATGATATCCTGGGCCAAAGCAATCTCATGCGATAATTCTTCACCCATTTAAATGTATGTGTGGTTCGGTATTTATCACACACCTCCCATGTAACACCCAGCCTACACGGAAATTGAACAAAAAGCACTTTTCAACTGGATAATTTCCACATTTCATTCATTGTCAACAAGACATCACTGTTGGTGGTGGGAAACCAACCTTAATTTGCTTTTTAATTTTAACGCCATTCAATTGGTCAAAACCAACTGACACCGATCAGTGTCACAGTCACAATGATCGAACTTCAGATACTGACTAAACTGCGGGGAATAACACAACAAACAGTTTTTAAAATAGCTAGTAAGTTTAGCACAATCCATAACTATATGAGCAGTTGTGGAAAGTATTTGTCAAGGAACAAGCAGTCAGAATGTTATTTTTATTTTGTAGATTTTTAACTCGAATCTGATTGTTGAAATATCCCAGGTAAACAAATCTAAATGAGGAACTTGGAATTTCCAAGCAGTCTCAACTCTGGTGCATTTGACCAATGATGATGATTTATTTAGACGGGTTCCTTCTCTGTTTACATTGGAAACGAAATCGAACGTGTTTTGTAGCACCACATGTGCGATACAACTTCATTTTTATCGTACAGGCAGAATGGTGGAAATCACGTGTTTTACATTAATAGGTATGTGATAAAAGTATTGAAATCACTTTCAGGTCAGAGCACCCTGTGATCTTCCACCTTTTAACCCCAAATCAACAAAGTTCATTCCTTTTACCAAGGCAGTGTACCTGTGAAGTGGCATGGTCCTAAACCAAAGTTCTGCCTTCTTAAGATCTGGGAACCCAATGAAATGGGAATCACCATTACCTGTGACCTCCAACCTTCTGACTGCCAAATCTACAGGGTTTGTGTCTTCCTAAGACAGTGTACCTGTGAAGTTTAGACGATCCTAGGCCAAGGCAAGTCGAGTTAGAGTCAGGTAATAAAATTTGAAAGTAGAGCTGATATGATTAACTGATTAATCAATTAACCAACGATCAATGTCTTGATCGATCAAAAAAGTAATTGATCGGTTAAGCCATTACTTTTGAACTACGGTATTATATGGGTTAACAAAGGAACAAACTTGCTCCAAAACAGGCAAACATTGTCACACTGGCTCACATCAATTATATGAGACAGAGTAAAGCATGCCGTTACATGCGGACATACTCGTTCACCTGCATGATCATTATACTGTATCAGTAGCTGTAAATGGTCATTCTCAACCCTTCCATCAAATGCGGGTAGCAGATGATACTTGCACAAGAAATTCTTGAATTACTAAGATTTTCAATGTTTGTCTCAAAAATATAGCTTATGACTCCTCATTGGAACAAGGGTAATAACTCTCAAAAAATACTTGGACACAACTGGTTGGCAATCCCCTTCATATTATCACCAAAATACAATATATTAAAGTTGGGAAAAATATTTTGAATAGTTTTCTTTTAACCTTAAAGGCCTATTTCCAAGTTTTACATCCACAGAACAGGTGCCCTTAACATGCCATCATGAGGAAATCATGCTAACAAAAGACAAATTACATACACAGTGATTACTAGTCAAGGCAGCCAAAACTTGACTAGAAATTACTGCTGAGCCACTGGATATGTACAGGCTGTGGTCAGGTGTGAATTCAAGATAATTGTCCAGTCCCTTAAGGGTTAAATGTGATGACAAGAAATGGTGAAGGACCAAAGAACTGATGCAAGGGACCCAATACCCCCCTCTCACTATGTGGTGGGGGATAATAAAATCCAAATTACATCATAAACTTACAAATACTGTGAAACAAGAAACATTGTCACATGATCTGCCAAATCAAACTGCCAAAACATTCCAAGTCCCATACAGTAAAACAGAAATGTACAAAAATTAATTATTCCTGAAAACAGTCAACTAAAACTAAATAGATGACAAAGTTGTCAACTCTACAAGACTGGAAGAATTTCATTGGGCAATAAAAGTACAGTAAAGCATGATCTCATTACCTGGAGCTCAAAAGCCTAGAAAGAAGTTGATATATAGATACAGATAGAGAACTTTGTATGCTTTTGATACAGTGGACCCAGCTCAGCTGTATATTGGTTAACAGATTAATACTGTTATTTTCCATATAACTTTCAAATATCAGACCATTTATCACACCAATAGGAGAAATTTAACCAGCTGGGTCATATAGTGATTCCTCTTTAACTGAAAAACACATTTGTTATTTGTGAAAATTATCCTCACTGAATTTCCCAGCTTTACAAACCTCTTCCTCTTTGGCCTCAGTACTTCCCAATTGTGTCATTAAACCTTCATAAATTGTTTCATGGAGTTGCACAACCTCTCTTGAACATGAAATAATAGGATAAATGCTAAATTCATCACGAGTTGTGCGAGGAAATGACCAAATTCCTATTAACTGGTAGAGTGCTGAATTATGTTTGGTCATCAAAATTTGCTCACGTCTTTTAACCTGGAGGCACTCTCTCATAAACTGTACCAAGGCAAATCCATATAGACTAAATAATTTAACTTCATTGATAACACAAAGCACATCCACGTAATTTGAAGCCTTTAAGTTCTGTCACATGCCCTTCAGAATAAAGCCCAAATATGGGCTTCCAGCACTTTATCAATAAATTGAATATTTCTGTTAAAAAAATGAAATTTGACAGGTAAATTGAACTAGCTATTTATTAACAAGGTTTCCAGTACCAGCATTGTTCATTTTGTACTGAGTCACCACAGAAGACATGAAATACAAATGTTTATTCAAGGCCAAAAAACATTAAAAAATCTGTTTCTCAGGCCCTCCCACACGATCCTTTTGGCTGTCGCATGCTCTCTTTTTATAACCAATGCAAACTTAAAAAAGTTAAAAAATTTATAGTAATTTATATATTTTTTATACTTACCATTGACCCAGACTTAGCTGGTGCTAACTCTAACAAAACCAGGGCCAAACACAAATTTTGCCCCCCAATCCCCAAAATTTGCATCCAAAACAAAAAGAAATCATGTCCTAAAGGACCTCCATACTACGCCTCTACTGCGCATGCGCAGTGACGCAGTCGTCCCGAAATTGGCGCCAATTATCATTCTTACTGGCAGTGCCTGGTCAGCGCTATGTACTCAGCGGGGAGGCAAGAGTTCCCAACTCCAGGGAGGGCCATCCCCGTCTGGGTCATTGGTAAGTATAAAAAATATATAAATTAGGCTAAAAAAAAATAATGTTTTGATTCTCAGGCCCTCCCTCGTTGGATTTGAACCTCCTCGTTAGACATTTTTATTATGTAATGTTTTTTTAAGAATTTGTCAAAACATGGAATGGTCATTTTTTCACATTTCTCGACATATAATTATTTAGCCTGTGTTTGCAGTAAATTGTTTTTTCTTGTTGCAGTTTATGGGAGAGTGCCCAGAGGCACTCTCCCATAAACTGTAACAAGGCAAATTCTGATATACTGGATCATGATTTAATTATTTATTTATTTGCTGCAGGGCTTGCCTTGAGTTGGGGCTGATCAGCCCAGGCCCCAAGATCAGCCCCGAGGAGCACTTGCTGGGGGCTTTTTTCAAGCCCCGACATTTTCCACAAAAAAGCACTAACAATAATGGACAAAATGGAAAATCAGCCCCGAAAAGGCCCCGACCTCAATATGTGGGGGACTTTTTTTAGGCCCCGACCATTTTACTCAAGGCGAGCCCTGTTGCTGGTGTTTAAGGTCATATATTTCTGCACAATGGCTAATAATGGCCACAACACCGATATAAACTCAAGTTTAACCAATCATTTAGAGCCATGTTTCCCATTTTAAAGGACTCCTACCCCCAAGCATTGGTTACTGGGGACTATTCTAATGGATCATAATGTTTGACAGATCTATACCATTAAAAGAACAATAAAATACAAATCCTTTTAGCTGTTGTTACGGCAGTTAGTTATAAAAGGTATACTATAATTACACTAAAATACAACCTTTTCTATTTTTCAAGTGGAAAGACAGCAAAAAGATTTACTGAGTATCCTCAACCATTTACACGAAAAAAAAAAAAATTTAAAAAAATAAAAAAAAAATAAATAAAAATAAAATCCTCCCTCCCTCACTGATTTGAAAAAAAAATTGCCTGAGAATCAATTTATTTTTTTTATTTGGCCTTACTATAAATTTTTTAACATTTTTATACTGTACCAATGACCCAGACTTAGCTGAATAGTAAACAGGCTGGAGGGCCTAGGACATAGAGGAAAATCCAATAAGCTCAACTATATAGTAAAGAGGTAACCCCTTAAGGAGAAAAGGAGTATTAGGCTTTACATGTATCTTTCTTATTTAATATTAAATTAGAAAGATACACTACCCTTAATAATTGAGCACAATAACATTCATGTTCTCTATTAACATCCAGTATAACCCTTATACTAATTATTTTTAAAGCAAGCCAATAAATAAAGTAGTCCAGAGAATTGAGACTCTTTATAATCATTTAAAAGTGTCCGAGTATTGTATATTAAAGCCCGTTTGACACTTGACATATACAAAAGCTTCACACCGAGCTACACTTTAAAAATAAGACATGAATGAATTTAAACATTAATATTACACTTTAAAACCATCCCGGAAGCGACTCAGAAATACTGACTTGGAGGAGGCATTCCCTTGCTTTTCACTATAAAGCAGGTGACCTAAGGGAACACCCGCCCCCCCCCCCCCCCCCTTCCCCTTGCCCTGGGTCAAATAGCCCAGAGCGAAGAGGGCAGCCGGACAGAGTCACTGCCGGAACAGAAAGCCTGCATAACTATAGTTGCAACTGTTTAGTGGACGACATTCTGAGCAACAGATAACGGACCTAAACAATACAGGTCTCCAGAAATGGACTCAATATTTCTGAGATAAAAATTCGTAAATGTGGATGGCTGAGACCAATAAGCAGCCTTCATTAAATCTGTAATAGCAACACTATTAGCATAAGCCCAGGAAGTAGAAAGAGCTCTTACTTCATGAGCAGAAATCTTAAGCACAGACTGCTGAGAAGAAGATAAATCTTCATAAGCAGTACGGATAGTTAACTGAATCCATCTAGCAATAGAATGGACTGAAATGTCCTTTCTATTAGGCATCAAAGACAGAAAGAAATGTTTCCGTCCCTTTCTGATAAACTGAGATCTCTGTTTATAGATACGTAGTGCTCTAACAGGACAGAGTAAAGGCCTACGCCCGTCTGAAGACGGAAGAGCCTTAATAACAATAGGTTCCGGATATTTATTAGGAGCCTGATTCTTAGCTAAAAAACCCACATTAGTAGTGAAGGCGATAGTGTTCCCAACACTACGATAATGAGAATCATCCACCGATAGTGCATGAAGCTCACTGACTCTTCTGGCAGAAGAGAAAGCTAAGAGAAAAGCTGTCTTATAAGATAAGAATTTGAAATCTACTGTCCCAAGAGGTTCAAATGGCTTTTCCTTCAATTTAAGGAGAACCCAAGCTAAATTCCACTTAGGAATTAATCTAAGAGTTCTGGGTCTATTTATCGAAAAGTTTCTAACCAACTTCGATAAAGAGACATTAGATCCAATTTGTAAACTATCATGATGTGCATAGGTATCAGATAACATAGATCTATAACCCTTTATAGTAACAGGCTGCAGTTTCATTTCGTCAAACAAGTATACTAGAAAGTTTGCAATGTCTGGTATAGAGGGATCAAATATATCTACAGAATGATCCCTACTTCAACGACGAAAAACCTTCCACTTAGCCGCATAGTTTAGCGAAGAGGAGGTCCTCCTACAGTTAGAAATCGCGTCCACTGCTCGTCCTGTAAAGTGCTTGCCATGCAAGAAGGACCGCACAACGGAAAAACGTGAAGGTTGAGACCTTGCGGGTTGTGATGGAGTTGGCGCGATTTCCCCTGCGAAAGAAGATCCTCTCGTGGAGGAAGCTTCCGCGGTAGGTCCCACAACAGACACCTGAGTAGATTTATCCACGGTCTCTGTGGCGACAGAGATGCTACCAACAGAATCTTGCATTGAGATTGTTTTATCTTTAGCAATACTTGTTGAATTAACGGCGCTGGAGGATACGCATATCCTATCATTCCGTCCCAAGGGATCGACAGAGCGTCTACTGCAAATGCTCTTGGATCCGGACACGGAGACACATACGTCTGCAACTGATTGTTGAGATGTGTCGCAAATAAGTCTATCATTGGCCGTTCCCATTGGTAGCAAATCTGATTGAATACTTGTTTGTTGAGAGTCCACTCCGACGGCAACAAGCGACCCTTTCGTGAAAGGGAGTCTGCTAGCACATTCAGACGACCCGGTATGTGACGGACCGAAAGAAGAACGTGATGTTCTAACGCAAACAGAAGGATTCTTTCCGTTAGATTGAACAACGGAACTGAATGAGTGCCTCCCTGATTCCGTATATACGCCACTACTGTCGTATTGTCGGATAGGATTTGGACATGAGCATCGTGAATAATGTCCATCCAGTGACGTAACGCAAGCCAAATTGACATCATTTCCTTGATGTTTATGTGCTTGCACAGGAATTGCGGATCCCAAAGACCCTGGCATCTCGAATCCGTTGGGATTAATGATGCACCCCAACCTGTTTGACTGGCATCCGTCATAACGGTAAAACTCGGATCCGGCAACTGCAGCGGAACTCCTTGAGTTAACCACTGAATGTTTGCCCAAGTCTGAATCTCTTGTTTCACTTGATCTGACAAGAGAACGTCTACATCGAGCGAATGAATTTTCACACTCCAATTCTGAGTCAGGAAAATTTGAAGAGGACGTGTGCGTAGCCGCCCCATCGGAATGAGATCCGCGGCGGCTCCGCACAGACCTATCAGTCTCATAAATTCTCTCGCCGTGACTTTGTCTGCGTGCAGACAATAGCGAGCGTAACAACTGACTAATTTCGCTCTGGTTAACGGCAGACGAACGAGATTGTTGTGCGTCTCGAAGCTCATTCCCAGATGAGTGAATGACTTGGACGGCACCAGATCCGACTTCTCCTCGTTTACTATAAAACCGAGACGTCGGAGCAATAGAAGAAGATTCTGAACATCGTTCTGAAGCGTTAACTCGTTGCCGTACCTCTGAAGAATGTCGTCCAGGTAGGCCGACGTTACCGCAGACGAATGAGCTCGGAAGTAGATCATTACCCGAGTTCATTACCCGAGTGAAAGCCCAGGGTGCTAGATTCAATCCGAAGCACATCGCCCGGAATTGATACACCACTCCCAGGACTGCAAAGCGTAGATACTTTCGGAATGTCGGATGTACCATGACGTGAAAGTACGCATCTTTGAGATCTATGCTCGTTGCATAATCGTTCACCCGAATACTCGCTCTGACCGATCGAATCGTCTCCATATAAAACTTCGGAGCGACGATCAGCTTGTTTATCCAGCTCAAATCTATGACTGGACGGAACGAGCCGTCTGGTTTCGGAACCAGAAACAGATGGCTGTAGAATCCCAGAGATTCCTGGTTTTCTACGACCTCTACCGCGTTCTTCATTAAAAGAGACTGTACCTCTGATAACAGAGCGTCTCTTTTCTGTGGATTTGACGGAAGATGAGTCCACTTTGGACTTCGAGTTAATGGAGGCTTTCGTTTGAAGGATATCTTTAGACCTTCCGAAGTCACTCCTCTCACCCAAGGGTCGTCCGTAATCGACGCCCACTCTTGTGAAAAACTCGACAACCTTCCGCCAACCGGAACGCGATAGAGGTTTAAGCCATCACCTCCTGGACCTGCGAGGCCTGCGGTAGGAGAAACCACGTCTTCCACGACCCGCACCTCGCCTCGTCGACCTCGGGGCGTCCGACCGATTGTCCCGGCCTGAAGGACGTCCCGAACGAGAGTCGCTATCCTGACGGTCTCTCGAATAAGACCAAGAGGACGCACCGGAACCTCTATAGGAACCTCTCTTGGGCGCATTAAACCCAGAAGTGCCTGTCTTATTCGTGTCTGCTGTATCCGACTTCTTAGGAGCCGATCTGAACAACAGAGAATCATTAGCTTTCTTTTTAATTTTATCACAAATAGCGGAAAGCTTGCCGTCAAAGAGAAGTTCTCCTGAGACCGAAGCAACTCTAAGAGAGTTCTTCACCTTAGAATCCACTAGTGTGGATGTAGCTAGGGCTGCGTCACGTCTAACCAACTCCAGATTTGCCACTGAAAGGGCGGAGTTACACGTGGAATAAGCTACTGCCCTTGAAAGAAGTCTTAAAGAGGATTGTATATCCTGAAACTCTTTCCCTTGAAGGCGCAGTGATAACGCCTTAGTAAGGTGATCTGCGTAAGATAAGGCATCTAAATTGGCTCTGTTAGACGCAATAGCTGTTTCCAACACCGCGGTTGGAATAGAAGCTGACGACGGTAATGATAGCTCTAAGTCTTCCGCCTCGTCGTCCATACGCAGAGGAACTCTCAGTATACCCTGTCCTGCCGTATCGAATTTATTCCTTGCATTAATGAAAGGCAGGTTGAGAGTATTAGCGGACAAGAAACCTGCTTTCCCCGTCCTGGAAGCAAGTTTAAATATAGCGTCGTTCAATAATTCAAATGTTCTAGCAACATTATTGGACTGCGACGGAAACTCGGGAGCGATGTCCCTGAACCGCTCAAAAAATTCAGAGTCCAATGACGCTATAATTCTCTTGTCCGGAAGCGCAGCAGTCTGGCCCGACGGAACAACTTGAGGGAGAAAGTGCCGGATGAAGTCCACGGCAGCTTTATGTTGTTCCGAAAGGGATAGCTCCAAGTCATCCGTATCCCTTTCACCATCCGGTCGGACCTCACGATGTTCCCGGTCGTCCGCCCCCGATGCTTTGGCGGAGCGTACCGACCCAGCGCCGTCGAATAATTCTCGATCCGACACCGTTTCTGTCGGCTGCTGGGATAAGCTGTGCTATCTGCACAAGAATGTCCGGCGTCGAGACCTGCGGAGGCGCAGTCTTTCGCTGCTTCGCCGAGGGCAGCTCCGCATCAGATGGCTCCTGCATACTTTTCCTATGCGAACGTCCGGAGTCCATCGGTCTCGAATCCCTGGCTGCCGGATGGTGTGACCTGGTCGCCAAAGAATCCTTCATCGGCGAAGCTGGTAATATATCGGCGGTCACACAGCCAAGGTGCGGTCGTGTGCGCTGACGAGAAGAGGAAGCCTTAACAGTCTCTGCGGACTGCTTATACAACGGAGCGTCCCGAGCGACGGACGTATGCTCCGCTAAAGACACATTTTGTACCACAACATCTGGTCCCAGATGTTGTTGTACGAAAGAGGGACCTCTCTCGCTCACGGCCCGGCTGGACCTGGACGAGCTATGAACCGGACTAAAAGGCTTCCTCCGTTCTCGCTTACTATCCGCCGTCACTGGGTGTGCATCTATTATGTTTATAGTGCTCGCATCACCCAAAATTTCCTCTTGGACCGCATCGGACGAACCCGGCTGCCGAACCATTCGGTGAATGGACGCTACACCGGGCGAGCTAGCGGACGACATTTGTCTAATCTCCATGAGCACTTTTGCCGCTAGCTCTGAATTCATTTGTGACGACGGATGCACACTTGAAGAAGATAACATGGAAACATCACCCTGTTCTGGTTCCTCTGAAATAGAAACTGAGAGAGTAGAGTGACCTTGCGGAGAAAGAGCCGGCATCGCTCTTTCTCCAGAAACAACATATCGTGACACACGTTTCCAGTGTTTCTCATCCCAATGTTCACATATAGGACAGGGATTAATGCGAGAACACTGACTACAATTAATACAATGATCATGAAAGTCAGAGGAAGATTTCTTCCTATTACAATTTGAACAACGTCCCTTCATTGTGAAAGAACAACAATAAGTCCTAGTTACTCGCAAAAACCCCTGACACAAAGATACATAATAACATGATCCATTAATAAATGAAAAAACAATTGCAAAACAAAATAATTTTGAAAAAATATTTTTTCAGAGAAGCCCAAGTTGCTGAAAAGTAACGTTGAGCCCCGATGGATCCGATAGCAAAGTGTGGTCAAAAATTTTAAATTTATATAAAATAATTAATGAGACACTTTCGGATAATATAAATGTATCTTATAATGAGATAAACTACCACAAAGGCAAACAGCCCCCCCTCAAAAAAGGCTGTTGCCAATGAAAACAAACAGTGTAAACACACTGACTCCAGGCACTGAAAAAACTGGCCCGGAATCAGTCATCAATTACACTCTATCTGATGCAAAACAGAGACTCCCAGGGGAGAATCTGTAGAACATCAGATGGAAGATGCAGAACACAAACGTTATACACCCATGGGTGTAAACGTAACTATGGGGAAAATAACAGAAAACATTCTGTAACCAAGCAACTCTCCCAGGAAATTTTAGAAATGAAATTTCTCAAAAATATGCCAAAAGCATGGGAGAATTGCCAGGGGGGACTTTAGAAGGCTAGGGGAGAGGAAACACTGAATAAGCAGTGCAACAATTAGCAAGAATGACAACAAGAGGCCCATGCCTCGAAAATAGGCAACTTAACATAATTTCATCAAAAAAGTTTAAGTACAGCCCTGATTATTTTTTGCCACTTCTTTTTCCTCTCCTCCTTCTATCCTCCTTAGAATCACATTTTCTCCAAAAATTACGTGTCTGGCATCCTTTAAACTGAGATTTACAAGCACAAAGATCAGTGAGATGTTGACTGATGAAGGGCCAAACAGAGAATGATAATTGGCGCCAATTTCGGGACGACTGCGTCACTGCGCATGCGCAGTAGAGGCGTAGTATGGAGGTCCTTTAGGACATGATTTCTTTTTGTTTTGGATGCAAATTTTGGGGATTGGGGGGCAAAATTTGTGTTTGGCCCTGGTTTTGTTAGAGTTAGCACCAGCTAAGTCTGGGTCATTGGTACAGTATAAAAATATAAAAATTAAATGGTTTATATCTGATATTTTACCCAAGTCAATAAAATTGTCCCTTGAGTGCAACAAGAGCATTGCAAAGCCTTCTTGCACTCAAGGGACGTAATACACCACCACCCATGCTATTCTGTAGATTATGAGGCCTAAAACATAAAACAAACCAAGAACATGAACTTTTTAATGGCAAAGAAACAATTACAAAAATAAAAAATAAAATAAAAACCGCCTGCCTACATGCAATTTTACAAAAAAAATGGCCTGAGAAACAGAAGATCTACTTTGTGAGGCCTAATCATTTCACTGTTTTTCATTTTGATACCCAAAACCATCTGTATGACTCTGTCTGAATTCCACAATCCCAAGCACATTACTGATTTTCAAATTTATGAACAAAACAAATAAAAAGGATATGTCATTTTCCAGAAAGCATACTGTACAGTATGCAGACAGTGGATTGAAACAAAATCACTCGTGGAGTGGAGTTATCACCCAAAGTATCACTTTCAAATTCTCTACATATGGACAAAAAACACAAGCAATGTTTCAGCCAATGGACCTATGGGTTTAACCCGAGGGTCCATTGGCTGGAACTTTGATTGTGCTTGTTATGCTTTACAACAAATTTGAAATTATTCCATGGCTGGAATCTCCACTCTGCAGGTGATTTAGTGATAATACACTCTCCACACACTGTATTCCATCCACTCGATTAGTTCTCACAAGTTCTATAGATTCTCAAGGTGTTCTTTGTGGATGGAACACATTGCTGATGGCTGGCACAAAAATGCCGCACAACAATCCATACAAGATGACAATCACAATGAGAAGAAAAAGAAAACCTATTGCACCAGTTCCCAACCACAGTTTGAAAAGTATATAGAACACAGCCAACAATGTGATAGTTCTGTAGTCTGCAAGAAAACGCAGACTAACACGAGGACTTTGTAAGCTCTCTCGTTTCTGTCTGCTGATTGGTGAATTCAGCTGAGCATCATGCGTCAGTGGACATTTCAAGTAGACTTTCATCATCTGTCCTATCCAGTCATCTCTATAATAGTTATCAGTAATTGCTGCTGCATACTGTGAAGAAGAAATTTAAAAATTCATTACGTAAAAGCTAGGGCTGCAACGATACGTTTTCTTACGATACGATGCACATCATGGTACAATCCCTATGATTCGAGACGTATCTCTATACACTTGTCAATCATCAAAAAGTGAGGAGACAAGATTCAAATCTGCAGTTATGGGCCGCCAGGTCACCCGGTGGTCCATAACCACAGATTTGCTTCTTGAGTCCTCACATTTCTACTGGGCTGGTGAGTAGTGGGAAAAGTCTAATATCCACCCACACAATGGCCAAATAGCAAATCATCATACAGTTTTGGGTCAAGCAGCTTCATTTTAATGAAATTAGATTTCTCAAACTTCTTGACAACAAATCATTGTGACACACTCTTCTGTTTCCTGGGAATTTGTGATTTGGTGGATCATCTAATATATAAATGCAAATGTCTGTATCTATATCTCTATCTCTCTCTCTCTTTCTTTGTTCTGGGTGAACTCCTCCGTTTCTCGACCGATCGATCTCAAATTTTGTACACGGGTGTAATTCGTCCCTGCGAGTAACATGGGATGGGTGCCATGCCCCTGTGCGGGTGACGTAGACCTTGAAATTGATGACCTTGACCTTTTATTTTGAAAACGGCTGGGCCAATAGGGCTAAAATTTCATATGTGCGGGTATATTGGCCCATCGATCATTTTGACTTTATCGGAGTGCCCGTGCAGAGTGACCTTGACCTTGAAATTGGTGACCTTGACCTTTTATTTTGAAAACGGCTGGGCCGATTGGGCTAAAATTTCATATGTGCAGGTATATCGGCCCATCGATCATTTTGACTTTATCGGGTTGCCCGTGCGGGTTGACCTTGACCTTGAAATTGGTGACCTTCACCTTCTATTTTGAAAACGGCTGATATAACCATCTTCTCCCGTGCAACGCAGGGTATCACCTGCTAGTAGTGTATAAAGGTTCAAGAGCGAGGTTAATGAATTGTGCTATTCAATGCTAACAAATACATGAGAGCAATGTAAATTCAGACTTCTACAATCCTGATTTCAAAGGAAAACTACATATAATAGATGCGAATAGTCAACAATGCTGCCATTTTTTAAGTGTCATTAACAAAATATTCATGAAATTTTGAGTCCACGTGCATCGTGATACAGTGCAATCAAATTGTGATACATATCATCAGAGAATGAATCGCGATACATTCGTTTCATGATTAATCGCTGCAGCCCTAGTAATAGCTCATCCAATTCTAACATATTATTACATGCCTATTACTTTTCCTCCAGTTCCATATTAAAAAATCCATACTGAACACATGTTCCATACAGATTTTCGATGACGGACTATTCTTCCACTTGACATCATAGAGACATCAAAAGAACTAAATTTCACCCATTTTCTTAATTTGCGAACCAAAACTTTGCATTCTTACACAGATCAATTCAGAAGTTGTTGTGAAAGCCGATAAATCAATTGTCAATTGGAAATGTATGTTCAAGTCCACCAATTTATTTATTTATTGGTGTTTAACATCACATATTTCTGCACAATGGCTAATCATGACTGCAACATGGATATAAAGTCAAGTCAAGCCAATCGTTTATACCCATACTGCCCATTTTTGAGGACTTCCACCACAGGCATTGGTTATTGGGTCTTATTTTTGTAGTAAAACAAGAGTTTGATTACCCTAGTGAACAAGCACTGCTTCATTTCCTAGGGTTCCCACCTGGATCAAATCCACCAAAATTAATCTTATTCTGTAAATGGGGTGTGGTTTTTGAACACTCAAGTTTTGATTTTGAAGTGACTGTCTTTCAGATGACGACAGCTAATTTTTTAAAAAACACAAACAAATAACCCATGGAGACAATTTTCATTTATATTTTTCTGTTTATGTATCAATCTATCACATGTGTTTGCCAATCACACATTGAGATTTTATTTCAAGCAGATGTCGGAACTGTCAAATTCTACAAACAAGGCAGAGTTTTTCACCCTGAATTTAGAAAATGATAATTATTATAGAGGCATGTAATAAACACAGAATGTCACGATGAATGAACGTATTCGTCAATACGGTAGTCATGTCATCACGGAAGGATAGAACTTGGGACTACACCTTGCACAAATATGCATACTGCAAGGACTGTCACTCAAAACATAATGTCTGTTTTTCAATTCCAACAAGGCTTCCCTCTGAAAAGACTGCCTAGGTTGGGTAAAATTGTGGGTTGAAATTCAGGGAAATGTGCCTGGAAGCTATCAGTTGTGTGAAGAAATGGAGAGAAAAGGCAATCAACAAGGACATCATTGAGGTTTTTTTTGACAAAATATAGAACCTCAGTGAGCACGCTCACATACCCCACGCGCCCCGATATTTCAAGCTCTAATCATTTTTTAAAAATAAACATAGATTCTAGGAATACTGCAGAAAACAGTGTTCTGTAGTTTCAACGGTATTGAAAGAATTCAAGCAGAGAAAAAGCCCGGAAAACTGTAATTTTGATGAACTTTTCAAAGTCTATGGGGCCGTAATTTTGGTAAAAATCAGTGGAGCGGAACAAAACCCAAACTTGTTCTGTAGGCCACCATGTTAGACTAACATATCAAAAATCAGCTCAATATCTGGAAGCGTGTAGGAAAAAAGTCCGGAAAACTGTAATTTTGATGAACTTTTCAAAGTTCAAGGGCCGTAATTTCGGTAAAAATCAGTGGAGCGGAACAAAATGCAAACTTGATCTGTAGGCCACCATGTCAGACTAACATACCAAACATCAGCTCAATATCTGGAAGTGTGTAGAAAAAAAGTCCGGAAAACTGTAATTTTAATGCATTTTTCAGAGTCCAAGGGTCATAATTTTGGTAAAAATCAGTGGAGCGGAACAAAACGCAAACTTGTTCTGTAGGCCACCATGTTAGACTAACATACCAAAAATCATCTCAATATCTGGAAGCGTGTAGGAAAAAAGTCTGCAAAACTGTAATTTTGATGAACTTTTCTAAGTTCAAGGGCCGTAATTTCGGTAAAAATCAGTGGAGCAGAACAAACTGCAAACTTGATCTGTAGGCCACCATGTTAGACTAACATATTAAAAATCAGCTCAATATCTGGAAGCGTGTAGAAAAAAAGTCCGGAAAGTTAAAAAATTTATAGTAATTTATATATTTTTTATACTTACCAATGACCCAGACATAGCTGGTGCTAACTCTTAAAAATCTAGGGCCAAACACAAATTTTGCCCCCCAATCCCCAAAATTTGCATCTAAAACTAAAAGAAATCATGTCCTGAAGGACCTCCATACTTAGCCCCTACTGCGCATGCACAGTGTCAAGGACGTTCCGAAATTGACGCAAATTACCATTCTTGCAAGCAGTGCCTGGTCAGCGCTATGTACTCAGTGGGGAGGTATGAGTTCCCAACTCCTGGGAGGGCCATCCCCGTTTGGGTCATTGGTAAGTATAAAAAATATATAAATTACTATAAATTTTTTAACATTTTTATACTGTACCAATGACCCAGACATAGCTGAATAGTAAAAAGGCTGGAGGGCCTAGGACATAGAGGAAAATCCAATAAGCTCAACTATATAATATAGAGACAACCCCTCAAGGAGAAAAGGGGTATTAGGCTTTACATGTATCTTTCTTATTTTATGATAAATTAGAAAGATACAATACCCTTCATAATTGAGCATAATAACATTCATGTTCTCTATTAACATCCAGTATAACCCTTTATACTAATTATTTTTAAAGTAAGCCAATAAATAAAGTTAGTCCAGAGAATTGAGACTCTTTATATTCTTTAAAAGTGTCCGAGGATTGTATATTAACGCCCGTTTGACACTTGACATATACAAATGCTTCACACCGAGCTACACTTTAAAAACAAGACATGATGAATTTTTAACATTAATATTACACTTTAAAACCATCCCGGAAACGACTCAGAAATACTGACTTCGGAGGAGGAATTCCCTTGCTTTTCACTATAAAGCAGGTGACCTAAGGGAACACCCTCCCCTCCCCCCCTTCCCCTTGCCCTGGGTCAAATAGCCCAGAGCGAAGAGGGCAGCCAGACGGAGTCACTGCCAGAACAGAAAGCCTGCATAACTATAGTTGCAACTGTTTAGTGGACGACATTCTGAGCAACAGATAACGGACCTAAACAATGCAGGTCTCCAGAAATGGACTCAATATTTCTGAGATAAAAATTCGTGAATGTGGATGGCTGAGACCAATAAGCAACCTTCATTAAATCTGTAATAGCAATACTATTTGCGTAAGCCCAAGATGTAGGAAGAGCTCTTACTTCATGAGCCGAAAGCACAGACTGCTGAGAAGAAGATAAATTTTCATAAGCAGTACGGATAGTTAATTGAATCCATCTAGCAATAGAATGGACTGAAATGTCCTTTCTATTAGGCATCAGAGACAGAAAGAAACGTTTTCGTCCCTTTCTGATAAACTGAGATCTCTGTTTATAAATACGTAATGCTCTAACAGGACAGAGTAAAGGCCTACGTCCGTCTGAAGACGGAAGGGCCTTAATAACAATAGGTTCTGGATATTTATTAGGAGCCTGATTCTTAGGTAAAAATCCCACATTAGTAGTGAAGGTGAGAGTGTTCCCAACACTACGATAGTGAGAATCATACACCGACAGTGCATGAAGCTCACTGACTCTTCTAGCAGAAGAGAAAGCTAAGAGACAAGCTGTCTTATAAGACAAAAATTTGAAATCTACTGTCCCAAGAGGTTCAAATGGCTTTTCCTTCAGTTTAAGAAGAACCCAAGCTAAATTCCACTTAGGAATTAACCTAAGAGTTCTGGGTCTATTTATCGAGAAGTTTCTAACTAACTTAGATAAAGAGACATTAGATCCAATTTGTAAACTATCATGATGTGCATAGGTATCAGATAACATAGACCTATAACCCTTAATAGTAACAGGCTGCAGTTTGATTTCGTCAAACAAGTATACTAGAAAGTTTGCAATGTCTGGTATGGAAGGATCAAAAATATCAACAGAATGATCCCTACACCAACGACGAAAGACCTTCCACTTAGCCGCATAGTTTAGCGAAGAGGAGGTCCTCCTACAGTTAGAAATCGCGTCCGCTGCTCGTCCTGTAAAGTGCTTGCCATGCAAGAAGGACCGCACAACGGAAAAATGTGAAGGTTGATACCTTGCGGGTTGTGATGAAGTTGACGCGGTTTCCCCTGCGAAAGAAGATCCTCCCGTGGAGGAAGCTTTCGCGGTAGGTCCCACAACAGACACCTGAGTAGATTTATCCATGGTCTCTGTGGAGACAGAGATGCTACCAACAGAATCTTGCATTGAGATTGTTTTATTTTTAGCAATACTTGCTGAATCAACGGCGTTGGAGGATACGCATATCCTATCATTCCGTCCCAAGGGATCGACAGAGCGTCTACTGCAAATGCTCTTGGATCCGGACACGGAGACACATACGTCTGCAACTGATTGTTGAGATGTGTCGCAAATAAGTCTATCATTGGCCGTTCCCATTGGTAGCAAATCTGATTGAATACTTGTTTGTTGAGAGTCCAATCCGACGGCAACAAGCGACCCTTTCGTGAAAGGGAGTCTGCTAGTACATTCAGACGACCCGGTATATGACGGACCGAAAGCAGAACTTGTTCTAGAGCAAACAGAAGGATTCTTTCCGTTAGATTGAATAACGGAACTGAATGAGTGCCTCCCTGGTTCTGTATATACGCCACTACTGTCGTATTGTCGGACAGGATTTGGACATGAGCTTTGTAAATAATGTCCATCCAATGATGTAACGCAAGCCAAATTGACATCATTTCCTTGATGTTTATGTGCTTGCTTAGGAATTGTGGATCCCAAAGACCCTGGCATCTCGAATCCGTTGGGATCAATGTTGCACCCCAACCTGTTTGACTGGCATCCGTCATAATGGTAAAACTCGGATCCGGCAACTGCAGCGGAACTCCCTGAGTTAACCACTGAATGTTTGCCCAAGTCTGAATCTCTCGTTTCACTTGATCTGACAAGAGAACGTCTATGTCGAGCGAATGAATTTTCACACTCCAATTCTGAGTCAAGAAAATTTGGAGAGGACGAGTGCGTAACCGCCCCATCGGAATGAGATCCGCAGCGGCTCCCCACAGACCTATCAGTCTCATGAACTCCCTCGCTGTGACTTTGTCTGCGTGAAGACAATAGCGAGCGTAACAACTGACTAATTTCGCTCTGGTTAACGGCAGACGAACAAGATTGTTGTGCGTCTCGAAGCTCATTCCCAGATGTGTGAATGACTTGGACGGCACCAGATCCGACTTCTCCTCGTTTATTATAAAACCAAGACGTCGGAGCAATAGAAGCAGATTCTGCACATCGTTCTGAAGCGTTAACTCATTGCCGTACCTCTGAAGAATGTCGTCCAGGTAGGCCGACGTTACCGCAGACGAATGAGCTCGGAAATACATCATTACCGAGTGAAAGCCCAGGGTGCCAGGTTCAATCCGAAGCACATCGCCCGGAATTGATACACCACTCCTAGGACTGCGAAGCGTAGATACTTTCTGAATGTCGGATGTACCATGACGTGAAAGTATGCATCTTTGAGATCTATGCTTGTTGCATAATCGTTCACCCGAATACTCGCTCTGACCGATCGAATCGTCTCCATATAAAACTTCGGAGCGACGATCAGCTTGTTTATCCAGCTCAAATCTATGACTGGACAGAACGAGCCGTCTGGTTTCGGAACCAGAAACAGATGGCTGTAGAATCCCAGTGTTTGCTGGTTTTCTACGACCTCTACCGCGTTCTTCATTAAAAGAGACTGCACCTCTGATAACAGAGCGTCTCTTTTCTGTGGATTTGACGGAAGTTGAGTCCATTTTGGACTTCGAGTTAATGGAGGCCTTCGTTTGAAGGATATTTTTAAACCTTCCGAAATCACCCCTCTCACCCAAGGGTCGTCCGTAATCGATGCCCACTCTTGTGAAAAACTCGACAACCTACCACCAACCGGAACGCGATAGAGGTTGAAGCCATCACCTCCTGGACCTGCGAGGCCTGCGGGAGGAGAAACCACGTCCTCCACGACCTGCACCTTGTCCCGTCGACCTCGGGGCGTCCGACCGGTTGTCCCGGCCCGAAAGGACGTCCCGCACGTGAGTCGCTGCCTTGACGGCCTCTTGAATAAGACCAAGAGGACGCACCGGAACCTCTATAGGAACCTCTCTTGGGCGCATTAGACCCAGAAGTGCCTGTCTTACTCTTATCTGCCGTGTCCGACTTCTTAGAAGCGGACTTAAACAGCAGGGAATCCGAAGCTTTCTTAGTAATTTAATCGTAAATTGCAGAAAGCTTGCCGTCGAAGAGAAGTTCTCCGGAGACCGAAGCGACTCTGAGAGAGTTCTTCACCTTACTATCCACGAGTGTGGATGTAGCTAGGGCTGCGTCACGTCTAACCAACTCCAAGTTTGCCACTGAAAGGGCGGAGTTACACGTGGAATAAGCTACTGCCCTTGAAAGAAGTCTTAAAGAGGATTGAACATCCTGGAATTCTTTCCCTTGAAGATGCAGTGATAACGCCTTTGTAAGGTGGTCTGCGTAAGATAAAGCATCTAAACTGGCTCTGTTAGACGAAATAGTCGTATCCAACACCACGGTTGGGATAGACGTAGACGACGGTAATGATAATTCTAAGTCTTCCGCCTCGTCGTCCATACGCAGAGGAACTCTCGGGATACCCTATCCTGCCGTATCGAATTTTTTCCTTGCATTAATGAAAGGCAGGTTAAGAGCATTGGCGGACAAGAAACCCGCTTTTCCTGTTCTGGAAGCAAGCTTGAATATAGCGTCGTTCAATAATTCAAATGCCCTTGTGACATTATTGGACTGAGACGGAAACTCAGGAGAAATGTCCCTGAACCGCTCGAAGAAATCAGTGTCCAATGACGCTATAATTCTCTTGTCCGGTACCGCAGCAGTCTGGCCCGACGGAACAACCTGAGGACGAAAGTGCCGGATGAAGTCCACGGCCGCTTTATGTTGTTCCGAAAGGAATAACTCCAAGTCATCCGTATCCCTTTCACCATCCGGTCGGACCTCATGATGCTCCTGGTCGACCGCACCCGATGCTTCGGCGGAGCGTACCGACCCAGTGCCGTCGGATAATTCCCGATCCGACACCATTTCTGTCGGTTGCTGGGATGCTGCGATAAGTTGTGCTATTTGAGCAAGCACGTCCGACATCGAGGCCTGCGGAGGCGCAGTCTTTCGCTGCTTCGCCGAGGGCAGCTCCGCATCTAGTGACTCCCGCATACTCTTCCTATGCGAACATCTGGAGTCAACCGGCCTCGTGTCCCTGGCTACCGGATGGCGTGACCTGGTCGCCGAAGAATCCCTGGTCGGCGAAGCTGGTAAAATATCGGCGGTCACGTAGCCAAGGTGCGGTCGTGTGCGCTGGTGAGAGGAAGAAGAAGCCTGAGCAGTCTCAGCGGACTGCCTATACAACGGAGTGTCCCGAGCGATGGACGTGTGCTCCGCTAACGACACATTTTGTACCACAACATCTGGTCCCAGATGTTGTTGTACGAGAGAGGGGCCTCTCTCGCTCGCAGTCCGGATGGACCTGGACGAGCTAGGAACCGGACTAGAAGGCTTCCTCCGATCTCTCCTACTATCCGTCGTCACTGGGTGTGCACCTTGAATGTTTATAGTGCTCGCATCACCAAACATTTCCTCCTGGACTGCATCGGACGAACCCGACTGCCGAACCATTCGGTGAATGGACGCTACACCTGGCGAGCTAGCGGACGACAGCGCCGTCGATCCTACTAGGGACCTCTTAGGCAACTGTCGTATCTCCATGAGCACTTTTGCCGCTAGCTCTTCATTCAATTGTGACGACGGAAGCGCACTTGCGGAAGATAACATGGAAACATCACCCTGTTCTTGTTCCTCTGAAATAGAAACTGATAGAGTAGAGTGACCCTGCGGAGAAAGGGCCGGCATAGCCCTCTCTCCACTAACAACATATCGTGACACACGTTTCCAATGTTTGTCATCCCAATATTGACATATTGAACAGGAGTTAGTGCGAGTACACTGACTACAATTAATACAATGATCATGAAAGTCAGAGGAAGATTTCTTCCTATTACAATTTGAACAATATCCTTTCATTGTGAAAAGTCAACAACAAGTCCTAGTACTCGCACAAACCCCTGAACACAAAGATACATAATAACATGATCCATTAATAATGAAAAAACAATTGAAAATCAAAATAATTTTCGAAAAATATTTTTTCAGCGAAGCCCAAGTTTCTGAAAAGTAACGTTGAGCCCCAATGGATCCCAAGGTTAAGTGTGGTCAAAAATTTTAAAATTATATTAAATAATTAATGCAACACTTACGGATAATAATAATGTATCTTATAGTGAGATAAACTACTCCAGAGGCAAACGGCCCCTCTCAAAAGAGACTGTTGCCAATGTAAACAAATAGTGTAAAAACACCAGAAAACATGACTCCAGGCACTGACAAAACTGGCCCGAAATCAGTCATCAAAATTACACACTATCTGATGCAAAACAGAGACTCCCAGGGGAGAATCTGCAGAACATCAGATGGTAGCTGCAGAACACAACGTTTAAACACCCATGGGTGAAAACGTAAACATGGGGAAAATAACAGAATTCATTCTGTAACCAAGCTAATTCTCCCAAGAGAATTTAGAAATGATCTTTCTCAAAAATATGCCAAAAGCATGGGAGAATAGCAAGGGGGGACTTAGAAGACCAGGAGAGAGGAAACACTGAATAAGCAGTGCAACTTTATAACAAGAATGACAACAACAGGCCCATGCCTCGAAAATAGGCAACTTAACATAATTTCATTAAAAAATTTTAAGTTACACCCCTGATTATTTTCTGTCACTCCTTTTTCCTCTCCTCCTTCTATATCCTCCTTAGAATCACCATTTCTCCAATAATTATGTGTCTGGCATCCTTTAAACTGAGATTTACAAGCACAAAGATCAGTGAGATGTTGACTGATGAAGGGCCAAACAAAGAATGGTAATTGGCGCCAATTTCGGAACGTCCTTGACACTGCGCATGTGCAGTAGGGGCAAAGTGTGGAGGTCCTTCAGGACATGATTTCTTTTAGTTTTAGATGCAAATTTTGGGGATTGGGGGGCAAAATTTGTGTTTGGCCCTAGATTTTTAAGAGTTAGCACCAGCTATGTCTGGGTCATTGGTACAGTATAAAAATACTGTAATTTTGATGAATTTTTCAGAGTCCAAGGGCCGTAATTTCAGTAAAAATTAGTGGAGCGGAAAAAAATGCAAACTTGATCTGTAGGCCACCATGTTAGACTCACATACCAAAAATCAGCTCAATATCTGGAAGAAAAAAAGTCCGGAAAACTGTAATTTTCATGAATTTTTCAGAGTCCAAGGGCCGTAATTTCGGTAAAAATCAGTGGAGCGGAAAAAAATGCAAACTTGATCTGTAGGCCACCATTTTAGACTCACATACCAAAAATCAGCTCAATATCTGGAAGCGTGTAGAAAAAAAGTCCGGAAAACAAGTAGGATTGACGGACAGACCAGTCAAAAACATTATACCCCAGCAACTTCGTTGCGTGGGGTATAATTAGTGCTTTCTGGTCGTTAAAAGTTCAACTGATTGTCAAAACCGGCCACCACAACTGGCTGATTGTGGGCAACTGGATGGCAACGGCAATGGCCCCTGGAACATCAGTTCAACTGACTGATGTCAAGCATTTTGTGATGATTCATTAACTGCATTTTATTATCTTCTGCAATTGTTCAATTGTTAATGTAAAATGATGTCAATGATACCATTCAATAAAGTTTAGAAACAACCATAACGAGTATCCTTAATCTCTATAGACACCCATTTACGGGATATACAAGTTAACCCTTTACCTAACATGAAAAGCAGACGACACTTGCAAAAAAGATTATTAAATAACTAATTTTTTTCAGTTTCTGTCTCAAAGACATAGGTTATGACCCCTCATTGGAACAGGACCAATGAGCTTGTTCCAACAAGGGTTCATAACCTATGTTTTTGAGACAAAAAATGAAAAAATAATGAAAAATTAATTGGCATTTTTTTTAAATCGTTTTTGGCCATTATGTTGGGTAAAGGGTTAAACAACATGTAAAGCTTACAACTGAGCGTACTTGCGGCAATCGCCAGTTCATACCGAAAAAGTGAAGGCTGCACTCCATTCACTCAGGTTGCAGTAAAATTACCAGTCGCACACACTTGGGCGGAATACGTGGCTCTGAGAGCCCGGTTTACCACCAATGTGTGTGCGACTGGTAATTTTACTGCGACCCCAGTCAACGTAGTTTAACACTGTGAAAAATGTTCAGTTTAATGTAGTTCTTTCGAGCCTCAACTTATCTAGTAGAGCACAGTATTACAATCAGAATCAGCCGATTGTGAGCTCAAATAACCGGTAATCGGTCAGCGACCATTTTTGTTAATCGGTTGAACACTACTGGTTGGGTTTCTATACACTCTTACAAAGAGATGCAATCATTAATGAAATAAAACTTCTTACCTCACCAAATATCAAACGAAAATGATGCTGTATATCAAATATCAAAATATTCTGAACAGTAGATCCTAAGATGATTTTTAAGAAGATTTTTAATGAACATTACTGATATTGAACTAAGTTAAAATTTGGGCTCCCCTAGGGTGTCAAAATATGAACCCAGGGACTTGGATTTTACCGATTTTAATCAGACTCCACTAGGAAAGCTGAGTACCAAATATGAAAAGTTTCTACCAGGTAGATCTGATGAAAAAGATTTTCAAACAATTTTTCTCATATTGCACTAAGTAAAAATTAGGATTCCGATAAGTAAAAAAATTATGAACCCACAGACTTGATTTAAACAAATTTTAATTAGGCCTCTATAGGGATGATGTATATCAAATATCCATGGATTTTGAGTGGTGGGCCTAAAGAAGAAAATTTTTAAATGATATTTCTCATATTACTCGAAGTTAAAATTCAGGCTCAAAACGATAATGTATTCCAATATATGAAGTTTCTGACTGGTGGATCTGAAGAAGATTGTTAAAGAATTTCCTCATATTATGCTAAGTTCAAATTTGGGTTCCTTTAAGGAGTCCAAATATGAACGAAGGGACTTAAGTTGAACAAATTGGAATCTGACCTCCATAAGGATGCTGTATATTAAATAGCAAATGATACAGCCTGGTGGATCTGAATAAGATTTTTAAAGAATTTTTCTCATACTGCATTAAATTAAAATTTGGGATCCCATGGGAAACTGAAATAAGAACTTGGGGACTTGATTTGCAAACTTGAATTGAATCCCCCTAGAGATGTTGGATAATTATTTTTTACTACCTCTTCTTCGAAGGACTAATTTTCTCACATAGCAATTTACACTGAAATAATTCATGGTGGCACTGTGTACTAAGGTGTACTGCACGTCAATGGTACATTTACCTTCAACCACTACCACATTAGTAAGCTGGAGAGTCTGACAGTTGTTCAGTGATTCTTGTTCTCTCTGGGTACTCCTGTTTCCTCCACCCATATAACTGTCAGACACAATATGACCCTGGCTGTTGAAATTGTCATTAACCCTTTACCTAACGAATCGCCCGCATCCCCCACGTAATATGCAAATTGAGCAGTTGAAAAAATTAAATTTTTCAAAATATTTCAACAAAACCATATCATGTGACCCCTCATTGGAACGAGCTCATTGAGCTCGTTCCAATGAGGGGTCACATAATATAGTTTTGTTGAAATTTTTGGAAAGATTTTAAGAAATTATATTTAAAATAATAAATTTTGGTATCGTCTGCATTGGGTAAAGGGTTACACACAATAAAACAAACAGCAAAAATTAAACACATAACACATTTTTCATCTATGAGTGTTTAAAATTGATTTTTATCAAACAATCACCATCAAATAGCGCTTTACAGAAACAAGAGCAACGTGAAGCGTGGCATATGCCTCCGACGATGTCATAACACCATAGTGGCCATACTGAATTGGCTAGCTGGACCAAAATTGAAAGGAAGCATTGTCTAGTCATCCACAAGTAACTCCTAAAGTTATGATTTGATCAAATAAGCAGTTCTTTAGTTATTGGATGGAACCCAAAAGTTAATGGACAGATGGATGGACATGGTGAAAACATAATACCCCCCGAGAGGGTCGGGGGCATAAAAATTGCTCACAACACATCTAATATGGGAATGACGTCACAATTCACCATCGAAGTGGTAATGTTGTGAGATGGTTTTGGAAATATAATTGAATTAATCTCTTATTTTTCATTGCCTACCTAATACAAACAGCAGATAATATTTGCAGAAAACATTTCATGAATAACTAATTATTTTCAGTTTTTGTCTCAAAAACATAGCTTATGTACCATCATTGGAATGAGCTCAATGAGCTCATTCCATTGAGGGGTTATAAGCTATATTTTTTAGGAAAAAATGAAAAAAAAAAATGCAAAAATTTGAATGGCGATTTTTGTGAACAGTGCTGGCCAGCTTTATTTGTTACAAGAGGTAAAAGTTTAAATTACACATTATGTGATAAGAAGAATCTCAAATTCTTCATAATTTGATACAAAATTTATTAACCTCGTTCACGAAAATCAATCTGAGCCTCGGTAAACCTCGGCTCAGATCAATTTTAGTGAACTCGGGACAGAATTTTCATACGACTCATTAAGATCCTCTATTTATATATTCCTCCATTTTTATACAAGTGAGTAATTATAAGCTTTTAAATTTATTGCTCAGGCTTGGGGTAACACTGATTGATGTTAATAGAACATTCAAGAAACTTAAAACTAAATATTTAACCCTTAGAGGCCTGGAGAGTTTTTATACATTTTTGTTACTCTTAGTATACATTCTGTTGCTCAGCAGTTGTTTCCAGAGAAATCTTGGCCGCTCATACAGTCTGCCAAGATTTGCCTAGAAACAGCTGCCCAGATACTAAGAATGCAATTTGCACATTTAATTATGAAAGATTGAATGTTAGGGCATTTGTTTGTTTTCAGTAAAAAGTGAACAAAGTTGGAATTCGTCCTTACAGCCAACCTTTTACCTAACGAATCGGCCACATCATCTGCCCACATAATCTACAAACTGAGCATTTGAAGAAAAAATACTTTCAAAAGATTTCAACAAAACCATACCATGTGACCCACATCTAACCCACCCCCACCACATTGCAATGAGCTTGTTTCAAGGTGGTGTCACATGATATGGTTTTTTTTCAATTTTTCTGAAAAATTGGAAAAAAATGTTAAAAAATTTATAGTAATTTATATATTTTTTATACTTACCAATGACCCAGACATAGCTGGTGCTAACTCTTAAAATATAGGGCCAAACACAAATTTTGCCCCCCAATCCCCAAAATTTGCATCTAAAACTAAAGAAAACATGTCCAGAAAGGCCCTCCACACTTCGCCCCTACTGCGCATGCGCAGTGTCAAGGACGTTCCGAAATTGGCGCCATTAATCATTCTAATAACCAGTGCCTGGTAAGCGCTATGTACTCAGCGGGGAGGCAAGAGTTCCCAACTCCTGGGAGGGCCATCCCCGTCTGGGTCATTGGTAAGTATAAAAAATATATAAATTACTATAAATTTTTTAACATTTTTATACTGTACCAATGACCCAGACATAGCTGAATAGTAAAAAGGCTGGAGGGCCAAGGACATAGAGCAAAATGGAATACGCTCAATAAATAAAATAGAGTCATCCCCTGTAGGGAAAAGAAGTAATAGGCCTTACATGTATCTTTCTTATTTATGATAAATTAGAAAGATACAACACCTTCCAAAAATTGAGCTTCATACATCCATGTACTCTATTAATATCCAATAATCCTTATACTAATAATTTTTAAAGTAAGCCAATAATAAAGTAAATCTAGAGAATAGAGACTCTTATACTTCTAAAAGTGTGTGAGAATTGCATAATCATGTCCGTTGACATATGCAATATTCAAAGGCTATACTTTAAAAACTAAGACTTGAATGAATTTTATAAACTTAAACTTCTCACTAAACAACCATCCCAATAACAGCTCAGAATTACTAACTCCGGAGGAGGTATCCCCTTGTTTTCATAGTAAAAACAGGTGACCCAAGGGAACACCCTCCCCCCCCCCCTTTTTCTTGCCCTGGGTCAAATAGCCCAGAGCGAAGAGGGCAGCCGAACGGAGACACTGCCGAAACAGACAGCCTACCTAGCTATAGTAGCAACTGTTAAGAGAATGACATTCTGAGCAGTAGATAATAGACCTAACAATAGAGGCCTCCAGAAATGGACTTGATATTTCTGAGATAAAATTCATGAATGGATGGCTGAGCGCAATGAGCAGCCTTCAAAAATCTATAATAGCAACACTATTAATGTAAGCCCAAGAAGTAGAAGAACTCTTACTTCATGAGCCGAAATCTTAAGCACAACTGCTAAGCTAATGATATACCATAAGCAGTACGCTAGTTAATAGAATCCATTAACAATAAAATGGAGCGTAACGTCCTTCTACTAGACATCAAAGACAGAAGAAGCTTACGCCCTTGTAATAAACAGATATCTGTTTATAAATACATAAACTGTACCCGGAAAGAGTAAAGGCCTATGCCCATACGAAGACGGAAGGACCTTAAAATAATAGGTTCCGGATAATAGGAGCCTAACTCTTATGCAACAATCCAACCTAAATAGTAACGGAAGTATTGATTCCGAAACTATGAAAGTGAAAATCATCCATCGATAGTGCATGAAACTCACTGACTCTACAGTAAAAGAGAAACCAACAGAATTACTGTCTAAAAGGTCAGAATTTGAAAACTACTGTTTCCAGAGGCTCAAATGATTACTTAGCTAAATAAGAACCGAAGTTAAAATCCGTATAGGAATTTAATCTAAAGATTCTAAGTCTATTTATCAAAAAGTTACTAACTGACTTAGATAAAGAGACAAAAGACTCAATTGTAAACTATAGTAGAGTGCATAGGTATGAGGTAACATAAACCTATAACCTAAATAACACAGGCTGCAGTAGATCTTGTGAAACAAGTATACTAAAAAATAGCAATGAGTAGTATGGAGGGATCAACCATATGAACATAATGATCCCTACACCACGACGGAAGAGCCTCCACTTTAGTCGCATAGAATAGCGAAGAAGAGGATCTCCTATAGTAAGAAATCGCGTCCAAAGCTCGTCCAGTACAGTGCATACAATGCAATACGGACCACACAACGGAATACATGAAGGTTGCGACCTTTCTGGTTGTGATAAAGATGACACGATTTACCCAGTGAAAAAAGATCCTCACATAGAGGAAGATTTCACGTTAAGATCCACAGTAGACAAGAGAGTAAATTACTCATGATCTCTGTGAAGATAGAGATGCTATCAACAGAAATGTATAGTGGTTGTTTATCTTAGCAACACCTGCTAAAACAACAGCGCCGGAGGATACGCGTATCCTATCATTCCGTCCTATAGATCAATAGAGCGTTAACAGTATTAGCTCAGAGATCTGGACAAGCCAACACATACGTCTGCAATTGATTAGCAAGCTGTGTCATAAATAAAACATCATTGGGCGCTCCCATAGATAGCAAATCTGATTAATTACTTGTTTGTTGAGAGTCCATTCTGACAGCAACAAGCGACCCGTAAGAGAACGGGAGTGCGATAAAACAATCAGACGACCCAGAATATGACGGACCAAAACTGAACTTGGTGTACTATAACCAACAGACGGATTCTTTCCATTAAATTGAATAACGGAAACGAAAGAGTGCCTCCCTGGTTCCGGAGATACGCCACTACTGTCGAATTAAAGGACAGGAATTTGGGCATGCGTTTCTGAATAATGTTCATGCAATGACATAAAGCAAGCCTAAAAAACATTATTCCGCGGAAGTTAAACTGATAGCTAAAAGACTGCGGAACCCAAAGACCCTGGCACTTCGAATCCGTAGGGATCAGTATATATCCCAATCTGTTTGACTGGTAACCGTCATAACAGCCACACTCGGGTCCGGCAACTGCGGCGGCACTCTCTGAGTCAACCACCGAATGTTTGCCCCAGTCTGAATCTCTTGTAATACTAGATAGACAAGAGAATGTATAATTCAAGCAATTCATGGATTGCCGGAAGTTGCCGTCGAAGAGAAGCTCCTCCGAGAACGAAGCGACTCTGAGAGAGTTCTTAACCTACTATCCACGCATGGATGTAGCTAGGGCTGCATCACGTCTAACCAACTCCAATCAGCCACTGAAGGGCGGAGTTATACGTGAAGAAACTACTGCCCTCAAAAGAAATTACATTGAGAATAATATCCCGTAAATCTTTTCTTGAAGACGTAATGATAACGCCTCAGTAAGGCGGATTACGTATAATAAAGCGTCTAAGTTAAGTCTACTAAACATAATGTCGTTCCCAACATTGAAATTGGAAAAGACATAAACGGCGAAAAAGAATATATGCAGTCTTTAATCACCGTCTAGACGCATATGAACTCTCGGTATGCCCTGCTCTGCCAAAATAAACTATATGTAAAAAAGATAAAATGGCAGAAATGAGCCACGCGGACAAGAAACTAAACTATCATGCTTAGTAGCAGGCTTGTATATATATATAAATATATAGCGTCGAAAAATAAAACACATGTTGTAATGACAATATTGGACTGCGTCGGTAAGTCAGGGACAAAGCCCCTGTACCGATCGAAAAATTCGAGTCCAATGACGCTATAAGTCTCTTATCCAAGATCGCAGCAATGAAGTCCGAAAAATAATCACTGGAAGAAATGCCAGAAGATAAGAAAGGCATCTTCCGATACTACTAAAGGGAAAACTCGAAATCTTTCGAATCCCTTTCGCCATCCTGTCGGACCCTATAAAGCGTTCGGTCGTCCGTAGCTTGATGCAACCGCGGACCGCACCGACCCAGCGCCGTCGGATAATTCCTGATTCGACCGAGAAACCATCAATTGCTGGGATGCTGCGAAACAACTGTGCTAACTCGGATAGCACGTCCGTCACTGAGGCCTGAGGAGCAGCGGTCTTACGATGCATTGCCGCAGGAAGCTCCGAGATCGTTACCCCGTGTATACTTCCAATATGCGAGCGAACGGAGTGTATAGGCCTCGTGTCCCTTGGCTACCGGATGGCGCGACCTATTCGCTGTGGAATCACTGAATGCCGAAACTGATCGGATACTCTAGGTCACGTAGCCAATGTGCGGTCGTGTGCCCTGCTGTGAGGATGAGGAAGCATTAAAGACAGTCTCTCGGACTGTCAATATAACGGAGCGTCCCGAGCAACGGACATATGCTCCGAATGTAAAATATCTGAACCACAACATGCGGTCCCCTATGTTGTTGGCTTCCTCCGATCTGTCCTCAATCTGCCGTCACTGGGTGAGTACTAAAGTAATTAAAGTGCTCGCATCACCCAAATCTCCTTCCTAGACCGCAACGGACGAACCCGGCAGCCGAACCATTCGATGAATGTACGCTACACCGGGTGAGCTAGCGAATGTCACTCCGTAAGCGATAGACATATTCCATGAGCACATATTGCCGCTAACTCTTCATTAACTATGACGACAGAGGCACACTATTGAAAGACATCTCCATAACTCTTCGAACAAGAAACCAGAAATGCTTGGATAGCAAGCATAAAATAATATATATATATAGCGTCGTTCAATAATTCGATAGTTTGCGTGACATTATTGGACTATGTCGGAACTGAGGGACGATGTCCCTGAACCGAACCAAAAATTTCTAAGTCCACCGACGCTATCAGTTTCTTATCCGGCATCGCAGCATATGTTGTTCCGAAAGGGAAAGCTTGAAATCCACCGAATCCCTTTCGGTATCCCGTCGGACCGGATGAAAATTTTCGGACGTCCGTACCCGCTTCCGCGGAGCGTCCCGACCCAGCATCGTCGGATAAAATATATGCGACAGATTCAGTTGATGCTGGGATGCTGCGATAAACTGTGCTATTAAGGAAAGCACGTCCGTTCCCGAGGCCTGTGCAGTAGCGGACTTACGATGCATTGCCGCTGGAAGCTCCGTGTACGTTGACTCCCGCACACTTCCTATGCGAACGTCCGGAGTCTGCAGGCCTCGAGTCCCCGGCTACCGACCCAGCGCTGTCGGATAATTCTCGATCCGACACCGTTTCTGTCGGCTGCTGGGATGCTGCGATAAGCTGTGCTATGTGCACAAGAATGTCCGGCGTCGAGACCTGCGGAGGCGCAGACTATCGCTGCTTCGCCGAGGGTAGCTCCGCATCAGATGGCTCCCGCATACTTCCTATGCGAACGTCCGGAGTCCATCGGTCTCGAATCCCTGGCTGTCGGATGATGTGACCTGGTCGCCGAAGAATCCTTGATCGGCGAAGCTGGTAATATATCGGCGGTCACGCAGCCAAGGTGCGGTCGTGTGCGCTGACGAGAAGAGGAAGCCTTAGCAGTCTCAGCGGACTGCCTATACAACGGAGCGTCCCGAGCGACGGACGTATGCTCCGCTAACGACACATTTGTACCACAACATCTGGGGCCAGATGTTGTTGAACGAGAGAGGGGCCTCTCTCGCTTGCCGTCCGGATGGACCGAACGAGCTATGAACCGGACTAAAAGGCTTCCTCCGTTCTCCCTCCGATCCGCCGTCACTGGGTGTGCATTAAGTTAATTTTATAGTGCTCGCATCACCCCAAAATTCCTTCTAGACCGCAACGGACGAACCCGGCTGCCGAACCATTCGGTGAATGGACGCTACACCGGGCGAGCTAGCGGACGTCAAAGGCCGTCGAACCTACTAGGGTCCTCTTAGGCAATTGGCGTATTACATGAGCACTTTTCCGCTAGCCCTTCAATAATTGTGACGACGGAGGCACACTGTTGGAAGACATCACAGATACATCACCCTAATCTTGATCGTCTGAAATAGAAATTGATAAAGTAGAGTGACCCTGCGGGGAAAGGACCGGAGTGTCCAAATCCCCAACAACATACCGTGACATACGCTTCCCATATTGTCATCGAAATCATACGATACAGAACAGGAGTTAATGCGAGTACACTGACCACATATAGAATGATAATAAAGTCAGAGGAAGACTTCCTCTTAAAACAATTGATCAATATCCTTTCAATGTGAAAAGAAAACAAGTCCTGGTACTCGCACTAACCCCTGGCAATCAAAATACATAATAATAATATGATCCATTAATATAGAAAAAATAATTGAAATCAAAATATTTTGAAAAAATATTTTTTCAGAACAGCCCAAGTTTCTGAAAAGTAACGTTGAGCCCCAATGGATCCCAAGCCTAAGTGTGGACAAAAATTTTAAAAATATTTTAAACAATTTATTCAACACTTACGAACAATAATAATGTATCTATTTATGATTAAAATAACATAAAGATATTATTATTTAGAAATCCCCCCCTCACACAGAGGGCTGTTGTAAATGTAAACAATGAGTGTAAAAACACTAAAATAAGACTCCAGGCACCCAGGCCCGAAATCAGTTACCAAAAATACACCATCTGATGCAAAACAGAGACTTCCAGGGAAGAAACTGCAGAACATCAGATGGTAGATGCAGAACACAACGCCTAACCACCCGTAGGTGAAGACGTAAACATGGGGAAAGAACAGAATTCATTCTGTTATTCAGCTAAAACTCCCAAGAAATTTTAGTAATAATAATTACAGAAACTATGCCAAAAGCATGGGAGAATAGCAAGGGGGAACTTAAAGGACAGGGAGAGAGGAAAAACACTTGAAAAAACAGTGTAACTAAATAATCAGAATGACAACAAAATGGCTGCTGCCTTGAAAATAGGTAACTTAACATAATTTCATTAAAAAATTTTAAGTTACAGCCCTGATAATATTCTGTCACACATTCTTTTCCTCTCCTCCTTTTCTATCCTCCTTAGAATCACCATTTCACTAATATTTATGTGTCTGGCATCATTTAAACTGAGATTTAAAAGCACAAAGATCAGTCAGATGTTAACTGATGAAGGGCCAAACTTAGAATGATTAATGGCGCCAATTTCGGAACGTCCTTGACACTGCGCATGCGCAGTAGGGGCGAAGTGTGGAGGGCCTTTCTGGACATGTTTTCTTTAGTTTTAGATGCAAATTTTGGGGATTGGGGGGCAAAATTTGTGTTTGGCCCTATATTTTAAGAGTTAGCACCAGCTATGTCTGGGTCATTGGTACAGTATAAAAATATATAAAATTTTGATATCGTTTGTGTTGGGTAAAGGGTTAAAGTATGAGAAAGAACACACAAACAACTTTCAAGGCTGCTCAGCAGCCCAGAAGGAAACATTTGTGTGGAGGTTATATGTAGATAAATACTTTAATGAAATTACCTGTTTATTTATATAGGACGTAAGCTGGTAAAGAATCCTAACTATGGTTGCACTCTCATAACTTCTTATTGGCTGTGTGTCTGGATCACCATAGTAGGTAATCGGAAACTTTTTTATTCCATTCATCATCTAAAAATGAATTCAATGATAATTCAGTATTATGCCTTTTCTTCTTTCATCATCAAAATGTAACCTCTTTTATAATACAAACAGACAGAGGGTACCAGGAGTGGGGGCCAAAGGGGGATTTGGGGGGAGGCCCTCCCCAATAGAGAAATCTAGACCAAACCAAAATAATTTGGAATTCCTGAAAGATTGTGAAAGCTTGCATCCATGAAAAATTAAAAAAACTGATGATATCAAGGGCAAATTACTCAGGGTTAACAAGAGAAGTATCAGGCCAGGACAGTTTGGATGAAAATGCCCACATGATGCAGAATGTATCATCATAATCTTAGGAAACGAAAAGTAGTTCTATCCACAAGATTTTTACCATATCCTTACAACAGTAGAATTCATGGGCAATAACTCTTTCATCAGAATCTATTAACTGCAAATTTATGTCAATCAGGGTGCTGAGAAATGAGGAGGAGGTTCACTGCACAAAATTTACATTGCAATGTCTTTAAAACTGTGGAATTCCTCGGCAATAACTCAGTAATACTTGAATTGAATCAAATTTGTATCACGCACATCTTCATGTGATATTGATCGTGTATACAAAGTTTCAAACCAATACCTTAACAAATGTGAAAGTAGTTTGTTCAATAACACTTTCCCATACTTTTAAAACTGTAAAATCCAAGGGAAATAACCCTGTAATTGAGAAGTAGAAATTTATGTCACACACATCTGCTCTTTGATGTTGATCATGCACATTAACTCTTAACCCGCTGAGTATTTTCAAAACATTTTTTATCCAATCTAGTCATGGCTGCTGTATAGCAGCCATGACTAGATTGGATGAAAATTAATCTAAATTTAACTCGAAGAAATCATTGGTCAAAAAGTCCATTCAATTTACAAGGGAGAAATTTGGTTAAATGTGCCGAAATTAAGTTTATTTCATTGGCAAGTGATTTTGTGCCTTGGGCAGGAATATCTGCCAGCAGCATGCAAGGAGTTAAAACAAATATCTTAAGAAATATAGAGGAAGTTTGCATCATAAGATTTTACCGTACTATTTCTATGCAACTATAGAATTCAAGGGCAATAACTCTATAATGCTTGATTTAAACCACAGAAAATTTCTGCACATGGTGATGATCAAGTGTACGAACTTTCAAACCAATATGTTAAGAAATGTAGTAGATCAATAAACAAGATTTTCCCATACTATTATATCACATGAAACGTCGTTAATTTCGATGTAACAACTCATGTCTTATTTCCTGATTATCAACTAGTGTCTAATCGGCACGTGGTCCCATAGTAGCAGCATTGTATTCTTGTGCATAGTTCACATGGCGTCAATTACATCAACAGGTGTAAGTAAAGCGCATTCATGGCATGAAGCATTTGAGCCAACGAACTGATTGTCTGTTGTTTTGGGAGAATTTAGAGACAATGAATTAAATAAAAAGTGTAAAAAACATTCGAAAATTCATGTGATATACAGAATCTTTAACTTGTGATGTTTGGATATAAGAATAAAGGCTCGTTGTGAATCAAATTCATCAAACTCGTTTCAAAAAATCTTATATCCAAACATCACTCGTTTGAGATCCTCTATATAACAGCAGAAATCAAGAGTAAAAACACTGAAATGCTTGAATCAAGCTTTAGCAAATTTATTTATTACATGCCTATTATTTTTTATCCAGTTCCATATTTACAAATCGATAACGCATGTTCCATATGGATTTCCAATGACGGACTATTTTTCCATCTGTCATCATTCATCCATCAAAAGAATTAAAATCCACCCATTTGTAATCAGCCAATCAAACTGTCGCATTCTGACCAAGATCAATTTGGAAGCTGCAGTGACAGTCAATATATCGAATGACAACTGGAAAATGTTTTTGTTCAAATCCACCAAATATAACAAAATTAAACTTATTCTACAAATTGGGAGTGATTTTTTAAGACTAAAGTTGTGAGTCTGAAGCGAATATCTCCGAGATAACGGCAGCTAATTTCTTAATAATACAATAAATGAGAGCTATTGCTAAAGGCAATTTATACCTCCACTGAGTGCTGGACCGATGAAATATAAATGAATTAAAAACACAGTAAGGACAGTAACTCTGCTGAAAAAATGCAGGTAACATTTTTATATGTGCAGCAGCGGCTTGTCACAAATTTCACTGGAATCCATCCATTCACTGCAGAGATATCATTACGGATGGATAAAGTCATGAATAATTGACAAAGTAAGGACTGTAATTCTAAAGAAAATATGCAGGTAACTTTTTTGTAACATGTTCAGGAGCAGATTGTCACAAGGATCCCTCATACCAAATTTCATTGAAATCCATAAACTCATTGCTAGGATATCGCTGCAGATGGACGGATGCACGGATACATGAAATCCAGTGTACCCCCATTCTCTTCGAGAGTTGGGGTACAGTAATCTATTTGTACACAATTTTCATTTATATTTTTCTGTTTTCATATCAATCTGTCACACATGTTTGTCAATCACACCATTACGTGTACGCTCCCTGTAAAACACTGCCAATCAACTCCCCACTAACTGCTCTATGAGGTGGGGTATCAAAACCTAACCACGTGACTTCAATAAGACGTACTATCGGTTATAATTAGCACGAAGTGTTTCCCAGTGTTGTGACAAGGTTATGCTTCCGACCCAAAATAGGACCTCCAAACATCATTTCTCTGCAAAACGGCCGTTGATAATTAGGGAAAAAAGCGCATCGCTCCCAAACTACACAAATAAAAATAAAATCGTTAAAATTTATTTCGAAATATCGTACAAAATGACTTTTGAGGGCAGTTTCGATCTTGCATGAATATTTGTTGAGACCTTCTCGTTTCTTTTTGTCGATGTTTCTTTGATCCTGTAATTTTTGGATACCAATTAGCACATTTTTCCAACCAGTCGGGCAAATTCTATTTATAATATCAGAGGGAAATTTCAAAAATGCGTTTCGTTTCGAATATACTGAGTAAAAATCAGTGCGATTTCGTCCTTGAATTTTTACAATCCGACTATTATTAGCAAAGTTACGCCAAAAATGGAAATAATAAAAAAAAATCTCATATGTAACAGGTTGAAGAACCTTTCAAAAAGAGTCATTCAAATATGCACCTTTTTTAATCTGCAGTGTTAGACATATTCCGGGCAATGAATAAGAACTTTACACAATTTGGTTGCGTTTCCAGGTATTTGTATGAAGGACAGCTGACGTCGACTCAACAAGCTGAGAATATGGTTTCGTTACCCACTATATGGGCCAAATTGCCAGAGTTATTAGACCACAGACGTCAGGAAACCTGATCTAAATCACCCCTATCTCAAAACACCTCATTCTTATATGCAACCCCCCCCCCCTCCGAAATATATAATACACAGATCTGAGTGTTATTTTGGACGTGTGTGTGTGTGTGGGGGGGGGGGGGGTTGGGCATATATAAGAGGGAGGTGTGACGTTGTGATGTGATATTAATCAGGTCTTGGTAAAAACAAATGCAGTGGAAGACCAGTCGGGTACAGATATCATCTGACTGGTTGGTTGTTGGGGGGGGGGGGGGGGGGGGGGGGGGGGGGGAGTAAGTACAAATTCATTGGAGACAGAGAGCCAACAGTTACTGTTATAGGCCTACCATCTTGCCATCAGAGGGTGCAGTTGCATAGTCCAACCCCACAAACATTTAATGTCTGTGTTTCTGTCTCCTAATGTTCAGTGTTGCTGTAAGCCTACTATTTGTCTAGGCCTATTAAAAAAATTCTGGTGAACTTGGGTGGGGTGGGAATCTTATTCAGCATCAAGTGGGATATGGTAGCAATAACATTTCCTAATCCAAACTAATCCTTTAATTACCCTTCCAAAGACGTAAAACAAGAGCCGACAATAGCTAGTGATCAGCCTCTGATCGCAATGAAAACATTGACTGGTGACAATAGATAAAGCATAAATTACTCCTATGAAGTTTATTCTTTTAAGATTTCCAACATCAGAAACTGATTAAACTGAATTACAATTAAGTATATCTATATACTTTTACATTTGCACTGCGACGTGTAAAGAAAATTTTGTTTCTAACATTTGACCTACCATTTAACAATTTTATTAGCACTACGACAAATATTGAAATTATTTTGAATCTGTTTATAGGAAAAGACAACGCTCGTGTGGTGTTTTCCAACAAATAGTTGCAACACAATGAGAAAAAAATCAATTTCTAACATTCGGCCTGTCCCTTAAGTTAACCGTGAACATGTATATTAGCACAACGAAAAAGCCATTGGTCTGTTTAATCCGTCGACCAACTTAGGTGCATACCTCAGTTGCTGACTTTATTTTTGGCCGACTTCTCTCATGGGCGACTTCATTTGGGGGTGACTTCCCACCATTTAACTCTTTGTAGACTTTATACCACAACAAAAAAATTTTTTTTGCGACAATTTATTGGAAAACATCCAGTGGTGTTTTAAATAGATACTTGCAAAAAATGAGAGAAAAAAAACAATTTCTACAGCCCCGCGTCTTGCAGCACACCGAGAGACCATGTGTTCTAAAGTTTTCTTAATACTGGATAGCCGTCTTTTCCACCTAAGATCGCCGTATGTACATGTGCCAAGTCGATGTCCAGTAAGAGCAGGCTTTGACACCCTTATAGTTTAAAGTCCCCCCCCCCCCCCATAAATAACAGATGTAAGCCTCCCCCCTCCCCCCACCACATGTCGCCTATCGCAGAGATAGGCCTACTGACACCGCCTCTAGTTCCACAGAAAGTTAAAAGATATTTTTCGGCATAATTATGTTGTTGCCAGGACGCAATTTAATTTGAGCGCATTCAAAAATGGAAAACGGACATTGCAAATAAAATCATTAAAATTATTTTTGACAGTATTAATATGGGCAGACCATAAGCGGTCCTAACTGAAATAGAAGGCGATCAATTGCATCTTGATTTGTTGTCAGTCTTTTTTGTGTTGATGATGTAAATATGTGCTGAATATTTTTAGTCGATAACTTGAAATAAATCATAAAAATGAATTTATTTTCTTTATACATTATTACATTAACCCATCGGAACATCCTTATGTCACGTGAAGTGTTAAATGCAAAAATGAATATTACGCAGTAATTTGACTTGAATACTTCTCCATTTGAACTTTATATGCCAAGATTATTTTAATGTGATTTTTTTGTTTTTGTTAAAAATTACAATTAATTGAATATATTGATATATGCATTTCCAATAAATTGTAACAAAATAAAGATTAAATTTCAAAAAGATATTTAATAAAATTTGATAAATAAAAGTTGTCAGAAAGATTATAAACAACATCTCAAACGTGTTATGCGTTATCAGACCAGTGCTGGAAAACCCCATTAATTAGCTCTGCCCACTCATAAAAAGTTCCTCTATAAATAGACACAGAGATCTTAATTGAACCAGATTAACAGTGACTGCATTATGTAATCATATGTAACAACTGGGGTAATTTGGAAGGGGTCTTCCCGTTTCGCCGATGTGATTCTAATGGGGTAGGTGTCAGTAATCCGCAGATCAAAGAAGTGCCGCGATAATTTGTTAATTTGGATGTTGGGAGATAATTTTTATCAATTTAACCCATGTACCACAGGGAAACTCACAAGTAACGACGAATTGATTGAATGTAATGTAATTTTTTTATTGATTTATCAACGCAATAAACGAGCAAGTATAATATAATAATATGAACATTTAAAGACATAAAGCACATTTTTTAAAAACCCGAATTTCGACTGAATGTAATGTAATTTTTTTATTGATTTATCAACGCAATAAACGAGCAAGTATAATATAATAATATGAACATTTAAAGGCATAAAGCATATTTTTTAAAAACCCGAATTTCGACTGACTCTGTCTAAAAATAACAATAAACGAGCAAGTATAATATAATAATATGAACATTTAAAGGCATAAAGCACATTTTTTAAAAACCCGAATTTCGACTGACTCTGTCTAAAAATAACAATAAACGAGCAAGTATAATATAATAATATGAACATTTAAAGGCATAAAGCACATTTTTTAAAAACCCGAATTTCGACTGACTCTGTCTAAAAATGACAGTGCGTCAATCTGACCTTCCCTAAAGAGTCTTTTATAATAAGATAAAGCATTGTCGATGGCACGATACTTTTTTCTTCGTGGGGCCACCTTCCCACCATGTCTCAACTGCAGAATTGTTGATTCTGTGAATGCTTGTTCTTTCTTAATGAAATCAACTAAGAAGAACAAGTTAGGATGGGTTCCGGCAATTGCCTTCTTCAACTTGCTGTGCCATCCTTCTACATGATTTGTGGTGCGAGGGCCGACAGTCTCGTGATGGTTCCACACATTGAGGTTGCTACTCTCAACCCAGTTCGTCGTGACGTAGTCTGTGAACTTGGTAACTCTTGGGTCGACGTCTCTCTCCTCCAACGCTTCTTCCCATGCCTCTAATACAAGAAGCCATACGTCGCTGACCATATGTGGTGGTACAAATGGAAGGCCGATAGCACGTCGAACGACCGCATGAATGTTGTCATCTTGCTTGTAATCGTCTCTGAGGCTGCACTTTTCTGTTGCATACTTGTACACTGCTTGGGCGTAGTGGAAGTGACAGCCTTTGATGGTCGCAGAAGAGAAAACTTGTCGTAAAGCATTTTGTGCAGCAGTTTCGAAATCAGTAAAGATTGTTGCTGGTTGTAGGTGAATGTCTAAAGATGAAGCCTTCTGGCGTATGGTGCTGAAGAATTTTATATAAGTTGACTTGGTTTTATTAGGCAGCAAGCCATAGACTAATGGCAACATCTTATTGTCGACGAAAGCATGGATGGTATACAGCTGATAAAAGAGTTTCGGTGATTTCTCAAATGTCTCATCACAGAAAAACGAAGTCGCTTCGTCGAGGAGGTGTAAGTTTGACGCTGTGCTGAAAATGAGGCAGTTGACGTCGCTTGGATCTGACAGTAAAAACTGATCTCCTGCAGTTGTTTCCATGTAACTATCAGGTAAGCTGATTGCTGAGCGAGTTTTCGGAAGAGCCGGTATGGTTTTCGCACGAGACCTGTATAATGCTGATTTGATGCTATAGAATGTAGGAACTTTAGCAATGATGAGTGGGTCGGTATCCGATCTGAGAGAACCAAGCTCCTCTTGGTAAAGTGCGCTCACTGATTTGCTGTCGTGTCGAACGGTTTTCTTTAAATCTGCTAGGAAAGCATCGGCTACAATCTGCTCCATATCTGGTGGATGATTATGCTGCCCCATCGGCGAACTGATAAAATCGTTTTTCGTGTTGATAGTTGACCGACATCCTAAAGAATCTTTTTTAACGCAGTTCCAATGTATATTTGGTTGATTCTGAGACTTCACACAAAATTTATAACCACCATAAACTAAGTGTCTACCACCTCTCTTATTAGGGATGAAAGAAACATTTACTTGTTCACTTGCCATGATGAATTGAAGGAAATGTTGTTTATGTACAGCATGAAGGGTCATATTATATACTATTGAGATGTTTGAAGTTGTTTAGTTGTTTACAGTTGATCAATGTTAACTGATTGTTAATCACTTTGGGACCATGAACTCAGCCGGTGAAGAAGAGTTAATATCAATCAGTGGGATTAACAACTTGTTCACACCTCCACCGGCGATTAGTTTTGGTTTGTTTATTTAACCTCATCGGCGAAACGGGAATAAACCATTTGGAAGACTACTTTTACAGGGACTGTACACGTAATGCTTAGTTTTGTTTTGGTTTTTATATCAAGCAAAATAACAATGAGTTTTTAAGTATAAACTTTCTGTGTGTGATGTTTGGATTTTTAAATTAATGGATTCTATGTCTAGAGGCATGTAATAACCACAGAACAGAATGAGTGTGAATGTGTCAATGCATTCAGAAGTACAACACTCATGCCATCACTGCGCCTCTTGTTGTTCTATCCTTCTGCACTAGCACTCGTGCTATAATGACAAACATCTTCACACATCATGACATTCTGTGCATGTCATACACACAGGGCTTGACAATTGGGGCAACCTATAGGACGGGTTGCCTATAGGTTATGCAAAAAGATTTTTGGAAGACCTGTTTATAGGTTAACCAAAAGTTAAAAAATTTATAGTAATTTATATATTTTTTATACTTACCAATGACCCAGACATAGCTGCTGGTGCTAACTCTTAAAATATAGGGCCAAACACAAATTTTGCCCCCCAATCCCCAAAATTTGCATCTAAAACTAAAGAAAACATGTCCTGAAAGGCCCTCCACACTTCGCCCCTACTGCGCATGCGCAGTGTCAAGGACGTTCCGAAATTGGCGCCATTAATCATTCTAATAACCAGTGCCTGGTAAGCGCTATGTACTCAGCGGGGAGGCAAGAGTTCCCAACTCCTGGGAGGGCCATCCCCGTCTGGGTCATTGGTAAGTATAAAAAATATATAAATTACTATAAATTTTTTAACATTTTTATACTGTACCAATGACCCAGACATAGCTGAATAGTAAAAAGGCTGGAGGGCCAAGGACATAGAGCAAAATGGAATACGCTCAATAAAATAAAATAGAGTCATCCCCTGTAGGGAAAAGAAGTAATAGGCCTTACATGTATCTTTCTTATTTTATGTTAAATTAGAAAGATACAACACCTTCCAAAATTGAGCTTCATACATCCATGTACTCTATTAATATCCAATATAATCCTTATACTAATAATTTTTAAAGTAAGCCAATAAATAAAGTAAGTCTAGAGAATAGAGACTCTTATACTCCTAAAAAGTGTCTGAGGATTGCATAATCATGTCCGTTGACATATGCAATATTCAAAAGCTATACTTTAAAAACTAAGACTTGAATGAATTTTAAAAACCTAAACTTCTCACTAAACAACCATCCCAATAACAGCTCAGAATTACTAACTCCGGAGGAGGTATCCCCTTGTTTTCATAGTAAAACAGGTGACCCAAGGGAACACCCTCCCCCCCCCCCCCCCTTTTTCTTGCCCTGGGTCAAATAGCCCAGAGCGAAGAGGGCAGCCGAACGGAGACACTGCCGAAACAGACAGCCTACCTAGCTATAGTAGCAACTGTTAAGTGAATGACATTCTGAGCAGTAGATAATAGACCTAACAATAGAGGCCTCCAGAAATGGACTCGATATTTCTGAGATAAAATTCATGAATGTGGATGGCTGAGCGCAATGAGCGGCCTTCAAAAATCTATAATAGCGACACTATTAATGTAAGCCCAAGAAGTAGAAGAACTCTTACTTCATGAGCCGAAATCTTAAGCACAACTGCTAAGACAATGATATACTATAAGCAGTACCGATAGTTAATAGAATCCATTAACAATAAAATGGAGCGTAACGTCCTTCTACTAGACATCAAAGACAGAAGAAGCTTACGCCCATAGTAATAAACAGAAATCTGTTTATAAATACATAAACTGTACCCGGAAAGAGTAAAGGCCTATGCCCATACGAAGACGGAAGGACCTTAAAATAATAGGTTCCGGATAATAGGAGCCTAACTCTTATGCAACAATCCAACCTAAATAGTAACGGAAGTATTGATTCCGAAACTATGAAAGTGAAAATCATCCATCGATAGTGCATGAAACTCACTGACTCTACAGTAAAAGAGAAACCAACAGAATTACTGTCTAAAAGGTCAGAATTTGAAAACTACTGTTTCCAGAGGCTCAAATGATTACTTAGCTAAATAAGAACCGAAGTTAAAATCCGTATAGGAATTTAATCTAAAGATTCTAAGTCTATTTATCAAAAAGTTACTAACTGACTTAGATAAAGAGACAAAAGACTCAATTGTAAACTATCGTAGAGTGCATAGGTATGAGGTAACATAAACCTATAACCTAAATAATAACAGGCTGCAGTAGATCTTGTGAAACAAGTATACTAAAAAATAGCAATGAGTAGTATGGAGGGATCAACAATATGAACATAATGATCCCTACACCACGACGGAAGAGCCTCCACTTTAGCCGCATAGAATAGCGAAGAAGAGGATCTCCTATAGTAAGAAATCGCGTCCAAAGCTCGTCCAGTACAGTGCTTACAATGCAATACGGACCACACAACGGAATACATGAAGGTTGCGACCTTGCAGGTTGTGATAAAGATGACACGATTTACCCAGTGAAAAAGATCCTCACATAGAGGAAGATTTCACGTTAAAACCCACAGTAGACAAGAGAGAAAATTACTCATGATCTCTGTGAAGATAGAGATGCTATCAACAGAAATGTATTGTGGTTGTTTATCTTAGCAATACCTGCTGAAACAACAGCGCCGGAGGATACGCGTATCCTATCATTCTGTCCTATAGATCAATAGAGCGTTAAGAATATTAGCTCAGAGATCTGGACAAGCCAACACATACGTCTGCAATTGATTAGCAAGCTGTGTCATAAATAAATCATCATTGGGCGCTCCCATAGATAGCAAATCTGATTGAATACTTGTTTGTTGAGAGTCCATTCTGACAGCAACAAGCGACCCGTAAGAGAACGGGAGTCCGATAAAACAATCAGACGACCCGGAATATGACGGACCAAAACTGAACTTGGTGTACTATAACCAACAGACGGATTCTTTCCATTAAATTGAATAACGGAAACGAAAGAGTGCCTCCCTGGTTCCGGAGATACGCCACTACTGTCGAATTAAAGGACAGGAATTTGGGCATGCGTTTCTGAATAATGTTCATGCAATGACATAAAGCAAGCCTAAAAAACATTATTCCGCGGAAGAAAACTGATTGCTAAAAGACTGCGGAACCCAAAGACCCTGGCACTTCGAATCCGTAGGGATTAGTATTATATCCCAATCTGTATGACTGGCAACCGTCATAACAGCCACACTCGGGTCCGGCAACTGCGGCGGCACTCCCTGAGTCAACCACCGAATGTTTGCCCCAGTCTGAATCTCTTGTAACACTAGATAGACAAGAGAACGTGTAAATCGAGCAATTCATGGATTGCCGAAAAGTTGCCGTCGAAGAGAAGCTCCTCCGAGAACGAAGCGACTCTGAGAGAGTTCTTAACCTTACTGTCCACGCGAGTGGATGTAGCTAGGGCTGCGTCACGTCTAACTAACTCCAATCAGCCACTGAAGGGCGGAGTTATACGTGAACAAACTACTGCCCTCAAAAGAAATTACATTGAGAATAATATCCCGTAAATCTTTTCTTGAAGACGTAATGATAACGCCTCAGCAAGGCGGATTACGTATAATAAAGCGTCTAAGTTAAGTCTACTATACATAATGTCGTTCCCAACATTGAAATTGGAAAAGACATAAACGGCGAAAAAGAATATATGCAGTTTTTAATCACACCGTCTAGACGCATATGAACTCTCGGTATGCCCTGCTCTGCCAAAATAAACTATTTGTATAAATGATAAAATGGCAGAAATGAGCAACGCGGACAAGAAACTAAACTATCATGCTTAGTAGCAGGCTTGTATATATATATATATAGCGTCGAAAAATAAAACACATGTTGTAATGACAATATTGGACTACGTCGGTAAGTCAGGGACAATGTCCCCGAACCGATCGAAAAAACCGAGTCCAATGACGCTATAAGTCTCTTATCCAAGATCGCAGCAATGAAGTCCGAAATAATAATCACTGGAAGATAATGCCAAAAGATATGAAAGGCATCTTCCGATACTACTAAAGGGAAAACTCGAAATCTTTCGAATCCCTTTCGCCATCCTGTCGGACCCTATAAAGCGTTCGGTCGTCCGTACCTGATGCAACCGCGGACCGCACCGACCCAGCGCCGTCGGATAATTCCTGATTCGACCGAGAAACTGTCAATTGCTGGGATGCTGCGAAACAACTGTGCTAACTCGGATAGCACGTCCGTCACTGAGGCCTGAGGAGAAGCGGTCTTACGATGCATTGCCGCTGGAAGCTCCAGGATCGCTACCCCGTGCATACTACCAATATGCGAGCGAACGGAGTGTATAGGCCTCGTGTCCCTTGGCTACCGGATGGCGCGACCTATTCGCCGTGGAATCACTGAATGCCAAAACTGATCGGATACTCGAGGTCACGTAGCCAATGTGCGGTCGTGTGCCCTGGTGTGAGGATGAGGAAGCATTAAAGACAGTCTCTCGGACTGTCAATATAACGGACCAGCCAGGAACCGGACTAACAGGCTTCCTCCGATCTGTCCTCAATCTGCCGTCACTGGGTGAGTACTAAAGTAATTAAAGTGCTCGCATCACCCAAATCTCCTTCCTAGACCGCAACGGACGAACCCGGCAGCCGAACCATTCGATGAATGTACGCTACACCGGGTGAGCTAGCGAATGTCACTCCGTAGGCGATAGACATATTCCATGAGCACTTATTGCCGCTAACTCTTCATTAACTATGACGACAGAGGCACACTTTTGAAAGACATCTCCATAACTCTTCGAACAAGAAACCAGAAATGCTTGGTTAGCAAGCATAAAATAATAATATATATAGCGTCGTTCAATAATTCAAAAGTTTGTGTGACATTATTGGACTATGTCGGAACTGAGGGACGATGTCCCTGAACCGAACCAAAAATTTCTAAGTCCACCGACGCTATCAGTTTCTTATCCGGCATCGCAGCATTCTGGTCCGACGAAAGAAGCTGGAGAAGACCAAGTCAGATGACATACACAACAGCATATGTTGTTCCGAAAGGGAAAGCTCGAAATCCTCCGAATCCCTTTCGGTATCCCGTCGGACCGGATGAAACTTTCGGACGTCCGTACCCGCTTCCGCGGAGCGTCCCGACCCAGCATCGTCGGATAAAATATATGCGACAGATTCAGTTGATGCTGGGATGCTGCGATAAACTGTGCTATTAAGGAAAGCACGTCCGTTCCCGAGGCCTGTGCAGTAGCGGTCTTACGATGCATTGCCGCCGGAAGCTCCGTGTACGTTGACTCCCGCACACTTCCTATGCGAACGTCCGGAGTCTGCAGGCCTCGTACCTGGTCGCCGAAGAATCCTTGATCGGCGAAGCTGGTAATATATCGGCGGTCACGCAGCCAAGGTGCGGTCGTGTGCGCTGACGAGAAGAGGAAGCCTTAGCAGTCTCAGCGGACTGCCTATACAACGGAGCGTCCCGAGCGACGGACGTATGCTCCGCTTACGACACATTTTGTACCACAACATCTGGGGCCAGATGTTGTTGAACGAGAGAGGGGCCTCTCTCGCTTGCCGTCCGGATGGACCGGAACGAGCTATGAACCGGACTAAAAGGCTTCCTGCGTTCTCCCTCCGATCCGCCGTCACTGGGTGTGCATTAGGTTAGTTTATAGTGCTCGCATCACCCCAAAATTCCTTCTAGACCGCAACGGACGAACCCGGCTGCCGAACCATTCGGTGAATGGACGCTACACCGGGCGAGCTAGCGGACGTCAAAGGCCGTCGAACCTACTAGGGTCCTCTTAGGCAATTGGCGTATTTACATGAGCACTTTTCCGCTAGCCCTTCATTAATTGTGACGACGGAGGCACACTGTTGGAAGACATCACAGATACATCACCCTAATCTTGATCGTCTGAAATAGAAATTGATAAAGTAGAGTGACCCTGCGGGGAAAGGACCGGAGTGTCCAAATCCCCAACAACATACCGTGACATATGCTTCCCATATTGTCATCGAAATCATACGATACAGAACAGGAGTTAATGCGAGTACACTGACCACATATAGAATGAAAATAAAGACAGAGGAAGACTTCCTCTTAAAACAATTGATCAATATCCTTTCAATGTGAAAAGAAAACAAGTCCTGGTACTCGCACTAACCCCTGGCAATCAAAATACATAATAATAATATGATCCATTGATATAGAAAAAATAATTGAAATCAAAATATTTTGAAAAAATATTTTTTCAGAACAGCCCAAGTTTCTGAAAAGTAACGTTGAGCCCCAATGGATCCCAAGCCTAAGTGTGGACAAAAATTTTAAAAATATTTTAAACAATTTATTCAACACTTACGAACAATAATAATGTATCTAGTTATGATTAAAATAACATCAAGATATTATTTTTTAGAAATCCCCCCCTCACACAGAGGGCTGTTGAAAATGTAAACAATGAGTGTAAAAACACTAAAATAAGACTCCAGGCACCCAGGCCCGAAATCAGTTACCAAAATACACTATCTGATGCAAAACAGAGACTTCCAGGGAAGAAACTGCAGAACATCAGATGGTAGATGCAGAACACAACGCCTAACCACCCCTAGGTGAAGACGTAAACATGGGGAAAGAACAGAATTCATTCTGTTATTCAGCTAAAACTCCCAAGAAAATTTAGTAATAATAATTACAAAAACTATGCCAAAAGCATGGGAGAATAGCAAGGGGGAACTTAAAGGACAGGGAGAGAGGAAAACACTTAAAAACACAGTGTAACTAAATAATCAGAATGACAACAAAATGGCTGCTGCCTTGAAAATAGGTAACTTAACATAATTTCATTAAAAAAATTTAAGTTACAGCCCTGATAATATTCTGTCACACATTCTTTTCCTCTCCTCCTTCTCTATCCTCCTTAGAATCACCATTTCACTAATATTTATGTGTCTGGCATCATTTAAACTGAGATTTATAAGCACAAAGATCAGTCAGATGTTAACTGATGAAAGGCCAAACTTAGAATAATTAATGGCGCCAATTTCGGAACGTCCTTGACACTGCGCATGCGCAGTAGGGGCGAAGTGTGGAGGGCCTTTCAGGACATGTTTTCTTTAGTTTTAGATGCAAATTTTGGGGATTGGGGGGCAAAATTTGTGTTTGGCCCTATATTTTAAGAGTTAGCACCAGCAGCTATGTCTGGGTCATTGGTACAGTATAAAAATAATAGTTTCATAATTGGAGATTTGATTGAAAGGTAATGACATAAGAAGACATGTAACAATGATAAAAGATAAATTATTATAAATCATAATGTCTTTTATTTGTCAACAAACTTCACATCCCCAAATCTTCCAATTATAATGGTTAACCAAGAGGTGAAGACTTTACCGAACAAAATGGAAAAAATGCCCCCCCAAAAATTAGCCTAAGAGGTGAAGACTTTACCGAACAAAATGGCAAAAATGCCCCCCAAAAATTAGCCTAAGTGTGACTTACACAACCTCACACATCAAAGATCAAAAGGTTAATGAACTTGTGATGGGGCAACCTTCAAATGGGTCCATCAAAATTCTGAATTGTCGAGCTCTGTACACATCTGTAGAGTAAAACCTGTCTTGAGAGACCACTGTCTTGAGAGACCACCTGTCTTGAGAGACCACATCTGCCAGGCACCGATTGGTTTTACTCTATAATGGACCTGCTATGGGAGACCACCTGTCTTAAGAGACCACCTGTCTCGAGAGACCAGTGTGACCTGGTATCAACTTGTATTTTCATGCCATAATGGACCTTTTGAAGACTGACACCATGACAAAAACTTTTTACCTGTTCTGGAATTGGAAAATCCATTGTGGTTATACTAACATAATTAAAAGTATTAAAAGCTCTTAATTGGGTTTCATTTTCTAACTCATTAAAGATTGAGATGTTTTTATAAGACCCCTGTGAAAAGATTAGGATTATTGCTGAATAAACAATTTCACACATACCTGAAATGTGACGGATAGGAATAAAAATAAATTTGTGTTGAAAATCTTTTTGTAACAAATTGAAATGGACTGTTATAAAAATTATAAAAATAATTTAGTGCTGAAAATCTTCAATGAAGTGTGTAGCCTTCCCAGAGTAGTGAGAGTACCCAGACACTGCCATTGGCAGTGTCTGGGTACTCCCACTACTCTGGAATGGCTACATTCTGTGAATTTCTGCAGCAAGAGAGTATTTAATAAAAAACGAAAAACCTTAGATTACGGGATGTCGACAGTTTCGGTTTTTTAAAAAAACTAAAAACCTCAGTTCGGTTTCGGTTAACCTACAGCTCTAGTTTTGACCTACTTACAATTTATGGGAGAGTGTCTGCGGGCACTCAACCATAAATTATAGTAAGGAAAATCCATACAGATGAAATAATTTCATTTCAAAGGTAATATGAAGCACATCCACAGGCCTGGCATTCTTAAAAATACAGGAGGGCTAAAAATCGCTCCCCTTGCATGGCCCAGGGAAGCGAGAAGCTCTCCTCAAGCTTACAAAAGCTAAAAATGACAAAATGAAGTTTTACTATTAATGAATTCTGCCTAGTGGGCTTTGTATATTTTATTTGGTGCTGCTAACAAGGCAGTCTCTGTGAGATGGCTACACTGCCCCTCCCACACCCCTGGGCCTTGGCAAGGCCCAGAGGTGTGGGAGGGGCAGTGTGGACGTCTTACAGAGACCACTGACACAGCAGAGATCTGAAAAGATGTGGCTTTTAGGAACAGACGGCTAGTTTTCGGCTGCCTTAATTTTTTTAATGCAAACAGTAGGCGAGTGAATAAATCGCTCTCCTGAAAATGACAGGCCTGCATCCACGGAATATGAAGCCTTTAACCCTTTACCCAACGAATCGCCCGCATCCGCCCGCGTAATATGCAATTTCATTAGCTGAAAAAATAATATTTTTCGAAAAATTTCAACAAAACCATATCATGTGACCCCTCTTTGGAACGAGCTCGCTGAGCTCGTTCCAAAGAGGGGTCACATGATATGGTTTTGTTGAAATTTTTTGAAAAAAATTCAAAAATGGTATTTAAAATAATAAATTTTGAAATCGTCTGTGTTGGGTAAAGGGTTAAGTTGTGATACCTGCACTTCAGAATGAAGCCCAAATATAGGCTTCCAGCATTCAGCCAATACAGAAATGTGGTACTGTCTGACCCCAAAGTTCCGGCGGTGTCAATAAACATGCAATAAAACAAAATAAAGAGAGTGACTTTCTGTTTTCATGTTCCTGTTATTTGGAATAAATTTCTGGTAACAATGCTTTTCATTTTGTGATCGTTCCGTACTCAATAATCCTCTCAACCATTTATATCATTCTTAATGTCGATTATCATGTAAATTGCAACAGCATTCATTTGTCAACAAGCCCATTTTGACGTCCCTGGAAGAGTTCATTCCAGAGCTGGTTAGATGTGTGTTCATTCATTTATGGCCTGTGCAAAAGAGTAGCACACTTATAATTCTTTGCATGTATACATGTATTGGTAAATTAAACAAGAGCTGGACTTTCGTCCGGTGCATAACCCCACGTGGTGTACCGCCTAGTGTGGGCATACCTATGACTAACAAATATCATTTATGAATATTCTCGTACGGACTGATGCACAGATAGATGGACCCAATCCAGTATACCCCCCCCCCCCCTTCCATTTTCTTTGAAAGTTTTCTACAATTTTCAACAAAGTCAAAAGGTATGGTAAATTGTTTGGTGTTTGGAAGTTTTATGCAATGAGGCAGAAGCCTTTGTCATGGGCAAACTGCATGCCATATTTCACTGAACTCTGATAACCCCAATCCAGTATGCCCCCCCACCCCCCCTCCTCCCATTTTCTTCTAAAGTTTTCAACAATTTCTAAGTCAAAAGGTATGGTAAATTGTTTGGCGTTGGGAAGTTTTATGCAATGAGGCAGAAGCCTTTGTCATAAGCAAACTGCATGCCATATTTCACCAAAATACGATAACCCATACCTGAGATACAGGCTGAACAGACAAATAATGTCTATTTCCTACAATTTCTAAGTCAAAAAATGGGGATAACTCTAAAAAGGAGAATGTGAGAAAAATCGTTGAATCCCTTTTTTAAAGGCTATACCATAAGCAGTGTTCATGGCAAATTTCATTGCAATAGAACATTCGATACCCGAGATACAGGCTGAACAGACAAAATTTGGCTCGGACGGACACAATTTCTGAGTGAACAAATAATAAAAAAAAAAAATAAAAAAAAAAAATAACTAGTGTGGGCATACCTATGACCAACAAATATTATAAAAAATAAAAATTTACTTATGTTATGAATACTTTCGGACGGACTCACACACGGACACACAGGTGGATGGACGGACAGACAAACGGACAGACGCTCCAACATTTCGGGTTTATGGGCTACCAAAAAAACATTTTGTATGTCCAAAACCTTATTTTACCCAGAACCCCACCCCCTCCACCCTAGAACTTATATTAAACCCTAACCCCACCCCTCCACCCAAAAACCACACCCTAACCCTACCCCTACCCCACCCTAAACCCTAAAAGCCCATCCCAGACCCTAACCCCTCCCCAGGACCTACCCCTCCCCAACCTTAAGCCCTACTCTGGGGCTACCCCTAACCCTCACCCCTGACCCAACCCCCACCCTAGCCAAACCAATAGGATTAGGAGCTATTTTTCGGTTTAGGGGCTACTAAAACTAAAACCCCACCCCCGACCCCAACCCTAACCCCCCCGGAACCTAACCCTTCCCAACCTTAAGCCCTACTCTGGGGCTACCCCTAACCCTAACCCCACCCCACTCCTAACCCTAACACTACCTTAATTTGGAGGTAGCCCCTAATAATAATATCCCCTAAACCCGAAATGTTGGCCCGGACAGACGAACGGACGCATGTAATCCAGTATACCCCCATTTTCTTCGAAAGTGGGGGTATAATTAAATCTGAAATTAAGCCGATATGTGATGAGATGCCTCATCAAATCGATATTTAACTTTTAGTTCCATTTTAAAAAAAAAACTCAAAGATTAGAAATAAATTCTTGAGTAATCTGAAAAAAAGCAACTCTGTCTATTTGTCTTCTCTGTGTTGAAAAATCCCCAAAAGCCTACTCTGTGTCTCTTTCAAAAGTCTGGACCGATAGGCTCACTGGCAGCAGTCAAGACACAAAAAATATTTTGATCTTGATCTGTACACAGGAACAGAGATGAAGGAGTGGGAATATTCTATCTATGTTTGGAAATGGATGAAGTGGGTGGATTCAGTATGATTTTACAGTTTTCTCTTTTGGCACCCCTCCTGCTTTGTCAAGTGATTGGGGGGGGGGGGGTGGGGGGTGGCGGCAAGTTTTCTCGTTGAACAAGTGTGGCACACGACAGGAATAACCCAACGTGACCAGTCAGTATTGTTGCATGGATTTCAAATATGAGGGTAGAATAGGCAACATGCTGTAGCTATATATAACATGTTCCCAAAGCAATTACAAACAGCCTAGGCTACGAGTGACCAAAATTTGTGTTGCCCGAGATTTTTTTTGTGTTGCTGTATTAAATTTTTTTCTTCCAGAAAATTATAATTTCCTAGACTCCAAGTACACAATTTATGGAGTCTCACTTTCTGGTTGACTTACTCTCTTAGAACAGTAAAGGTCAGAGGCATAAATGAGGTGTGTGTAGTGGGTGCAGGGTTAACAACACACTAAATTTTCTAATCTGGACACTTTTGCCTGTATTGGAGTTTTACATTTCCATTCGCTTACGGCTTTATAAATGTAAGTGGCGATATACTTTCTTAAGCTACCAGGCACATATGGAGTGATTGGGGGGGGGGGGGTGGGGGTGGGGGGGGGGATTCAAAGAAATCAATTTCCTAAGTGTTTCCAACTTTTCAGACTTTTCTGACCAGTCGATTTGAATTTTCAACTATGATCACAGTTTTTTAGACTGCGATGGGAGATGGGTTACAGTTACTGGCTTTAGTCATTCGCTGTGCTCCGACTCCAGATTCCATTCAATTTCCAGATTCCAACATTTTAACTAACTGACGACTGAAGTTTGAATGAGTTGGCGGATTTGAGTAAAGTTTTCAACAAAAATCCAAACTTTCAATGGTTAGTATGTTTAATGGACCCTGTCTTGAGTTTGAGTTGTAACACATGGCCAGAGCTGTCAGTCCAAAGAAGATCTAAGAAATGTTTTTCCTTGAGGTTTTATACCATTTTGACTTTAAGGCCCTTTTTCATAACCATTCTTAATTCTTATTAGTTACATAATTTTGTGGGGTTTTTTGGTACCATGGGAAGGCCAGTGTCACCAGTTTTCATAGTTGAAGTTATTTTGAATGTTTATAGGCTCCCATGACATTGTTAGTGGTGGTTGCAAAATAGTAATGCATATAATAGCATATATCATAAAATGTCATATATTTTTGTTTAGATCAGAGCCAATTTTCCAATTTCGATCAAATTCTCCGACTTTTCCAATTAGCTGACCAAATTTTTCAAAATTCCAACTCGAATCTGTAACTAGTCAAATTTTTTTAATTGAATTTATCGTTCCATTTCCCTTACAATGACCAGTCTACACGAGGACTATAGGCTGACAGCTATTCAGCCAATTCCCGCGCCTTTCAACTGACATGCAGTACCCCAATACTGATACTGGCAGCTATTCAACCAACACCTACTCCTTCCAACTGACTTGTTGGCATTTTTCTTGTGGATAAAATGACTATATTTAAGCCAGAGTGAGGCTTCAGAATCCATCTCAGAGGTTCAAAAATTAAAATTTTTCCAAGACCCCACCATCGAGAGGGAGATCCCCCCCCCCCCCCCCAACTTGAAGTCTCACCCAACACAGCACTGCAGCCCTTGGGACATACTTACTCCATGTTGTGCTGGGACCCCAACCCCAGTCAGAAATCTAACTGATCACACCCCCCCCCCCCCCCACCCTCCAACCTCCACCGAAGACTCTCTAGCAACAACCTTGAATGCTGTCGATATTTAGTTATGAAGGTCCCGAGGCAAGGTGATCAAGTAATGACTTCAGGGAGGATATCAGGCTGATTATGACCTTGGTTGATTCGGATCAGGATCGATCCGGACATCTACTGACTCGGATCTTGGCTGAATCGGACCCTCATTTTTGTTTATTCGGATTCCCAGTGAACATTTCAGCTTATTAATCTTCAAAAAACAATCCTGGGAATATGGATAACCCGCACATATAGACAACGATCAGCATGTAGGACTAGCATATCCCATAAGGTTAAAGGTGCAGTAAAATTCAAGGGAAATAATTCTGTAATGCTTAAATCGAGATGCAAACCTTGATTAACACTGTGATCACAAATGCCTCCCTACCCCTAAACCCCACCTCTCCTCCCAACAACTGGAAACGAACTGTTTGATAGTATATCATGTACCCTCATAAGGTGGTGCTCAAGTGACGTCAAGTCATGTGACCCAGCTACACATCAATTCCTTTGTCTTCTCCGGGTTGGTAAGAGACATGAAATATCCGACAGAACAATAGACTAGGTGTTTAGGTGACGTCACTTGAACACCTGTACTCACTATACTTGGGTCTGTGCGTTCTGTGAATTTGCATGTAAGTAAGTTACATCGGTATTCATGAATTTGAACAACCTGCGAACGTGCTGTAACACGGCGCCACTTCACGGCTCGGTGTCACATATGGGCACGTTGTTCAAATTCATGAATACCTCCAGGTCAGTTAGTAACTATTACTTACATCATGTGGGGTTGACATGGTAGCCTAAGTGAGCAGGCATGTGATGTCATTATCACAGTGATACTTGGCGTCAGTGCACAATCACAGGACATGTTGCTGGGATGATATGCGTCTTTCATACTGGAGGTTGCCATTTTGGTTTCTATGCTGCCATGTGGCTACTATATGATCCAAAATCTTCCAAAAGGACTGGGTATGTTTGGAGGATATGGTTGATTGAGTGGGAGTATATCTAATTAGCCAAACTAACCTGACAATGTCCCAAAACTCCGGAATCTTCAGATTCTCCCAGAATCCTCATTAGCAGAGTATTGCTATATGGCCCTAAATATTGCAAGTGTATGTTTGGAGGGTATGTTTGATTCAAGGGGAGTAATTGGACTGGATGTGGTGTGGTTCTATGGGAAAAGAGAACTTCTGCTGGTTCAAATTCCTCCAGAATCACCTTATAATAGTAGCATGTTATTTATTTATTTATTTATTGGTGTTTTAAGGTCACATATTTCTGCACAATGGCTAATCATGACGACAGTTTTACGAGTGGAGGAAGCCGGAGTACCCAGAGAGAACCACCGAGCAATGGCGAACAAATTTCAGCTCCCCAACATACTAATTCCACACAAGCAGGATTAGCACTGGTTGAAGACAGGTGCACCATCGATGTGCAGTTCGCCTTAGTACACAGCGTCACCGTGCCCCCACGTGGGCAATGGGGGTGAAGTGTCTTGCCCAAGGACACAACGCGGTTGCCGCAGGTGGGATTCGAACCGATGACCTCTTGGCTTGCAGCCTGCACCTCTACCAACGGAGCCACTGCACCCCTTAGTAGCATGTAGTGTTAACTGGTAGAGTGCTGAATTATTTTTGGTCATCAAAATTTGTTCACATATATTTGCCTTGTTACAATTTATGGGAGAGTGCCAATAGGCACTCTCCCATAAATTGTAACAATGCAAATCCTAACAGTCTAAATAATTTCACTTCAAAGGTGATATGAACAACATCCACAGAATATGAAGCCTTTAAGTTGCGGTACCGACACTTCAGAATAAAGCCAAATATGAGCTTCCAGCACACTACCAGTTAAAAGACTGTGAGGATGTTGTTCCTTTGTATAAGAGTATCTTCACTGGCTTGGATTTCCCCAGAATCTTCATTTCCTACCTATTGCAGATGCTATTCTAGCTACTCTAACCCTAGCAGTCTATCTATTCCTAGCTACTATTGACTCCACAGGTTCCGACCTCTGTCCTCACCAAAGTCTTATAATCACAGTCAGATTGCTTGATTCCCCATAATCTTTACCTACCCATAAGAGTTATCTCCCTTGTGTATAACAAAGGCCTCTATAATTTTTAAACACGAAAGTCAATCGGACAGGAAAAGGTATTGTGCGAATGACTCGAATGTTATTGAACAAATAAGCTATGGAGGAATTGCTTGAACGAGTGACTACACATGACTTATCTCAGTATTTGGGGGACTGAAGACATTGGTGATTTGGGAAATTTTGGGACTACTAGGGGCTGGTGAGGATTACTGGAGGATACCCTTTGGAGGATACTGACTTGTGTAATGTTTGAATGACTCAAATGTTATCAAACAAATAAGCTATGGAGTAATTGCTCGAACGAGTGACTATACATATGACTCATCTCGGTATTTGAAGACAGTGGTGATTTGGGGCATTTTGGGACTACTGTGGGTGGTGGGGACTATTGGAAGATACCCTTTGGAGGATACTGACTTGAACCTGTAATGCTTCAATGACTCGAATGTTATTGAACAAATAAGCTATGGAGCAATTGCTCGAATGAGGGACTATACATTTGACTCATCTTGGTATCCGGGGGACTGAAGACATTGGCGATTCGGGGAACTATTGAGACGTGGTGGAGACTATTGGATGATACCTTTTGGAGGATACTGGCCCAAGCCTTCTACCTCTGCCTCTACCACACTACAAACTTTACTTCTACTTTCTACCCCACTACTAATCTACGATTTGCTAAATAAATAAGTACTATCTGTTTCATATCACTACTATACTTGGATTTCATTACAACTAGCAGTCAAATTCAGTCTATGGGTAAAAAAGGATTCTACTAACATCAACAGACTGAAAAAATGATTCCGTAATTTGGATTGCTAACCGATTTCATAAAATGGGATTCCGTGATTTGACATAAACCCTCAAGGGCGTGAAAAGGGATTGATAACACCCAATTAACATTGAGAGTATTTCAATAATGGGACTAAGTGGAACTTAAACTATTGCAAAAACATCCATGTGTGCGAATCCTATAATTAGAATTCTGGAAGAATCTGAGGATTCTGGAGTTTCTGGACATTGTTGGGTCCATTTGGGTAATTAGATATACATCTGCTCAATCGAACATACCCTATGAACACACTCTGTTCTATTAGAGGCTTTTGGAGGCTAGAAACAAAGTTGGCAGCCTTTAGAATATAAAATGGACAACAAAAAAAACGTATCAGCATAACAACACATGCTGTGCATGCACACTGACACCACATATCACTATGGTAATGATATTTTGGACATTCCAATAGAAAGTGTTCCAGGGTCCCCACTACTATACTCCTAAGTTACACATTTGGCACTCCTTTTCACTGTCTTTCCCATTTACCATAAAGCCCCAACAACCGTGACTTCAGCTTAAAGAGCAGTGACCCCTTAAAGGTGCCTCAAGGTACTTTTCACAACCTGGTTTCTCTTTATCATGCAAACCATCCAAAGACCTCTTTGCTTTGACCTCCTCTCGCCAATTTCGGTTACAATCCTCCATGACTCTTTCTCTGGTGTTTTTTTTTACCCTGGGTTGACCCTACTTCTAAGTTTGTGATTTCTGTTGAATAGTTCTCTATCAACTCCTATCTACAGTGCAGTTAATTATTCTAAATTTCCAAGAACAAGGAGGTATGAATTATCATCCTGACTGCCCAATATTCCAACTACATCAACAAGGCATGCCTTTGTTACTTCCATTGGGAAGCACATATATGTATGAGCAACAGCATATAAACAACCAAACTTATACAAGTTTCCAAACACAAGTTGTATTTGTTCAGTTTTTATTACATGCCTGTTCTATGTAATCCCCATCTACAACAACACTAAACTATGTGGAAAATGAAAATCTGTTCTGCACTAATGTGCGGAACGGAAATCATTGACAGACTATTTTTTAAATAGAAGCGAAATATCACTGGTATTCTCTACAAATCGTGTAACGCAATTACAATTTGAATCGCTAGCAACAGCTGAAATTCGTCCGTGTTCCAATGTGTTCTATGTGCCAGGAGGCACACAGAACACACTGGAACTCTGGGGACGAAATAGTAACACAGGTTCCCCTCGCAAATATGGTGAGCGATAAAATGTTGTTTTTGTGGATAGTTGTCAAATGAATTGTTGAATGTCTTTCTTATAATTGTTTTTATAGACATGAAGGCATGTAATAAACACGGAACAACAAAACTGCGGCCTCTCATTCTATCCTTCTGCACTGACACGAGTGCCATATCGATGAACACATTCACACACGTTTGTCGTTCTGTGTATGTCCAGCTGTGATACTTGTGTTACAATTTTTTTTCCAACGAGGATTTGAATGACAATATTAAACACTGCCGCCACAAAACATCCATAAAACACAAATATTAATTAGTTTGGCATAGTCAGAGTTTAATGTTATTGAACTAGCACATGTGGGGGTCAGGGGAGGGGGATGGTAAGGAGGGGGTGGTTGAAATTTGAAACGGCCTTGGACAGTCAGGTTAATATTATTTTAAAACTTGGATCAAGTTATACAGTATCCTCCGATCAGATTTCAAATCGTTAGAGTATGGGTTATAAATTCATGAATAAAGAAACTTTGGAATGTGTATCTATATATCACATGGAGAGATGGAATACAATTTTCTCAGGAATATTGTAAGCGTCGAGTTGACAGAGAGCTATGATTGATCGAGGATCTGTTGTCTACTATACCAACCCCAGGGAGTCTTTAATCTGTTTCCTTGCAAGACAAATATGCAATAAACCAATGATGGTTAGCCCCTAACGTGAAAATTTATTTCAATGATGTTTGTTTTACTTGTCATTTTATTCAATTAAACAGCAGGACAGCACTGGCATAGATTTCAGGTGCATGTGATTCTGGGGGGGGGGGGGGGGGGGGGGATCTCCCGGGTGGGCCCCATCCCATGTCCACTCATAATTTTGTGGGAAACATTTTGGCTCTGGCTCAAGGAAAAATTTTTTTGTTTCTTGTTGGTAAATTTTGCAAAAAGGAGGGAAAGTACTGTCATACATTCTGACTGTAATTAAGTAATCCATCTGGGGTGGTAAAACGGTATAGGATTTGGGGATGGTTTTCATGTAAGACACATGAACAATAAATGACATATAAATAAATGTTAAAAAATTTATAGTAATTTATATATTTTTTATACTTACCAATGACCCAGACTAAGCTGGTGCTAACTCCAACAAAACCAGGGCCAAACACAAATTTTGCCCCCCAATCCCCAAAATTTGCATCCAAAACAAAAAGAAATCATGTCCTAAAGGACCTCCATACTACGCCTCTACTGCGCATGCGCAGTGACGCAGTCGTCCCGAAATTGGCGCCAATTATCATTCTTACTGGCAGTGCCTGGTCAGCGCTATGTACTCAGCGGGGAGGCAAGAGTTCCCAACTCCAGGGAGGGCCATCCCCGTCTGGGTCATTGGTAAGTATAAAAAATATATAAATTACTATAAATTTTTTAACATTTTTATACTGTACCAATGACCCAGACTTAGCTGAATAGTAAACAGGCTGGAGGGCCTAGGACATAGAGGAAAATCCAATAAGCTCAACTATATAGTAAAGAGGTAACCCCTTAAGGAGAAAAGGAGTATTAGGCTTTACATGTATCTTTCTTATTTAATATTAAATTAGAAAGATACACTACCCTTAATAATTGAGCACAATAACATTCATGTTCTCTATTAACATCCAGTATAACCCTTATACTAATTATTTTTAAAGCAAGCCAATAAATAAAGTAGTCCAGAGAATTGAGACTCTTTATAATCATTTAAAAGTGTCCGAGTATTGTATATTAAAGCCCGTTTGACACTTGACATATACAAATGCTTCACACCGAGCTACACTTTAAAAATAAGACATGAATGAATTTTAACATTAATATTACACTTTAAAACCATCCCGGAAGCGACTCAGAAATACTGACTTGGAGGAGGCATTCCCTTGCTTTTCACTATAAAGCAGGTGACCTAAGGGAACACCCGCCCCCCCCCCCCCCCCCCTTCCCCTTGCCCTGGGTCAAATAGCCCAGAGCGAAGAGGGCAGCCGGACGGAGTCACTGCCGGAACAGAAAGCCTGCATAACTATAGTTGCAACTGTTTAGTGGACGACATTCTGAGCAACAGATAACGGACCTAAACAATGCAGGTCTCCAGAAATGGACTCAATATTTCTGAGATAAAAATTCGTAAATGTGGATGGCTGAGACCAATAAGCAGCCTTCATTAAATCTGTAATAGCAACACTATTAGCATAAGCCCAGGAAGTAGAAAGAGCTCTTACTTCATGAGCAGAAATCTTAAGCACAGACTGCTGAGAAGAAGATAAATCTTCATAAGCAGTACGGATAGTTAACTGAATCCATCTAGCAATAGAATGGACAGAAATGTCCTTTCTATTAGGCATCAAAGACAGAAAGAAACGTTTCTGTCCCTTTCTGATAAACTGAGATCTCTGTTTATAGATACGTAGTGCTCTAACAGGACAGAGTAAAGGCCTACGCCCGTCTGAAGACGGAAGAGCCTTAATAACAATAGGTTCCGGATATTTATTAGGAGCCTGATTCTTAGCTAAAAAACCCACATTAGTAGTGAAGGTGATAGTGTTCCCAACACTACGATAATGAGAATCATCCACCGATAGAGCATGAAGCTCACTGACTCTTCTGGCAGAAGAGAAAGCTAAGAGAAAAGCTGTCTTATAAGATAAGAATTTGAAATCTACTGTCCCAAGAGGTTCAAATGGCTTTTCCTTCAATTTAAGGAGAACCCAAGCTAAATTCCACTTAGGAATTAATCTAAGAGTTCTGGGTCTATTTATCGAAAAGTTTCTAACCAACTTCGATAAAGAGACATTAGATCCAATTTGTAAACTATCATGATGTGCATAGGTATCAGATAACATAGATCTATAACCCTTTATAGTAACAGGCTGCAGTTTGATTTCGTCAAACAAGTATACTAGAAAGTTTGCAATGTCTGGTATAGAGGGATCAAATATATCTACAGAATGATCCCTACACCAACGACGAAAAACCTTCCACTTAGCCGCATAGTTTAGCGAAGAGGAGGTCCTCCTACAGTTAGAAATCGCGTCCACTGCTCGTCCTGTAAAGTGCTTGCCATGCAAGAAGGACCGCACGACGGAAAAACGTGAAGGTTGAGACCTTGCGGGTTGTGATGGAGTTGGCGCGATTTCCCCTGCGAAAGAAGATCCTCTCGTGGAGGAAGCTTCCGCGGTAGGTCCCACAACAGACACCTGAGTAGATTTATCCACGGTCTCTGTGGCGACAGAGATGCTACCAACAGAATCTTGCATTGAGATTGTTTTATCTTTAGCAATACTTGTTGAATTAACGGCGCTGGAGGATATGCATATCCTATCATTCCGTCCCAAGGGATCGACAGAGCGTCTACTGCAAATGCTCTTGGATCCGGACACGGAGACACATACGTCTGCAACTGATTGTTGAGATGTGTCGCAAATAAGTCTATCATTGGCCGTTCCCATTGGTAGCAAATCTGATTGAATACTTGTTTGTTGAGAGTCCACTCCGACGGCAACAAGCGACCCTTTCGTGAAAGGGAGTCTGCTAGCACATTCAGACGACCCGGTATGTGACGGACCGAAAGAAGAACGTGATGTTCTAACGCAAACAGAAGGATTCTTTCCGTTAGATTGAACAACGGAACTGAATGAGTGCCTCCCTGATTCCGTATATACGCCACTACTGTCGTATTGTCGGATAGGATTTGGACATGAGCATCGTGAATAATGTCCATCCAGTGACGTAACGCAAGCCAAATTGACATCATTTCCTTGATGTTTATGTGCTTGCACAGGAATTGCGGATCCCAAAGACCCTGGCATCTCGAATCCGTTGGGATTAATGATGCACCCCAACCTGTTTGACTGGCATCCGTCATAACGGTAAAACTCGGATCCGGCAACTGCAGCGGAACTCCTTGAGTTAACCACTGAATGTTTGCCCAAGTCTGAATCTCTTGTTTCACTTGATCTGACAAGAGAACGTCTACATCGAGCGAATGAATTTTCACACTCCAATTCTGAGTCAGGAAAATTTGAAAAGGACGTGTGCGTAGCCGCCCCATCGGAATGAGATCCGCGGCGGCTCCGCACAGACCTATCAGTCTCATAAATTCTCTCGCCGTGACTTTGTCTGCGTGCAGACAATAGCGAGCGTAACAACTGACTAATTTCGCTCTGGTTAACGGCAGACGAACGAGATTGTTGTGCGTCTCGAAGCTCATTCCCAGATGAGTGAATGACTTGGACGGCACCAGATCCGACTTCTCCTCGTTTACTATAAAACCGAGACGTCGGAGCAATAGAAGAAGATTCTGAACATCGTTCTGAAGCGTTAACTCGTTGCCGTACCTCTGAAGAATGTCGTCCAGGTAGGCCGACGTTACCGCAGACGAATGAGCTCGGAAGTAGATCATTACCGAGTTCATTACCCGAGTGAAAGCCCAGGGTGCTAGATTCAATCCGAAGCACATCGCCCGGAATTGATACACCACTCCTAGGACTGCGAAGCGTAGATACTTTCGGAATGTCGGATGTACCATGACGTGAAAGTACGCATCTTTGAGATCTATGCTCGTTGCATAATCGTTCACCCGAATACTCGCTCTGACCGATCGAATCGTCTCCATATAAAACTTCGGAGCGACGATCAGCTTGTTTATCCAGCTCAAATCTATGACTGGACGGAACGAGCCGTCTGGTTTCGGAACCAGAAACAGATGGCTGTAGAATCCCAGAGATTCCTGGTTTTCTACGACCTCTACCGCGTTCTTCATTAAAAGAGACTGCACCTCTGATAACAGAGCGTCTCTTTTCTGTGGATTTGACGGAAGTTGAGTCCACGTTAATGGAGGCTTTCGTTTGAAGGATATCTTTAGACCTTCCGAAGTCACTCCTCTCACCCAAGGGTCGTCCGTAATCGACGCCCACTCTTGTGAAAAACTCGACAACCTTCCGCCAACCGGAACGCGATAGAGGTTTAAGCCATCACCTCCTGGACCTGCGAGGCCTGCGGTAGGAGAAACCACGTCTTCCACGACCCGCACCTCGCCTCGTCGACCTCGGGGCGTCCGACCGATTGTCCCGGCCTGAAGGACGTCCCGAACGAGAGTCGCTATCCTGACGGTCTCTCGAATAAGACCAAGAGGACGCACCGGAACCTCTATAGGAACCTCTCTTGGGCGCATTAGACCCAGAAGTGCCTGTCTTATTCGTGTCTGTTGTATCCGACTTTTTAGGAGCCGATCTGAACAACAGAGAATCATTAGCTTTCTTTTTAATTTTATCATAAATAGCGGAAAGCTTGCCGTCAAAGAGAAGTTCTCCTGAGACCGAAGCGACTCTAAGAGAGTTCTTCACCTTAGAATCCACTAGTGTGGATGTAGCTAGGGCTGCGTCACGTCTAACCAACTCCAGATTTGCCACTGAAAGGGCGGAGTTACACGTGGAATAAGCTACTGCCCTTGAAAGAAGTCTTAAAGAGGATTGTATATCCTGAAACTCTTCCCCTTGAAGGCGCAGTGATAACGCCTTAGTAAGGTGATCTGCGTAAGATAAGGCATCTAAATTGGCTCTGTTAGACGCAATAGCTGTTTCCAACACCACGGTTGGAATAGAAGCTGACGACGGTAATGATAGCTCTAAGTCTTCCGCCTCGTCGTCCATACGCAGAGGAACTCTCGGTATACCCTGTCCTGCCGTATCGAATTTATTCCTTGCATTAATGAAAGGCAGGTTGAGAGTATTAGCGGACAAGAAACCTGCTTTCCCCGTCCTGGAAGCAAGTTTAAATATAGCGTCGTTCAATAATTCAAATGTTCTTGCAACATTATTGGACTGCGACGGAAACTCGGGAGCGATGTCCCTGAACCGCTCAAAAAATTCAGAGTCCAATGACGCTATAATTCTCTTGTCCGGAAGCGCAGCAGTCTGGCCCGACGGAACAACTTGAGGGAGAAAGTGCCGGATGAAGTCCACGGCAGCTTTATGTTGTTCCGAAAGGGATAGCTCCAAGTCATCCGTATCCCTTTCACCATCCGGTCGGACCTCCCGATGTTCCCGGTCGTCCGCCCCCGATGCTTCGGCGGAGCGTACCGACCCAGCGCCGTCGGATAATTCTCGATCCGACGCCGTTTCTGTCGGCTGCTGGGATGCTGCGATAAGCTGTGCTATCTGCACAAGAATGTCCGACATCGAGACCTGCGGAGGCGCAGTCTTTCGCTGCTTCGCCGAGGGCAGCTCCGCATCAGATGGCTCCCGCATACTTTTCCTATGCGAACGTCCGGAGTCCATCGGTCTCGAATCCCTGGCTGCCGGATGGTGTGACCTGGTCGCCGAAGAATCCTTCATCGGCGAAGCTGGTAAAATATCGGCGGTCACGCAGCCAAGGTGCGGTCGTGTACGCTGACGAGAAGAGGAAGCCTTAACAGTCTCTGCGGACTGCTTATACAACGGAGCGTCCCGAGCGACGGACGTATGCTCCGCTAAAGACACATTTTGTACCACAACATCTGGTCCCAGATGTTGTTGTACGAGAGATGGACCTCTCTCGCTCGCGGCCCGGCTGGACCTGGACGAGCTAGGAACCGGACTAAAAGGCTTCCTCCGTTCTCGCTTACTATCCGCCGTCACTGGGTGTGCATCTATTATGTTTATAGTGCTCGCATCACCCAAAATTTCCTCTTGGACCGCATCGGACGAACCCGGCTGCCGAACCATTCGGTGAATGGACGCTACACTGGGCGAGCTAGCGGACGACATTTGTCTAATCTCCATGAGCACTTTTGCCGCTAGCTCTGAATTCATTTGTGACGACGGACGCACACTTGAAGAAGATAACATGGAAACATCACCCTGTTCTGGTTCCTCTGAAATAGAAACTGAGAGAGTAGAGTGACCTTGTGGAGAAAGAGCCGGCAACGCTCTTTCTCCAGAAACAACATATCGTGACACACGTTTCCAATGTTTCTCATTCCAATGTTCACATATAGGACAGGGATTAATGCGAGAACACTGACTACAATTAATACAATGATCATGAAAGTCAGAGGAAGATTTCTTCCTATTACAATTTGAACAATGTCCCTTCATTGTGAAAGAACAACAATAAGTCCTAGTTACTCGCAAAAACCCCTGACACAAAGATACATAATAACATGATCCATTAATAAATGAAAAAACAATTGCAAAACAAAATAATTTTGAAAAAATATTTTTTCAGAGAAGCCCAAGTTGCTGAAAAGTAACGTTGAGCCCCGATGGATCCGATGGCAAAGTGTGGTCAAAAATTTTAAATTTATATAAAATAATTAATGAGACACTTTCGGATAATATAAATGTATCTTATAATGAGATAAACTACCACAAAGGCAAACAGCCCCCCTCAAAAAAGGCTGTTGCCAATGAAAACAAACAGTGTAAACACACTAGAAAACATGACTCCAGGCACTGAAAAAACTGGCCCGGAATCAGTCATCAATTACACTATATCTGATGCAAAACAGAGACTCCCAGGGGAGAATCTGTAGAACATCAGATGGAAGATGCAGAACACAAACGTTATACACCCATGGGTGAAAACGTAACTATGGGGAAAATAACAGAAAACATTCTGTAACCAAGCAACTCTCCCAGGAAATTTAGAAATGAAATTTCTCAAAAATATGCCAAAAGCAAGGGAGAATTGCCAGGGGGGACTTTAGAAGGCTAGGGGAGAGGAAACACTGAATAAGCAGTGCAACAATTAGCAAGAATGACAACAAGAGGCCCATGCCTCGAAAATAGGCAACTTAACATAATTTCATCAAAAAATTTTAAGTACAGCCCTGATTATTTTTTGCCACTTCTTTTTCCTCTCCTCCTTCTATCCTCCTTAGAATCACATTTTCTCCAAAAGTTACGTGTCTGGCATCCTTTAAACTGAGATTTACAAGCACAAAGATCAGTGAGATGTTGACTGATGAAGGGCCAAACAGAGAATGATAATTGGCGCCAATTTCGGGACGACTGCGTCACTGCGCATGCGCAGTAGAGGCGTAGTATGGAGGTCCTTTAGGACATGATTTCTTTTTGTTTTGGATGCAAATTTGGGGGATTGGGGGGCAAAATTTGTGTTTGGCCCTGGTTTTGTTGGAGTTAGCACCAGCTAAGTCTGGGTCATTGGTACAGTATAAAAATATATATATATCTGTCATATAGATATGTTTTCATGAATGGAAGGAATTTATAAATATTTATACTTATTACTTTCCAAGGTGTGATTTACGGGGATTTCCGGGTTTGATTATAAACGACGAGCTTGTTCCAATGAGGGCAGGCTCATAACTTGTGTTTTAGAGACAATTGGCGATTTTTTAGAATAGTGCTGGCCGGTTTTGGCAGTTACATTAGGTAAAGGGTTAAATAATATAATTATCGTTAATAATGAAAAGTAATAAACAGAGTAATCGCTTGACTGGACTGGACTGGTTATGTGAAATAATTCATTCGAGGTGAGGGACTATATTGTAAAACACTTGTGCGCATTCGCGCACTCGTGTTTGTACAACATCCCTCACCTCTCATGAATTATTTAACCAGTCCAGTCAAGTGATTACTCTCTCTCTCTATATATATATATGGCAGATATATATATATATTTATATTTGTATGCCAACACATATAGTCTGTGCGTCTTACATGAAGAAGATACAAGGATTTGGTTGTTCTGGCAAAAAATATGGGTCTATACCCATGCCAAACGGGGAAAAGCTTCGACCCTGCTTAAAGGACTATCCTCTGAAATGAATTTTAGACGAAAAAACATATTAAACGCATAACTCTGCTTTTGTGCACTATGTTTCTAAACCTTTTAGGCCTACTAAATTTATCAGTGTGAACTTCTAAATTTTATTAAGAAAGCAGCAACATTTTCCGTCATATTTTATATTTATTTTACAAAAACGGTCATCACCTTGTGGTCATAAGTTTTACTTGGGCTGTATTCAATTACAAACATACTCAAGCCTCGAACAGTTCAGGAATGTTTTTGATCTGTATCCAAATCCATTCAAACACAACTCCATGCATGACATCACCAACAACCTCAAATCCTTCATGTGAAAATGGGTTATGCTATTCGTTACATCACTGGGAAACAAACATGTTGACTGCTAATGTAAAGTAATGACGAGCATGAGCTTTTGAGTGAAATCAAGGGAAAATGAATACCCACCGGTAAGGTTGTACTGTGAAAATGTCCTCAGGCACCTGTTACTGTTCTTTAACTGGCTGAGTGTTAAATTATTTTTCAAATGTGATTTGAAACATGGGTATTTTTTTCAAAGACAGCAAGCTACTAGTAAGAATAGCCTTAGTTTAGCTTGATTTTGTTCATAACTAATTGTTTTGTTATAATTTATTGGAGTGCCAAAAGGCACTCTCCAATAAATTGTAACTATTCAATTTTATATAAAATTTGTTTTTCTTCTGCTAAGCAAGCAATAAGCAAATGCATACAGTGTAAAGCATTTATAGTGGCTTCTAGCATTTTTCAATAGAGCCATAATAGTGGTTTCTAGCACTCAACCAGTTAATTTGAGTGGTTGTTTATAACTGAATAACAAACATAACAGCAGGTATACACAGGCCTGAAAATAAGCAGACTGACATCTGCAGAATGAGGTCCCTAGAGGGTGAATTTGGTGATGCTACCCTGCATAGCATGGTACCATCACTAAATTTACCCTCAGTGAACCTCAATCTGTATGAAGGTCTCGGGCCTAAACAGAAAGAGGTACCCAGAGGATAAATTGACCCAATGTATGGGATAGCATCAGAAAATTCCCTCTCTGGGGACCTCATTCTCCAAATGACAGATTGCTTATTTTCAGGCTTGGGTATACGAAACAGTCAACAGGTGAGAAGGTTTGGGAAAAGACAATTGTTCACTCCACACACTTTCAACAGATCAACCAAATAACCACCTTGCACAGTGATCCCTACATATCTCTAACATTATGTTTGTGGGGTTATAATTATTACACATTACCTGATATCTGCCCATTGGGGTAAGTTCTGGACCATTCTCAGTTCGTATGCAATCAGGGGTACTTGAATATGTATCCAAAAGTGACTGATCAAGACCAAATGATGTATTTGTCAAATCAGTTCTGGATTCATGAGAATGAGGTATCTCTGGCTGTGGTAACTACAATGAAAAGATAATTGGGAAAAATTGTATGATATAACATCACTAAAGACATGTGATAAACACTGAATCTGAAGCACAATGAAACTGTTCATGGCACTGAATCAAACAATTTGTGATAAGGCCCCACAAAGTAGATCTTCTGTTTCTTGGGCCATTATTTGTAAAATTTTATGCGGGAGAGCGGTTTTTTATTTTATTTTTGTAATTATTTCTTTGCAGTCAAAAGTTCATGTTCTTGGTTTATGTTTTAGGCCTCATAATCTACAGAATAGCATGGGTGGCGGTGTATTTCGTCCCCTGAGAGGAAGAAGGCTTTGCAATGCTAAAGTATTGCAAAGCCTTGTTGCACTCAAGGGACAAATTTATCAATTTTTTAACTTGGGTAAAATATCAGACACAAACCATTTAATTTTTATTTTTTTTAAGTTTACATTGGTTATAAAAAGAGAGCAGGCAGCAACCAAAAGTACCATGCGGGAGGGCCTGAGAAACAGATTTTTAATTTTTTTAGGCCTAATATTTGAATATTATGATCAGAAATATTCCATGATAACAAAATTGTCTAAAGGACACTTTTAAAACTTCAAAAGCAATAGGTGTTCAGATCTTACCAAATTTCGTTCCTGTACCAAGTGTGGCAATCAAAGATATGACCTTCTTTTAGAGTGCAATGACAAACATACCTTAGTGAAAGCTCTAACCGCACTATAATCAGAGTGGATAAAAATGCACTGAAAAGTAAAAAAATTTATAGTAATTTATATATTTTTTATACTTACCAATGACCCAGACTTAGCTGGTGCTAACTCTAAAAAATCCAGGGCCAAACACAAATTTTGCCCCCCAATCCCCAAAATTTGCATCCAAAACCAAAAGAAATCATGCCCTATAGGACCTCCATACTTCGCCCCTACTGCGCATGCGCAGTGTCAAGGACGTTCCGAAATTGGCGCCAATTATCATTCTTACTGGCAGTGCCTGGTCAGCGCTATGTACTCAGCGGGGAGGTAAGAGTTCCCAACTCCTGGGAGGGCCATCCCCGTCTGGGTCATTGGTAAGTATAAAAAATATATAAATTACTATAAATTTTTTAACATTTTTATACTGTACCAATGACCCAGACTTAGCTGAATAGTAAAAAGGCTGGAGGGCCTACGACATAGAGGAAAATCTAATAAGCTCAACTATATAATATAGAGGCAACCCCTCAAGGAGAAAAGGAGTATTAGGCTTTACATGTATCTTTCTTATTTTATGTTAAATTAGAAAGATACAATACCCTTCATAATTGAGCACAATAACATTCATGTTCTCTATTAACATCCAGTATAACCCTTTATACTAAATTTACACAAATTTTGCCCCCCAATCCCCAAAATTTGCATCCAAAACCAAAAGAAATCATGTCCTAAACTACGCTCCATACTACGCCCCCACTGCGCATGCGCAGTGTCACGGACGTCCCGAAATTGGCGCCAATTATCATTCTTACTGGCAGTGCCTGGTCAGCGCTATGTACTCAGCGGGGAGGCAAGAGTTCCCAACTCCTGGGAGGGCCATCCCCATCTGGGTCATTGGTAAGTATAAAAAATATATAAATTACTATAAATTTTTTAACATTTTTATACTGTACCAATGACCCAGACATAGCTGAATAGTAAACAGGCTGGAGGGCCTAGGACATAGAGGAAAATCCAATAAGCTCAACTATATAATAAAGAGGTAACCCCTTAAGGAGAAAAGGAGTATTAGGCTTTACATGTATCTTTCTTATTTAATATTAAATTAGAAAGATACAATACCCTTAATAACTGAGCACAATAATATTCATGTTCTCTATTAACATCCAGTATAACCCTTATACTAATTATTTTTAAAGTAAGCCAATAAATAAAGTAGTCCAGAGAATTGAGACTCTTTATAATCTTTTAAAAGTGTCCGAGTATTGTATATTAAAGCCCGTTTGACACTTGACATATACAAATGCTTCACACCGAGCTACACTTTAAAAATAAGACATGAATGAATTTTAACATTAATATTACACTTTAAAACCATCCCGGAAGCGACTCAGAAATACTGACTTTGGAGGAGGCATTCCCTTGCTTTTCACTATAAAGCAGGTGACCTAAGGGAACACCCGCCCCAGCCCCCCCCCCCCTTCCCCTTGCCCTGGGTCAAATAGCCCAGAGCGAAGAGGGCAGCTGGACGGAGTCACTGCCGGAACAGAAAGCCTGCATAACTATAGTTGCAACTGTTTAGTGGACGACATTCTGAGCAACAGATAACAGACCTAAACAATGCAGGTCTCCAGAAATGGACTCAATATTTCTGAGATAAAAATTTTTGAATGTGGATGGCTGAGACCAATAAGCAGCCTTCATTAAATCTGTAATAGCAACACTATTTGTGTTAGCCCAAGGTGTAGAAAGAGCTCTTACTTCATGAAAGGAAATCTTAAGCACAGACTGCTGAGAAGAAGATAAACTCTCATAAGCAGTACGGATAGTTAATTGAATCCATCTAGCAATAGAATGGACCGAAATGTCCCTTCTATTAGGCATCAAAGACAGAAAGAAACGTTTCCATCCCTTTCTGATAAACTGAGATCTCTGTTTATAGATACGTAGCGCTCTAACAGGACAGAGTAAAGGCCTACGCCCGTCTGAAGACGGAAGAGCCTTAATAACAATAGGTTCCGGATATTTATTAGGAGCCTGATTCTTAGCTAAAAAACCCACATTAGTAGTGAAGGTGATAGTGTTCCCGACACTACGATAGTGAGAATCATCCACCGACAGTGCATGAAGCTCACTGACTCTTCTAGCAGAAGAGAAAGCTAAGAGAAAAGCTGTCTTATAAGATAAGAATTTGAAATCTACAGTCCCAAGAGGTTCAAATGGCTTTTCCTTCAATTTAAGAAGAACCCAAGCTAAATTCCATTTAGGAATTAATCTAAGAGTTCTGGGTCTATTTATCGAGAAGTTTCTAACCAACTTAGATAAAGAGACATTAGATCCAATTTGTAAACTATCATGATGTGCATAGGTATCAGATAACATAGACCTATAACCCTTAATAGTAACAGGCTGCAGTTTGATTTCGTCAAACAAGTATACTAGAAAGTTTGCAATGTCTGGTATAGAGGGATCAAAAATATCTACAGAATGATCCCTACACCAACGACGAAAAAACCTTCCACTTAGCCGCATAGTTTAGCAAAGAGGAGGTCCTCCTACAGTTAGAAATCGCGTCCACTGCTCGTCCTGTAAAGTGCTTGCCATGCAAGAAGGACCGCACAACGGAAAAACGTGAAGGTTGAGACCTTGCGGGTTGTGATGGAGTTGGCGCGATTTCCCCTGCGAAAGAAGATCCTCCCGTGGAGGAAGCTTTCGCGGTAGGTCCCACAACAGACACCTGAGTAGATTTATCCACGGTCTCTGTGGCGACAGAGATGCTACCAACAGAATCTTGCATTGAGATTGTTTTATCTTTAGCAATACTTGTTGAATTAACGGCGCTGGAGGATACGCATATCCTATCATTCCGTCCCAAGGGATCGACAGAGCGTCTACTGCAAATGCTCTTGGATCCGGACACGGAGACACATTCGTCTGCAACTGATTGTTGAGATGTGTCGCAAATAAGTCTATCATTGGCCGTTCCCATTGGTAGCAAATCTGATTGAATACTTGTTTGTTGAGAGTCCATTCCGACGGCAACAAGCGACCCTTTCGTGAAAGGGAGTCTGCTAGCACATTCAGACGACCCGGTATGTGACGGACCGAAAGAAGAACCTGATGTTCTAGCGCAAACAGAAGGATTCTTTCCGTTAGATTGAACAACGGAACTGAATGAGTGCCTCCCTGATTCCGTATATACGCCACTACTGTCGTATTGTCGGATAGGATTTGGACATGAGCATTGTGAATAATGTCCATCCAATGACGTAACGCAAACCAAATTGACATCATTTCCTTGATGTTTATGTGCTTGCACAGGAATTGCGGATCCCAAAGACCCTGGCATCTCGAATCCGTTGGGATCAATGATGCACCCCAACCTGTTTGACTAGCATCCGTAATAATGGTAAAACTCGGATCCGGCAACTGCAGTGGAACTCCCTGAGTTAACCACTGAATGTTTGCCCAAGTCTGAATCTCTTGTTTCACTTGATCTGACAAGAGAACGTCTACGTCGAGCGAATGAATTTTCACACTCCAATTCTGAGTCAAGAAAATTTGGAGAGGACGCGTGCGTAACCACCCCATCGGAATGAGATCCGCAGCGGCTCCGCACAGACCTATCAGTCTCATAAATTCTCTTGCTGTGACTTTGTCTGCGTGCAGACAATAGCAAGCATAACAACTGACTAATTTCGCTCTGGTTAACAGCAGACGAACGAGATTGTTGTGCATCTCGAAGCTCATTCCCAGATGAGTGAATGACTTGGACGGCACCAGATCCGACTTCTCCTCGTTTACTATAAAACCGAGACGTCGGAGCAATAGAAGTAGATTCTGAGCATCGTTCTGAAGCGTTAACTCGTTGCCGTACCTCTGAAGAATGTCGTCCAGGTAGGCCGACGTTACCGCAGACGAATGAGCTCGGAAATAGATCATTACCGAGTTCATTACCCGAGTGAAAGCCCAGGGTGCTAGATTCAGTCCGAAGCACATCGCCCGGAATTGATACACCACTCCTAGGACTGCGAAGCGTAGATACTTTCTGAATGTCGGATGTACCATGACGTGAAAGTACGCATCTTTGAGATCTATGCTTGTTGCATAATCGTTCACCCGAATACTCGCTCTGACCGACCGAATTGTCTCCATATAAAATTTCGGAGCGACGATCAGCTTGTTTATACAGCTCAAATCTATGACTGGACGGAACGAGCCGTCTGGTTTCGGAACCAGAAACAGATGGCTGTAGAATTCCGGAGTCTCCTGGTTTTCTACGACCTCTACCGCGTTCTTCATTAAAAGAGACTGCACCTCTGATAACAGAGCGTCTCTTTTCTGCGGATTTGACGGAAGTTGAGTCCACTTTGGACTTCGAGTTAATGGAGGCTTTCGTTTGAAGGATATCTTTAGGCCTTCCGAAGTCACTCCTCTCACCCAAGGGTCGTCTGTAATCGACGCCCATTCTTGTGAAAAGCTCGACAACCTTCCGCCAACCGGTACGCGATAGAGGTTTAAGCCATCACCGCCTGGACCTGCGAGGCCTGCGGTAGGAGAAACCACGTCCTCCACGACCCGCACCTCGTCCCGTCGACCTCGGGGCGTCCGACCGGTTGTCCCGGCCCGAAGGACGTCCCGAACGAGAGTCGCTACCCTGACGGTCTCTCGAATAAGACCAAGAGGACACACCGAAACCTCTATAGGAACCTCTCTTGGGCGCATTACACCCAGAAGTGCCTGTCTTATTCTTGTCTGCTGTATCCGACTTCTTAGAAGCAGATTTGAACAACAGAGAATCCGAAGCTTTCTTTGTAATTTTATCATAAATAGCAGAAAGCTTGCCGTCAAAGAGAAGTTCTCCGGAGACCGAAGCGACTCTAAGAGAGTTCTTCACCTTAGTATCCACGAGTGTGGATGTAGCTAGGGCTGCGTCACGTCTAACCAACTCCAGGTTTGCCACAGAAAGGGCAGAGTTACACGTGGAATAAGCTACTGCCCTTGAAAGAAGTCTTAAAGAGGATTGTATATCCTGAAACTCTTTCCCTTGAAGGCGCAGTGATAACGCCTTAGTAAGGTGATCTGCGTAAGATAAGGCATCTAAATTGGCTGTGTTAGACGAAATAGCTGTTTCCAACACCGCGGTTGGAATAGAAGCAGACGACGGTAATGATAGCTCTAAGTCTTCCGCCTCGTCGTCCATACGCAGAGGAACTCTCGGGATACCCTGTCCTGCCGTGTCGAATTTATTCCTTGCATTAATGAAAGGCAGGTTGAGAGTATTGGCGGACAAGAAACCTGCTTTCCCCGTCTTGGAAGCAAGTTTAAATATAGCGTCGTTCAATAATTCAAATGTTCTTGCAACATTATTGGACTGCGACGGAAACTCGGGAGCGATGTCCCTGAACCGCTCAAAAAATTCAGAGTCCAATGACGCTATAATCCTCTTGTCCGGAACCGCAGCAGTCTGGCCCGACGGAACAATTTGAGGGAGAAAGTGCCGGATGAAGTCCACAGCAGCTTTATGTTGTTCCGAAAGGGATAGCTCCAAATCATCCGTATCCCTTTCACCATCCGGTCGGACCTCATGATGCTTCCGGTTGTCCGCCCCCGATGCTTTGGCGGAGCGTACCGACCCAGCGCCGTCGGATAATTCTCGATCCGACACCGTTTCTGTCGGCAGCTGGGATGCTGCGATAAGCTGTGCTATCTGCACAAGAATGTCCGGCGTCGAGACCTGCGGAGGCGCAGTCTTTCACTGCTTCGCCGAGGGCAGCTCCGCATCAGATGGCTCCCGCATACTTTTTCTATGCGAACGTCCGGAGTCCATCGGCCTCGAGTCCCTGGCTGCCGGATGGTGTGACCTGGTCGCCGAAGAATCCCTGATCGGCGAAGCTGGTAAGATATCGGCTGTCACGCAGCCAAGGTGCGGTCGTGTGCGCTGACGAGAAGAAGCCTTAGCAGTCTCCGCGGACTGCCTATACAACGGAGTGTCCCGAGCGACGGACGTATGCTCCACTTGCGACACATTTTGTACGACAACATCTGGTCCCAGATGTTGTTGTACGAGAGAGGGGCCTCTCTCGCTCGCGGCCCAGCTGGACCTGGACGAGCTAGGAACCGGACTCAAAGGCTTCCTCCGATCTCGCTTACTATCCGCCGTCACTGGGTGTGCACATTGAATGTTTATAGTGCTCGCATCACCCAACATTTCCTCCTGGACCGCATCGGACGAACCCGGCTGCCGAACCATTCGGTGAATGGACGCTACACCAGGCGAGCTAGCGGACGACATTTGTCTAATCTCCATGAGCACTTTTGCCGCTAGCTCTGAATTCATTTGTGACGACGGAAGCGCACTTGCAGAAGATAACATGGAAACATCACCCTGTTCTTGTTCCTCTGAAATAGAAACTGAGAGAGTAGAGTGACCTTGCGGAGAAAGAGCCGGCATAGCCCTTTCTCCAGAAACAACATACCGTGACACACGTTTCCAATGTTTGTCATCCCAATATTGACATATAGAGCAGGGATTAGTGCGAGAACACTGACTACAATTAATACAATGATCATGAAAGTCAGAGGAAGATTTCTTCCCATTACAATTTGAACAATATCCTTTCATTGTGAAAAGTCAACAACAAGTCCTAGTTACTCGCACAAACCCCTGACACAAAGATACATAATAACATGATCCATTAATAAATGAAAAAACAATTGCAAATCAAAATAATTTTGAAAAAATATTTTTTCAGCGAAGCCCAAGTTGCTGAAAAGTAACATTGAGCCCTGATGGATTCGATGGCAAAGTGTGGTCAAAAATTTTAAATTTATATTAAATAATTAATGAGACACTTACGGATAATATAAATGTATCTTATAGTGAGATAAACTACACCAAAGGCAAACAGCCCCCCTCAAAAAAGGCTGTTGCCAATGTAAACAAACAGTGTAAAACACCAGAAAACATGACTCCAAGCACTGAAAAAACTGGCCCGAAATCAGTCATCAAAATTACACTCTATCTGATGCAAGACAGAGACTCCCAGGGGAGAATCTGCAGAACATCAGATGGAAGATGCAGAACACAACGTTTATACACCCATGGGTGAAAACATAACTATGGGGAAAATAACAGAAAACATTCTGTATCCAAGCAACTCTCCCAGAAAATTTTAGAAATGAACTTTCTCAAAAATATGCCAAAAGCATGGGAGAATTGCAAGGGGGGACTTTAGAAGGCTAGGGGAGAGGAAACACTGAATAAGCAGTGCAACATTTAGCAAGAATGACAACAAGAGGCCCATGCCTCGAAAATAGGCAACTTAACATAATTTCATCAAAAAATTTTAAGTACAGCCCTGATTATTTTTTGTCACTTCTTTTTCCTCTCCTCCTTCTATATTCTCCTTAGAATCACCATTTCTCCAAAAATTACGTGTCTGGCATCCTTTAAACTGAGATTTACAAGCACAAAGATCAGTGAGATGTTGACTGATGAAGGGCCAAACAGAGAATAATAACTGGCGCCAATTTCGGGACGTCCGTGACACTGCGCATGCGCAGTGGGGGCGTAGTATGGAGGTCCTTTAGGACATGATTTCTTTTGGTTTTGGATGCAAATTTTGGGGATTGGGGGGCAAAATTTGTGTTTGGCCCTGGTTTTGTTAGAGTTAGCACCAGCTAAGTCTGGGTCATTGGTACAGTATAAAAGTTAAAAAATTTATAGTAATTTATATATTTTTTATACTTACCAATGACCCAGACTTAGCTGGTGCTAACTCCACAAAAACCAGGGCCAAACACAAATTTTGCCCCCCAATCCCCAAAATTTGCATCCAAAACAAAAAGAAATAATGTCCTAAAGGACCTCCATAATACGACTCTACTGCGCATGCGCAGTGACGCAGTCGTCCCGAAATTGGCGCCAAATATCATTCTTACTGGCAGTGCCTGGTCAGCGCTATGTACTCAGCGGGGAGGCAAGAGTTCCCAACTCAGGGAGGGCCATCCCCGTCTGGGTCATTGGTAAGTATAAAAAATATATAAATTACTATAAATTTTTTAACATTTTTATACTGTACCAATGACCCAGACTTAGCTGAATAGTAAACAGGCTGGAGGGCCTAGGACATAGAGGAAAATCCAATAAGCTCAATTATAAAATAAAGAGATAACCCCTTAAGGAGAAAAGGAGTATTAGGCTTTACATGTATCTTTCTTATTTAATATTTAAATTAGAAAGATACACTACCCTTAATAATTGAGCACAATAACATTCATGTTCTCTATTAATATCCAGTATAACCTTTATACTAATTATTATTAAAACAAGCCAATAAATAAAGTAGTCCAGAGAATTGAGACTCTTTATAATTATTTAAAAGTGTCCGAGTATTGTATATTAAAGCCCGTTTGACACTTGACATATACAAATGCTTCACACCGAGCTACACTTTAAAAATAAGACATGAATGAAATTAAACATTAATATTACACTTTAAAACCATCCCGGAAGCGACTCAGAAATACTGTCTTGGAGGAGGCATTCCCTTGCTTTTCACTATAAAGCAGGTGACCTAAGGGAACACCCGCCCCCCCCCTTCCCCTTGCCCTGGGTCAAATAGCCCAGAGCGAAGAGGGCAGCCGGACGGAGTCACTGCCGGAACAGAAAGCCTGCATAACTATAGTTGCAACTGTTTAGTGGACGACATTCTGAGCAACAGATAACGGACCTAAACAATGCAGGTCTCCAGAAATGGACTCAATATTTCTGAGATAAAAATTAGTAAATGTGGATGGCTGAGACCAATAAGCAGCCTTCATTAAATCTGTAATAGCAACACTATTAGCATAAGCCCAGGAAGTAGAAAGAGCTCTTACTTCATGAGCAGAAATCTTAAGCACAGACTGCTGAGAAGAAGATAAATCTTCATACGCAGTACGGATAGTTAACTGAATCCATCTAGCAATAGAATGGACTGAAATGTCCTTTCTATTAGGCATCAAAGACAGAAAGAAACGTTTCCGTCCCTTTCTGATGAACTGAGATCTCTGTTTATAGATACGTAGTGCTCTAACAGGACAGAGTAAAGGCCTACGCCCGTCTGAAGACGGAAGAGCCTTAATAACAATAGGTTCCGGATATTTATTAGGAGCCTGATTCTTAGCTAAAAAACCGACGTTAGTAGTGAAGGTGATAGTGTTCCCAACACTACGATAATGAGAATCATCCACCGATAGTGCATGAAGCTCACTGACTCTTCTGGCAGAAGAGAAAGCTAAGAGAAAAGCTGTCTTATAAGATAAGAATTTGAAATCTACTGTCCCAAGAGGTTCAAATGGCTTTTCCTTCAATTTAAGGAGAACCCAAGCTAAATTCCACTTAGGAATTAATCTAAAAGTTCTGGGTCTATTTATCGAAAAGTTTCTAACCAATTTCGATAAAGAGACATTAGATCCAATTTGTAAACTATCATGATGTGCATAGGTATCAGATAACATAGATCTATAACCCTTTATAGTAACCGGTTGCAGTTTGATTTCGTCAAACAAGTATACTAGAAAGTTAGCAATGTCTGGTATAGAGGGATCAAATATATCAACAGAATGATCCCTACACCAACGACGGAAAACCTTCCACTTAGCCGCATAGTTTAGCGAAGAGGAGGTCCTCCTACAGTTAGAAATCGCGTCCACTGCTCGTCCTGTAAAGTGCTTGCCATGCAAGAAGGACCGCACAACGGAAAAACGTGAAGGTTGAGACCTTGCGGGTTGTGATGCAGTTGGCGCGACTTCCCCTGCCAAAGAAGATCCTCTCGTGGAGGGAGCTTCCGCGGTAGGTCCCACAACAGACACCTGAGTAGATTTATCCACGGTCTCTGTGGCGACAGAGATGCTACCAACAGAATCTTGCATTGAGATTGTTTTATCTTTAGCAATACTTGTTGAATTAACGGCGCTGGAGGATATGCATATCCTATCATTCCGTCCCAAGGGATCGATAGAGCGTCTACAGCAAAAGCTCTTGGATCCGGACACGGGGACACATACGTTTGCAACTGATTGTTGAGATGTGTCGCAAATAAGTCTATCATTGGCCGTTCCCATTGGTAGCAAATCTGATTGAATACTTGTTTGTTGAGAGTCCACTCCGACGGCAACAAGCGACCCTTTCGAGAAAGGGAGTCTGCTAGCACATTCAGACGACCCGGTATGTGACGGACCGAAAGAAGAACGTGATGTTCCAACGCAAACAGAAGGATTCTTTCCGTTAGATTGAACAACGGAACTGAATGAGTGCCTCCCTGATTCCGTATATACGCCACTACTGTCGTATTGTCGGATAGGATTTGGACATGAGCATCGTGAATAATGTCCATCCAGTGACGTAACGCAAGCCAAATTGACATCATTTCCTTGATGTTTATGTGCTTGCCCAGGAATTGCGGATCCCAAAGACCCTGGCATCTCGAATCCGTTGGGATTAATGATGCACCCCAACCTGTTTGACTGGCATCCGTCATAATGGTAAAACTCGGATCCGGCAACTGCAGCGGAACTCCTTGAGTTAACCACTGAATGTTTGCCCAAGTCTGAATCTCTTGTTTCACTTGATCTGACAAGAGAACGTCTACATCGAGCGAATGAATTTTCACACTCCAATTCTGAGTCAAGAAAATTTGAAGAGGCCGTGTGCGTAGCCGTCCCATCGGAATGAGATCCGCAGCGGCACCGCACAGACCTATCAGTCTCATAAATTCTCTCGCTGTGACTTTGTCTGTATTTAGACAATAGCGAGCGTAACAACTGACTAATTTCGCTCTGGTTAACGGCAGACGAACGAGATTGTTGTGCGTCTCGAAGCTCATTCCCAGATGAGTGAATGACTTGGACGGCACCAGATCCGACTTCTCCTCGTTTACTATGAAACCGAGACGTCGGAGCAATAGAAGAAGATTCTGAACATCGTTCTGAAGCGTTAACTCGTTGCCGTACCTCTGAAGAATGTCGTCCAGGTAGGCCGACGTTACCGCAGACGAATGAGCTCGGAAGTAAATCATTACCGAGTTCATTACTCGAGTGAAAGCCCAGGGTGCTAGATTCAATCCGAAGCACATGGCCCGGAACTGATACACCACTCCTAGGACTGCGAAGCGTAGATACTTTCGGAATGTCGGATGTACCATGACGTGAAAGTACGCATCTTTGAGATCTATGCTCGTTGCATAATCGTTCACCCGAATACTCGCTCTGACCGATCGAATCGTCTCCATATAAAACTTCGGAGCGATGATCAGCTTGTTTATCCAGCTCAAATCTATTACTGGACGGAACGAGCCGTCTGGTTTCGGAACCAGAAACAGATGGCTGTAGAATCCCAGCGATTCCTGGTTTTCTACGACCTCTACCGCGTTCTTCATTAAAAGAGACTGCACCTCTGATAGCAGAGCGTCTCTTTTCTGAGGGTTTGACGGAAGATGAGTCCACTTTGGACTTCGAGTTAATGGAGGCTTTCGTTTGAAGGATATCTTTAGACCTTCCGAAGTCACTCCTCTCACCCAAGGGTCGTCCGTAATCGACGCCCACTCTTGAGAAAAACTCGACAACCTTCCGCCAACCGGAACGCGATAGAGGTTTGAGCCATCACCTCCTGGATCTGCGAGGCCTGCGGTAGGAGAAACCACGTCTTCCACGACCCGCACCTCGCCTCGTCGACCTCGGGGCGTCCGACCGATTGTCCCGGCCTGAAGGACGTCCCGAACGAGAGTCGCTATCCTGACGGTCTCTCGAATAAGAGCTAGAGGACGCACCGGAACCTCTATAGGAACCTCTCTTGGGCGGATAAGACCCAGAAGTGCCCGCCTTATTCGTGTCTGCTGAATCCGACCTTTTAGGAGCGGATCTAAACAACAGAGAATCACTAGCTTTCTTTTTAATATTATCATAAATAGCGGAAAGCTTGCCGTCAAAGAGAAGATCTCCTGAGACCGAAGCGACTCTAAGAGAGTTCTTCACCTTAGAATCCACTAGTGTGGATGTAGACAGGGCTGCGTCACGTCTAACCAACTCCAGATTAGCCACTGAAAGGGCGGAGTTACACGTGGAATAAGCTACTGCCCTTGAAAGAAGTCTTAAGGAGGATTGTATATCCTGAAACTCTTCCCCTTGAAGACGCAGTGATAACGCCTTCGTAAGGTGATCTGCGTAAGATAAGGCATCTAAATTGGCTCTGTTAGACGCAATAGCTGTTTCCAACACTGCGGTTGGAATAGAAGCTGACGACGGTAATGATAGCTCTAAGTCTTCCGCCTCGTCGTCCATACGCAGAGGAACTCTCGGTATACCCTGACCTGCCGTGTCGAATTTATTCCTTGCATTAATGAAAGGCAGGTTGAGAGTATTTGCGGACAAGAAGCCTGCTTTCCCTGTCCTGGAAGCAAGTTTAAAAATAGCGTCGTTCAATAATTCAAATGTTCTTGCAACATTATTGGACTGCGACGGAAACTCGGGAGCGATGTCCCTGAACCGCTCGAAAAAATCAGAGTCCAATGACGCTATAATTCTCCTGTCCGGAAGCGCAGCAGTCTGGCCCGACGGAACAACTTGAGGAAGAAAGTGCCGGATGAAGTCTACGGCAGCTTTGTGTTGTTCCGAAAGGGATAGCTCCAATTCATCCGTATCCCTTTCACCATCCGGTCGGACCTCCCGATGTTCCCGGTCGTCCGCCCCCGATGCTTCGGCGGAGCGTACCGACCCAGCGCCGTCGGATAATTCTCGATCCGACACCGTTTCTGTCGGCTGCTGGGATGCTGCGATAAGCTGTGCTATCTGCACTAGAATGTCCGACGTCGAGACCTGCGGAGGAGCGGTCTTTCGCTGCTTTGCCGAGGGCAGCTCCGCATCGGATGGCTCCCGCATACTTTTCCTATGCGAACGTCCGGAGTCCATCGGTCTCGAGTCCCTGGCTGCCGGATGGTGTGACCTGGTCGCCGAATAATCCTTCCTCGGCGAAGCTGGCAAGATATCGGAGGTCACGCAGCCAAGGTGCGGTCGTGTGCGCCGGCGAGAAGAGGAAGCCTTAACAGTCTCTGCGGACTGCTTATACAACGGAGCGTCCCGAGCGACGGACGTATGCTCCGCTAAAGACACATTTTGTACCACAACATCTGGTCCCAGATGTTGTTGTACGAGAGAGGGGCCTCTCTCGCTCGCGGCCCGGCTGGACCTGGACGAGCTAGGAACCGGACTAAAAGGCTTCCTCCGTTCTCGTTCACTATCCGCCGTCACTGGGTGTGCATCTATTATTTTTATAGTGCTCGCATCACCCAAAATTTCCTCTTGGACCGCATCGGACGAACCCGGCTGCCGAACCATTCGGTGAATGGACGCTACACCGGGCGAGCTAGCGGACGACATTTGTCTAATCTCCATGAGCACTTTTGCCGCTAGCTCTGTATTTAATTGTGACGACGGACGCACACTTGAAGAGGATAACATGGAAACATCACCCTGTTCTGGTTCCTCTGAAATAGAAACTGAGAGAGTAGAGTGACCTTGTGGAGAAAGAGCCGGCATCGCTCTTTCTCCAGAAACAACATATCGTGACACACGTTTCCAATGTTTCTCATCCCAATGTTCACATACAGGACAGGGATTAATGCGAGAACACTGACTACAATTTATGCAATAATCATGAAAGTCAGAGGAAGATTTCTTCCTATTACAATTTGAACAAGTTCCTTTCATTGTGAAGGAACAACAATAAGTCCTAGTTACTCGCAAAAACCCCTGACACAAAGATACATAATAACATGATCCATTAATAAATGAAAAAACAATTGCAAAACAAAATAATTTTGAAAAAATATTTTTTCAGAGAAGCCCAAGTTGCTGAAAAGTAACGTTGAGCCCCGATGGATCCGATGGCAAAGTGTGGTCAAAAATTTTAAAATTATATAAAATAATTAATGAGACACTTTCGGATAATATAAATGTATCTTATAATGAGATAAACTACCTCAAAGACAAACAGCCCCCCTCAAAAAAGGCTGTTGCCAATGAAAACAAACAGTGTAAACACAGAAGAAAACATGACTCCAGGCACTGAAAAAACTGGCCCGGAATCAGTCCTCAATTACACTCTATCTGATGCAAAACAGAGACTCCCAGGGGAGAATCTGCAGAACATCAGATGGAAGATGCAGAACACAAACGTTATACACCCATGGGTGAAAACGTAACTATGGGGAAAATAACAGAAAACATTCTGTAACCAAGCAACTCTCCCAGGGAAATTTTAGAAATGAAACTTCTCAAAAATATGCCAAAAGCATGGGAGAATTGCAAGGGGGGACTTTAGAAGGTTAGGGGAGAGGAAACACTGAATAAGCAGTGCAACAATTAGCAAGAATGACAACAAGAGGCGTTTGCCTCGAAAATAGGCAACTTAACATAATTTTAACAAAAAATTTTAAGTACAGCCCTGATTATTTTTTGCCACTTCTTTTTTCCTCTCCTCCTTCTATCCTCCTTAGAATCACATTTTCTCCAAGAATTACGTGTCTGGCATCCTTTAAACTGAGATTTACAAGCACAAAGATCAGTGAGATGTTGACTGATGAAGGGCCAAACAGAGAATGATATTTGGCGCCAATTTCGGGACGACTGCGTCACTGCGCATGCGCAGTAGAGTCGTATTATGGAGGTCCTTTAGGACATTATTTCTTTTTGTTTTGGATGCAAATTTTGGGGATTGGGGGGCAAAATTTGTGTTTGGCCCTGGTTTTTGTGGAGTTAGCACCAGCTAAGTCTGGGTCATTGGTACAGTATAAAAATATATGCTATTTCTGCCGACATGTATGATATATGGAGATTAATACCTGGATGTCTCAGGCTCAGTTTGGTGTTTAAAAACCGACATTCAGGTATTAAATCTCCATATACCATACATGTTGGCGGTGATATATACTACTCAAAGTTTACGGAGGATGTCCACAATCAACATACTTGTATATAAAAGTTAAATATGTACATTTCCATGGTTGTCTGTTTTTGGAGGTGGAGGGGGGTGAGGAGGGGGGGTGTGGGGGGGGGTTAAAAACATCCCCAACAGTCTCAGTCATATCATTTCAGACCATTTTATGGGTGGAGAAAGCTGGAGTAGACACCATTAAGCAACAGAGAATACTGTTTGACCCTCCAGTTTGCTATCCCAGCACAAGCAGAGTTAACAATGGTTGCAGACTAGTGTGCTCTAGGCCCAGATTTGAAAATATGCAGTGTTCTTAACCCTTTACCTAACATGAAAAGCAGACGACACTTGCAAAAAAATTCTTGAATAACTAATTTTTAATTTTTTTCATTTTTTGTCTCAAAAACATTAGTCCGGGAGCCAGATGGGGATTTTTTGTCAGACCTGGTTTTGTCGGTTAAAGTATTTTTCTTTGCAGTTTCCATTAGTCCAGGGTTACCTCTTGAAGATTCAGGGGTGTGACCGTTCGGATCCCTTGGGCAACTCGAGATATTGACAATTTACTTTGATTATAGTCTGGGAGCCATGGGGTCTAAACTGGTTTTGTCGGCTAAAGATTTTTCCTCTCCTGATCTGAGTAGGTGGGTGTCAGACGTTCAAGAATCAGGGGGGTGACCGGCTATATCCCTTGGGCAACTCGAGATATTGGCTTGTTTTTTAGGTCAACCGCTCCTAAAAGTGTAATATTGCACTTTCATGTATCACGTCTGATAGGACAACGAACTCAGCCTCGCTGAAGCTGCTAAAGGTCTTCCTGTTCCGTGAAGACCATTAAAAGCTGATAACTGAGGCCCTAGAAGCTCACTAAGGAGACTTACAATACTAGCCATAACTTATAAGTCTTCAGCTTCATGAAGACAGATATATCGGTGTATGTTGCGACCCTCAAGGCGCACTTAACAGAGACTTACAATTATCGCTGCGCAAGGTAGGGAATGAAGAGCCGCTATATAAACAGCCCTGAATTCCCAAAGAGACCGCAGTCCCAAGAGATAATAAATTCAGTCATGTCACTGCATAATACTTAAAAAATCTCCCCCATGATTTTAGCTAGGCTACTATGGTGTAACAATAAGACTCAAGTCTATGACACCTAGGAAAAACAAACTGAAAAGCACAGTACCTTTTTCAGTTTTATTCCCAAAAGACAGCGGACAGAGCCTAACCCAAGAGACCACTGTAACCATACATAAGGATACTATGGCGACCACAATGACATAAATTGTCTTGACGCCAAGGAATATCTCAGCCTATCTATGCAATATCCATCCAGATTCTGGACGAGAAACAGGTGATAATAAAAAACTGGAGAATAATTTCAACGACGTCTAATGCTTTTCTTCAATCGGAAAACTTGTACCTCCAGAAGGAAAGCCTCTCTTGGCAGATTTATCCAACAAGTGAACTTGTTAGTGGAGCTTGCTCAGGCTGATAGCCGCAGGCCTGCCGAGACTACATTCTCATCCACTGATCTTCCACAATTTATCCACTTAATTGTGAGGCTGATAACCTATCGCCAGGTGGAAAGCACTTGAAATCTATTCTCGACGACCTTAATTGTTCCCTTCAATAAGAGAGTCTTACCTCCACTAGGAGCGACTCTCTTTGAAAGGAACTTCCGTGAATAACATCTAGATTATCGTAAAGTTGATACCCTTCCGTCAACTGGCAAGTAATAGAGGTCATGTCCATCAACTGTACGACTTACAGTCCTCCCCGCGAAGAAGCTCGTCTCGTCGAACTCAATTGTTCCCTTCAATAAGACAGCCTTTACCTCCACTAGGAGCGACTCTCTTTGAAAGAAACTTCCGTGATTAACATCCAGTTTCTCGTGAAGATGATAACCTTCTGTTAATCGTCGACCTAGGGGCGTCAGATCCATAGCCTTGATCAGACCTATGCCCCTTTCCCGAGTCGCTATAATGACTTCCGAAGTAAATATAAGAGGGTTATTGTACCCTCGTGAGACATTCTCTTGATGCTTTCTTAGAAGCAAAACAGTCTCGCTTACCCCGGTCTGCTGAAGGTTGTTGATGAGACACCGACTTCAATAGCAGAGCACTAGAAGCTTTCTTGTAGTCTGCACATATAGCAATGTAAGCTTGTCGTCAAATAGTATATTTCCGGTAACCGGACTGACTCAGAGAGAATTTTCACCTTGTCATCTATAAGTGATGACGACGCAAGGGCAGCATCACGTCTTACCAACTCCAAATTCCACTGTCCATGCAAAGTTGTACGTGGCATACATGACTGCTCTGGAAAGAACTCTTAGTGAGGACCGCATCCTCATATTCCTTTCCATTGAGATATTGCGCGATAGCTCTGGTAAGGTGATCTGCTCAGCACACTGCGTCCAGATTAGCTCTTCTGAATGAAAAAGCACATTTCACTATTTCCGAGCATATATTAAATGATGCAGATAGGGACAAATCTTCACCCCCAGCCTGCTCATCTAAACGCAGACTTATATTCAGATGGAACAATATTCTAAGAGCTTAAGACTGAAATTTCATAGTCTTAAAGTGCCCTTTTGTGAGGGATGGAGACTTACACTCCACAGCCCTCTCACCATCCAAATGTTCCAGCAGCAAATATGGTCAACTCCATCCGAATGAACCGGTGACTGGACCAACGCAGCACCGTCCAACAGCTCACCCTCGGAGTCTGTTAAACGGTAGTACCAGTGACTACTGGAATGCTGCGACATGCAGAGCAATCTGTGGCAGCCAGTCCATGACCAAGGCTAGCAGAGCAATGATAATACACTTGTTACCATAAGCTGCTCATGGGACGAAGATTTGGTCCCAGATCCTCGACACATGTCCCGTACAAAAAAGCCTCAGTTGACTAGCTATCAACCCGAACCTACGAAGTGAGATAGCTAGTCTTCAGTCAACATGCTTCATTAATGAAGCAAGGGAAGATGCCATAGCTGCCACCAAATCCGGCAGCAGTCTGGAAGGGGCATCCCGAACCGCAAGCGTGAAGGGCATCCCAACTCACTCAAGTTTTTCGAACCTAAAACAATCGACCCCAACTGCTGATGGAAAGGAGAAGAATCTCCAGGTCGCGGTCTGCTCCAGACCTCGCTGAGCATTCATTAGAAACTTGTAGGCATCTATCCCTTATCGTGCATATCCATGGAAGAAGAGGAAACCGTAACCACAGCCGACCCCGGCTGAAGTGCGGAAGAAGCATCCCGACTCGTCACATAGGACAGATGCTCCTCTTCATTGAAGTTTCTTACAACACAAAACAGTCGTCCCCGACTGTTAACTGGAAGAAAAATGCTCGGCAATCGCTATCTGTCCCCAGATCTTGCAGAGTATCCAGCTTAGAAACTTCTAGCTTTAATCCTCTTTAGTGCACTTCCATGTAAGTAAAAGAAGCCATAACTGCCGCTGACCCCGGTTGCAGTGTGGAAGGAATGTTTCGAAGTGTGTTCCAACTCAATATGGTTTCTCACAATGGACACAGTCAACCCAGACTGTTAACAGGATGGAGAGGGCTCTCCAAACGGAGATCTGACCCCAGATCTAGCCGAGTGTTCTGTAGAGAAACTTATGGCTTCTTCAACCCAAATGTTGTTAGGTTAGAGAGGGGCCTCTCCTGCTCGCAGTCTATTAGACCTTGCCGAGCCTCCCAACAAGAAACCTGCCGACTTCCTCCCTATATCCTCCCTATTTCCATCGTTGCTGGGTGAGCTTTTATTTTTAAATGGTTGCTCTACCCATATCTAGACTTCCTTCAACCACAATGGACTGACCCGGTGTCATGGCTCCCACGGTCTACGAACCTCACTGCCAACAACGTACCGCGACACCAGTCTCCAATGTTAATCATCCCATTGTACACAAGTAGGACAAGAATCCGCAGGAGTGCATCGACTAATGTCGATATCACTCCTACAAACTCCACAACAAAATATACAATTAAGATACATGAATAATAGCAAGCAAAATTAAATTCAAACTATTTTTAGAAAACATTTTGAAAAAATGCCCAGGTTCCCAAAGGAAGCATTATGAGCCCAAGGGCACCCGATACAGCCTAAGTATGGACAAAATACAAATTTTTTGAGCTACACTACCGGAATAATAATCAATGTATCCTACAGTAATTCTACAATAATATAAAATAAAATACTACATATAAATGATGACATTGTCAATGTAAACAACGTTAATAAAAAAACCGGAAGCAAGGCATCAGGCACACAAAAAGGCCCAAAGTCAGTAACCAATTTAAATGCTCCCAGAGCAAAGCCAGATCTTCATACAAAGAAAAAACAATACATCAGATAAAAGATGCAAGACTAAATGGCCTAACACCCCTAGGGTGAGAATGTAACCATGGGGATAAACAGAATAAATATTCTGTAATACATGTTAAACTCCCAAGAAATTTTAAAAAAAATTTCAATAAAAAATAGCTAAAAAGCTTAAGAGTTTAACAAGAAGGGTTCATGGAAGGATAGGGAAGGAATGCTTAACAAACAGTGGATTAATCATTTGCAAAAATGATGACATCAGGCTTATGTCTTTATCCTCAGGATCAAATTATCAGATTTACACCAAAAACTCTACAGCTCGGCACATCAGTAACCTGAACACAAATATAAAGTAACTTGACAATCCAAGCAATATTTTTCAAGTTATCGAATGCCAAAGAAATGGATACGGACGCCGGATGGACAGACAGACAGATGGACGGACAAAAGATGGACGAATGACGAATGGCCACCCCGTTTGCCGGCATTATGTGTACCATACATAGTATGGGTACACATAAAAAGGAGATTTTAAAGCACAGGTGTCAGAACATTGTTAATGACTTTAGGGCCAAACAAAGAATGATGTTGGCGCCAATTCTGGTCACTTCCTGATGACTGCGCATGCACAGAGAGTAAATGTATGGAGGGCCAAATAGGACTTTTATTTTTTGGTTTTGCAACCTGAACACAAATATAAAGTAACTAGACAATCCAAGCAATATTTTTCAAAGTTATCTCATGTCAAAGGGATTGGAGGAATTTTCAATTTAAAGGATAAATTTGCAGATATTGTGTTTTTTTGTGGAGAGTGTATTATCACTAAATCACCCACAAAGTGAAGATTATACCCAAGCAATAATTGCAAATTTGTTGCAAAACATAACAAGCACAAGCACAGTTCCAGCCAATGGCCCTCTGGGTTTAACCTGGAGGTCCATTATTTATTATTTATTTATTTATTGATGTTTAAGGTCACATATTTATGCACAATTGCTACTCATGACCGTGACAGTTTTACAGGTGGAGGAAGCCGGAGTACCCGGAGAGAACCACCGAGCAACGACGAGCAGCTGCCAGCTCCCCAACATCGTAACTCCGCACTGCAGCACAGGCAGGGTTAGATTGGTTGAAGACATGCGTACCATCGACGTGCAGTACGCCTGAGTACACGGCGTCATCGTGCCCCCACGTGGGCAATGGAGATGAAGTGTCTTGCCCAAGGACACAACGCGGTTGCCGCAGGTGGGATTCGAACCGAGGACCTCTCGGCTTGCAGCCTGCACCTCTACCAACTGAGCCACCGCGCCCCCACCCGGAGGGACCTTGGCTGGAACTGTGCTTTTTTTTGTGGAGAGTGTATTATCACTAAATCACCCACAGAGTGAAGATTATACCAAGCAATAATTGCAAATTTGTTGCAAAGCATAACAAGCACAGTTCCAGCCAATGGACCTTTGGGTTTAACCCGGAGGTCCATTGGTTGGAACTGTGCTTGTGTTTTTTGTGAAGAGTGTATTATCACTAAATCACCCACAAAGTGAAGATTATACCCCAGCAATAATTGCAAATTTGTTGCAAAGCATAACAAGCACAAGCACAGTTTCAGCCAATGGACCTCCAGGTTAGACCCGGAGTCCATTGGCTGGAACTGTGCTTGTGTTTTTTGTGGAGAGTGTATTATCACTAAATCACCCACAGAGTGAAGATTATACCCAAGCAATAATTGCAAATTTGTTGCAAAGCATAACAAGCACAAGCACAGTTTCAGCCAATGGACCTCCAGGTTAGACCCGGAGTCCATTGGCTGGAACTGTGCTTGTGTTTTTTGTGGAGAGTGTACTATCACTAAATCAACCACAAAGTGAAGATTATACCCAAGCAATAATTGCAAATTTGTTGCAAAGCATAACAAGCACAAGCACAGTTTCAGCCAATGGACCTCCAGGTTAGACCCGGAGTCCATTGGCTGGAACTGTGCTTGTGTTTTTTGTGGAGAGTGTATTATCACTAAATCACCCACAGAGTGAAGATTATACCCAAGCAATAATTGCAAATTTGTTGCAAAGCATAACAAGCACAAGCACAGTTTCAGCCAATGGACCTCCGGGTTTAACCCGGAGGTCCATTGGCTGGAACTGTGCTTGTGTTTTTTTGTGGAGAGTGTATTATCACTAAATCACCCACAAAGTGAAGATTATACCCAAGCAATAATTGCAAATTTGTTGCAAAGCATAAAAGCACGAACATGTTTTTTGTCCATATGTCCAGAATTTGAAAGTGATACTTTGGGTGATAACTCCAATACATAGGTGATTTTGTTACAATCCACTCTCCACATTCTGTAGAATTCACAGTGGCTAAAGGGAAGATTTTACCATTTGTTGGATACAAAGTAAATACCTACATCAAAAATTATGGAAAGACTTTTAACTGCTCTATCAAGATACATCTGAATATTTCGTTTTTCTCTTGCTGTTATTTCTCCGTATGTGCCACTATCTGCTAAAAACCATGATGAAAAGTCAAACCATGATGCTTTATGTGGTTTTCGTTCATTCAAAGAAGCATGGGCTTGAACTAAAGCATGTAATAGACCCTGCACCTGGAAATAGAAAGAGCAAAAATACTTTCCTTTCTTATTTACTTTTGCCATCTCCAAATGAATTTCAAATGTAAAGCCACTTTTGGCTATCATACTAAAACAACAGCACCAATAAGCCAATAAAAACTTGAAAATATATTTTAAAGTCCAATGAACGTATGATCAACTGGTCATGTACCTAATTATTTTTATTAGTGATATCTAACATGAGTATTTTTTTAAAGATACCATAGTATTAGCCAAGGGAGCCTCAGTTCAGTAAGATTTTGTTCATATATAATTCTTTTGTTACAACTTTACAATTAATTGGAGAGTGTCTACATGCACTCTCCAATAAATTGTAACAAACAATTTCATATAAGTTCATTTTTATACTCCAAAGTAATCAAGCTAATGCATACCTTGTAAGCTACTAACAGTGGCTTTCAGTACCTTTCGATAGGAGCCATGATGATAGCTTCTAGTACTCACCCAGTTAATATTTATACCCAGTAGTTCCAACCGCAGTTATTTATAACGCAACTAAGGAGCTTGGTGGCTCAGTGGGCTTCAAAGTGAAAGGTCCATGGTTCAATCCCACCGGGGCTAACTGCCTTGTATCCTTGGACAAGGGACTTAATCCTGATTACCAACGAGGGGGCATGATGGTGCTGTATACTATGAAGTACTGCATATCTACAGTACACTTGTCTTCAACCAATGCTAACCCTGACTGTGCGGTGTTAGTACACTGGGGAGTCCGCAAGCCTATAAATAAGCAATCTGTCATTTGCAGAACGAGGTCCCTCAGAGGGTAAATTTGCTGATGCCTGTCGATACAGTGGGCTAGAATCTCCCAATTTATCCTCTGGGTACCTCTTTCTGTTTAGACCTGAGACCTGGATTCAGATTGAGGTTTACAGAGGATAAATTTAGTGATGCTACCCTGCTGTGCAGGATAGCATCACCAAATTCACCCTCTGGGGACCTCATTCTGCAGTTGACAGTCTGCTTATTTCCAGACTTGGGAGTCTGATAGTTGCTTGAAGCAGCTCAGTGGTTCTCTCTCCGGCTTCCTCCTCTCACAAAACTGACTGACATGAGGTACAGTCTGGTGACATGACATAATTTCTAAAATGCAGGTTAGCCTGACCTACCTCTAATCTATGCCACATGATCGTCCCAAAGATGTAAATACACACGTCAAGTTTATAAGCCAGAGAGTATATCACTTATAAGCCTGAACTGTTTTCAGAATGGGTTGTCAGATGGACAGACATGACATATAGACATGATTTATTTTCTGTAATGTAGGGTAGCATGACTGACTTATGGTTTATGTCACTCCTCTCCCCAGGATGAACATGCATGTCATATTTGGCTAATCCAAAACCATATAGTAGATGTTATGAGCACGAATTGTTTTGGATGGACAGTTGTGACACACAGCACAACATATTTTCTAAAATATAGATCAGTCTAACCTACTTATAGTCTGTCAGACACTCCCTCCTCAAGATGTACTGTATGTGGAGAGTGGATTGTAACAAAATCACCCATGGAATGGAGTTATCACCCAAAGTATCACTTTCAAATTCTGTACATATGGACAAAAAACACAAGCACAGTTCCAGCTAATGGACCTCCGGGTTAAACCCGGAGGTCCATTGGCCGGAATTGTGCTTGTGCTTGTTATGCTTTGCAACAAATTTGCAATTATTGCTTGGGTGGAATCTCCACTCTACAGGTGATTTAGTGATAATACACTCTCCACAAAAAACACAAGCACAGTTCCGGCCAATGGACCTCCAGGTTAAACCCGGAGGTCCATTCGCTGGAACTGTGTTTGTGCTTGTTATGCTTTGCAACAAATTTGCAATTATTACTTGGGTGGAGTCTCCACTCTGCAGGTGTTTTAAGGATGATACACTCTACACATATTGCATATGCATCTAATGTAAGTCTGGTTACCCAAAGCCAATTAACACAGGAATTATGAGTCTGAATTATTTTCGGGCTGGACAATTGTGACTCATGGACATGTCCTTTTTTCTGAAATGTAGGTCAGCAAGATGTATTATTAGTTACACAGTTTGTTGGTGGCCTAATATGGTATATATGGTGTCAGTTAATTTCAAATTGGACTGGAGCGAAGCTCGAGTCCAATATGGAATTAACTGACACCATATATACCAATATTAGGCCACCAACAAACTGTGTAACGAATATATCTTACCGACTGCTGCATCGATGCACAGAAATAATAACAACTGCGATCAAAATTAAATGAGAGAATTCTCACAATGTGTTCATGTGTCTTTGCCTTGTTACAATTTATGGGAGAGTGCCCACAGGCACTCTCCCATAAACTGTAACAAGGCAAATTCATACATACCAAACCCGTTTCATTTCAAAGGTAACATGACACACATCCACAGAATATGAAGCCTTTTAAGTTGCCTAACCTGCACTTCAGACAAAATATGGGCTTCCAACACTCAATCTTTCAACTTGAAGCGTTTATTGGCTGCCGCCATTTTGAATAATCAATGAACAAAGGGGAGATTACCCACAGCTGTCAGCGTATATTGATGTTGACAGGCAGTATATGGTTTTATATGCAGTCTGCATGTGACGTCTTTGAACCAATGCAATTCCCAGATACTTGAAGGAGGTAAGATATGTATGTGTACACGTCATGTATGGTAGCCCTTGAAAGACAGTATAGGAATTTTGAGAAGAATTGTTATTGAGTGGACAGATGTGATACATGCACACACAGATGCACATTTATCAGGAGTCAAATACTAAAGTCACCTACTTACAGTGGCAGACAACAACAAGCATTTATTCAAAGTCTCACAAGCCCATAGCTGTAGTTCACTCAATTCCAAATAGTATCTTGCTCACAACAAGAGGCCCCAGGGGGCCTGAGGGTGCTCACCTGACATGGTAGTCTAAATATCAAACCAGGGACTTGACTTGAATAAGCTGCATACGCCCCTCCTAAGAAAAGCATATACCAACTAGATGAAATGATTTTGCCCACACAATACACAGGATTTTCCTTCTATTTTCAGTTCCTGCACTTTAACATCCCAAAATTGAGATAAACACATAAAAAACAGATTTTTTTCCCAAACAAAATACTTTCAGCCTAAATTTTTTTCTTCTTCTTAAAACGCATAAAAAATGCTAAAACTAATTTCCGGATTTTGGTCCAAAAATTTCTAAGTCCCACCCGGACCCCAAATTTTTGGTGTAAAAAAAAAATGTTTTTTTTGTCTTAAAATTGACAGAAATGCATAAAAAACAAAAAAAATTTTTTTCAGATTTCAGTCCAAAAGTCCCACCCGGACCCAAAATTTTCAGGGGAAAAAAAATTTTTTTTTTTTTGTTTGTCTTAAAATTGACAGAAATGCATAAAAAACAAAAAAAAATTTTTTCGGATTTCAGTCCAAAAGTCCCACCCGGACCCAAAATTTTCAGGGGAAAAAAAATTTTTTTTTTTTTGTTTGTCTTAAAATTGACAGAAATGCATAAAAAACAAAAAAAATTTTTTTCGGATTTCAGTCCAAAATTTTCTAAGACCCACCCGGACCCCAAATTTTCAGGGGAAAAAAAAACAACATTTTTTTTTTTCTTAAAATTGACCAAAACGCAGAAAAAACAAAAAAATTTTTTTTTCGGATTTTGGTCCAAAATTTTCTAAGTCCCACCCGGACCCCAAATTTTCAGGGGAAAAAAAAAAAATGTTTTTTGTCTTAAAATTGACCAAAATGCAGAAAAAACAAAAAAAAATTTTTTCGGATTTTGGTCTAAAATTTCGAAGTCCGCAACGGGACCCCAAATTTTCAGCCTAAATATGAACCCAGGGATTTGGCTTCAACAAACTTGAATCTCACCCCCCTAAGGATGCTGCATACCAAATATCAAAACATTCTTATTGCTAGATCTGAAGAAAAAGATTTTTAAAAAATACTCCTCATACTGCACTAATTTAAACATTTGGGCTCCCATAGAGAGCCCAAATATCCACCCAGGCAATTCATTTCAATAAACATGTGAAACAATCTTCCAAAGATGTTATATGTGAAATTTTAAAGCTTTTGGAGCAGTGCTTTCGGAGAAAAGTACTCTTATGTTTTTCCCATTACCCACAGTGTTAAAAAATGCTGACTCAGCACTTTTTCAAAGTCCCCAAAAAGTACCCCATGATAAAACCGATGGTAATTTTTTTTATCATTCCATTCTCTTGGTCCTAAGGAAGCTTCACAACAAATAAGAATTCTCAGTGCCGTGTAGTTTTCGAGATATGGGCGTTTTCATTTTTTTCTATTTTTAGCTCCTGTGGTTCCCACGGGGCTATGGGGAAAAAAATTCCGGCATAAATTAGGTACTTATGACCCAATAAGCACTCATGTAAAATTTGGTTCAAATCGGCCTTGCGGTTTGGAAAATAGAAATTTGGGGCGGGGCAAAAATGTTTGCCCCTCCTTTAACATCGTCAAATATAGCCCCTCCAACTTCTCTTGAACAAACTTGAGTCTACACCTCAAAAGGAAGCTGCATACCAAATATCAAGTCTCTGCTATTGCTGGTTCTTGAGAAGAAGATTTTTTAAGAATTGGAGCATTTTTGCCCCATCCCTCTGCTCAATGTGAGCCGAAACCTAATTTGACAAAAAATCAAAGTCTGCATACATAACCCCTTCTCACATGAAATTTCATTAATATGCGGCCAGTGGTTTGGGAGAAAAAGCCCAAACACCACCTTCACGCCGGACGCCGGACGACGGACGAAAAGTGATCAGAATAGCTCACCCTGACTTTCAGTCAGGTGAGCTAAAAATTATTTTCTAAAAGTAATTGGGAAATGCCTCTTTCACTCTCAATAAATTGAACAAAAATATTATTTTGAAAAACTGGAACCATCATCTAGGAGCGATCAATAGCCCCACACATACTTGACTCAGAAGGAGAGGAGGGGAGGAGATGGGAAGGGATGGGGAGGGGGGGTGGGAGGGGAGGGTTCTTTACACATGAATTAGTCCATTTCATACAGAAGTCAACAATAAATCTGACTTCATGATGAGATACAGTACGTGGAGAGTGGATTGTAACAAAATCACCCGCAGAGTGGAGTTATCACCCAAAGTATCACTTTCAAATTCTGTGCATATGGACAAAAAACGCTAGCAATGTTTCAGCCAATGGACCTCCGGGTATAACCCGGAGGTCCATTGGCTGGAACTTTGCTTGTGATTGTTATGCTTTGCAACAAATTCGCAATTATTTCTTGTGTGGAATCTACACTCTGCGGATGATTTAGTGGTAATACACTCTCCACGTATTGTAATTCAGTTAAAAATTGTTGCAACTTGAAAACTGGGAATAATGTGCCTGTCTGCATGCTAATGATCATATGCAAGAAGTGTCACCAAAATCAGTTTAAATGTAGAAGTTGTGTACACAAAAAAATGAAACAAAAATCAGCAATAAATCTAAGTTCAAGAGGAGATAATTAAGATAATAAGTAATGCAACATAAACATTAAGAATATGCACATTTTCACAACTCAATTAACGATATTTAACATGTGAAGAATTAATTGTGAAATTTATGTTTTGGGAAATGCATTCATTTCAGCAGACTCCAAAAAGTACCAAGCAGCAGTCTCTCATTTGGTCGTTTGAGAGTATTGTATGCATAAAGAATTCAGGAATGCATTTATTGTAAGTTGTCAAGACTTCCATATTTTCCTGGCAAGTAGCATCTAAACTATTAAATCAGTCTACAATCCCCTGTAATTTAAATATTTTAAATATTTAATTGTGACTATGACTGCACATTTTTTCTCTAATGAATTTCAACACAACATAAATCAGCAATTGGATAGATCAATTCGGACTCCCATGTTGTGTCCTTGGGCAAGGCACTTAACCTCGATTGTCCACATGGGGGCACGATGATGCCTTGTACTAAGGTGTACTGCACGTCGATGGTATGCATGTCTTCAACGAATCTAACCCTGCTTGTGCTGCAGAGTTACGATGTTGGGGACCTGGCAGCTGCTCGTCATTGCTCGGTGGTTCTCTCCAGGTACTCTGGCTTCCTCCACCCATAAAACTGTCACAGTCATGATTTGCCATTGTGCATAAGTATATGACCTTAAACACCAATAAATAATAAATATTTAATCCTATGGATATAATCATGGATAGAACATGTGATCTTGCATGTACAGTGGAGCCCACTTAATTGAATATCTCTCAACTGAATAACCCTGTTAACTGAATATAATTTCCCAACACAAAACCATTTACCATACCTCTAGTACAAATTTGATCTGTTAACCCTTTACCCAATGAATCCTCCGAATCCGGCCGCGTAATATGCAAATTTAGCAGCTGAAAAAATATTATTTTTCGAAAAATTTCAACAAAACCATATCATGTGACCCCTCTTTGGAACGAGCTCGATGAGCTCGTTCCAAATAGGGGTCACATGATATGGTTTTGTTGAAATTTTTTGAAAAAATTTTAAAAATGTTATTTAAAATAGAAAAATTTGAAATCATCTGCGTTGGGTAAAGGATTAATTGAATATTGGTTATAGAGTAAACTCATGTTAACTGAATAAAAACTCTTGTAACTGTCGAGAAATTACCCTGACTCTCCCCAGTTTTCCTTTGTTTACAGACCTATTTGGTCTTAGTACATCCAATACAAGTATTTAATCTATTATATCTTGTTTGACAGAGCTCATAGAGCTCTGTCAAACAAGATATATTAGAATAAATGCTAAGTTTATCTCTAAAATACAGGGGTGACACCATCTCTGTTAATTGTGCAATCCTGTTAATTGAATAATTTTCACTGGCAAAGTGACTATTCAATTAACAGGGTTCCACCGTATCTGCAGGCCTGCAATGTAAACATATGCATGGGTTTATGAAGTTTGCTACTAATGCATGGAAACATTCTAATTTGTATGGAGTGAAGACATGAAAAGCAAAAAATACACCCAAAGAATGTACTTACGGCCCTGTTAGTTCTGTCACCAAATAAAGGTATGTACTGAAAATTTGGATCTTCCCATTCCACTACATTTGGAAGTGTCTTTCCTGCAATCATTGCAGCATAATCAGAAGACAGGTAACTACCACTGAGATCAGTTGTGTTAGACATAGCCAAATGGAACTGAGAACCAAACTTGCTGTCTTCAGCTGTAATAAAATTCAATTGTTGAAGTTTAAATTGCTTTATTTAGGCCCAACAAAATATATCTTCTGTTTCTGACCATTTTTTGTAAAATTGCATGCAGGCGGTTTTTTATCTTATTTTTTATTTTTGTAATTATTTCCTTTGTTTTGTTTTAGGCCTCATAATTTACAGAATTTACAGAATTATTTATTTATTTATTGGTGTTTAAGGTCATATATTTATGTACAATGGCTAATCATGACCGTGACAGTTTTACGGGTGGAGGAAGACGGAGTACCCAGAGAGAACCACAGAGCAACGACGAGCAGCTGCCAGGTCCCCAACATCGTAACTCTGCACTGCAGAACAGGCAGGGTTAGATTGGTTGAAGACATGTGCACCATCGACGTGCAGTACGCCTTAGTACACGACGTCATTGTGCTCCATTGTGGACAATCAGGGTTAAGTGCCTTGCCCAAGGACACAACGCGGGAGTCCGAATCAATCGCTCAGACGGTCACCCATCCAACGACTAACCGGGCTTGATGTTGCTTAACTTCGGTGATCTGACGAGAACCGGTTACCGCAACTCCACCGCCCCCCCCCCCCCCCCCCCCCCCCCCCCATAATTTACAGAATAGCATGGGTGCTGGTGTATTTCGTCCCTTGAGTGCAAGAAGGCTTGCAGTGCTAAAGCATTGCAAACCTTCTTGCACTCAATGGACAAATTTATCAATTTTATAAACTTGGTTAAATTTTGATTATTTTTTCAAGTTTGCATTGGTTATAAAAAGAGAGCATGCAGCAGCCAAAAGGACCATGCAGTAGGACCTGAGAAACAGATTTTTAACTTTTTTAGGCCTTATATACCTTCAACACTAATACATAATGCTCCATTCATTTCCTTTAAAATGATTTTTGAAAGTCTTCTGATAGAATGTCCCCAAAAAGAGGAGGCTTTGGAGAGTTAAAACTGTCAAAAGACCTTTGGACTATTGACCTCAACCATAATTCTAATTACAGTGTGCTTGTTTCGTTCGTGTGGTGCTTACACAAATTTAAATCTACGAACGGATGACAGGTCAGCCAAAAGTTGCATCTTGAATACTAAAGTCTGAGTAACTTAACTGGTGGAGTGCTAATTTTTTTCTCAGCCTCAAGATTTGTTCACACATTTTTGTTTTGTTACAATTAATAGGCACTCTCCCAGAAATTGTAACAATGCAAATCGATGGAGATGAAGTAATTTTACTCCCAAGATAATATGAAGAACATCCGCAGGATATGAAACCTTTTACTTGAGGTACCTGCAGTTCAGAATAAAGCCCAAATATGGGCTTCTAGCACTCTACCAGTTAACCAGCCTTTCTGGTGTCTTGATAGATTTTTAGACTTTTGCCTTGAGAGGCTATATATATTTCAATTCCACGCAATATATGAATATTTGTTAATGATAAAAAGGCAGTTTCCTTAAGAATTTTTATGTAGCCGAGCATTCGGTTAGCCATCTCCAAACCACGTGGACAGTCAGTCATTTTTGAAATTTTGCACACTGAATTATCAACAAATTCTGCACAATCTGTGCATTATCTTAAAGAGTTTTATACACAAAAGGAAACTAAAATTATATACATATAGTATGAGACCTTGACCATCAACTTACAGTTCCTAAAAGTAATCCCAACCATCAAACCATTATAGGCAACCTATGTATGAAGTACGAACACTGTACATCCAAAGGTAAAAACAATGGGTTCATTCAAAAAAGACCAATTCCCCTTAGACCAACTGGTGTGTTCTACTTTAAAAATAATTCTATATCAATAATTTGATATATTTATAAATATTTATAAATGTATTTAATGTTATTGATATTCAAGCCTGAAAATAAGCAGTCTGTCATTTGCAGAATAAGGTCCCCAGAGGGGGAATTTGCTGATGCTATCCCATACAGTGGGCCAGTTTATCCTCTGGGTACCTCTTTTTCATTATGTTTGAGACCTTGATTGAGGTTGAGGTTCACAGAGGGTAAATTTAGTGATGCTACCCTGCTGTGCAGGGTAGCATCACCAAATTCACCCTCTGGGGACCTAATTTTTCATATGATAGTCTGCTTATTTTCTGGCTTGTCGATATTTTATAGATGTTGGGCAGATTTTTATAAATAATTGTTTTCCTAATTATCCTTTATCAACCCTTAATCAGAAACACTATGTAGTTGGTCTAAGGGGAATTGGTCTAGTGGGAAGACACCAAACAATGTTGTCGACAAATGAGAAGAATGGATGGACAGATGAACAAACAGACATACAGATGGATGGATGGATGAACAAAGTGATTACTTTTTCTTCACCCTTGTAAATGGGGGTATATTTTTCCATGTTAAATTATTATGGGCAGCAGTTGCAAACCTACACAAGAGGTAGAATTTTGTAACAATGATTAATGGGGTATTCATAGTCATTACAAAGGCAAATAATAAAGATGGTTCTTTCTGAAGCATGATGTGATCAATTGAGATATTTGGGTTAGGCCCCACCAAGTAGATCTTCTGTTTCTCATGCCATTTTTTGTAAAATTGCATGCGGGCGCACGGTTTTTTAATTTATTTTTGGTCTGTTTTATGTTTAGGCCTCATAATCTACAGAATAGCATGGGTGATGGTGTACTTCGTCCCATGAGTGCAAGAGGGCTTTGCAATGCGAAAACATTGCAAAGCCTTGTTGCACTGAAATGACAACTTTATCAACTATAAACTCCTAGCACTCTGGCAGTATTTCAAAATTTCTGTCATTAACTCGATATTTCACACATTGCATGAAAAATTTAACAAATTTTATCCTGTTTGACAGAGCTCAATGAGCTGTCAAACAAGATATAATTTAACAAATCCTCAGTTGTATTGTGGGAAAAGTTTGCTGCTGAAAACTTTGGTATATTGACATCAGAGTGCAGAGGGTTAATTTAAGTAAAATGTTAAAAAATTTATAGTAATTTCTATATTTTTTATACTTACCAATGACCCAGACATAGCTGGTGCTAACTCTTAAAATATAGGGCCAAACACAAATTTTGCCCCCCAATCCCCAAAATTTGCATCTAAAACCAAAGAAAACATGTCCTGAATGGCCCTCCACACTTCACGTCTACTGTGCATGCGCAGTGTCAAGGACATTCCGAAATTGGCGCCATTAATCATCATTCTAATAACCAGTGCCTGGTAAGCGCTATGTACTCAGCAGGGAGGCAAGAGTTCCCAACTCCTGGGAGGGCCATCCCCGTCTGGGTCATTGGTAAGTATAAAAAATATAGAAATTACTATAAATTTTTTAACATTTTTATACTGTACCAATGACCCAGACATAGCTGAATAGTAAAAAGGCTGGAGGGCCAAGGACATAGAGCAAGATGGAATACGCTCAATAATATAAAACAGAGTCATCCCCTCTAGGGAAAAAGAAGTAATAGGCCTTACATGTATCTTTCTTATTTATGATAAATTAGAAAGATACAACACCTTCCAAAATTGAGCATCATACATCCATGGACTCTATTAATATCCAATATAATCCTTATACTAATAATTTTTAAAGTAAGCCAATAAATAAAGTAAGTCTAGAGAATAGAGACTCTTATACTCCTTAAAAGTGTCTGAGGATTGCATAATCATGTCCGTTGACACGTGCTATATTCAAAAGCTATACTTTAAAAACTAAGACTTGAATGAATTTTTAAAACATAAACTTCTCACTAAACAACCATCCCAATAACAGCTCAGAATTACTAACTCCGGAGGAGGTATCCCCTTGTTTTCATAGTAAAACAGGTGACCCAAGGGAACACCCTCCCCCCCCTCCCCTTTTCTTGCCCTGGGTCAAATAGCCCAGAGCGAAGAGGGCAGCAGAACGGAGTCACTGCTGAAACAGAGAGCCTACCTAGCTATAGTAGCAACTGTTAAGTGAATGACATTCTGAGCAGTAGATAATAGACCTAACAATAGAGGCCTCCAGAAATGGACTCAATATTTCTGAGATAAAAAATTCATGAATGTGGATGGCTGAGCGCAATGAGCAGCCTTCAAAAATCTATAATAGCGACACTATTAATGTAAGCCCAAGATGTAGAAGAACTCTTACTTCATGAGCCGAAATCTTAAGCACAACTGCTGAGTCAAAGATATACCATAAGCAGTATCGATAGTTAATTGAATCCATTAGCAAAAGAATGGAGCGTAACGTCCTTCTAATAGGTATCAAAGACATTAGAAGTTTACGCCCGTAGTAATAAACAGATATCTGTTTATAAATACATAAACTCTAACCGGACAGAGTAAAGGCCTATGCCCGTACGAAGACAGAAGGACCTTAATAACAATAGGTTCCGGATATTAGGAGCCTAACTCTTATGCAAAAATCCAACCTAAATAGTAAAGGAAGTAGTGATTCCGAAACTACGAAAGAGAAAATCATCCATCGATAGTGCATGAAACTCACTGACTCTTCAGTAAAAGAGAAGCCAACAGAATTACTGTCTAAAAGGTCAGAATTTGAAAACTACTGTTTCCAGAGGCTCAAATGATTACTTAGCTAAGTAAGAACCGAAGTTAAATTCCATATAGGAATTTAATCTAAAGATTCTAAGTCTATTTATCAAAAAGTTACTAACTGACTTAGATAAAGAGACATAAGACTCAATTGTAAACTATCATAGAGTGCATAGGTATGAGGTAACATAAACCTATAACCTTAATAATAACAGGCTGCATTTGATCTTGTCAAACAAGTATACTAAAAAGTTGCAATGAGTAGTATGGAGGGATCAACAATATGAACATAGTGATCCCTACACCAACGACGGAAGAGCCTCCACTTTAGCCGAATAGAATAGCGAAGAAGAGGATCTCCTATAGTAAGAAATCGCGTCCAAAGCTCGTCCAGTACAATGCTTACAATGCAATTCGGACCACACAACGGAATACGTGAAGGTTACGACCTTGCGGGTTGTGATAAAGATGACACGATTACCCAGCGAAAAAAGATCCTCTCATTAAGGAAGATTTCGCGTTAAGTCTCACAGTAGACATCAGAGTAAATTACCCACGGTCTCTGTGAAGACAGAGATGCTATCAACAGAAATGTATTGTGGTTGTTTATCTTAGCAATACCTGCTGAAACAACAGTGCCGGAGGATACGCATATCCTATCATTCCGTCCTATTAGATCAATAGAGCGTTAACAACATTAGCTCAGAGATCCGGACAAGCCAACACATACGTCTGCAATTGATTAGCAAGCTGTGCCGTAAATAAATTATCATTGGGCGCTCCCATAGATAGCAAATCTGATTGAATACTTGTTTGTTGAGAGTCCATTCTGACGGCAACAAGCGACCCCTAAGTGAACGGGAGTCCGGTAAAACAATCAGACGACCCGGAATATGACGGACCGAAACAGAACTTGGTGTACTATAACCAACAGACGGATTCTTTCCATTAAATTGAATAACGGAAACGAATTAGTGCCTCCCTGGTTCCGGAGATACGCCACTACTGTCGAATTAACGGACAGGATTGGACATGCGTTTCTGAATAATGTTCATCCAATGACATAAAGCAAGCCTAAAAAACATTATTCCGCGGAAGATAATTGCTTGCTTAGAGACTGCGGAACCCAAAGACCCTGGCACTTCGAATCCGTTGGGATCAATATTATATCCCAATCTGTTTGACTAGCAACCGTCATAACTATAACACTCGGATCCGGCAACTGCAGTGGCACTCTCTGAGTCAACCACCGAATGTTTGTCCCAGTCTGAATCTCTTGTAACACTAGATAGACAAGAGAATGTGTAAATCGAGCAATTCATGGATTGCTGAAAAGTTGCCGTCGAAGAGAGGCTTCACCGAGAACGAAGCGACTCTGAGAGAGTTCTTCACCTTACTATCCACGCGCGTGGATGTAGCTAGGGCTGCGTCACGTCTAACCAACTCCAATCAGCCACTGAAGGGCGGAGTTATACGTGAACAAACTACTGCCCTCAAAAGAAATCACATTGAGAATAATATCCCGTAAATCTTTCCTTGAAGACGTAATGATAACGCCTCAGTAAGGTGGATTACGTATGATAAAGCGTCTAAGTTAAGTCTACTAGACATCATTGTCGTTTCCAACACTGTGGTTGGAAAAGACATAGACGGCGAAAAAGAATATTTCCAGTCTTTAACCACGCCGTCTAGACGCATATGAACTCTCGGTATGCCCTGCTCTGCCAAAATAAATTATTCGTATAAATGATAAAACGGCAGAAATGAGCATTGCGGACAAGAAACTGAACTATCATGCTTGGTAGCAGGCTTATATGCATATATAGCGTCGAAAAATAAAACACATGTTCTAATGACATTATTGGACTGTGTCGGTAAGTCAGGGACAATGTCCCTGAACCGATCCAAAATTCCGTGTCCAATGACGCTATAAGTCTCTTATCCAACATCGCAGCAATGTAGTCCGAAATAACAATCACTGGAAGATAATGCCAGAAGATATGAATGGCAGCTTCCGATGCTACGAAAGGGAAAACTCGAAATCTTTCGAATCCCTTTCGCCATCCTGTCGGACCCTATAAAGCGTTCGGTCGTCCGTACCTGATGCAACCGCGGACCGCACCGGCCCAGCGCCGTCAGATAATTCCTGATTCGAGTAAGAAACCGTCGATTGCTGGGATGCTGCGAAACAACTGTGCTAACTCGGACAGCACGTCCGTCACTGAGGACTGAGGAGAAGCGGTCCTACAATGCATTGCCGCTGGAAGCTCCGTGATCGTTACCCCGTGCATACTACCAATATGCGAGCGAACGGAGTGTATAGGCCTTGTGTCCCTTGGCTACCGGATGGCGTGACCTATTCGCCGTGGAATCACTGAATAACGAAACTGATCGGATACTCGAGGTCACGTAGCGAATGTGCGGTCGTGTGCCCTGCTGTGAGGATGAGGAAGCATTATCGACAGTCTCTCGGACTGTCAATATAACAGAGCGTCCCGACCGACAGACATATGCTCCGAATGTAAAATATCTGAACCACAACATGCAGTCCCCTATGTTGTTGGACGAGAGAGGGACCTCTCTCGCTCACAGCCCGGACGGACCTGGACAAGCCAGGAACCGGACTAACAGGCTTCCTCCGATCTGTCCTCAATCCGCCGTCACTGGGTGAGTACTAAAGTAATTATAGTGCTCGCATCACCCAAATCTCCTTCCCAGACCGCAACGGACGAACCCGGCAGCCGAACCATTCGATGAATGTACGCTACACCGGGTGAGCTAGCGAATGTCACTCCGTCGATCCTACAAGGGATCTCTTAGGCGATAGACATATTCCATGAGCACTTATTGCCGCTAGATCTTCATTAACTATGACGACAGAGGCACACTTTTGAAAGACATCTCCGTAACTCTGCGAACAAGAAACCAGAAATGCTTGGTTATAGCAAGCATATAATAATAATATATATAGCGTCGTTCAATAATTCGAAAGTTTGTGTGACATTATTGGACTATGTCGGAACTGAGGGACGATGTCCCTGAACCAAACCAAAAATTTCTAAGTCCACCGACGCTATCAGTTTCTTATCCAGCATCGCAGCATTCTGGTCCGACGAAAGAAGCTGTAGAAGATCAAGTCAGATGACATACACAACAGCATATGTTGTTCCGAAAGGGAAAGCTCGAAATCCTCCAAATCCCTTTCGGTATCCCGTCGGACCGGATGAAATTTTCGGACGTCGTACCCGCTTCCGCGGAGCGTCCCGACCCAGCATCGTCGGATAAAAAATATGCGACAGATTCAGTTGATGCTGGGATGCTGCGATAAGCTGTGCTATTTAGGAAAGCACGTCCGTTCCCGAGGCCTGTGCAGTAGCGGTCTTACGATGCATTGCCGCCGGAAGCTCCGTGTACGTTGACTCCCGCACACTTTCCTATGCGAACGTCCGGAGTCTGCAGGCCTCGTGTCCCTGGCTACCGGATGGTGTGAGCTGGTCGCCGATGATTCTCTGACTGGCGAAGCTGACTGGATATCCAAGGTCACGTAGCCAAAAGCGGTCGTGTGCGCTACCATGAGAATGAGGAAGCCTTATTGACAGTCTACTCCGGACTGACTATATGTCGGAGCGTCCCGAGCGACGGACGTATGCTCCGAATGCGAAACATTTTGTACCACAACATCTGGGGCCAGATGTTGTTGTACGAGAGAGGGGCCTCTCTCGCTCGCCATCCGGATGGACCAGAACGAGCTATGAACCGGACTAAAAGGCTTCCTCCGTTCTCCCTCTAATCCGCCGTCACTGGGTGTGCATTTGGTTGATTTATAGTGCTCGCATCACCCCAAAACTCCTTCTAGACCGCAACGGACGAACCCGGCTGCCGAACCATTCGATGAATGGACGCTACACCGGGCGAGCTAGCGGACGTCAAAGGCCGTCGAACCTACTATGGTCCTCTTAGGCAATTGGCGTATTTACATGAGCACTTTTCCGCTAGCCCTTCATTAATTGTGACGACGGAGGCACACTGTTGGAAGACATCACAGATACATCACCCTAATCTTGATCGTCTGAAATAGAAATTGATAAAGTAGAGTGACCCTGCGGGGAAAGGACCGGAGTGTCCAATTCCCCACTAACATACCGTGACATACGCTTCCCATGTTGTCATCGAAATCATACGATACAGAACAGGAGTTAATGCGAGTACACTGACCACATATAGAATGATTATAAAAGTCAGAGGAAGACTTCCTCTTATTACAATTGATCAAAATCCTTTCAATGTGAAAAGAAAACAAGTCCTGGTACTTGCACCAACCCCTGGCAATCAAAATACATAATAATAATATGATCCATTAATATAGAAAAAATAATTAAAATCAAAATATTTTGAAAAAATATTTTTTCAGAACAGCCCAAGTTTCTGAAAAGTAACATTGAGCCCCAATGGATCCCAAGCCTAAGTGTGGACAAAAATTTTAAAAATATTTTAAACCATTTATTCAACACTTACGAACAATAATAATGTATCTAGTTATGATTAAAATAACATCAAGATATTATTTTCAAGAAATCCCCCCCTCACACAGAGGGCTGTTGTAAATGTAAACAATGAGTGTAAAAACACTAAAATAAGACTCCAGGCACCCAGGCCAGGAATCAGTTACCAAAAATACACTATCTGATGCAAAACAGAGACTTCCAGGGAAGAAACTGCAGAACATCAGATGGTAGATGCAGAACACAATGCCTAACCACCCGTAGGTGAAGACGTAAACATGGGGAAAAGAACAGAATTCATTCTGTTATTCAGCTAAAACTCCCAAGAAAATTTAGTAATAATAATTACAGAAACTATGCCAAAAGCATGGGAGAATAGCAAGGGGGGACTTAAAGGAAAGGGAGAGAGGAAAACACTGAAAAGTTAAAAAATTTATAGTAATTTATATATTTTTTATACTTACCAATGACCCAGACATAGCTGGTGCTAACTCTTAAAATATAGGGCCAAACACAAATTTTGCCCCCCAATCCCCAAAATTTGCATCCAAAACTAAAGAAAACATGTCCAGAAAGGCCCTCCACACTTCGCCCCTACTGCGCATGCGCAGTGTCAAGGACGTTCCGAAATTGGCGCCATTAATCATTCTAATAACCAGTGCCTGGTAAGCGCTATGTACTCAGCGGGGAGGCAAGAGTTCCCAACTCCTGGGAGGGCCATCCCCGTCTGGGTCATTGGTAAGTATAAAAAATATATAAATTACTATAAATTTTTTAACATTTTTATACTGTACCAATGACCCAGACATAGCTGAATAGTAAAAAGGCTGGAGGGCCAAGGACATAGAGCAAAATGGAATACGCTCAATAAATAAAATAGAGTCATCCCCTGTAGGGAAAAGAAGTAATAGGCCTTACATGTATCTTTCTTATTTATGATAAATTAGAAAGATACAACACCTTCCAAAAATTGAGCTTCATACATCCATGTACTCTATTAATATCCAATAATCCTTATACTAATAATTTTTAAAGTAAGCCAATAATAAAGTAAATCTAGAGAATAGAGACTCTTATACTTCTAAAAGTGTGTGAGAATTGCATAATCATGTCCGTTGACATATGCAATATTCAAAGGCTATACTTTAAAAACTAAGACTTGAATGAATTTTATAAACTTAAACTTCTCACTAAACAACCATCCCAATAACAGCTCAGAATTACTAACTCCGGAGGAGGTATCCCCTTGTTTTCATAGTAAAAACAGGTGACCCAAGGGAACACCCTCCCCCCCCCCCTTTTTCTTGCCCTGGGTCAAATAGCCCAGAGCGAAGAGGGCAGCCGAACGGAGACACTGCCGAAACAGACAGCCTACCTAGCTATAGTAGCAACTGTTAAGAGAATGACATTCTGAGCAGTAGATAATAGACCTAACAATAGAGGCCTCCAGAAATGGACTTGATATTTCTGAGATAAAATTCATGAATGGATGGCTGAGCGCAATGAGCAGCCTTCAAAAATCTATAATAGCAACACTATTAATGTAAGCCCAAGAAGTAGAAGAACTCTTACTTCATGAGCCGAAATCTTAAGCACAACTGCTAAGCTAATGATATACCATAAGCAGTACGCTAGTTAATAGAATCCATTAACAATAAAATGGAGCGTAACGTCCTTCTACTAGACATCAAAGACAGAAGAAGCTTACGCCCTTGTAATAAACAGATATCTGTTTATAAATACATAAACTGTACCCGGAAAGAGTAAAGGCCTATGCCCATACGAAGACGGAAGGACCTTAAAATAATAGGTTCCGGATAATAGGAGCCTAACTCTTATGCAACAATCCAACCTAAATAGTAACGGAAGTATTGATTCCGAAACTATGAAAGTGAAAATCATCCATCGATAGTGCATGAAACTCACTGACTCTACAGTAAAAGAGAAACCAACAGAATTACTGTCTAAAAGGTCAGAATTTGAAAACTACTGTTTCCAGAGGCTCAAATGATTACTTAGCTAAATAAGAACCGAAGTTAAAATCCGTATAGGAATTTAATCTAAAGATTCTAAGTCTATTTATCAAAAAGTTACTAACTGACTTAGATAAAGAGACAAAAGACTCAATTGTAAACTATAGTAGAGTGCATAGGTATGAGGTAACATAAACCTATAACCTAAATAACACAGGCTGCAGTAGATCTTGTGAAACAAGTATACTAAAAAATAGCAATGAGTAGTATGGAGGGATCAACCATATGAACATAATGATCCCTACACCACGACGGAAGAGCCTCCACTTTAGTCGCATAGAATAGCGAAGAAGAGGATCTCCTATAGTAAGAAATCGCGTCCAAAGCTCGTCCAGTACAGTGCATACAATGCAATACGGACCACACAACGGAATACATGAAGGTTGCGACCTTTCTGGTTGTGATAAAGATGACACGATTTACCCAGTGAAAAAAGATCCTCACATAGAGGAAGATTTCACGTTAAGATCCACAGTAGACAAGAGAGTAAATTACTCATGATCTCTGTGAAGATAGAGATGCTATCAACAGAAATGTATAGTGGTTGTTTATCTTAGCAACACCTGCTAAAACAACAGCGCCGGAGGATACGCGTATCCTATCATTCCGTCCTATAGATCAATAGAGCGTTAACAGTATTAGCTCAGAGATCTGGACAAGCCAACACATACGTCTGCAATTGATTAGCAAGCTGTGTCATAAATAAAACATCATTGGGCGCTCCCATAGATAGCAAATCTGATTAATTACTTGTTTGTTGAGAGTCCATTCTGACAGCAACAAGCGACCCGTAAGAGAACGGGAGTGCGATAAAACAATCAGACGACCCAGAATATGACGGACCAAAACTGAACTTGGTGTACTATAACCAACAGACGGATTCTTTCCATTAAATTGAATAACGGAAACGAAAGAGTGCCTCCCTGGTTCCGGAGATACGCCACTACTGTCGAATTAAAGGACAGGAATTTGGGCATGCGTTTCTGAATAATGTTCATGCAATGACATAAAGCAAGCCTAAAAAACATTATTCCGCGGAAGTTAAACTGATAGCTAAAAGACTGCGGAACCCAAAGACCCTGGCACTTCGAATCCGTAGGGATCAGTATATATCCCAATCTGTTTGACTGGTAACCGTCATAACAGCCACACTCGGGTCCGGCAACTGCGGCGGCACTCTCTGAGTCAACCACCGAATGTTTGCCCCAGTCTGAATCTCTTGTAATACTAGATAGACAAGAGAATGTATAATTCAAGCAATTCATGGATTGCCGGAAGTTGCCGTCGAAGAGAAGCTCCTCCGAGAACGAAGCGACTCTGAGAGAGTTCTTAACCTACTATCCACGCATGGATGTAGCTAGGGCTGCATCACGTCTAACCAACTCCAATCAGCCACTGAAGGGCGGAGTTATACGTGAAGAAACTACTGCCCTCAAAAGAAATTACATTGAGAATAATATCCCGTAAATCTTTTCTTGAAGACGTAATGATAACGCCTCAGTAAGGCGGATTACGTATAATAAAGCGTCTAAGTTAAGTCTACTAAACATAATGTCGTTCCCAACATTGAAATTGGAAAAGACATAAACGGCGAAAAAGAATATATGCAGTCTTTAATCACCGTCTAGACGCATATGAACTCTCGGTATGCCCTGCTCTGCCAAAATAAACTATATGTAAAAAAGATAAAATGGCAGAAATGAGCCACGCGGACAAGAAACTAAACTATCATGCTTAGTAGCAGGCTTGTATATATATATAAATATATAGCGTCGAAAAATAAAACACATGTTGTAATGACAATATTGGACTGCGTCGGTAAGTCAGGGACAAAGCCCCTGTACCGATCGAAAAATTCGAGTCCAATGACGCTATAAGTCTCTTATCCAAGATCGCAGCAATGAAGTCCGAAAAATAATCACTGGAAGAAATGCCAGAAGATAAGAAAGGCATCTTCCGATACTACTAAAGGGAAAACTCGAAATCTTTCGAATCCCTTTCGCCATCCTGTCGGACCCTATAAAGCGTTCGGTCGTCCGTAGCTTGATGCAACCGCGGACCGCACCGACCCAGCGCCGTCGGATAATTCCTGATTCGACCGAGAAACCATCAATTGCTGGGATGCTGCGAAACAACTGTGCTAACTCGGATAGCACGTCCGTCACTGAGGCCTGAGGAGCAGCGGTCTTACGATGCATTGCCGCAGGAAGCTCCGAGATCGTTACCCCGTGTATACTTCCAATATGCGAGCGAACGGAGTGTATAGGCCTCGTGTCCCTTGGCTACCGGATGGCGCGACCTATTCGCTGTGGAATCACTGAATGCCGAAACTGATCGGATACTCTAGGTCACGTAGCCAATGTGCGGTCGTGTGCCCTGCTGTGAGGATGAGGAAGCATTAAAGACAGTCTCTCGGACTGTCAATATAACGGAGCGTCCCGAGCAACGGACATATGCTCCGAATGTAAAATATCTGAACCACAACATGCGGTCCCCTATGTTGTTGGCTTCCTCCGATCTGTCCTCAATCTGCCGTCACTGGGTGAGTACTAAAGTAATTAAAGTGCTCGCATCACCCAAATCTCCTTCCTAGACCGCAACGGACGAACCCGGCAGCCGAACCATTCGATGAATGTACGCTACACCGGGTGAGCTAGCGAATGTCACTCCGTAAGCGATAGACATATTCCATGAGCACATATTGCCGCTAACTCTTCATTAACTATGACGACAGAGGCACACTATTGAAAGACATCTCCATAACTCTTCGAACAAGAAACCAGAAATGCTTGGATAGCAAGCATAAAATAATATATATATATAGCGTCGTTCAATAATTCGATAGTTTGCGTGACATTATTGGACTATGTCGGAACTGAGGGACGATGTCCCTGAACCGAACCAAAAATTTCTAAGTCCACCGACGCTATCAGTTTCTTATCCGGCATCGCAGCATATGTTGTTCCGAAAGGGAAAGCTTGAAATCCACCGAATCCCTTTCGGTATCCCGTCGGACCGGATGAAAATTTTCGGACGTCCGTACCCGCTTCCGCGGAGCGTCCCGACCCAGCATCGTCGGATAAAATATATGCGACAGATTCAGTTGATGCTGGGATGCTGCGATAAACTGTGCTATTAAGGAAAGCACGTCCGTTCCCGAGGCCTGTGCAGTAGCGGACTTACGATGCATTGCCGCTGGAAGCTCCGTGTACGTTGACTCCCGCACACTTCCTATGCGAACGTCCGGAGTCTGCAGGCCTCGAGTCCCCGGCTACCGACCCAGCGCTGTCGGATAATTCTCGATCCGACACCGTTTCTGTCGGCTGCTGGGATGCTGCGATAAGCTGTGCTATGTGCACAAGAATGTCCGGCGTCGAGACCTGCGGAGGCGCAGACTATCGCTGCTTCGCCGAGGGTAGCTCCGCATCAGATGGCTCCCGCATACTTCCTATGCGAACGTCCGGAGTCCATCGGTCTCGAATCCCTGGCTGTCGGATGATGTGACCTGGTCGCCGAAGAATCCTTGATCGGCGAAGCTGGTAATATATCGGCGGTCACGCAGCCAAGGTGCGGTCGTGTGCGCTGACGAGAAGAGGAAGCCTTAGCAGTCTCAGCGGACTGCCTATACAACGGAGCGTCCCGAGCGACGGACGTATGCTCCGCTAACGACACATTTGTACCACAACATCTGGGGCCAGATGTTGTTGAACGAGAGAGGGGCCTCTCTCGCTTGCCGTCCGGATGGACCGGAACGAGCTATGAACCGGACTAAAAGGCTTCCTCCGTTCTCCCTCCGATCCGCCGTCACTGGGTGTGCATTAAGTTAATTTTATAGTGCTCGCATCACCCCAAAATTCCTTCTAGACCGCAACGGACGAACCCGGCTGCCGAACCATTCGGTGAATGGACGCTACACCGGGCGAGCTAGCGGACGTCAAAGGCCGTCGAACCTACTAGGGTCCTCTTAGGCAATTGGCGTATTACATGAGCACTTTTCCGCTAGCCCTTCAATAATTGTGACGACGGAGGCACACTGTTGGAAGACATCACAGATACATCACCCTAATCTTGATCGTCTGAAATAGAAATTGATAAAGTAGAGTGACCCTGCGGGGAAAGGACCGGAGTGTCCAAATCCCCAACAACATACCGTGACATACGCTTCCCATATTGTCATCGAAATCATACGATACAGAACAGGAGTTAATGCGAGTACACTGACCACATATAGAATGATAATAAAGTCAGAGGAAGACTTCCTCTTAAAACAATTGATCAATATCCTTTCAATGTGAAAAGAAAACAAGTCCTGGTACTCGCACTAACCCCTGGCAATCAAAATACATAATAATAATATGATCCATTAATATAGAAAAAATAATTGAAATCAAAATATTTTGAAAAAATATTTTTTCAGAACAGCCCAAGTTTCTGAAAAGTAACGTTGAGCCCCAATGGATCCCAAGCCTAAGTGTGGACAAAAATTTTAAAAATATTTTAAACAATTTATTCAACACTTACGAACAATAATAATGTATCTATTTATGATTAAAATAACATAAAGATATTATTATTTAGAAATCCCCCCCTCACACAGAGGGCTGTTGTAAATGTAAACAATGAGTGTAAAAACACTAAAATAAGACTCCAGGCACCCAGGCCCGAAATCAGTTACCAAAAATACACCATCTGATGCAAAACAGAGACTTCCAGGGAAGAAACTGCAGAACATCAGATGGTAGATGCAGAACACAACGCCTAACCACCCGTAGGTGAAGACGTAAACATGGGGAAAGAACAGAATTCATTCTGTTATTCAGCTAAAACTCCCAAGAAATTTTAGTAATAATAATTACAGAAACTATGCCAAAAGCATGGGAGAATAGCAAGGGGGAACTTAAAGGACAGGGAGAGAGGAAAAACACTTGAAAAAACAGTGTAACTAAATAATCAGAATGACAACAAAATGGCTGCTGCCTTGAAAATAGGTAACTTAACATAATTTCATTAAAAAATTTTAAGTTACAGCCCTGATAATATTCTGTCACACATTCTTTTCCTCTCCTCCTTTTCTATCCTCCTTAGAATCACCATTTCACTAATATTTATGTGTCTGGCATCATTTAAACTGAGATTTAAAAGCACAAAGATCAGTCAGATGTTAACTGATGAAGGGCCAAACTTAGAATGATTAATGGCGCCAATTTCGGAACGTCCTTGACACTGCGCATGCGCAGTAGGGGCGAAGTGTGGAGGGCCTTTCTGGACATGTTTTCTTTAGTTTTGGATGCAAATTTTGGGGATTGGGGGGCAAAATTTGTGTTTGGCCCTATATTTTAAGAGTTAGCACCAGCTATGTCTGGGTCATTGGTACAGTATAAAAATATCAGTGTAACTAAATAACCAGATTGACAACAAAATGGCTGCTGCCTCGAAAACAGGTAACTTAACATAATTTCATTAAAAAATTTTAAGTTGCAGCCCTGATAATATTCTGTCACACATTTTTCCTCTCCTCCTTCTCTATCCTCCTTAGAATCACCATTTCACTAATATTTATGTGTCTGGCATCATTTAAACTGAGATTTACAAGCACAAAGATCAGTCAGATATTAACTGATGAAGGGCCAAACTTAGAATGATTAATGGCGCCAATTTCGGAACGTCCTTGACACTGCGCATGCGCAGTAGAGGTGAAGTGTGGAGGGCCATTCAGGACATGTTTTCTTTGGTTTTAGATGCAAATTTTGGGGATTGGGGGGCAAAATTTGTGTTTGGCCCTATATTTTAAGTTAGCACCAGCTATGTCTGGGTCATTGGTACAGTATAAAAATATCAGATATAAGCCATCTAATTTTTATTTTTTTAAGTATACTTTGGTTATAAAGAGAGCAGGCCAAAAGGATCATGCGAGAGGGCCTGAGAAATAGATTAACTTTTTTAGGCCTTAGTATTCCAGGTTTAGAAGAAGGCACAGACAACACTCGAGTACTGTTGTACCTCATGAGTTTTAGAATAGTTATTCCTATAAATTGAGTAAAATCTCACATCAGCCTTCTTTATGTCCAATCACACCCATAATGGTTCAGCTTCCTTTTTCAGGCATAAACAGAGAGCAACCAAGCACATTAATTCCTGTGCACATACAGCCCTGGGAATTAGGAAAATGGTCTACGGCAGATAAATGCCGTCGTCAAATCAAACTCAACAGCAATTTTAACATTTTTAAGATTGTCTACGGCAATTTTTTTCGCAGGTGGTTGGAAACGTAAAATAAGGAAGTGAAGGTTTTTTTCTCATTGAAAATAACGAAGCCAGTTACTGTTAGTAATAGCAGGGCCATATCCAGGAATAATTTGGGGACACCGGTGAGAATCCGGCAGGTCGATCATGGGGGTAGGGGGGGAGTCCAAATACGATGCGAAGCATCGTCCGAGCCGCGAAGCGGTGAGGGGAGAGAGCACGACTCGAGAGGGGGTGTCCCCCCCCCCTCGTTGGTGGGGGTCTGGAAAATTTTTTATTTCTGGAGGCTCTCAGGTGGTCTCTGACGGCACACCGAGCTCCAAAATTGTGGAACATTTCAACAGAGAAATCAGTATTTTTGTTGGTAAAATTTGAGAAATTAAAAAAATGGAGCTACTAACCTCACTTCTGGTGTAAACATGACACAATTCCCTGTCAAATATGGGGGCCCTGGGCGTCCGCCCAGTCTGCCCATTCGTAACTACGAAGCAAACAATATTATAATTCACTTGACAATGTGGTGCATCGTGGTTGAGAGTGTCCTCTGAACCGTCGGTGCTTGATGACCAATCATCATTCAGTTTTATTGTTGCAGATCAAGGGAGCTAATTAACAGAGCCATTCTGATTCAACTTGTGTTTCGCTTTTAAGTTTGCGTTGCGCAATCGTTATTGAAAGAAATTCGAATCCTGACAAATTGTCAATGAATAAATTCAAACAAATCGTCATGTGAGATCCAGAGGGTCATCCTATGTCCACAATGGGACAAAGGATGTTCTGGTTCTCAAACGACGAAATGGCACACGTCTGATCAGTTACTGAGTAAATGATCAGAGGTGTGCCATTTCGTCGTGTGATAACCAGAACGTCCTATGTCAACTGATCAGTGGCGGCGCCAGGATTTCGAAATAAGGGGGGCGTGTAAATATTAGAGGGGGGGGGTGACTATTCGCTGTTGGTATCTAGTTTTCACAGCTTAATGCACACTCCATGACTCGGCCCAAAACCCACTCATTGATTCCAAATGAAGTCAATTCGGGGCGATCATTTATTCACTTGCGTGTGAAGGCAGCTGCCACACGCCACCGACGTGTGCTACGTAATCCACTATCTCGCACCTTTCGAAGTGGACAGATGTGTTTTTTTATCAAACTGATACTACGGCAAAAAAATTGCCGTCGTCATTGGCGTTTTCATCAGCATTTACGACGGCACTGCCGAATGCCGCGGTAAATTCCCAGGGCTGACATATAACAGCAAGGGAACTGTTTATACACAGAAGAAAGCTTGGTTAGGCCCCCACAAAGTAGATCGTCTGTTTCTCAGGCCATTTTTTGTAAAACTGTATGCGGGCGGGCGTTTTTTTATTTTATTTTTTATTTTTGCTATTATTATATCTTTGCCATCAAAAAATGGTGTTCTTGGTTTGTTTTATGTTTTAGGCCTCATAATCTACGGAATAGGATGGGTGATGGTGCATTTCATCCCTTGAGTGCAAGAAGGCTTTGCAATGCTAAAGCATTGCAAAGCCTTCTTGCACTCAAAAATTCAATTTATCAATTTTATTAACTTGGGTAAAATATCAGACATATTTTTTTTAAGTTTGCATTGGCTATAAAAAGAGGGCATGCGGCAGCCAAAAGGACCATGTGGGAGGGCCAGAGAAACAGATTTTTAATTTTTTCAGGCTTTACATACCAAACATATTTTTTTTATTCACCAGAATAATCATCATATGACTCATCTTACACTGTAATTCACAGGCCTGGTATTTTCAGGAGAATGATTTATTTGCTCGCCTACTACTTGCCCTAAAAAAATTAAGGAGGGCGAAAACTAGCCCTCCAAGCCATAGTAAATACTGACTACCATAACAGCCTATTCCTAAAACCCACATCTCTTCAGATCTCTGTGCTATGTTACTGGTCTCTGTAAGACAGCCACACTGTCCCTCGCACACCTCCAGGCCTTGCCGAAGCCCGGAGGTGTGGGAGGAACAGTGTAGCCATCTCACAGAGACTACCTTGTTTGCCGGGCCAAATAAAATGTACAGAGTCCACTAAGCAGAATTTATTAATAGTAAATCTTCATTTTGCCACGTTTACCTTTTATAATCTTGAGGAGAGCTAATTGCTCCCCTAAGGAATAAACGGGGAGCAATTATTATCCCTCCTGCATTTATAAGAATGGCAGGCCTGAATTCATCAGTTAAATTAGACCTCGTTCTTTCTGAACCCATAATTTGACTGATTGAGGGCCAGTCGACTCCGTGCTCTAATCTCAGGTAAATTCACTCTTACTGTACTCTAATTGCTGGAAAAGGGTCAATTAGAACATGTCTGTATCCAAGCTACATGCTAGCAACGGCGCTAAATCGCTCCTATCACAGATCGAACACACCCTAGTTGTTTTCTATGGCAATGGTTGTTGGCATGCAGGCTTTGAAGTTCCCCTTGTAAATATGATCATGGCAAATAAACCGAGATTAAATTTTAAAAAAATTTTTTCTTCAAATAAAACAGGTTTGGAGAATTTTTTTACTTATAACGATGACAGGAATTACAATGGAGGTAAAAGTGTCTTATTTCGTTAAGACATTCGGGAATTTGACTATGGAAAACCATTTGTTAACGAGCCCATTTCAGCCCCTGACGTTTATCTCCTAATTGTAATTGATTAGATATTTTTATATTATTGAAAAAGCAAAATTTCTTATTTTCAAAAAGCATGTCCCTCCCTACTGGACAGTATGTACTGCACCGCTGAATTTCTATTTTTTAAGATGTTTCATCATCATCAATTGTAAACCAAATTATCCTGTCAACCGTATACAAGTGCATGCTCCAATACAGTTCAAAAACGTCAAACCTCCGACTTTGCCAACTAATTTATATTTGAGTTTTTTACAGATGTTTGGCACTGTCAGAGTTTAACATTATTTTTCAAATCCTCATTAGCAAAAACATTTGTCACTGTCTTTGTGATGATGAATCTTACCGAAGTGCTGCTTTCAGTCTATATTATATACCTTACACATTCCTATGTGAAATAGTTACATCTCAATTGAAAAAGTGAAAAAAATCTGAAATTTTGAAATTCATAAACAAAACCTTCGAAAAATGAAGCAGAAACATAAAACCTGTGAATCCAAATCCAGAAAGTGTATGACATCACGAAAATTAAAAAATTTATAGTAATTTATATATTTTTTATACTTACCAATGACCCAGACATAGCTGGTGCTAACTCTTAAAATATAGGGCCAAACACAAATTTTGCCCCCCAATCCCCAAAATTTGCATCCAAAACCAAAGAAAACATGTCCTGAATGGCCCTCCACACTTTACCTCTACTGCGCATGCGCAGTGTCAAAGACATTCCGAAATTGGCGCCATTAATCATTCTAGTAACCAGTGCCTGGTAAGCGCTATGTACTCAGCGGGGAGTTAAGAGTTCCCAACTCCTGGGAGGGCCATCCCCGTCTGGGTCATCAGTAAGTATAAAAAATATATAAATTACTATAAATTTTTTAACATTTTTATACTGTACCAATGACCCAGACATAGCTGAATAGTAAAAAGGCTGGAGGGCCAAGGACATAGAGCAAGATGGAATACGCTCAATAATATAAAATAGAGTCATCCTCTCTAGTGAAAAAGAAGTATTAGGCCTTACATGTATCTTTCTTATTTATGATAAATTAGAAAGATACAACACCTTCCAAAATTGAGCATCATACATCCATGTACTCTATTAATATCTAGTATAATCCTTATACTAATAATTTTTAAAGTAAGCCAATAAATAAAGTAAGTCTAGAGAATAGAGACTCTTTATACTCCTTAAAAGTGTCTGAGGATTGCATAATCATGTCCGTTGACACGTGCTATATTCAAAAGCTATACTTTAAAAACTAAGACTTGAATGAATTTTTAAAACATAAACTTCTCACTAAACAACCATCCCAATAACAGCTCAGAATTACTAACTCCGGAGGAGGTATCCCCTTGTTTTCATAGTAAAACAGGTGACCCAAGGGAACACCCTCCCCCCCCCCCACCCTTTTTCTTGCCCTGGGTCAAATAGCCCAGAGCGAAGAGGGCAGCAGAACGGAGTCACTGCCGAAACAGACAGCCTACCTAGCTATAGTAGCAACTGTTAAGTGAATGACATTCTGAGCAGTAGATAATAGACCTAACAATAGAGGCCTCCAGAAATGGACTCAATATTTCTGAGATAAAAAATTCATGAATGTGGATGGCTGAGCGCAATGAGCAGCCTTCAAAAATCTATAATAGCGACACTATTAATGTAAGCCCAAGATGTAGAAGAAGTCTTACTTCATGAGCCGAAATCTCAAACACAACTGCTGAGTCAAAGATATACCATAAGCAGTATCGATAGTTAATTGAATCCATTAGCAATAGAATGGAGCGTAACGTCCTTCTAATAGGCATCAAAGACATTAGAAGTTTACGCCCGTAGTAATAAACAGATATCTGTTTAAAAATACATAAACTCTAACCGGACAGAGTAAAGGCCTATGCCCGTACGAAGACGGAAGGACCTTAATAACAATAGGATCCGGATATTAGGAGCCTAACTCTTATGCAAAAATCTAACCTAAATAGTAACGGAAGTAGTGATTCCGAAACTATGAAAGTGAAAGTCATCCACCAATAGTGCATGAAACTCACTGACTCTTCAGTAAAAGAGAAGCCAACAGAATTACTGTCTAAAAGGTCAGAATTTGAAAACTACTGTTTCCAGAGGCTCAAATGATTACTTAGCTAAATAAGAACCGAAGTTAAATTCCGTATAGGAATTTAATCTAATGATTCTAAGTCTATTTATCGAAAAGTTACTAACTGACTTAGATAAAGAGACATAAGACTCAATTGTAAACTATCATAGAGTGCATAGGTATGAGGTAACATAAACCTATAACCTTAATAATAACAGGCTGCAGTAGATCTTGTCAAACAAGTATACTAAAAAGTTGCAATGAGTAGTATGGAGGGATCAACAATATGAACATAGTGATCCCTACACCAACGACGGAAGAGCCTCCACTTTAGCCGCATAGAATAGCGAAGAAGAGGATCTCCTATAGTAAGAAATCACGTCCAAAGCTCGTCCAGTACAATGCTTACAATGCAATAAGGACCACACAACGGAATACGTAAAGGTTGCGACCTTGCGGGTTGTGATAAAGATGACACGATTTTATCCAGCGAAAAAAGATCCTCTCATTGAGGAAGATTTCGCGTTAAGTCCCACAGTAGACATCAGAGTAAATTTACCCATGGTCTCTGTGAAGACAGAGATGCTATCAACAGAAATGTATTGTGGTTGTTTATCTTAGCAATACCTGCTGAAACAACAGCGCCGGAGGATACGCATATCCTATCATTCCGTCCTATTAGATCAATAGAGCATTAACAACATTAGCTCAGAGATCCGGACAAGCAAACACATACGTCTGCAATTGATTAGCAAGCTGTGTCATAAATAAATTATCATTGGGCGCTCCCATTGATAGCAAATCTGATTGAATACTTGTTTGTTGAGAGTCCATTCTGACGGCAACAATCGACCCATAAGTGAACGGGAGTCCGGTAAAACAATCAGACGACCCGGAATATGACGGACCGAAACAGAACTTGGTGTACTATAACAAACAGAAGGATTCTTTCCATTAAATTGAATAACGGAAATGAATGAGTGCCTCCCTGGTTCCTGAGATACGCCACTACTGTCGAATTAACGGACAGGATTTGGACATGCGTTTCTGAATAATGTTCATCCAATGACATAAAGCAAGCCTAAAAAACATTATTCCGCGGAAGATAAGTGCTTGCTTAGAGACTGCGGAACCCAAAGACCCTGGCACTTCGAATCCGTTGGGATCAATATTATATCCCAACCTGTTTGACTGGCAACCGTCATAATTATAACACTCGGATCCGGCAACTGCAGTGGCACTCTCTGAGTCAACCACCGAATGTTTGCCCCAGTCTGAATCTCTTGCAACACTAGATAGACAAGAGAACGTGTAAATCGAGCAATTCATGGATTGCTGAAAAGTTGCCGTCGAAGAGAAGCTTCTCCGAGAACGAAGCGACTCTGAGAGAGTTCTTCACCTTACTATCCACGTGCGTGGATGTAGCTAGGGCTGCGTCACGTCTAACCAACTCCAATCAGCCACTGAAGGGCAGAGTTATACGTGAACAAACTACTGCCCTCAAAAGAAATCACATTGAGGATAATGTCCCGTAATGATAACGCCTCAGTAAGGTGGATTACGTATGATAAAGCGTCTAAGTTAAGTCTACTAGACATCATTGTCGTTTCCAACATTGTGGTTGGAAAAGACATAGACGGCGAAAAAGAATATTTCCAGTCTTTAACCACGCCGTCTAGACGCATATGAACTCTCGGTATGCCCTGCTCTGCCAAAATAAGTTATTCGTATAAATGATAAAAAGGCAGAAATGAGCACTGCGGACAAGAAACTAAACTATCATGCTTGGTAGCAGGCTTATATGCATATATAGCGTCGATAAATAATACACATGTTCTAATGACATTATTGGACTGTGTCGGTAAGTCAGGGACAATGTCCCTGAACCGATCCAAAATTCCGTGTCCAATGACGCTATAAGTCTCTTATCCAACATCGCAACAATGTAGTCCGAAATAACAATCACTGGAAGATAATGCCAGAAAATATGAATGGCAGCTTCCGATGCTACGAAAGGGAAAACTCGAAATCTTTCGAATCCCTTTCGCCATCCTGTCGGACCCTATAAAGCGTTCGGTCGTCCGTACCTGATGCAACCGCGGACCGCACCGACCCAGCGCCGTCAGATAATAACTGATTCGACTAAGAAACTGTCGATTGCTGGGATGCTGCGAAAAAACTGTGCTAACTCGGATAGCACGTCCGTCACTGAGGCCTGTGGAGAAGCTGTCCTACAATGCATTGCCGCTGGAAGCTCCGTGATCGTTACCCCGTGCATACTACTAATATGCGAGCGAACGGAGTGTATAGGCCTCGTGTCCCTTGGCTACCGGATGGCATGACCTATTCGCCGTGGAATCACTGAATGACGAAACTGATCGGATACTCAAGGTCACGTAGCCAATGTGCGGTCGTGTGCCCTGCTGTGAGGATGAGGAAGCATTTCGACAGTCTCTCGGACTGTCAATATAACGGAGCGTCCCGACCGACAGACATATGCTCCGAATGTAAAATATCTGAACCACAACATGCGGTCCCCTATGTTGTTGGACGAGAGAGGGACCTCTCTCGCTCACAGCCCGGACGGACCTGGACAAGCCAGGAACCGGACTAACAGGCTTCCTCCGATCTGTCCTCAATCCGCCGTCACTGGGTGAGTACTAAAGTAATTATCGTGCTCGCATCACCCAAATCTCCTTCCTAGACCGCAACGGACGAACCCAGCAGCCGAAGCATTCAATGAATGTACGCTACACCGGGTGAGCTAGCGAATGTCACTCCGTCGATCCTACAAGGGACCTCTTAGGCAATAGACATATTCCATGAGCACTTATTGCCGCTAGCTCTTCATTAACTATGACGACAGAGGCACACTTTTGAAAGACATCTCCGTAACTTTGCGAACAAGAAACCCGAAATGCTTGGTAATAGCAAGCATATAATAATAATATATATATAGCGTCGTTCAATAATTCGAAAGTTTGTGTGACATTACTGGACTATGTCGGAACTGAGGAACGATGTCCCTGAACCGAACCAAAAATTTCTACGTCCACCGACGCTATCAGTTTCTTATCCAGCATCGCAGCATTCTGGTCCGACGAAAGAAGCTGTAGAAGATCAAGTCAGATGACATACACAACAGCATGTATGTCAGCATGGTTGTTCCGAAAGGGAAAGCTCGAAATCCTCTGAATCCCTTTCGGTATCCCGTCGGACCGGATGAAATTTTCGGACGTCCGTACCCGCTTCCGCGGAGCGTCCCGACCCAGCATCGTCGGATAAAAAATATGCGACAGATTCAGTTGATGCTGGGATGCTGCGATAAGCTGTGCTATTTAGGCAAGCACGTCCGTTCCCGAGGCCTGTGCAGTAGCGGTCTTACGATGCATTGCCGCCGGAAGCTCCGTGTACGTTGACTCCCGCACACTTTCCTATGCGAACGTCCGGAGTCTGCAGGCCTCGTGTCCCTGACTACCGGATGGTGTGACCTGGTCGCCGATGATTCTCTGACTGGCGAAGCTGACTGGATATCCGAGGTCACGTAGCCAAGAGCGGTCGTGTGCGCTACCATGAGAATGAGGAAGCCTTATTGACAGTCTACTCCGGACTGCCTATATGTCGGAGCGTCCCGAGTGACGGACGTATGCTCCGAATGCGAAACATTTTGTACCACAACATCTGGGGCCAGATGTTGTTGTACGAGAGAGGGGCCTCTCTCGCTCATCGTCCGGATGGACCAGAACGAGCTATGAACCGGACTAAAAGGCTTCCTCCGTTCTCCCTCTAATCCGCCGTCACTGGGTGTGCATTTGGTTGATTTATAGTGCTCGCATCACCCCAAAACTCCTTCTAGACCGCAACGGACGAACCCGGCTGCCGAACCATTCGATGAATGGACGCTACACCGGGCGAGCTAGCGGACATCAAAGGCCGTCGAACCTACTAGGGTCCTCTTAGGCAATTGGCGTATTTACATGAGCACTTTTCCGCTAGCCCTTCATTAATTGTGACGACGTTGGCACACTGTTGGAAGACATCACAGATACATCACCCTAATCTTGATCGTCTGAAATAGAAATTGATAAAGTCGAGTGACCCTGCGGGGAAAGGACCGGAGTGTCCAATTCCCCACTAACATACCGTGACATACGCTTCCCATGTTGTCATCGAAATCATACGATACAGAACAGGAGTTAATGCGAGTACACTGACCACATATAGAATGATTATAAAAGTCAGAGGAAGACTTCCTCTTATTACAATTGATCAAAATCCTTTCAATGTGAAAAGAAAACAAAGTCCTGGTACTCGCACCAACCCCTGGCAATCAAAATACATAATAATAATATGATCCATTAATATAGAAAAACTAATTGAAATCAAAATATTTTGAAAAAATATTTTTTCAGAATAGCCCAAGTTTCTGAAAAGTAACATTGAGCCCCAATGGATCCCAAGCCTAAGTGTGGACAAAAATTTTAAAAATATTTTAAACAATTTATTCCACACTTACGAACAATAATAATGTATCTAGTTATGATTAAAATAACATCAAGATATTATTTTCAAGAAATGCCCCCCTCACACAGAGGGCTGTTGTAAATGTAAACAATGAGTGTAAAAACACTAAAATAAGACTCCAGGCACCCAGGCCCGAAATCAGTTACCAAAAATACACTATCTGATGCAAAACAGAGACTTCCAGGGAAGAAACTGCAGAACATCAGATGGTAGATGCAGAACACAACGCCTAACCACCCGTAGGTGAAGACGTAAACATGGGGAAAAGAACAGAATTCATTCTGTTAATCAGCTAAAACTCCCAAGAAATTTTAGAAATAATAATTACAGAAACTATGCCAAAAGCATGGGAGAATAGCAAGAGGGGACTTAAAGGAAAGGGAGAGAGGAAAACACTGAAAAATCAGTGTAACTAAATAACCAGAATGACAACAAAATGGCTGCTGCCTCGAAAATAGGTAACTTAACATAATTTCATTAAAAAATTTTAAGTTACAGCCCTGATAATATTCTGTCACACATTTTTCCTCTCCTCCTTCTCTATCCTCCTTAGAATCACCATTTCACTAGTATTTATGTGTCTGGCATCATTTAAACGGAGATTTACAAGCACAAAGATCAGTCAGATGTTAACTGATGAAGGGCCAAACTTAGAATGATTAATGGCGCCAATTTCGGAACGTCCTTGACACTGCGCATGCGCAGTAGAGGTGAAGTGTGGAGGGCCATTCAGGACATGTTTTCTTTGGTTTTAGATGCAAATTTTGGGGATTGGGGGGCAAAATTTGTGTTTGGCCCTATATTTTAAGAGTTAGCACCAGCTATGTCTGGGTCATTGGTACAGTATAAAAATATTAAACTTTTCTCCCAAATTTTATTTCTACTATACCTACCACACCAACACAATATGCCTTGCTCTTCATTAATCTCTCGTCTTGAAAAATAGCAATTTGAGTGTTATTTCAAGGATAAACCTTGAAAAAGCTAAAAAATAATGGAAAAAGACCAAAGAATAGTCCGGAATGATCAGAATGAAAATACATGGTGCACAACCCGATGACCCATTCTTCCTCTCTACCAGAGTACACTCATTTGTCCATATCCCACCATAAATGTGCTGAAAGCTTCAATTCCATATTTTGGGAATCGAATGTGGTTGGAACTATATGTGTGGGATGGCTGTTCAAAATATTGTACACAGCAATATTTTGACAGGGAAGGATATAATGTGCGTTGGTGTGGTAGGTATAATAGAAATAAAATTTGGGAGAAAATTTTAATTTCTCTGGCCAACCTACCACACCAACACAATATGCCGAATGGACAAAAGGAAGGAGGTGTACACATATTTTGCATAGTAACAGGTAACAGATATTGGTGATTGATAGATTTGTAGTGAGTAACCAAGCATCTTGAATTTCGGACCACACCCCAAAACACTCGTTCTCATTCACGGTGATAACAAAGGTACTCAAGAAGTTTCGTAAACATCGGTTCATAAATACGGCCTCTAGCCTGAGCCGTATAGAAGTTGTGTACAAAAATTTGATTAGATCTAATTTCGGTACAAAATGGCCACTGGCAGCCATCTTGAATTTCGGACCGCACCCAGAAACACTCGTTCTCGTCCCAAGGTGATAACAAAGGTACACAAGACGTTTTGTAAAGATCGGTTGATAAATACAGTCTCTAGCCCGAGCCGTATTGACATGTGTACTTACTGTGTGTAAGTAGCACTGAAAAAATCAAAGTTCATCTAATTTGCATAATTTCTGCACGAGAAAAAAACCTGTATTATATGTGATGTATCCCATGGTACTAAACATTCACACACAAAATAATTCAAATCAGAGCTTTTATGTGGAAGTTCTGCGCAAATATCTGATTGCCTCTAATTTTGAACAAAATGGCTGGCAGCGGCCATCTTGAATTTCGAACCGCACCCAAAAACACTCGTTCTCGTCCCACGGTGATACCAAAGGTACCCAAGAAGTTTCGTAAAGATCGGTTCATAAATGCGGCCTCTAGCCCAAGCCGTATTGGCATTTGCACTGACAGTGCTGAAAATAACATTAAATACATCAAAGTTAGTCTAATTTGCATAATTTACATACGAGAAAAAAACCCGTATTATATGTGATGTATCCCATGGTACTAAACATTCATACAAAAAATTATTCAAATCAGCGCTTTCATATGGAAAGTTCTGTGCAAAAAACAGATTTCTGCATCGTCGGTACAAAATGGTGGCTGGCTGCCATCTTGAATTTCGGACCGAACCCAAAAACACTCGTTCTTGTCCCACGGTCATAACAAAGGTACCCAAGAAGTTTCGTAAAGATCGGTTCATAAACACGGCCTCTAGCCCCAGCCGTATTGAATTGTTGATGGACAGACGGATGACTGGCCATGGCATAAGCTCAAATTTGGCTTCGCCAAAGTTGAGCTAAAAATTATGCCAAAAGTATGGGAGAATAGCAAGGGGGGTATTAAGGAAAGGGAGAGAGGAAACACTGAACAAACAATGGAAATTTCATAGCAAGAATGAAAATATCAGGCCCATGCCCCGAAATTAGGGAACACGAAATAATTTTGCATAAAAATTATAAGTTACAGCCCTGAACACATCCTTCCACTGTTCCTTCCTCTCATCCTTTTATTTCATCCTTAGATCCACCATTTCTCTCATGATTATGTGTCTGGCATCATTTTAACTGAGATTTTAAGCACAGATATCAGTGTGATGTTACTGACTGAAGGGCCAAACAAGGAATGAGGATTTGGCTCTAATTGCAGTACTTCCTTTACACTGCGCATGCGCCATGGACAAAAGTATGCAGGACCACATAGGACATCTATAGTCTGGATTTTGATGCAAATTTTGGGGATGGGGGGGGGGGGGGGGGCAAAATTTGTGTTTCGCCCTAGAATTTAAGAGTTAGCACCAGCTAAGTCTGGGTCATTGGTACAGTATAAAAAAATATATTTTATTTTTGCATGGAATGAAATTAAAATAATCTGCAAGAGATTAGGCTATTAGTTACACTCACCTGCTTTGAGCATTGATGACAGATTCCGAAGACCAAACACCTGAAATATAAACAAAACTACTAATTGTGAGGTCACTTTCTTCTTACTTCAACAGTCACACAATATTTTACTTTTAAAATGTGATAACTTAATTGAACAGCAATGGCATGTCAAATATCATCTACAGTATGTGGAGAGTGGATTGTAACTAAATCACCCGCAGAGTGGAGTTATCACCCAAAGCATCATTTTCAAATTCTCTACATATGGACAAAAAACAAAAGCAATGTTTTAGCCAATGGACCTCCGCATTTAACCCAGAGGTCCATTGGTTGGAACTTTGCTTGTGCTTATTACACTTTGCAACCAATTTGCAATTATTGCTTGGGTGGAATCTCCACTCTATGGGTGATTTAGTGATAATACACTCTCCATGTACTATACTACCAAAGACAACTGAAGAATGTTCATCACCAGGTGGGCGTTTGCCCTGGGCCCACCTAAAGTCAAAATTCCATGGACAGTAAATGTCCGCCTGATCCTGATTTCTGCGGACCATTAATTAATTCAATCAGTGGGACATCAAAATCAGCTGTTTCAAACAACAATCTTTGCAGATAAAAAGAAGACTGCATATTATTACAGTGAAACCTGTCTTGAGAGACTGCCTGTTTTGCCAAGCAAAAGCGGACTCTCAAGACAGGTGGTCTCTCATAACAGGTTTGGGGATTTCTGTAAGTCACTGACAAATCCAAGGTATATTTGTTGTGGGGCTAATGAATAAAAAAAACCCAGAACAACTTTATGTATTCATCTTATAATGTCAAATATTTTTAATTCATCTTATAATTTATTATATGTCAAATATTTTTTTATTCATCTTATAATTTATTACATGTCAAATATTTTTTTAATGTTTTCATTCATTACATGCATTCATGAATAATGTATTTCAGTTACATGTACATGTTGTATAACCTTATTTCATGTGTAAATAAAATAAATAAAATACTCTTGTGTGAATAAAAAACCAATAGTTGCATCATTGTTGTTATTTTATCCTGCAACTTATTTGAACAGTGTACATTTCTGTAATTTGTTGGATACCCAAGTTCCCAACCAATGAATGATTGATGGCTTCATGAGGAAGTGAAGGTAAGGAATTCAGGATATATTTCCCAATATTATTATTATGAGTGAGGGGGTGGGGAACAAAAATTACAGGAAATTCTCCAAGTCCCAGTCATTTGATGTGATAAAAAGCACAGGCCCTCGTAGTTTGATCAATATTCTTAAGTTAAATACAGATGCTACCAAATTATTATTAACAGATTATCACATTTTCAATGTACAAATTGATAATATTTTGGTGGCACCTGTATTTAACTAACTTTGATCAAACTATGAGGCCTCTGATTAAATGATTGAGAAGAAATAGCAGAAGCAGTTCGCGCACAAATTATATCCACTGGTATTATACAGTTCACACAACATACATATAAATAGACTTTTAAATAAAGTAGAGCAAACAAACCTCCGAAAATTATAGCCATTACATGTATTATATATTTCACGTGCAGAAGTTGTTGTTGACATTGACGAGTGACGTCATACGTGCAGTGCATGTACAACAAACAGTTCATTGATGAATATGGAAAAAATGGAACAATTGATAATTTGTGTTGGACATACATAACACTTCTAAAACAAGCAAATTTACTTAACAGTCTAAAGATATACATGTATACACCAACATTCTCAATTACCTTTCGAAGTAGGGGCGTTTTAGGTTTGAGATTAAATGACATTTTCTGTCAATGAAAACCAATTGTGTTACCTCCCTTTGAACGTTGCACATTCGTTGAATGCAATGAATCGATGGTGCCTTTTTTGAATGCACTGAATGTATTTGTTTGCGTTCATAGCAGAATTTAACATGGAATAACACATTCACCAATAAAAAGGCATACAAAACACAAGCAGTGATTCAAGAAATGTAATCTTGCATTAAATCAGTGACCCCTTTTCTCAAACATTAATTGCGCTGTTTATGCCTTTTACATAGCACGTGCTGTTCTATTTAAATATTTTGAGTCAGTCAAATAAATCAATGTGGAGCTTGACCTGTTTTTTTTTTACGACTGCGTTAACAAAATTGCACCTGCACCTTTTATTCCCTCAGCTTAAAAGTTGATACAGCTTGAAAAGTTGGGGGGAGGGGGGGAGGGGGTGCACCTCTCCACAAACTACAGGGCTATTACAACTGCATTAACAAATTTGCACCCCATGGGCCATTGAAACACAAATGGTCCAGGAGACGAAAACTTGTTAATACGGTTGTGTGTGTGTGTGTGTGTGTGTGTGTGTGTGTGGGGGGGGGTCACAAACTACAGACCTATTATTTTCAATATTTTACATTATTCTGCAACCGACGAGTTGAAAAAGTTAGTTATTGTTGATGGACGACATTGATTGAGTACCTGCACTTTATTTTTCTCAATTGCCGTTTCCATTTGCTGGCACATAAAAAGAAGTTCTGCACTCTTATGGTGCACACTATAGTTTTTCAACAGGGAAATGAATTCTAAGGCTTGCAAGTGTGAGGGTATTTGTGGCTCACTGACACAAGTTTCAGCCTCATCGTCACTTTCACTGTCAGTTTCATTTCTTTCATTTATTGCAATACCTTTCAAAATATCGTCTTCCCAATTTGTATTGCCATTGAAACAATTATCGACCTGGTCGTCACTGGCAACATATTCTTCCATAGTTACACCATTGAGGAGACTATCAAAATTACTTTCCTTTTCTGAGTCACTGCACAATTCACTATTGGAGGGGGTACTTCCTAAACCGCACCTCGAAAAACACTTTTTAATTGTATGAGCAGATACGTCCATCCAAGAAGATTTTAACCACATTATGGCAGAAAGTATATTTATACTTTTTGCTATTTCCGAGGCAGAAGAAACTTTGTCAATTTTACTTAGCACGTGATTTAGTATTTTCTTTCTGTAATTAACCTTCAAGTTTTGAATAATCCCGGCATCACACGGTTGCACCTTTGAGGTGGTATTTGGTGGAAGGAAAACTAACTGAATATTACTCAACACAATATCAGGATGACCACTAAAATTATCCACCAACATAAGTATTTTTCTGCCTTTTGCCCTCATTTTTCTGTTCACTTGACCAAGCCATGCCTTGAAAATATCTCCGGTCATCCAAGCTTTGCGATTTGCATAGTAAGTTACTCCCAAGTCTGAAAGTTTGACGCTCCTAAAACACCGAGGGTTCTGTGATTTTCCAATTATCAGAGGATCTAATTTTTCACCTGTCGCACTGCAGGCCACAAGGACAGTTGAGCATTCTTTGGCTTTTTTTGTTCCTTTCCGACAGTCACTTTTATGAACCAGGGATCTTTCTGGTAAACCACGATAAAAGAGGCCAGTCTCATCAGCATTGAAAATGTCCTCTATTGCAAAACCAGATGTGATGGATGGTAACCGCCTTAACCAATCGCTTACAGTTGCAGGATCCACATCAGCTGATTCTCCACTCAAAACACTTACTTTGATGTTATATCTGGCACGAAAACTTTCCAACCAACCATTTGACGCTGTGAAGTCATCGTGCCCTAATTCCATGGAAGCGACTATGGCCTTTTGTTGTATTAATTTTCCAGTGATTGGAACATTCTTACTTCTGGCAATGCAGAACCATTCCCATACTCTTTCATTCAAATTACTATAAATTGTTCTTCTCGCCTTTAAGTATTTATGTTCCGCTCCATCTCCTGATTCCCAGTTTTGTTTGATCGAATCTTTTTCCTTTATTATATTCTGGATTTGAGTCTTGCCCACCGACAACTCTTGAGCAATTTTCCTGGCACTACTCCCATGTTCAAAACGTTCAATTACTTGAACACGTTCTTCAAGCGTCAATATTTTTCGCTTTTTACTTGGATGTTCGTACGTACTCATGATTAGGGTTGTTATGTTGCTGATGATGATGAATGAAAGGTTATGTTGCTGAATGCATTTGGATCATCTTATATGCTATTTTCGTTGTTGTTACAAAAAAAACACCGGAACAGCTTTGTTTTATTATTTATATTCGTAAGAAAAGATAAAATAGGGCAAAAGAAGAAGCCGACCGCTGTGGATCTGATTAAGCCTCATTGTAAAGCTGACACTCAACTGTCAAAACATATGCTGTGTTCATGAAACAATGGGTTAGAAAAGTAAAAATTATTTATTGTAATGAAAACAAATCATGGATTCAAAAACTAATAATGAACAAAGGACAAAGAAGTGTTACATGACAGCTTGGGACTTTTTTATTTTAGTGCACATCGAGTACATGTAATTACTTCATGCTCCTCCTCAAACATTTTTGCAGAATAACAATGCAAGCTTCACCTGCTTCTGAACTGTAAATAAAAACACGTGGGCATGTTTCAGTCACGTGTATAAACAAATTATAATTCAATTGGACCGCCCTGATGTGTTCAAGACATCCCCCATTGTTATTAAAAAATGACTCTTCACATGTGTTATTTCCAAATAGTTTCTAAAAATGAGGTTGCTTTAAGGATATTTAAAAAACACAAGGTATGGATTCGTCCTAATTTGTGAACAGCAATTTTACCAAAGTCATTTATACACATAATATATATATATATTTATTCTAAATTATTTATATTTTCAAGTGCTATGTGACAAGCGCCTCTTTTTGACAAAAATCGAAATTGAAATAAATCTTGTGGCACGTTAGTTTACGAGTAAAACCCAGTCCGTATATGGTCCCAGTGGTCGCTGATGACAGGTGAAAAATTCGATTTTTGCCACCATTTTGTGGTCGCTGGTCGCGTTAGACAGGTGGTCGTTCACGACAGGTCAGTTACAATGCAAAACCAATCGGTACATGGCCGTGGCAGTCGTTCAAGACAGGTGGTCGTTCACGGCAGTGGTCTCTCAAGACAGGTTTCACTGTACCACTCAATCTATAAGTTACTAGTCGATTAACATAAGTTCGGAGGCCCATTAAAACTCCATAATTTCAGTGACGCCATTCGACAGAGCCAGGCCGATAATGGTATAAATAGCAATTAGCGGCCTGCAGCCCGGCTATTTTTAGATTCAAGTTAGCTGTAACAGGGAGTGGTAATAATAGTAATAACATGATTGTTGTCAGGCATCATGATTCATTAGCGGCCCTGCAGCAATGATGAACAGCCCTTGGGCTTATTAACGGCCCTCGACTTCGTCTCGGGCCTTTAATAAACCCTCAGGCTGTTCATCATTGCTGCAGGGCCGCTAATGAACCATAATGCCCTCCAAAATCATGTTATTGTTATATTAATTTCAGTTCAAATCAACTGACTGGTTCCAAAAACTGAAACTTTGAGTGAGGCCATAAATTTCGCTCTCTCAAGAGAAGCTCACAGATATATTTATATATTTACTGGTGTTTAAGGTCACATATTTCTGCACAACGGCTATTTATGACCTCAACATGAGTATCAACTCAAGACCAGGGGTGAGCGTTAATAAGCCATGTTGCTTTTAGAGAGGGCTTGTACCTCTCAAGATTGGTGACTGGGTCCTATTTTACCAGTATATATTTATTTATTTTTTATTGGTGTTTAAGGTCACATATTTATGCACAATGGCTAATCATGACCGTGACAGTTTTATGGGTGGAGGAAGCCGGAGCACCCAGAGAGAACCACCGAGCAATGGCGAGCAACTGTCAGCTCCCCAACATACTAACTCCACACAAGCAGGGTTAGCATTGGTTGAAGACAAGTGCACCATTGATGTGCTGTACGCCTTAGTACACAATGCCACTGTGCCCCCAGACGGACAATGGAGATGAAGAAGTGTCTTGCCCAAGGACACAACGTGGTTGCCACAGGTGGGATTCGAACCGAGGACCTCTCGGCTTACAGTCTGCACCTCTACCTACTGAGCCACCACGTTCCATATTTTACCAATAAAACAGTGCCTGTTTACCACAGCGAACAGGCACTGCTTCACTTCCTGGGGTTCCCACGGGGAAGCTCACATATTGCCGGAGAAACTTTTTTAGGGAAATATTGAATCATTGCAACTACCAGTTAACAAGAAGATTGGTCATTGTTTTTCTTATCACCATTAGTGTTAATTAAAGGGGGTGGGAGTGGGGGTGGGGTGGGTACCACAGTGGGCACCCCACCCCAGAAATAGAAAGCATTTGTGAGAATCCAAATAGGTTCATGTAAATATGATCAGGCGGATCTACAATCTGTTTCCACATTTTTTTTTTAACATGTGTTGCACATTGCCGAGACAAAGGGCGGGTGGGGGGAGGTGGTTTTGCTCTTTGCAAGATTGCAAAATTTTACAAAAATAGACATGAAAGTTAAAAAATTTATAGTAATTTATATATTTTTTATACTTACCAATGACCCAGACTTAGCTGGTGCTAACTCCAACAAAACCAGGGCCAAACACAAATTTTGCCCCCCAATCCCCAAAATTTGCATCCAAAACAAAAAGAAATCATGTCCTAAAGGACCTCCATAGTACGCTTCTACTGCGCATGCGCAGTGACGCAGTCGTCCCGAAATTGGCGCCAATTATCATTCTTACTGGCAGTGCCTGGTGAGCGCTATGTACTCAGCGGGGAGGCAAGAGTTCCCAACTCCAGGGAGGGCCATCCCCGTCTGGGTCATTGGTAAGTATAAAAAATATATAAATTACTATAAATTTTTTAACATTTTTATACTGTACCAATGACCCAGACTTAGCTGAATAGTAAACAGGCTGGAGGGCCTAGGACATAGAGGAAAATCCAATAAGCTCAATTATATAGTAAAGAGGTAACCCCTTAAGGAGAAAAGGAGTATTAGGCTTTACATGTATCTTTCTTATTTAATATTAAATTAGAAAGATACACTACCCTTAATAATTGAGCACAATAACATTCATGTTCTCTATTAACATCCAGTATAGCCCTTATACTAATTATTTTTAAAGCAAGCCAATAAATAAAGTAGTCCAGAGAATTGAGACTCTTTATAATCATTTAAAAGTGTCCGAGTATTGTATATTAAAGCCCGTTTGACACTTGACATATACAAATGCTTCACACCGAGCTACACTTTAAAAATAAGACATGAATGAATTTAAACATTAATATTACACTTTAAAACCATCCCGGAAGCGACTCAGAAATACTGACTTTGGAGGAGGCATTCCCTTGCTTTTCACTATAAAGCAGGTGACCTAAGGGAACACCCGCCCCCCCCCCCCCCCCCCTTCCCCTGGGTCAAATAGCCCAGAGCGAAGAGGGCAGCTGGACGGAGTCACTGCCGGAACAGAAAGCCTGCATAACTATAGTTGCAACTGTTTAGTGGACGACATTCTGAGCAACAGATAACGGACCTAAACAATGCAGGTCTCCAGAAATGGACTCAATATTTCTGAGATAAAAATTCGTAAATGTGGATGGCTGAGACCAATAAGCAGCCTTCATTAAATCTGTAATAGCAACACTATTAGCATAAGCCCAGGAAGTAGAAAGAGCTCTTACTTCATGAGCAGAAATCTTAAGCACAGACTGCTGAGAAGAAGATAAATCTTCATAAACAGTACGGATAGTTAACTGAATCCATCTAGCAATAGAATGGACTGAAATGTCCTTTCTATTAGGCATCAAAGACAGAAAGAAACGTTCCCGTCCCTTTCTGATAAACTGAGATCTCTGTTTATAGATACGTAGTGCTCTAACAGGACAGAGTAAAGGCCTACACCCGTCTGAAGACGGAAGAGCCTTAATAACAATAGGTTCCGGATAATTATTAGGAGCCTGATTCTTAGCTAAAAAACCCACATTAGTAGTGAAGGTGATAGTGTTCCCAACACTACGATAATGAGAATCATCCACCGATAGTGCATGAAGCTCACTGACTCTTCTGGCAGAAGAGAAAGCTAAGAGAAAAGCTGTCTTATAAGATAAGAATTTGAAATCTACTGTCCCAAGAGGTTCAAATGGCTTTTCCTTCAATTTAAGGAGAACCCAAGCTAAATTCCACTTAGGAATTAATCTAAGAGTTCTGGGTCTATTTATCGAAAAGTTTCTAACCAATTTCGATAAAGAGACATTAGATCCAATTTGTAAACTATCATGATGTGCATAGGTATCAGATAACATAGATCTATAACCCTTTATAGTAACAGGCTGCAGTTTGATTTCGTCAAACAAGTATACTAGAAAGTTTGCAATGTCTGGTATAGAGGGATCAAATATATCTACAGAATGATCCCTACACCAACGACGAAAAACCTTCCACTTAGCCGCATAGTTTAGCGAAGAGGAGGTCCTCCTACAGTTAGAAATCGCGTCCACTGCTCGTCCTGTAAAGTGCTTGCCATGCAAGAAGGACCGCACAACGGAAAAACGTGAAGGTTGAGACCTTGCGGGTTGTGATGGAGTTGGCGCGATTTCCCCTGCGAAAGAAGATCCTCTCGTGGAGGAAGCTTCCGCGGTAGGTCCCACAACAGACACCTGAGTAGATTTATCCACGGTCTCTGTGGCGACAGAGATGCTACCAACAGAATCTTGCATTGAGATTGTTTTATCTTTAGCAATACTTGTTGAATTAACGGCGCTGGAGGATACGCATATCCTATCATTCCGTCCCAAGGGATCGACAGAGCGTCTACTGCAAATGCTCTTGGATCCGGACACGGAGACACATACGTCTGCAACTGATTGTTGAGATGTGTCGCAAATAAGTCTATCATTGGCCGTTCCCATTGGTAGCAAATCTGATTGAATACTTGTTTGTTGAGAGTCCACTCCGACGGCAACAAGCGACCCTTTCGTGAAAGGGAGTCTGCTAGCACATTCAGACGACCCGGTATGTGACGGACCGAAAGAAGAACGTGATGTTCTAACGCAAACAGAAGGATTCTTTCCGTTAGATTGAACAACGGAACTGAATGAGTGCCTCCCTGATTCCGTATATACGCCACTACTGTCGTATTGTCGGATAGGATTTGGACATGAGCATCGTGAATAATGTCCATCCAGTGACGTAACGCAAGCCAAATTGACATCATTTCCTTGATGTTTATGTGCTTGCACAGGAATTGCGGATCCCAAAGACCCTGGCATCTCGAATCCGTTGGGATTAATGATGCACCCCAACCTGTTTGACTGGCATCCGTCATAACGGTAAAACTCGGATCCGGCAACTGCAGCGGAACTCCTTGAGTTAACCACTGAATGTTTGCCCAAGTCTGAATCTCTTGTTTCACTTGATCTGACAAGAGAACGTCTACATCGAGCGAATGAATTTTCACACTCCAATTCTGAGTCAGGAAAATTTGAAGAGGACGTGTGCGTAGCCGCCCCATCGGAATGAGATCCGCGGCGGCTCCGCACAGACCTATCAGTCTCATAAATTCTCTCGCCGTGACTTTGTCTGCGTGCAGACAATAGCGAGCGTAACAACTGACTAATTTCGCTCTGGTTAACGGCAGACGAACGAGATTGTTGTGCGTCTCGAAGCTCATTCCCAGATGAGTGAATGACTTGGACGGCACCAGATCCGACTTCTCCTCGTTTACTATAAAACCGAGACGTCGGAGCAATAGAAGAAGATTCTGAACATCGTTCTGAAGCGTTAACTCGTTGCCGTACCTCTGAAGAATGTCGTCCAGGTAGGCCGACGTTACCGCAGACGAATGAGCTCGGAAGTAGATCATTACCGAGTTCATTACCCGAGTGAAAGCCCAGGGTGCTAGATTCAATCCGAAGCACATCGCCCGGAATTGATACACCACTCCTAGGACTGCGAAGCGTAGATACTTTCGGAATGTCGGATGTACCATGACGTGAAAGTACGCATCTTTGAGATCTATGCTCGTTGCATAATCGTTCACCCGAATACTCGCTCTGACCGATCGAATCGTCTCCATATAAAACTTCGGAGCGACGATCAGCTTGTTTATCCAGCTCAAATCTATGACTGGACGGAACGAGCCGTCTGGTTTCGGAACCAGAAACAGATGGCTGTAGAATCCCAGAGATTCCTGGTTTTCTACGACCTCTACCGCGTTCTTCATTAAAAGAGACTGCACCTCTGATAACAGAGCGTCTCTTTTCTGTGGATTTGACGGAAGATGAGTCCACTTTGGACTTCGAGTTAATGGAGGCTTTCGTTTGAAGGATATCTTTAGACCTTCCGAAGTCACTCCTCTCACCCAAGGGTCGTCCGTAATCGACGCCCACTCTTGTGAAAAACTCGACAACCTTCCGCCAACCGGAACGCGATAGAGGTTTAAGCCATCACCTCCTGGACCTGCGAGGCCTGCGGTAGGAGAAACCACGTCTTCCACGACCCGCACCTCGCCTCGTCGACCTCGGGGCGTCCGACCGATTGTCCCGGCCTGAAGGACGTCCCGAACGAGAGTCGCTATCCTGACGGTCTCTCGAATAAGACCAAGAGGACGCACCGGAACCTCTATAGGAACCTCTCTTGGGCGCATTAGACCCAGAAGTGCCTGTCTTATTCGTGTCTGCTGTATCCGACTTTTTAGGAGCCGATCTGAACAACAGAGAATCATTAGCTTTCTTTTTAATTTTATCATAAATAGCGGAAAGCTTGTCGTCAAAGAGAAGTTCTCCTGAGACCGAGGCGACTCTAAGAGAGTTCTTCACCTTAGAATCCACTAGTGTGGATGTAGCTAGGGCTGCGTCACGTCTAACCAACTCCAGATTTGCCACTGAAAGGGCGGAGTTACACGTGGAATAAGCTACTGCCCTTGAAAGAAGTCTTAAAGAGGATTGTATATCCTGAAACTCTTCCCCTTGAAGGCGCAGTGATAACGCCTTAGTAAGGTGATCTGCGTAAGATAAGGCATCTAAATTGGCTCTGTTAGACGCAATAGCTGTTTCCAACACCGCGGTTGGAATAGAAGCTGACGACGGTAATGATAGCTCTAAGTCTTCCGCCTCGTCGTCCATACGCAGAGGAACTCTCGGTATACCCTGTCCTGCCGTATCGAATTTATTCCTTGCATTAATGAAAGGCAGGTTAAGAGTATTAGCGGACAAGAAACCTGCTTTCCCCGTCCTGGAAGCAAGTTTAAAAATAGCGTCGTTCAATAATTCCAATGTTCTTGCAACATTATTGGACTGCGACGGAAACTCGGGAGCGATGTCCCTGAACCGCTCAAAAAATTCAGAGTCCAATGACGCTATAATTCTCTTGTCCGGAAGCGCAGCAGTCTGGCCCGACGGAACAACTTGAGGGAGAAAGTGCCGGATGAAGTCCACGGCAGCTTTATGTTGTTCCGAAAGGGATAGTTCCAATTCATCCGTATCCCTTTCACCATCCGGTCGGACCTCCCGATGTTCCCGGTCGTCCGCCCCCGATGCTTCGGCGGAGCGTACCGACCCAGCGCCGTCGGATAATTCTCGATCCGACACCGTTCCTGTCGGCTGCTGGGATGCTGCGATAAGCTGTGCTATCTGCACAAGAATGTCCGACGTCAAGACCTGCGGAGGCGCAGTCTTTCGCTGCTTCGCCGAGGGCAGCTCCGCATCAGATGGCTCCTGCATACTTTTCCTATGCGAACGTCCGGAGTCCATCGGTCTCGAATCCCTGGCTGCCGGATGGTGTGACCTGGCTCGCATCACCCAAAATTTCCTCTTGGACCGCATCGGACGAACCCGGCTGCCGAACCATTCGGTGAATGGACGCTACACCGGGCGAGCTAGCGGACGACATTTGTCTAATCTCCATGAGCACTTTTGCCGCTAGCTCTGAATTCATTTGTGACGACGGACGCACACTTGAAGAAGATAACATGGAAACATCACCCTGTTCTGGTTCCTCTGAAATAGAAACTGAGAGAGTAGAGTGACCTTGTGGAGAAAGAGCCGGCATCGCTCTTTCTCCAGAAACAATATATCGTGACACACGTTTCCAATGTTTCTCATCCCAATGTTCACATATAGGACAGGGATTAATGCGAGAACACTGACTACAATTAATACAATGATCATGAAAGTCAGAGGAAGATTTCTTCCTATTACAATTTGAACAATGTCCCTTCATTGTGAAAGAACAACAATAAGTCCTAGTTACTCGCAAAAACCCCTGACACAAAGATACATAATAACATGATCCATTAATAAATGAAAAAACAATTGCAAAACAAAATAATTTTGAAAAAATATTTTTTCAGAAAAGCCCAAGTTGCTGAAAAGTAACGTTGAGCCCCGATGGATCCGATGGCAAAGTGTGGTCAAAAATTTTAAAATTATATAAAATAATTAATGAGACACTTTCGGATAATATAAATGTATCTTATAATGAGGTAAACTACCACAAAGGCAAACAGCCCCCCTCAAAAAAGGCTGTTGCCAATGAAAACAAACAGTGTAAACACACCAGAAAACATGACTCCAGGCACTGAAAAAACTGGCCCGGAATCAGTCATCAATTACACTCTATCTGATGCAAAACAGAGACTCCCAGGGGAGAATCTGTAGAACATCAGATGGAAGATGCAGAACACAAACGTTATACACCCATGGGTGAAAACGTAACTATGGGGAAAATAACAGAAAACATTCTGTAACCAAGCAACTCTCCCAGGAAATTTTAGAAATGAAACTTCTCAAAAATATGCCAAAAGCATGGGAGAATTGCCAGGGGGGACTTTAGAAGGCTAGGGGAGAGGAAACACTGAATAAGCAGTGCAACAATTAGCAAGAATGACAACAAGAGGCCCATGCCTCGAAAATAGGCAACTTAACATAATTTCATCAAAAAATTTTAAGTACAGCCCTGATTATTTTTTGCCACTTCTTTTTCCTCTCCTCCTTCTATCCTCCTTAGAATCACATTTTCTCCAAAAATTACGTGTCTGGCGTCCTTTAAACTGAGATTTACAAGCACAAAGATCAGTGAGATGTTGACTGATGAAGGGCCAAACAGAGAATGATAATTGGCGCCAATTTCGGGACGACTGCGTCACTGCGCATGCGCAGTAGAGGCGTACTATGGAGGTCCTTTAGGACATGATTTCTTTTTGTTTTCGATGCAAATTTTGGGGATTGGGGGGCAAAATTTGTGTTTGGCCCTGGTTTTGTTGGAGTTAGCACCAGCTAAGTCTGGGTCATTGGTACAGTATAAAAATATGGCACATTTCAGTGCACTTTAGACTCAGTGTTGGATGAATTTACATTCAGCTGATTCATTGCATACAAGGTTCAAACTGTCCACACTAGAAGACTGATTCATCCAAAGGGTTTGTATTTTTTAAAACACTGTTCAATAATGGGTAAGTACTTCCAGTGGGAACCCTGAACAAAGTTTGAGTTTTGTCTCAAGTTCTCTATAAAGCAGTGTAATGCACCTAATGAGCCTCAACATAAGGTTCTGGGCAGAATGGTGAGGACCATAATACAGTGTGGAAAGAATGTGAATCACCCACTGCAGTTTTCATACACATCGGTCTATAATACAGTTTTATGTAGCATGTTTGGTTTAAATTCGCTGAAAAATGTAGTGGGAGTTGCAACGATAAGGATGCATACTATACATCAAGTGCCATAACTCTAAAAAAGTATCAGACTGCTTGCTTTCTTTCTTTCTTTACACCTCTTCAATACCCATTTCAAGAAAATCTAATCTAAATTGGATAGAAATCTGAAAAAAAAAAATACAAAAAGACAGACCAAGGTTTTTCCTACATCCCACCTATGCTTTACGAGTGGGTAAATGGAAGAGGAGGTAGGTGTGACAGGGGTATAATATTCTAATGCCAAAATTAGCTTCAATTTGACATTCCACACTGTAAAATTGAAATTCTTCAGACACTTGAACACTGATGTAGCTGTTCTTAGAGGATAAGTGGAAAATAAAAGTTGATTACTTTGCACAAGTAAAAGGTGAAAAATTCAACAAACCTTTCCAACTCTAAATACCATATATGAACAGTGTAAGGAAGTAAAATCCATTCTCATGATACGTGGCAAAAATTCTTCAAAGAAAACAATATAAAATAGTAAGTTGTCTTCAATAAAGGGATACCTACAACAGAGATAAATGTTACAATCTTAATATTTACATCTGTAACCTCTAACAAATATAAATGCAGTCTTATTTTGTGAACAGTAAACTGCCTGTTTGAAGTACAGTGGAGCCAACTTAATTTGCTGTCTCTTAACTGAATAACCCTGTTAACCCTTTACCTAACCTGAAAAGCAGACGACACTTGCAAAAATAATTCTTGAATAACTAATTTTTTTCATTTTTTGTCTCAAAAACATAGGTTATGACCCCTCGTTGGAACGAGCTCGTTCCAACGAGGGGTCATAACCTATGTTTTTGAGACAAAAAATGAAAATTAATTGGTGATTTTTTAGAATAGCGCTGGCCGGTTTTGGCCATTACGTTAGGTAAAGGGTTAATTGAATTTAATTTCCCAACACAAAACCATTTACCATACCTCCAGTACACATTTGACTTGTTAATTGAATATAGGTTATAGAGTAAACTCCTGTTAATTGAATAAAAAATCCTGTAATTACCTTGACTCTGCTTTGCTTTGTTAGCCCCCTGCACATTGATGTCAAAATATCCAGATTTGAAGTAGCTATTTTTCCCATAATGCAACTGGGAATTTAACCAATTCAATCTTATTTGACAGAGCTCATTGAGCTCTGTCAAACAAGATTGAATTGGTTAAATTTCTAGTTGCATTATGGGAAATATTTGCACCCTGAACTTTAGATATTTCGACATCAGTGTGCAGGGGGTTAAGAAACCTATTTGACCTCAGTACAACCAATACAGACATTTGATCTATTATATCTGTCAACCAAGATATAACAGAATAAATGCTAAGTTTATCTCTAGAATATAGGAAGGTGACACAATCCCTGTTAATTGAATACTCCTGTTAACTGAATAATTTTTATTGGGCTACGTGGTTATTCAATTAACAGGGTTCCACAGTATAATACGGTAGAATTCTCTTAATTGAATATCCATTTTGCCAGAGAAAATTATTCAATTAACAGGAGTATACAATTAACAGGGATTTGGTCAGCTTCCTGTGTTCTGGAGGTAAACTGAGCATTTATTTTATTATATCTTGTTTGACAGAGCTCATAGAGCTCTGTCAAACAAGATATAATAGAATAAATGCCTGTATTGGATGTAGTGAGGCCAAAAAGGTTGATAAATGAGGGGTATTTGGTAATGTTTTCGACATATTACAAAAATTTATATACAATTAACAGGAGTTTACTCTACAACCCATATGCAATTAACAGATCAAATTTGTACTGAAGGTATGGTAAATGGTTTTGTGTTTGAAAATTATATTCAATTAACAGGGATATACAAATAAGAGATATCCAATTAAGTGGGCTCCACTGTATATGACAGTATTATACAGATATAGGGTTCCTACAGGCAAGGACTGGTAAAGTTCAATGACTTTTCTCGATATTTTTTGGGTAACAACTGGAGGGTCCTAGTCAAGACTGTGCCTTCGCAAACTATGAAAATATAAAGCTATATAGCTTTGATAACATGCTTTGTCTGCATTTATTTTAAGAATATATAAGGTTTTTTAAGGCCTCCTGACCCATTTTCTAGGATTTCAAGGCCTTGAATGACCCTTAGTCAAATTCAAGGCCATTCTTTGAATTTAAGGCCCCATGGAAACCTTGAGATAGAAATACTAAAGGGACAAGAAGGATAACACTCCTCACAACAAATGCGAGGGAGTTAATTTATTTATTTATTTATTTATTTATTTATTTATTTATTGGTGTTTAAGGTCACATATTTCTGCACAATGGCTAATCAGGACCACGACAGTTTTATGGGTGGAGGAAGCCGGAGTACTCGGAGAGAACCACCGAGCAACTGTCAGCTCCCCAACGTACGAACTCCACACAAGCAGGGTTAGCATTGGTTGAAGACAAGAGCACTATCAACGTGGAGTACGCCTTAGTACACAACGCCACTGTGCCCCCACACTGGCAATGGAGATGAGGGAGTTAATTTTGCACACAATAAAATACCAAGCCCAAGAAATTAAATTAGGAGTTATTTCTACGCAAACAGATTCTATCAGAAATTTTTCAAACAACACCTCAACCTTTTGAACCCCAGAGGCCACTTTTCTGGCCCAGTAACATGATACTTCATAATTTCATTAAGTAGGTTGACTTTTGAGTGAAGTTGTGGTGTAGACCAATCAATATTTTCAACGTGCAGCCCCAAGGCTGCACTTTGAAAATATTAAGTGGTCTACCCCCAAATAAAGAATATGGACTCTTCCCATTGCTGCCATTGAACTGATATGGAAGATACCACTAGGGTTCAATCATCATAATTATTCTAAAATACTGATGAGTTTCCATCTGAGCCAAAAATGTAAATGTTGAAATCTTCCCAATAACTTTGTCCACAATCTAGCAATAAACTGAAAATCCTCAAAATCCAACAGTTTTCAGTTATTGTATTTCAACAAATCATGGTTGTTTTCATGATTTTATCAATATGAAGCAACACAGTAATATGTTCCAATAAGACTAAAATCCTTGCTATCTAATTGGCGGAGATCTTTCTATATATATTATCACCACAGTGTGTGTGTCTAGGACTTCGGATCAAGTCGAGTTGAAGGAACAGAATAGTATTTCGACGAGCTTGTAAGGGCGAGTCGAAATGCGATTCCGTTCCTTCAACGAGACTTGATCCAAATTCCTGGACACTCACACTGTGGTGATGATAAATTTATCTCACAATACTTGACCACAAAATGTCTTAAAAGAATATTTTAATAGGAACTATTTCTTTTTTGCAGTGGGTGAAAGAATGCTAATTTAAAAATAGAATGGTGTCACGCTTCTGAGAAATTCCCTGTCGATGGGATTCATTGTGCTTTTGCGAAATTGATCTAACGTATATTTTGTCAACGTGAATTTGATTGTTAATTGCAGTAATAACTGATGAATTAAATGTTTCTCTTGGTGTAAAATTTATTATATATATTATTATAATGGATCCCGTTAATCAGTTATAGAAGAAGTTTTGCACAATTTACACCAAATACAGCTGCAACTCCGCTTGCGAATGTGAGTCTTCAAACACTAATAGAACATTGAACTAGAGACTCTACAGAGCCTGTAATCGCTCACCTGGAAGTACATATAAAAAATGTGATTTACCATAGGCTTTCCATGGTAACTATGAGCTACAATTGTGGCCATATTTGCAACATTACATCAACATTACATGAGGATCATTGGTAGAAGGTGTCCCAGTCTTCAATGACGTGAAGTTTCAAAACATTTGAATCCACCAAACAGAATCATAGAATGTCTCTGGTGGCCATATTTTCCAAACAACAGGAACAAAAAGAGGATCGTTTGTAGAGGGCCTCGTATAGACCATTCTTTCCAAGTTTTTGGTTCACGTCGGCTCAGTAGTTCCAGAGAGAAGATGAAAATGTGATTTCCCATAGGGGTTTTCTATAGTAACAATAAACCGCGATTGTGGCCATGTTTGCAAAACGATCAACATTAAATGAGGATTGTTGGTAGAGGGGTCCCATTCATCAACCATGCAAAATTTCAAAACATTTGGCCCTGTGGTTTCAGAGGAGAAGAGTTTTCAAAATTGACCAATCAGAATCAAAGAATGCTTCCTGCAGCCACATTTTTCACCCAACAGGAATAAAATGAGTAACTGTTGTAGAGATCATACCTGCCAAGTCTGGTTCACATTGGCTCAGTACTTTCAGTGAAGATGATGAAAATGTGATTTTCCTATAGGGTTTCCATAGTAACTGTAAGCCACAAATGCAGCCATAATTGCAACCCGATGAAGATTAAATGAGGATCATTGGTAGAGAGGGTTACAGTCATCAGTCACATTAAGTTTTTCAAACCATTTGGCCTTGTAGTTTCAAAGATTTTCTTGAAAATGCACACATTTATATGAATTCTGTTTCAACAAAAAAAAATCAGTAAAAAAGGGTTAAAATATTTTGAAAATTAATTTTTTCAGACAGTATTCTCTTTCAAAATAGCTTTTGGATAGGTAAAGGGTTACAGGAAACACATTTTACTTCAATTTTTGTTAGATCTCAAAAGATAAATATAATTACTGTCATCTAAGCTGACATTATGTGAACAGAATGTAAACAAACTTCCATTCTTTTCAAACACCTGTCATCAGTCACTGTGTTTCTGATAAGTAAGAGAGAATAGATAATTACTTTACAGTTGAAGTTGTTTTACAGTACAAGATGGCCACTAGATCTCCATATCCAAAGGGGTGCAGGACTACTACCAACACTTAAAAAATTGGCTTCAAGTTCGTGTGAGTTTGCAAATGAGGGGTCAAAGTTAAAATACGTTTCATCATCACTGACCATTAATGATTTTATCTCATCGGAATTCAAATCGTCCATTTTAAAGTAGAAAATTTAACTATTTCGGAACGAACTGTAATTTTATGCTTTCGGAAAATCGTGATCAGCAGACGACGGCACAGGGGATTCGTTCGTATATTTTATTCAAAAGAACAAAATTAAAATTTTTCAAGTGGATTTTAAATGTTATTTGCTATAATTTGTGATCCAGATTCATAATAGTTGGGAGTATTTTTGTATTTTTATTTATCGTTCTTTTCTTATTACTTTCCATTTCATTGGCTTATTTTATCTTTTCTGTTTCCGACTGTATCACCAATCTATAAATTCATTGATTCGGTTCAAAGGTCGTGGGATTCCCAATCTGACGGACTATAATATTAATGCGCGGCGCATTCAGTTGCCGTTCATTCGTAATGATTCACATACAAAGTTGTGGCCAGAAGGTTTGGAACGTTAAAATTACAATTGCTGATGATTATTACAACACTCCTTCATCAACAAACCGGGAGATGTTTTAAACACATTTTATTTCAAAACTAATTAATCGGCCAAGACCTGAGCTGAAGGGAAAAACGTGAAGTGATCGAAAAATGATATTAATGCCGTTGTTTTGGCAACAGCAGAATCACACGCTTGTATCAGGGGCCCTTGATACAGATTCGGAACTAGGGCCCAGATACATTAAACTTTAGTTGCGTAACAGTGCAAAAACGCCCCGATTGTGAAAAAAAGTTTTTTCCATGTTTACTGCTCCAGTACCACATGTTACCGTCTGATGTAAACACGCAAAATATTTGAAATGAGGTGTCCCATTTCGCAATTGTTCTCTCAATGGAGTGGTTTACAAACTGCTTCATTTTTTTAGATTATTCAAATTCAAATGTGCAGCAGACTATGTTCCGAATGATGTTCTTTAACCCTTACCCAACGTAGACGATATCAAAATTTATTATTTTAAATATCATTTTTTTTTAATTTTTCAAAAAATTTCAACAAAACCATATCATGTGACCCCTCGTTGGAACGAGCTCGATGAGCTCGTTCCAACGAGGGGTCACATGATATGGCTTGGTTGAAATTTTTTGAAAAATAATATTTTTTCAACTGCTGAATAGTTAAAAAATTTATAGTAATTTATATATTTTTTATACTTACCAATGACCCAGACATAGCTGGTGCTAACTCTTAAAATATAGGGCCAAACACAAATTTTGCCCCCCAATCCCCAAAATTTGCATCTAAAACTAAAGAAAACATGTCCTGAAAGGCCCTCCACACCTCGCCCCCACTGTGCATGCGCAGTGTCAAGGACGTTCCGAAATTGGCGCCATTTATCATTCTAATAACCAGTGCCTGGTAAGCGCTATGTACTCAGCGGGGAGGCAAGAGTTCCCAACTCCTGGGAGGGCCATCCCCGTCTGGGTCATTGGTAAGTATAAAAAATATATAAATTACTATAAATTTTTTAACATTTTTATACTGTACCAATGACCCAGACATAGCTGAATAGTAAAAAGGCTGGAGGGCCAAGGACATAGAGCAAAATGGAATACGCTCAATAAAATAAAATAGAGTCATCCCCTGTAGGGAAAAGAAGTAATAGGCCTTACATGTATCTTTCTTATTTATGATAAATTAGAAAGATACAACACCTTCCAAAAATTGAGCTTCATACATCCATGTACTCTATTAATATCCAATAATCCTTATACTAATAATTTTTAAAGTAAGCCAATAATAAAGTAAGTCTAGAGAATAGACTCTTATACTCCTAAAAGTGTGTGAGAATTGCATAATCATGTCCGTTGACATATGCAATATTCAAAAGCTATACTTTAAAAACTAAGACTTGAATGAATTTTATAAACTTAAACTTCTCACTAAACAACCATCCCAATAACAGCTCAGAATTACTAACTCCGGAGGAGGTATCCCCTTGTTTTCATAGTAAAAACAGGTGACCCAAGGGAACACCCTCCCCCCCCCCCCCCCCCTTTTTCTTGCCCTGGGTCAAATAGCCCAGAGCGAAGAGGGCAGCCGAACGGAGACACTGCCGAAACAGACAGCCTACCTAGCTATAGTAGCAACTGTTAAGTGAATGACATTCTGAGCAGTAGATAATAGACCTAACAATAGAGGCCTCCAGAAATGGACTCGATATTTCTGAGATAAAATTCATGAATGGATGGCTGAGCGCAATGAGCAGCCTTCAAAAATCTATAATAGCAACACTATTAATGTAAGCCCAAGAAGTAGAAGAACTCTTACTTCATGAGCCGAAATCTTAAGCACAACTGCTAAGCCAATGATATACCATAAGCAGTACGCTAGTTAATAGAATCCATTAAAAATAAAATGGAGCGTAACGTCCTTCTGCTAGACATCAAAGACAGAAGAAGCTTACGCCCTTGTAATAAACAGATATCTGTTTATAAATACATAAACTGTACCCGGAAAGAGTAAAGGCCTATGCCCATACGAAGACGGAAGGACCTTAAAATAATAGGTTCCGGAAATAGGAGCCTAACTCTTATGCAACAATCCAACCTAAATAGTAACGGAAGTATTGATTCCGAAACTATGAAAGTGAAAATCATCCATCGATAGTGCATGAAACTCACTGACTCTACAGTAAAAGAGAAACCAACAGAATTACTGTCTAAAAGGTCAGAATTTGAAAACTACTGTTTCCAGAGGCTCAAATGATTACATAGCTAAATAAGAACCGAAGTTAAAATCCGTATAGAAATTTAATCTAAAGATTCTAAGTCTATTTATCAAAAAGTTACTAACTGACTTAGATAAAGAGACAAAAGACTCAATTGTAAACTATCGTAGAGTGCATAGGTATGAGGTAACATAAACCTATAACCTAAATAACAACAGGCTGCAGTAGATCTTGTGAAACCAGTATACTAAAAAATAGCAATGCGTAGTATGGAGGGATCAACCATATGAACATAATGATCCCTACACCACGACGGAAGAGCCTCCACTTTAGTCGCATAGAATAGCGAAGAAGAGGATCTCCTATAGTAAGAAATCGCGTCCAAAGCTCGTCCAGTACAGTGCTTACAATGCAATACGGACCACACAACGGAATACATGAAGGTTGCGACCTTGCTGGTTGTGATAAAGATGACACGATTTACCCAATGAAAAAAGATCCTCACATAGAGGAAGATTTCACGTTAAGATCCACAGTAGACAAGAGAGTAAATTACTCATGATCTCTGTGAAGATAGAGATGCTATCAACAGAAATGTATTGTGGTTGTTTATCTTAGCAATACCTGCTAAAACAACAGCGCCGGAGGATACGCGTATCCTATCATTCCGTCCTATAGATCAATAGAGCGTTAACAGTATTAGCTCAGAGATCTGGACAAGCCAACACATACGTCTGCAATTGATTAGCAAGCTGTGTCATAAATAAAACATCATTGGGCGCTCCCATAGATAGCAAATCTGATTAAATACTTGTTTGTTGAGAGTCCATTCTGACAGCAACAAGCGACCCGTAAGAGAACGGGAGTGCGATAAAACAATCAGACGACCCAGAATATGACGGACCAAAACTGAACTTGGTGTACTATAACCAACAGACGGATTCTTTCCATTAAATTGAATAACGGAAACGAAAGAGTGCCTCCCTGGTTCCGGAGATACGCCACTACTGTCGAATTAAAGGACAGGAATTTGGGCATGCGTTTCTGAATAATGTTCATGCAATGACATAAAGCAAGCCTAAAAAACATTATTCCGCGGTAGTTAAACTGATAGCTAAAAGACTGCGGAACCCAAAGACCCTGGCACTTCGAATCCGTAGGGATCAGTATATCCCAATCTGTTTGACTGGCAACCGTCATAACAGCCACACTAGGGTCCGGCAACTGCGGCGGCACTCTCTGAGTCAACCACCGAATGTTTGCCCCAGTCTGAATCTCTTGTAACACTAGATAGACAAGAGAATGTATAAATCAAGCAATTCATGGATTGCCGGAAAGTTGCCGTCGAAGAGAAGCTCCTCCGAGAACGAAGCGACTCTGAGAGAGTTCTTAACCTACTATCCACGCGTGGATGTAGCTAGGGCTGCATCACGTCTAACCAACTCCAATCAGCCACTGAAGGGCGGAGTTATACGTGAACAAACTACTGCCCTCAAAAGAAATTACATTGAGAATAATATCCCGTAAATCTTTTCTTGAAGACGTAATGATAACGCCTCAGTAAGGCGGATTACGTATAATAAAGCGTCTAAGTTAAGTCTACTATACATAATGTCGTTCCCAACATTGAAATTGGAAAAGACATAAACGGCGAAAAAGAATATATGCAGTCTTTAATCACACCGTCTAGACGCATATGAACTCTCGGTATGCCCTGCTCTGCCAAAATAAACTATATGTAAAAAAGATAAAATGGCAGAAATGAGCCACGCGGACAAGAAACTAAACTATCATGCTTAGTAGCAGGCTTGTATATATATATAATATATAGCGTCGAAAAATAAAACACATGTTGTAATGACAATATTGGACTGCGTCGGTAAGTCAGGGACAAAGTCCCTGTACCGATCGAAAAATCCGAGTCCAATGACGCTATAAGTCTCTTATCCAAGATCGCAGCAATGAAGTCCGAACAATAAACACTGGAAGAAATTCCAGAAGATATGAAAGGCATCTTCCGATACTACTAAAGGGAAAACTCGAAATCTTTCGAATCCCTTTCGCCATCCTGTCGGACCCTATAAAGCGTTCGGTCGTCCGTAGCTTGATGCAACCGCGGACCGCACCGACCCAGCGCCGTCGGATAATTCCTGATTCGACCGAGAAACCGTCAATTGCTGGGATGCTGCGAAACAACTGTGCTAACTCGGATAGCACGTCCGTCACTGAGGCCTGAGGAGCAGCGGTCTTACGATGCATTGCCGCAGGAAGCTCCGAGATCGTTACCCCGTGCATACTTCCAATATGCGAGCGAACGGAGTGTATAGGCCTCGTGTCCTTTGGCTACCGGATGGCGCGACCTATTCGCTGTGGAATCACTGAATGCCGAAACTGATCGGATACTCGAGGTCATGTAGCCAATGTGCGGTCGTGTGCCCTGCTGTGAGGATGAGGAAGCATTAAAGACAGTCTCTCGGACTGTCAATATAACGGAGCGTCCCGAGCAACGGACATATGCTCCGAATGTAAAATATCTGAACCACAACATGCGGTCCCCTATGTTGTTGGCTTCCTCCGATCTGTCCTCAATCTGCCGTCACTGGGTGAGTACTAAAGTAATTAAAGTGCTCGCATCACCCAAAACTCCTTCCTAGACCGCAACGGACGAACCCGGCAGCCGAACCATTCGATGAATGTACGCTACACCGGGTGAGCTAGCGAATGTCACTCCGTAAGCGATAGACATATTCCATGAGCACTTATTGCCGCTAACTCTTCATTAACTATGACGACAGAGGCACACTTTTGAAGACATCTCCATAACTCTTCGAACAAGAAACCAGAAATGCTTGGATAGCAAGCATAAAATAATAATATATATAGCGTCGTTCAATAATTCGAAAGTTTGTGTGACATTATTGGACTATGTCGGAACTGAGGGACGATGTCCCTGAACCGAACCAAAAATTTCTAAGTCCACCGACGCTATCAGTTTCTTATCCGGCATCGCAGCATATGTTGTTCCGAAAGGGAAAGCTTGAAATCCACCGAATCCCTTTCGGTATCCCGTCGGACCGGATGAAACTTTCGGACGTCCATACCCGCTTCCGCGGAGCGTCCCGACCCAGCATCGTCGGATAAAATATATGCGACAGATTCAGTTGATGCTGGGATGCTGCGATAAACTGTGCTATTAAGGAAAGCACGTCCGTTCCCGAGGCCTGTGCAGTAGCGGACTTACGATGCATTGCCGCTGGAAGCTCCGTGTACGTTGACTCCCGCACACTTCCTATGCGAACGTCCGGAGTCTGCAGGCCTCGAGTCCCCGGCTACCGACCCAGCGCTGTCGGATAATTCTCGATCCGACACCGTTTCTGTCGGCTGCTGGGATGCTGCGATAAGCTGTGCTATGTGCACAAGAATGTCCGGCGTCGAGACCTGCGGAGGCGCAGTCTATCGGTGCTTCGCCGAGGGCAGCTCCGCATCAAATGGCTCCCGCATACTTCCTATGCGAACGTCCGGAGTCCATCGGTCTCGAATCCCTGGCTGCCGGATGGTGTGACCTGGTCGCCGAAGAATCCTTGATCGGCGAAGCTGGTAATATATCGGCGGTCACGCAACCAAGGTGCGGTCGTGTGCGCTGACGAGAAGAGGAAGCCTTAGCAGTCTCAGCGGACTGCCTATACAACGGAGCGTCCCGAGCGACGGACGTATGCTCCGCTAACGACACATTTGTACCACAACATCTGGGGCCAGATGTTGTTGAACGAGAGAGGGGCCTCTCTCGCTTGCCGTCCGGATGGACCGGAACGAGCTATGAACCGGACTAAAAGGCTTCCTCCGTTCTCCCTCCGATCCGCCGTCACTGGGTGTGCATTAAGTTAATTTTATAGTGCTCGCATCACCCCAAAATTCCTTCTAGACCGCAACGGACAAACCCGGCTGCCGAACCATTCGGTGAATGGACGCTACACCGGGCGAGCTAGCGGACGTCAAAGGCCGTCGAACCTACTAGGGTCCTCTTAGGCAATTGGCGTATTACATGAGCACTTTTCCGCTAGCCCTTCATTAATTGTGACGACGGAGGCACACTGTTGGAAGACATCACAGATACATCACCCTAATCTTGATCGTCTGAAATAGAAATTGATAAAGTAGAGTGACCCTGCGGGGAAAGGACCGGAGTGTCCAAATCCCCAACAACATACCGTGACATACGCTTCCCATATTGTCATCGAAATCATACGATACAGAACAGGAGTTAATGCGAGTACACTGACCACATATAGAATGATAATAAGGTCAGAGGAAGACTTCCTCTTAAAACAATTGATCAATATCCTTTCAATGTGAAAAGAAAACAAGTCCTGGTACTCGCACTAACCCCTGGCAATCAAAATACATAATAATAATATGATCCATTAATATAGAAAAAATAATTGAAATCAAAATATTTTGAAAAAATATTTTTTCAGAACAGCCCAAGTTTCTGAAAAGTAACGTTGAGCCCCAATGGATCCCAAGCCTAAGTGTGGACAAAAATTTTAAAAATATTTTAAACAATTTATTCAACACTTACGAACAATAATAATGTATCTAGTTATGATTAAAATAACATAAAGATATTATTATTTAGAAATCCCCCCCTCACACAGAGGGCTGTTGTAAATGTAAACAATGAGTGTAAAAACACTAAAATAAGACTCCAGGCACCCAGGCCCGAAATCAGTTACCAAAAATACCCCATCTGATGCAAAACAGAGACTTCCAGGGAAGAAACTGCAGAACATCAGATGGTAGATGCAGAACACAACGCCTAACCACCCGTAGGTGAAGACGTAAACATGGGGAAAGAACAGAATTCATTCTGTTATTAAGCTAAAACTCCCAAGAAATTTTAGTAATAATAATTACAGAAACTATGCCAAAAGCATGGGAGAATAGCAAGGGGGAACTTAAAGGACAGGGAGAGAGGAAAAACACTTGAAAAAACAGTGTAACTAAATAATCAGAATGACAACAAAATGGCTGCTGCCTTGAAAATAGGTAACTTAACATAATTTCATTAAAAAATTTTAAGTTACAGCCCTGATAATATTCTGTCACACATTCTTTTCCTCTCCTCCTTTTCTATCCTCCTTAGAATCACCATTTCACTAATATTTATGTGTCTGGCATCATTTAAACTGAGATTTAAAAGCACAAAGATCAGTCAGATGTTAACTGATGAAGGGCCAAACTTAGAATGATAAATGGCGCCAATTTCGGAACGTCCTTGACACTGCGCATGCGCAGTGGGGGCGAGGTGTGGAGGGCCTTTCAGGACATGTTTTCTTTAGTTTTAGATGCAAATTTTGGGGATTGGGGGGCAAAATTTGTGTTTGGCCCTATATTTTAAGAGTTAGCACCAGCTATGTCTGGGTCATTGGTACAGTATAAAAATTTGCATATTACGCGGGCGGATGCGGATGATTCGTTGGGTAAAGGGTTAAATTACAAATCAGTTTACGATTTCATGTAAGATGGATTTACCTTGACCTTTATTATTTATTGACTATTTGACCAGTGACGTTGTGGGGTACGTGAGAGGTTCAATTACTAAACATGTTATCATTAAAAGTTGCCTTGTTCATTTCACGATGTGGGTTTGGGGCTATGGGCCATGAGTAGGGTCTTATTAGAACACAAACGTTATTATGAATTGAGGGTAACATGGTCTGAGGTCTGCGGCTCAGTGCTTATGTTCAATCTCATTGCTTCGTGTCTTGGTTGAACACAGGTTCTGAGTTGCGAACCTCAGACCATGTTACCATCAATGCATCACAATAACTTATGTTTTTAAATGTGATAATTACTCACATAAATGTAAAAATTTCAAGTTAATGGGAATAAATAACAGGCAATAACTCTTAATTATCGAGAAATCAATGTGATTTTTAAATCTGCTGAAGACAATATTAACTGGTAGAGTGCTAAATTATTATTCTTTTTCACATGTCTTTGTCTTGTTACATTCTATGGGAGAGTACCTATGGGAACTCCCCCATAAATTATAACAAGGCAAACCCTTTAATAATGTAGGAGGAGTTGCACACACAAGAATCTCAATTGAAAATCCATAATAAATCTCAGTTCATGGGAGATAACCTGGTTCAAATTGACGGAGATGAAAAATTTTGGAATATGCGCATGTTCACTTGCTAGTCATAATGTTTGAGAAGTTTTATCAAAATCCGTTCAATAATGTAGGAGGAGTTGCACATACAAGTTCGGACGTACAGACATACATGGCGTCGAGAATATAGCCCTCACTTCTCTGAAGAGGGGGTATAATAACATCCCTTGAAAGATAATACTAAACACATGCACTGAATATAAGCCTTCAAGCTGTGGTACCTGCACTTCAGAAAAAAGCCCAGATATGGGCTTCCAACTGTCTACCAGTTAATAAAGAGGCATTTCAAAATTTATTGAAACCTGATACTTACTGTTCAAGTTATCATATAAACACTAAAATTTCAAGTAAAATAGAAGACATGAAGGGCAGTTAATCTCTTGATTTTCAAGAAATCAATGTGACAAAGACATTGTTTATATAAAGCATGTAACCAAAGTGTACTAAGTCTGACATCTAGTTTTCAAGTTATTGCATAAACATTAAAATTTCAAGAAAGATGCCGAATCACCATTACGAAGTTCTAGGTTAAAAGTGAAATTGCTATTTTTAGAACAAAATGCCTGATAACAGCCATTTTTGACGACTGTCATAGCCTATATTGTAATATCCTCTTTCTCTTGTCAATAAATACCACTAAATTAAGATTTATAGCAATTCACAACGAATGACCTGGGTATTGATCATTTGGTCGAGTTTTGTTCTTTCTGTTGACAGATGGACAGTTTTAAAAACTAAGATGACTGGCTAATTTGCATGATGTATGCACCAGAGAAAAACCAATACATTATGTTATGCAAATTGTGCTAGTTTTTCTCCATACCAAAAATACTCAAATCCAAATCACCATTTGAAAGTTCTTGCTTAAAAAGTTTAACTGCTATTTTTAGAACAAAATCGTCAACAATTGTTAAACTCCAAAATGTAATATCTTCTTCCTCTAATCAATAAACACCACTAAATAGTTTCATAACAACTGGCCTTAAATGAATTGAGTTTAGGTGATTTTTGTATTTTTGTCTACAGGGTTTTTAAAACAAAGGTGGCTGGCTAATTTGCATAATTTACACCCAAGAGAAAAACATGTAAACTATACACCTGGAACTTAATTAAGCACACCTTGTTTTTTTCGCAGTGGTGTTAATAGAAGCTGCCATTACTTTCATGCTATCTTTCAGACGGCCAAAATTGATTGTTTGCAGAAAGAATGGTCTATTGACAAATGAAAGACTACACAATGATGAAAATAAGTAGTATTTTAATGGCACTAATTACACATATCTGTCTCCAATGTTTTTGAAGGAAAAATGTTCTCTCAACAAGTATGATGTTGGAATGGTCAATGATGAAATAATGCCAATAATTACTGACAAAATATGTAACTTGTGATCTCCTGAACACAACAGCAGTGTCTGACATCAGTGGCGAGTGTATCCATCACGTGCCTGGATTACAGCGTGAACGCTCCCCATTATGCTACCAGCGAGCCTTCTGATACGGTCCAGAGGAAACTGCTGCCACTCCTCATGCAATACAGCTTCCAAATTGGCCAAATTCTGTACAGGCGGATCTCTTGCTTTGTACACAACGTCCAAGAAAGTCCCAGATGTGTTTTAAGAGATTCAAATCGGGGCTCATTGCAGGCCAAGGTAGTGTTGTAATAGTGTTGTTCTGAAGAAATGCTCTCACAGCATGGGAATGATATGGCCTTGCATTGTCATCCATGAATACATATATAATATTCCTTATCAAAAACACAGTTTATGACTGTTTGGCCATCATTCCTTTCCAGGGCTTGCCTTGAGTCGGGGCTGATCAGCCCAGGCCCCGAGATCAGCCCCGAGGAGCACTTGCTGGGGGCTTTTTTTTCAAGCCCCGACATTTTCCACAAAAAAGCACTAACAATAATGGACAAAATGGAAAATCAGCCCCGAAAAGGCCCCGACCTCAATATGTGGGGGACTTTTTTTAGGCCCCGACCATTTTACTCAAGGCGAGCCCTGCCTTTCCAGAAACACTCTGCACAAAGTATGAGTTAAAATTCTCCTAAAACTACACAATTTAATACAAAATCAAAGACCATCAAAGTTCTCACAGACAAGAATTACTTCAGCAGAATCCTCAATTTATGTACCAAAGCTTCTTTAAAAAGTTTAAAATACATGGAGACTTAAAATCATCATTACACCACAACCTAAAATAAAATTACACCACAATGAACAGTTGTATTGCTAATGTACGAGATGCTCTTATATTTAAATACAAAATAAATTTTAAAGAAACTTAAGGGATCAACAAAACAATAGTGTTGAACCGATAATCAGAATTGGCCATCGGAACCGAATGATTATGGGGGATCAGCCGATTATGACAACCAGCATTTAAAAACCGTCAGTTTCCAATTTTTCTATATTTAACACTGACTATTAAAAATCTTTTGATATCTGGCCATTTCAATGAAGTTTGCCCATTAAAAATGTATGCAGTGCATAGTGGAATATAAGAATCTGTAGTGCTGAGATATTATGGGATTTACCACCTGTAATCAGTACGAGATCAGCATTGATTCCCAGCTGATCGAAGCCACTGGCTTTCAATCATGATGCAGTACAGTGTTGCATCAACTACATAATTTTAATGAATAAATACAAAGTGTTAACAAATAAATACAATGTGTTCAGCTGGAAGACTGCAGTATTTCATAATGCAGACATCACAAAACAATCGGAGAATAAAATTCAAAATCAATCTTTTTTTTTTTAATGGCAGATGATTGTTACACAACATGTATGTCGCAAGGCTGTCACAACCACGTTTTCAGTTTAAGTTCATTGTTCAATTCAGTTACCTCCTTTGATGGTTCTCTCCAATGTTGACAGCAGAGTAAATATTGGAGAAACACATAAAGACAGGTAAAAAGTGTAAAAATTAACAATAAATTCTTATATGTCCCATGCCTATCGATCTGTAAACCATACATGGACACAAGTTCACAATAAACATTTACATCCAAGTTTTTATTAAACTGAAACACCAAGTCTGTACAATACGTGGAGAGTGGATTGCAACTAAATCACCCACGCAGTGGAGTTATCACCCAAGCTATAACTTTCAAATTTTCTACAAATCGACAAAAAACACAAACAATGTTTCAGCCAATGGACCTCCGGGTCTTACCCAGAGGTCCATTGGCTGAAACTTTGCTTGTGCTGGTTACGTTTTGCAACAAATTTGCAATTATTGCCTGGGTGGAATCTCCACTCTACGAGTGATTTAGTGATAATATACTCTCCACGTACTGTATGCTTAGTATATTCCTGGTTAATACAGCCAAGGGTATTGTATCCATTTCATACACAAAGCTGTATTAACACTATTTCCCAAAATAAACACAACATTCATAAGAGAAGAATATCGTGTGATTATATTATTAATAGCAATCTTCTTTCCCCCAAAAACCCTGCAAATATTATTTTAGCTAATATTGCTCAGTACTAAACATGCACATTTTGAGAACTTATGTGCTATTAAACTTTCGTAATTGGCGATTTATCAACAAAATATAATGCTATATACACTGCTGACAGCAGAATTTTTGTGTGTCCTACTCAAACCATCGGAATTGGCAGAATGTTTGGTGAAATGATCGGTAATCGATTCAGAGCAAGTTTATATAATCCATTCATCACTACAAAACAAATTGCGTATGCAAAAGGTCAAAATATATGTCATGCATTGGGCCAGTTGGTGGTGATTATTAGACGATGTCCCATGCATAAACTCTAAACACAAAAACTGTATGGATTAAAATGACATGCTACTTACAAAATTTCAATTAATGGAGAACCAAGTTCAACATTGCAATGATCTCTTTCCTAAAAGACTGGCGTCATTGGTTATCTATTTATTTATTTATTTATTTATTTATTTATTTATTTATTTATTTATTGATGTTTAAGGTCACATATTTATGCACAATGGCTAATCATGACCGTGATAGTTTTACGGGCGGAGGAAGCCGGAGTACCCCGGAGAGAACCACTGAGCAACGACGAGCAGCTGCCAGCTTCCCAACATTGTGACTCTGCACTGCAGCACAGGCAGGGTTAGATTTGTTGAAGACATGCGTACTATCGACGTGCAGTACGCCTTAGTACACGGCATCATCGTGCCCCCACGTGGGCAATGGAGATGAAGTGTCTTGCCCAAGGACAAAATGCGGTTGTCGCAGGTGGGATTCGAACTGAGGACCTCTCGCCTTGCAGCTTGCACCTGTACCTAGAGCCACCACGCACCCCTCATTGGTTATCAACCTTATTGTTTTTTACAGCCAATTTAAGAACAGCCTGGGAGGAATGGCACACAAAAAAAAAGTTCAAGGACAGATTGCTCAGAAGAGCAAAGTGCAGGACTTATCACTTGGTAGTGCAACATATGGTACATATTTATGCACACTCTCCATGCTGTATCCAAATTAGAGAAAGAAGAACTGGCTACTCCGATTAATACTCACCATCGTTCATCAACAACTGCCAGTTTGGATTCAATCTCTTTGACATCAATATTTCCCTTCCGTTGGATATCTTCGGTGTACCTCCATGGCTGAATATAGCTCAACCAGGTCTCAAGCACCTGCAAAAAAATTGACTGCCAATGAGGAGGGTTGTAATAGTAATCATAAATAAGCCTTTACCCAATGTAGACGATATCAAAATTTATTATTTTAAATATATTTTTTTCTAATTTTTCAAAAAATTAAAAAAAAAACATATAATGTGACCCCTCGTTGGAATGAGCTCGACGAGCTCGTTCCAACGAGGGGTCACATGATATGGTTTTGTTGAAATTTTTTGAAAAATAATATTTTTTCAACTACTGAATTTGCATATTACGCATGTGGCCGTTTCGTTGGGTAAAGGGATAAACTAGTACAGTAGAACCCTGTCAACTGAATACAAACTTTGGAAACATTGGATATGAAGCTTTTACGCCCAAATTATCTGAAATCCAACAAAATATTGTAGCTATTTGTAAAATGTTATAACAGATTACATTTTAAATTCAATTAACAGGATTTAGACTCTAACCATAGGAAATTGCCAGGTCAAAGTTCACCAATGGTATGGTAAATGGTTTGGTGCTTGACAATGATATGCAGTTAACAGGGTTTTCTATTTGCCAGAAGATTAAGCAGGACCATCTGGGTAATTTACAGAGATAAAAAGTAATTTTGAGAGAATGTAATCACATGAATATTACTTTAGAAAACTTATCCCCAAAACAGTGCAATATCTCTTGGCACAAAATCAATCCAAAACCACTAAAAAGCCAACATGAGCTCATCCAAACATGCACCTCTCAAAGCTCCAGCTGCTAAGGAGACAGTATAAATGAAAGTGTCAATGACACTGTAGCTCAACTTGTGTAAGACATGTACATGTATAGTATGTGACACATGAATGACACACATCTAGGTAATGACCAGATACCAAAGGTACATGTAAAGTATTGTAAAGGTCTGTACATAAATACTGACCGTAGCCTGTAACAAATGTACAGGTAAAGTATTGTAAAGGTGGGTGACAGTTAGATGCCTCTCACCAAAGAAGTATTGAAATGTGCATTTACTGTGTATAAGTAGAACTGAATAAATCAAAGTTTGTCTAATTGGCCACCGCCGGCCATCTTGAAATTTCGAGCTGCACCCAAAAACACACATTCTTATCCCAAGGTGATAACAAAGGTACCCAAGAAGTTTCGTGAAGATCAGTTCATAAATACAGCCACTAGCCCGAGCCATATTGACATGTGTACTAACTGTGTATAAGTAGCACTGAATAAATCAAAGTGCATCTAATTTGCATAATTTCTGCACGTCAAAAAAACCCGTATTACATGTGATGTATTCCATGTTACTGAACATTCATTCAAAAATTTGTTCCAATCAGAACCTTCATATAGATGTTCTGTACAAAAAACTGATTGTACCTAATTTCGGTACAAAATGGCAGCCATTTTGAATTTTGGACCACACCCCAAAACATTAGTTCTTGTCCCAAAGTGATAACAAAGGTACCCAAAAAGTTTTGTGAAGATCGGTTCATAAATACAGCCCCCAGTCTGAGCCGTATTGACATGTGTACTTACTGTGTATACTGTATTTACTCTATGTATTGGGACAGCTAAAAATAATTATTTTGACAGGTGTCCCAATTCTTAGAAAATGGGGAAGAACAGAGCCTGGTCTTGATTTGATGCTGAATAAAGTTGTGTGTGATTTGTTTTCCATCACTATATACGAAAATCGCCGTCCAATTTTTTTTTATATTTTCATTTTTTGCTTCCAAAACATAGCTTATGATCCCTCATTGGAACGTGCGCATTGCACCCGTTTCAATGAGGGATCATAAGCTATGTTTTGGAAGCAAAAAATGAAAATTTCTAGTTATTCAAGAATTTTTTTTTATGAGTGTCGTCTGCTACTAGTGACAGGCCAACTGGAAACAAATCTCCTGAATGTCCCAAACTTTGGAGCATAAAAAAATATAGTTTTCTGGAAAAAATGTGTGTCCCAAATCATAGAGTGTCCCAATACATAGAGTAAATACGGTAAGCAGCACTGAATAAACCAAAGTTCATCTAATTTGCATAATTTCTGCACAAGGAAAAAAACCCTTATTATATGTGATGTATTCCATGTTACTAAACATTCACACAAAAATTTATTCAAATCAGAACTTTCATACAGAAGTTCTGTACAAAAAACTGATTGCACTAATTTCGGCAGCCATCTTGAATTTTGGACCGCACCCAAAAACACTTGTTCTCGTCTCAAGGTGATAACAATGGTACCCAAGACGTTTTGTGAAGATCGGTTCATAAATATGGCCCCTAGCCCGAGCCGTATTGACATGTGTACTTACTGTGATTAAGTAGCACTGAATAAATCAAAGTTCACCTAATTTGCATAATTTCTGCACGAGAAAAAAATCTGTCTTATATGTGATGTATTCTATGTTACTAAACATTCATAGAAACATTTATTCAAATCAGAACTTTCATACAGAAGTTCTGTACAATAAACTGATTGCACTAATTTTGGTACAAAATGGCTGCTGGTGGCCATCTTGAATTTCGGACTGCACCCAAAGACACTCATTCTCATCCTACAGTGATAACAAAGGTACCCAAGAAGTTTTGTAAAGATTGGTTCATAAATACGGCCTCTAGCCCGAGCCGAATGGAATTGTTGAAGGACGGACATATGGATGAAGGAACATGGCATAAACTCAAATTTGACTACGTCAAAGTTGAGCTAAAAATGAAAGTGTCAATGACACTGTAGCTTAACTTGTCTGTGTGTTGTGTTTGATGAAAAGGATAATGTTCAATGTTGATGAAAGGATTATGAAACCAGAGGCTCAAGTGAGCCTAAAATGCTCACCTGGCTCAAATTGTCAAAACAGATGAGTGTATCAGCATTTGATCAGCAGCAAGAGCAATTTTTTTTATTTGCTATGACACAACCAAATGCAACTTTTTTGGCCATTCATTTCTGCTGGTCCTAGGAAAGCTTCCTAGCAAGCTCTGTTCTGTGAGGTATTAAAAAACAAGAACCGAATGAAATTTTTGTTTTTGTTTTAAACTACTGTGGTTCTCTCTAGTGCCCCCCCCCCCCCCCCCCCCCCATAAAAAAAAGAAACGAAAAGAAAGAATTTTCAAGAAATTTTCTCATATTGCTCTAAGTTAAACTTTGGGCTTCAATAAAAAGCCCAAATATTAACCCAGGGACCTGATTTGAACAACCATCAATCTAACCCTCCCAGCTCCCAGTCTGAGCCGTATTGACATGTGTACGGCTCAGACTGGGAGGGTTAGAGAGTGGTGGCCGAGTTGATAAGTGCGCTGGTCTCTCATGCCAGAGGTCCCGGGATCGATCCCCGGTCGGGGAAAGTTCTCGAGGTGTCCGAACACTCTCTGTCAGCATCAATTGTGGGGTTGATGCTGTCACAGCGTACAGTCCTATCGGGTGGGGACGTAAAATGGCTGTCCTCTGTGCGGAGAGAGACACACTCCATGGAGGCTAAAGATCCCTTTGTGGTATTCGAGAAGAGCTAGGCCACGAAGTTGCCACTCTGAAGGTCATCCCACACACCTACGCCATTGGGCCAAGGAGAGGCGTTAATATAAGTTGCATAACTTGTTTGCCAATCCTTGTAAAACAAATAAGATTAAATAAATAACCCTCCCAGAGATGTTGTACGCCAAATATCAAAAGACACTGACTGCTGGATCTGAGGGAGATGATTTTAAACGATAATTCCCCATATTGCACTAAGTAAATATTTGGGCTTCCTTGGGGAACCCAAATATTAACCCAGGAACTCGATTTGAACAAATTTGAACCTTACCCCTATAGAGATGTCACATACTAAATATGAAAGGATTCTCACTTGTGGGTATGAAAAAGATTTTTAAAGAAATTTTCTCATATTGCACTAAGTTCAAATTTGCGCTCCAATAAGAGCCCAAATATTCATCCAGGGATCCCATTTGAACAAACTTGAATCTAACCCCCCTAGAGATGCTGCATACCAAACATCAAAAGAATCTGACTCATGCATCTGAAGAAGATTTTTAAAGATTATTACCCATATTGCACGAAGTTAATATTCAGGCTCCCACCGGACGCCCAAATATCAACTCAGGGACTCAATTTGAACAAATTTGAATCTTACACCTCTAGAGATGTCACATACCAAATATGAAAGGATTCTCACTAGTGGGTCTGAAAAAGAAGATTTTAAAAAAAATTTCTCATATTGCACTAAGTTGAAATTTGAGCTCCAATAAAGAGCCCAAATATTCATCCAGAGATCCCATTTGAACAAACTTGAACCTCCCCCCGCTCCCCCCCCCCCCCCCCCCCCCCCCCCCCCAGAGATGCTGCACACCAAATATCAAAAGAATCTGACTGGCGGATCTGAAGAAGAAGATTTTTAAAGATATTTCCCCATATTGCACAAAGTTAATATTCGGGCTTCCATAGGAAGCCTAAATATTAACCCAGGGACTCAATTTGAACAAACTTCAATCTGACCCCTGTAGAGATGTTGTATACCAAGTATTAAAAGAATCTGACTGTTTGATCTGAAGAAGATTTTTAAAGCTTATTCCCCATAGCGCCCTAAGTTAATTATTTGGGCTCCTCTGTTGAGCCCAAATATGAATTGTGGAGGTCGATTTGAACACACTTGTATTTGACCATCCTATAGATGCTGTATACCAAATATCAAAAGATTCTGATGAGCGGTTCTGAAGAAAAATTTTTTTTCAATTTTTGCAAATATGCTGACTCAGCATTTTTTCAAAACACCTCTACAGAACACCCTGACACAACCAATGGCCATTTGTTTTTTTTTAATCCATTCTACCGATCAAAAGGATGCTTCATACCAAATAACAGCTCTCTGTTCCGTGTAGTTTGGAAAATATGGAGATTTGAATTTTTTTCTAATTTTAGCCACTAGGGTACCCACGGGGCAACGAGAAAAAAAAATTTCGGGCATCAATCAAGTACTTTGGACCCACTTATGTTACATGCCAAATTGGCTCAAATCGGCCCATCAGTTTTCGAAATAGAAATTTGGGGCGGAGCCCAAAATGGGTATGTGCCCACAGAGAGCCCAAATATTGATCTACCAACTTCTCTTGAACAAACTTTAATCTTCAATACCAAAGAGTGTTACATACCATATATCAAGGCAAACTCTCTGGTGGTTCATGAGAAGAAGATTTTTAAAGATTTTTAGGCTTTGGCATCATTGCCCAGAGCCTGAAGAAGGCAGTCGCTCCATTTGAACAAAATAGAAAGGGTATACCCCAGGGATGGTTTGTGCAATATATGTTTGAATTTGGCTGAATGGCTGTGGAAAAGAAGCCAAGTTTGCAAAAGTAAACGGACGACGGACGCCAAGTGATGGCAATACCTCACACTGACTTGCAGTCAGGTGAGCTAATAAGACAAGAATTGTGATAATTGGGAATATGTTAATTTCTGTTCCCTATATGCTATGTTTTCAATAAAAATAATATGAGGTGTAGACTGTACTAAAGAATTGATGGGTGGGTTAATGTGGCCCTCACAGTTAATGTATGTGGCCCTCACAGTTAACCCTTTACCAAACGAATCGCCTGCATCCGCCCACGTAATATGCAAATTCAGCAGCTGAAAAAATATCATTTTTCGAAAAAATTTCAACAAAACCATATCATGTGACCCCACTTTGGAATGAGCTCGTTCCAAAGAGGGGTCACATGATATGGTTTCGTTGAATTTTTTTTTTAAAAATTTAAAAAATTATATTTAAAATAATAAATTTTGAAATCGTCTGCGTTGGGTAAAGGGTTAATGTATGTCAACGAAAGTTACCAAGTTACAGTGAAATGATTCCAAAACGAGTCATCCTATCAAGTTACAATGAAATCCCTTCATAAATACGGCCTGTAGACTGTGCTGAAGGTTTTTGGGCTTCAGGACTGTGTAGCTATCATGGTTGACCGGTCACAACCAAAACAGGACGTCCTCATCTAGACATTATACTGAGTCATCCTACCAAGTTACAATGAAATCCCTTCAGCTCGGGCAGCCATCATGGTTGAATGATCGCGACCAAAAGAGGACATTCTCATCTTGGCATTATCTGGAGTGATCCCACCAATTTACAATGAAATCCCTTCATAAATATGACTTGTAGACTGTGCTAAATGTTTTCGGGCATCGGGCCTCTGTAGCCATCACAGTTGACCAATCGTGACCAAAAGGATGACGCTATCATCTAGACATTATATGCAGTCAACCTTTCAAGTGACAATGAAATCCCTCCATAAATACGACCTGTGGACTGTGTTAAAGGTTTTCAGGTTTTGGGCTCGACATCACAGTTGACAGATCACGACCAAATGGGGAAGTTCTCATCTGGACATCATATGGAGTCATCCTACCAAGTTACAATGAAATCCCTCCATATTAAATATGACCTGTAGACTGTGCTAAAAGTTTTTTGGGTTTCAGGCTTGGGCAGCCATCATGGTTGACAGATCATGACCAAAAGGGGACGTTCTCATCTAGACATTATACTGAGTCATCCTACCAAGTTACAATGAAATCCATTCATAAATACGACCTGCAGACTGTGCTAATGGTTTTCGGGCTGTGGGCTCAGGCAGCCATCATGGTTGACCGGTCACGACCAAAAGGGGACGTTTTCATCTAGACATACCCTCAAACCTGCATATGAAATTTTGTGACGATCGGACAAAAACTACAGGGTGTAGCCTGTGCTAAAGGAAAATGTGAACAGACTCACAGACTTCCGCACACGTGATGGCAATAGCTTATCTTGACTTTGTCAAGTTAAGCTAAATATTAGGTCTAGCAGTAACTCACTGCTTCTGACAAAGTTCACCATTGATCAAAAGTGGTTTGGCCATATAGCAGATATAGATGTACATGAGATTAATATAATCCATCGTGACCTGATGTGTGAGGTGGAAAAGTCTCACCCGAAGGGGGCAGATTTAACATCTGGCCCTGAGGGTGAGAGTTTTTCCATCTCACACCTCAGGTCAAGATGGATCATTTTTCCCCCACTCCCAAGGCCTCACTTTTATCCTCCAACCAAGCAAGGCCACATATGTCAATTTTATAGTTTCTAACCTGTAGTTCTGATCTGAAAAATAATGCACTAATGTGTACAAACTGGAGTAGGAGGTTAAAAAAATACTGAACTCCAGATGCTCTCACATCTGAGTGGATTACTGCATTAACCTTCCACCTAACACAAATAGGCAAGATGACACTTGAAAACAACATAGCTTATTTGAACAAGCACAACAAACTAGTTCCAATGAAGGGTCATAAGCTATGTTTTTGAGGCAAAAATTTAAAACTTCATTAAAATGTGAATGGGGAGTTTTGTGTTGGCTGGTTATGGTAAACGGTTACGAAAGTTTTTAAATTCCATTATTTCCAATGATGTTCAAGAACCCTGCAAATATGAAGACACGAACAAGAGAGGCTAAATTATTTATGCCAAACCTACCTCCCCTCCACCCCCACCACACCTTTATAGGATTTCCATCAATGTTTTGGTTACCAGTTCCTATCTTAACAGTAAATCTTAACTTATTTACAGGATGAAAGAAGCATTGCTTCAACTTCCACGTTTCCACAGGCGAAAGTACCTTCAATCCCAATTTTCAATTTAGGCAATCTTTAAAAGTCTATAAATTTTATCATGAAAAGTAAACAGGCCTGAAAATAAGCAATCTCACATTTGCAGCATGAGGTCCCAGAGGGTGAATATGAAGATACTATCCGATACAGTGGGCCAGTCTGGGTACCTCTGTTTAGTTTTGAGACCCTGATTGAGATTGAGGTTCACAGAGGGTAAATGTAATGATGCTACCCTGCTGTGCAGGGTAGCATCACTAAATTCACCCTCTGGGGACCTCATTTTGCAGATGACAGTCTGCTTATTTTCTGGCTTGAAAGTGAAACTGTTAAACCGAAGGAAATGCTCATAAAAATTTGAAAATTTTCATACACAAGTTACAATTTTATAAATAAATTATTTGTGCCTGACACATGTCCTTCAGAATTCAACGCTATCGTTATCCACAAAACTTTCTGATACTTCATTTAATCCTCCGCACACTGATGTAAGGACTCATACAGAATTATCATTTTATGTATAAAAGTTAGGGCCACTCTTTAACCAACTAAATCCACCTGAATTTTAAAATTAAATCTTCCCCAAAACATTCAGTATGTAAAAATGGTTGGGCTGTTTTGTCATTTGTAGTATTTTTATGCCCCCCGACTTGGGTCGGGTGGCATATAGTGATTGAAGTGTGCGTGTGTCCGTGTGTGTGTCCGAGCCAATAACTCGAAAACTGTTAGGGCCACAGTCATCAAACTTCATACAATTATAAAGGATCATGGGAGGATGTGTCACACACCATAGCCGGTTTCGTATCTTCAAGGTCAAGGTCACATTTCAAGGTCACACTAAAAATCAGTCAATATTCGTGTCTCAGCCATAACTCGGAAATGAATCATAGTACAATTGTTAAACTTTTTACAAATGTTAAGGACAGTCAGAAGGTGTGTCGTGTATAATAGTTTCCGCTGCAAGGTGAAGGTCACAAGGGGTGGGGGGGGGGGGCATGTGTTACCTTACTAACATTCTTCTTGTTTTAATCATTATGCAATACATAAAAACAATAATGACAATATCATTTGTCCCTTAAGAGCAACAATGCACCATCTGCAATGCCTAAGCATTGCTGATGGTTCCTTGTTCCACTCAAGGGACATTCTATAGTTTTCAGTAGTTGCAGGGGAAAAATGGATGAGAATGTTTTTTATTATTCTCAAAACAGGTGTTTTTGTCTGTTTAGAGTTTCGTAAATCTCCCACCGATTGCATTTGCATGTTTATTAGGAGCAGTTATTTTTTACTTAATTTTTTAAATTTACATCAAAACATACATACCCGGTAATTGATTCTTAGTAAACACTTTACTGATAGTTTTAGTAAATAAAACAGGTACACTGCCCACATAACAGGTGCCCACACTGTGGATACAATAGAATATAAGGACTTTTTAAGGCAATTTTGGCAATTTTCAAGAGCTTTTCCGGGCAATTAAATGGTTTTGATCCTTTTTAGGGCCAAGGTTGAAAATTCAAGGACTTTTCAAGCCTGTATGAACCCTGGATGTCTAAATATCAAATTTCAAGCTGTAAATATTTCCCATAATGCAACTAGAAATTTAACCAATTCAGTCTTATTTGACAGAGCTCACTGAGCTCTGTCAAAAAAACAACTGAATTGGTTAAATTTTTAATTAAACTATTATGGAAAGTGTCACCTTCAAAGTTTGATATTTTCACATCAGTGTGCAGGGGTTTAACACTTCACCTGACTAGACGAGGACACTTTAAAAAAGAAAATTCTTGAATAACTAACAAAGAAGGTGCAATGCCACAGGTATTCCCCACCAAGGGTTTCTAAGTAGCCAGGTTTCTATGTTGAAGAAAGAGGGTTAACACTTCACCTGACTAGATGAGGATACTTGCAAAAAAATTCTTGAATAACTAACAAGGAAGGTGCCATGCCACCAGTATCCCCTCACCAAGGGTTTCTAAGTAGAAGAGTTTCTAAGTTGAAAAAAGAGGGTTAACACTTCACCTGACTAGATGAGGACACTTGCAAAAAAAAAACCCATTCTTGAATAACTAACAAGAAAGGTGCAGTGCCACAGTATCCCCCACCAACGGTTTCTTAGTAGAAGGGTTTGTATGTTGAAAAAAGAGGGTTAACACTTCACCTGACTAGCCAAGGGCACTTGCAAAAAAAACTTCATTCTAAAAAGGAAGGTGCAGTGTCACCAGTATCCCCCCCACCAAAGGTTTCTGAGTAGAAAAAAGAGGGTTAACACTTCACCTGACTAGACGAGGACACTTGCAAAAAAAAAAAAACATTCTTGAATAAATAAAAATTCTCATAACATAGCTTATGACCCATTCACTGGAATGAGCTCATTCTGATAAGGGGTCAAAAGGTTTACTTTTAAGGCAAAAAGTGACAAAAATAACATCTGAATGGTGATTCTTAAGAATAGTGCCGACATGATATGGCCATTATGTCAGGCAAAAGGTTAGATAAAGTAACCATCCAATTCTTTTACCAGATTTCAGCAGAAAAAAAGATTTTAATAGAAGACCACAAAAAAGACTTCAAATTTTTTTTTTATTTTAATTTTGTAACAAACAGATATAGATGAAAAGGATGAAAAGGAAATTTACAGGTCACCATCTCTAAAGGGTTTAAACAAGAAAGAATACATGGAATAGGAATTAATTTATTACCAGCTTAAAGTCTGTATCTAAAGGCCATCTGTCAAAGGCATGTTTAAAGAAGGCATACAACTTCTTCTGGAATATCTGTGGTACAACATTTCTGAAACAAAATGTGAGAATATATTACACCATTAATAACAAGAGACCCTTGGGGTCTGAGGTGCTCACCTGACCACAGTTGTTTAAAAAAGGATTTAATGAGCATCTATGGCTAGTTAACACTGCAGAGGAGCCCACATATTAATTCAGTGACATGATTTGAACAAAATGAGGTCTAACCTCCCTAAGGATGCTGTATACCTAATATCAAAAGATTCTGACTGGTGGATCTGAAGAAGAAGATTTTTAAAGATTATCCCCCATATTGCACCAAGTTAAAATTTGGGCCCCATAGAAAGCCCAAATATTAAACAAGGGACAGGATTTGAACTATCTTGAATCTGACCCACATAACAATGATGTATACCAAACATTAAAAGATTCTGACTGGTGGTTCTGAAGAAGAAGAATTTTAAAGATTATTCCTCATATTGCCCTAAGTTAAAATTCAGGCTCCTGTACTGAGCCAAAATAGGAACCAAGGGGCTTAATTTTAACAAACTTGTATCTGTCCCCCTCCCCTATGGATGCCTCATATCAAATATCAAAAGATTCTGATCAGTGGTTCTAGAAAAAAAAATTTTTGTAATTTTTCACAGATCCCCCCACAGAGCACCCTGACACAACTGATGGCAATTTTTATTTACCATGCCATTCTACTGGTCCTAAGAATGCTCCATACCAAATAACTGTTCTCTGTTGGGAAATATGGGCATTTGAAAATATTTCTATTTTTAGCTCCTGGGGTTCCTACGAGGACACGAGAAATTATTTTTTTGCATGAATCAAGTACTTATGACTCAATAATATCAAATACCAAATTTGGTTCAAACTGGACTATCAGTTCAAAAAGTTAAAAAATTTATAGTAATTTATATATTTTTTATACTTACCAATGACCCAGACATAGCTGGTGCTAACTCTAAAAATCCAGGGCCAAACACAAATTTTGCCCCCCAATCCCCAAAATTTGCATCGAAAACCAAAAGAAATCATGTCCTAAAGGACCTCCATACTTTGCCCTTACTGCGCATGCGCAGTGTCAAGGACGTTCTGAAATTGGCGCCAATTATCATTCTTACTGGCAGTGCCTGGTCAGCGCTATGTACTCAGCGGGGAGGTAAGAGTTCCCAACTCCTGGGAGGGCCATCCCCGTCTGGGTCATTGGTAAGTATAAAAAATATATAAATTACTATAAATTTTTTAACATTTTTATACTGTACCAATGACCCAGACATAGATGAATAGTAAAAAGGCTGGAGGGCCTAGGACATAGAGGAAAATCCAATAAGCTCAACTATATAATATAGAGGCAACCCCTTAAGGAGAAAAGGAGTATTAGGCTTTACATGTATCTTTCTTATTTTATGATAAATTAGAAAGATACAATACCCTTCATAATTGAGCACAATAACATTCATGTTCTCTATTAACATCCAGTATAACCCTTTATATTAATTATTTTTAAAGTAAGCCAATAAATAAAGTTAGTCCAGAGAATTGAGACTCTTTATATTCTTTAAAAGTGTCCGAGGATTGTATATTAACGCCCGTTTGACACTTGACATATACAAATGCTTCACACCGAGCTACAATTTAAAAATATGACATGAATGAATTTTAACATTAATATTACACTTTAAAACCATCCCAGAAACGACTCAGAAATACAGACTTCGGAGGAGGCAATCCCTTGCTTTTCACTATAAAGCAGGTGACCTAAGGGAACACCCTCCCCCCCCCCCCCCTTCCCCTTGCCCTGGGTCAAATAGCCCAGAGCGAAGAGGACAGCCGGACGGAGTCACTGCCAGAACAGAAAGCCTGCATAACTATAGTTGCAACTGTTTAGTGGACGACATTCTGAGCAACAGATAACGGACCTAAACAATGCAGGTCTCCAGAAATGGACTCAATATTTCTGAGATAAAAATTCGTGAATGTGGATGGCTGAGACCAATAAGCAGCCTTCATTAAATCTGTAATAGCAATACTATTAGCGTAAGCCCAAGAAGTAGAAAGAGCTCTTACTTCATGAGCCGCAATCTTAAGCACAGACTGCTGAGAAGAAGATAAATTTTCATAAGCAGTACGGATAGTTAATTGAATCCATCTAGCAATAGAATGGACCGAAATGTCCTTTCTATTAGGCATCAGAGACAGAAAGAAACATTTTCGTCCCTTTCTGATAAATTGAGATCTCTGTTTATAGATACATAACACTCTAACAGGACAGAGTAAAGGACTACGCCCGTCTGAAGACGGAAGAGCCTTAATAACAATAGGTTCCGGATATTTATTAGGAGCCTGATTCTTAGCTAAAAATCCCACATTAGTAGTGAAGGTGATAGTGTTCCCGACACTACGATAGTGAGAATCATCCACCGACAGTGCATGAAGCTCACTGACTCTTCTAGCAGAAGAGAAAGCTAAGAGAAAAGCTATCTTATAAGACAAGAATTTGAAATCTACTGTCCCAAGAGGTTCAAATGGCTTTTCCTTCAGTTTAAGAAGAACCCAAGCTAAATTCCACTTAGGAATTAACCTAAGAGTTCTGGGTCTATTTATCGAGAAGTTTCTAACTAACTTAGATAAAGAGACATTAGATCCAATTTGTAAACTATCATGATGTGCATAGGTATCAGATAACATAGACCTATAACCCTTAATAGTAACAGGCTGCAGTTTGATTTCGTCAAACAAGTATACTAGAAAGTTTGCAATGTCTGGTATGGAGGGATCAAAAATATCAACAGAATGATCCCTACACCAACGACGAAAAACCTTCCACTTAGCCGCATAGTTTAACGAAGAGGAGGTCCTCCTACAGTTAGAAATCGCGTCCACTGCTCGTCCTGTAAAGTGCTTGCCATGCAAGAAGGACCGCACAACGGAAAAACGTGAAGGTTGAGACCTTGCGGGTTGTGATGGTGTTGACGCGATCTCCCCTGCAAGAGAAGATCCTCCCGTGGAGGAAGCTTTCGCGGTAGGTCCCACAACAGACACCTGAGTAGATTTATCCACGGTCTCTGTGGAGACAGAGATGCTACCAACAGAATCTTGCATTGAGATTGTTTTATCTTTAGCAATACTAGCTGAATTAACGGCGCTGGAGGATACGCATATCCTATCATTCCGTCCCAAGGGATCGACAGAGCGTCTACTGCAAATGCTCTTGGATCCGGACACGGAGACACATACGTCTGCAACTGATTGTTGAGATGTGTCGCAAATAAGTCTATCATTGGCCGTTCCCACTGGTAGCAAATCTGATTGAATACTTGTTTGTTGAGAGTCCACTCCGAAGGCAACAAGCGACCCTTTCGTGAAAGGGAGTCTGCTAGAACGTTCAGACGACCCGGTATATGACGGACCGAAAGAAGAACATGATGTTCTAGGGCAAACAGAAGGATTCTTTCCGTTAGATTGAACAACGGAATTGAATGAGTGCCTCCCTGATTCTGTCGTATTGTCGGATAGGATTTGGACATGAGCATTGTGAATTATGTCCATCCAATGATGTAACGCAAGCCAAATTGACATCATTTCCTTGATGTTTATGTGCTTGCCCAGGAATTGCGGATCCCAAAGACCCTGGCATCTCGAATCCGTTGGGATCAATGATGAACCCCAACCTGTTTGACTGGCATCCGTCATAATGGTAAAACTCGGATCCGGCAACTGCAGCGGAACTCCCTGAGTTAACCACTGAATGTTTGCCCAAGTCTGAATCTCTCGTTTCACTTGATCTGACAAGAGAACGTCTATGTCCAGCGAATGAATTTTCACACTCCAATTCTGAGTCAAGAAAATTTGGAGAGGACGCGTGCGTAACCGCCCCATCGGAATGAGATCCGTGGCGGCTCCGCACAGACCTATCAGTCTCATGAACTCCCTCGCTGTAACTTTGTCTGCGTGCAGACAATAGCGAGCGTAACAACTGACTAATTTCGCTCTGGTTAACGGCAGACGAACGAGATTGTTGTGCGTCTCGAAGCTCATTCCCAGATGTGTGAATGACTTGGACGGCACCAGATCCGACTTCTCCTCATTTATTATAAAACCGAGACGTCGGAGCAATAGAAGCAGATTCTGCACATCGTTCTGAAGCGTTAACTCGTTGCCGTACCTCTGAAGAATGTCGTCCAGGTAGGCTGACGTTACCGCAGACGAATGAGCTCGGAAATACATCATTACCGAGTTCATTACCCGAGTGAAAGCCCAGGGTGCTAGATTCAATCCGAAGCACATCGCCCGGAATTGATACACCACCCCTAGGACTGCGAAACGTAGATACTTTCTGAATGTCGGATGTACCATGACGTGAAAGTACGCATCTTTGAGATCTATGCTTGTTGCATAATCGTTCACCCGAATACTCGCTCTGACCGATCGAATCGTCTCCATATAAAACTTCGGAGTGACGATCAGCTTGTTTATCCAGCTCAAATCTATGACTGGACGGAACGAGCCGTCTGGTTTCGGAACCAGAAACAGATGGCTGTAGAATCCAGGTGTCTCCTGGTTTTCGACGACCTCTACCACGTTCTTCATTAAAAGAGACTGCACCTCTGATAACAGAGCGTCTCTTTTCTGTGGATTTGACGGAAGTTGAGTCCATTTTGGACTTCGAGTTAATGGAGGCTTTCGTTTGAAGGATATCTTTAGACCTTCCGAAATCACCCCTCTCACCCAAGGGTCGTCCGTAATCGACGCCCACTCTTGTGAAAAACTCAACAACCTTCCGCCAACCGGCACGCGATAGAGCTTGAAGCCATCACCTCCTGGACCTGCGAGGTTTGCGGTAGGAGAAACCACGTCCTCCACGACCCGCACCTCGTCCCGTCGACCTCGGGGCGTCCGACCGGTTGTCCCGGCCCGAAGGACGTCCCGCACGTGAGTCGCTGCCTTGACGGTCTCTTGAATAAGACCAAGAGGGCGCACCGGAACCTCTATAGGAACCTCTCTTGGGCGCATTAGACCCAGAAGTTCCTGTCTTACTCTTATCTACCGTGTCCGATTTCTTAGAAGCAGATTTGAACAGCAGAGAATCCGAAGCTTTCTTAGTAATTTTATCATAAATTGCAGAAAGCTTGCCGTCGAAGAGAAGTTCTCCGGAGACCGAAGCGACTCTGAGAGAGTTCTTCACCTTACTATCCACGAGTGTGGATGTAGCTAGGGCTGCGTCACGTCTAACCAACTCCAGGTTTGCCACTGAAAGGGCGGAGTTACACGTGGAATAAGCTACTGCCCTTGAAAGAAGTCTTAAAGAGGATTGTATATCCTGGAATTCTTTCCCTTGAAGACGCAGTGATAACGCCTTAGTAAGGTGGTCTGCGTAAGATAAAGCATCTAAACTGGCTCTGTTAGACGAAATAATAGTCTTCAACACCGCGGTTGGAATAGACGCAGACGACGGTAACGACAATTCTAAGTCTTCCGCCTCGTCGTCCATACGAAGAGGAACTCTCGGGATACCCTGTCCTGCCGTATCGAATTTATTCCTTGCATTAATGAAAGGCAGGTTGAGAGTATTGTTGGACAAGAAAGCCGCTTTTCCTGTTTTGGAAGCAAGTTTGAATATAGCGTCGTTCAATAATTCAAATGTTCTTGCAACATTATTGGACTGAGACGGAAACTCAGGAGCGATGTCCCTGAACCGCTCAAAGAAATCAGAGTCCAATGACGCTATAATTCTCTTGTCCGGAACCGCAGCAGTCTGGCCCGACGGAACAACTTGAGGAAGAAAGTGCCGGATGAAGTCCACGGCAGCTTTATGTTGTTCCCAAAGCGATAGCTCCAAGTCATCCGTATCCCTTTCACCATCCGGTCGGACCTAATGATGCTCCCGGTCGTCCGCCCCCGATGCTTCGGCGGAGCGTACCGATCCAGCGCCGTCGGATAATTCCCGATCCGACACAGTTTCTGTCGGTTGCTGGGATGCTGCAATAAGTTGTGCTATTTGAACAAGCACGTCCGACATCGAGGCCTGCGGAGGCGCAGTCTTTCGCTGCTTCGCCGAGGGCAGCTCCGCATCTGGTGACTCCCGCATACTCTTCCTATGTGAACGTCCGGAGTCCACCGGCCTCGTGTCCCTGGCTACCGGATGGTGTGACCTGGTCGCCGAAGAATCCCTGATCGGCGGTCACGTAGCCAAGGTGCGGTCGTGTGCGCTGGTGAGAGGAAGAAGCCTGAGCAGTCTCCGCGGACTGCCTATACAACGGAGCGTCCCGAGCGACGGACGTGTGCTCCGCTTGCGACACATTTTGTACCACAACATCTGGTCCCAGATGTTGTTGTACGAGAGAGGGGCCTCTCTCGCTCGTGGCCCGGCTGGACCTGGACGAGCTAGGAACCGGACTCGAAGGCTTCCTCCGATCTCTCCTCCTATCCGCCGTCACTGGGTGTGCACGTTGAATGTTTATAGTGCTCGCATCACCCAACATTTCCTCCTGGACCGCATCGGACGAACCCGGCTGCCGAACCATTCGGTGAATGGATGCTACACCGGGCGAGCTAGCGGACGACATTTGTCTTATCTCCATGAGCACTTTTGCCGCTAGCTCTGAATTCATTTGTGACGATGGAAGCACACTTGCGGAAGATAACATGGAAACATCACCCTGTTCTTGTTCCTCTGAAATAGAAACTGATAGAGTAGAGTGACCCTGCGGAGAAAGAGCTGGCATAGCCCTTTCTCCACTAACAAGATATCGTGACACACGTTTCCAATGTTTGTCATCCCAATATTGACATATAGAACAGGGATTAGTGCGAGTACACTGACTACAATTAATACAATGATCATGAAAGTCAGAGAAAGACTTCTTCCTATTACAATTAGAACAATATCCTTTCATTGTGAAAAGTCAACAACAAGTCCTAGTACTCGCACAAACCCCTAAACACAGATACATAATAACATGATCCATTAATATAGAAAAAACAATTGAAAATCAAAATAATTTTTGAAAAATATTTTTTCAGCGAAGCCCAAGTTTCTGAAAAGTAACGTTGAGCCCCAATGGATCCCAAGGCTAAGTGTGGTCAAAAATTTCAAAATTATATTAAATAATTAATGCAACACTTACGGATAATAATAATGTATCTTATAGTGAGATAAACTACTCCAAAGGCAAACAGCCCCCCTCAAAAGAGACTGTTGCCAATGTAAACAAACAGTGTAAAAACACCAGAAAACATGACTCCAGGCACTGACAAAACTGGCCCGAAATCAGTCATCAAATTTACACTCTATCTGATGCAAGACAGAGACTCCCAGGGGAGAATCTGCAGAACATCAGATGGAAGATGCAGAACACAACGTTTATACACCCATGGGTGAAAACGTAACTATGGGGAAAATAACAGAATACATTCTGTAACCAAGCTAACTCTCCCAAGAGAATTTAGAAATGATCTTTCTCAAAAATATGCCAAAAGCATGGGAGAATAGCAAGGGGGGACCTAGAAGACCAGGGGAGAGGAAACACTGAATAAGCAGTGCAACTTTATAGCAAGAATGACAACAACAGGCCCATGCCTCGAAAATAGGCAACTTAACATAATTTCATAAAAAATTTTAAGTACAGCCCTGATTATTTTTTGTCACTCCTTTTTCCTCTCCTCCTTCTATATCCTCCTTAGAATCACCATTTCTCCAATAATTATGTGTCTGGCATCCTTTAAACTGAGATTTACAAGCACAAAGATCAGTGAGATGTTGACTGATGAAGGGCCAAACAGAGAATGATAATTGGCGCCAATTTTGGAACGTCCTTGACACTGCGCATGCGCAGTAAGGGCAAAGTATGGAGGTCCTTTAGGACATGATTTCTTTTGGTTTTAGATGCAAATTTTGGGGATTGGGGGGCAAAATTTGTGTTTGGCCCTGGATTTTTAGAGTTAGCACCAGCTATGTCTGGGTCATTGGTACAGTATAAAAATATAGAATTTTCGGGAGTGGACAAAACTTTTGGCCCCTCCCATTACAAAGGCAAATACTGCTCCATGAACCTCATTTAAACAAACTTGATTCTACATCTCAAAGCGAAGCTCCATAACAAATCTCAAGTCATTGTACCCACTGGCTCATGAGATGATTTTTGTTGTAAATTCTGGAGCATTTTCTACAACCCCAACCCTATGGGGGCTGGGCAAGTTGATTTGAACAAAAATGAGATGTAAAAATGAAAGTGTCAATGACACTGTAGCTCAACTTGTCAAGACAAAGACATGTACATGTATAGTATGTGACACAGCAATGACAAACATCTAGGTAATGACCTGATAACAAAGGTACATATAAAGTATTGTAACGGTCTGTACATAAATACTGACCGTTGCCTGTAACAAATGTATAGGTAAAGTATTGTAAAGGTGGGTGACAGTCAGAAGCTGAACTAGAAAAAATCTTTGAGTCCCAGAGTGGGTCTGACTGAACCCCAAAATATTTGTTCTCATAGCACAGTGATAACAAAGGCACCCCAAAACACACTCGTTCCTGTCCCAAGGTGAAAACAAAAGTACTCAAGAAGTTTTGTGAAGATCAGTTCATAAATACGAGCTGTATAGAACTTGTGACAAAAAACTGATTGGACCTAATTTCGGTACAAAATGGCCACTGGCAGCCATCTTGAATTTTGGACCGTACCCAGAAACACTCATTCTCATCCCAAGGAGATAACAAAGGTACCCAAGAAGTTTTGTGAAGATCGGTTCATAAATACAGCCTCTACCCTGAGCCGTATTGACATGTGTGCTTACATTGTGTAAGTAGCACTGAATAAATCAAAGTTCATCTAATTTGCATAATTTCTGCACGAAAAAAAACCCCTTACAATATGTGATGTATTCCATGTTACTAAACATTCATACAAAAATTTATTCAAATCAGAACTTTCATACAGAAGTTCTATACAAAAGACTGATTGCACTAATTTTGGTACAAAATGGCTGCTGGTGGCCATCTTGAATTTCGAACCACACCCCAAAACACTCGCTCTCATCCCACGGTGATAACAAGGTACCCAAGAAGTTTCGTAAAGATTGGTTCATAAATATGGCCTCTAGTCTGAGCTGTATAGAAGATGTGTACAAAAAACTGATTAGACCTAATTTCGGTACAAAATGGCCACTGGCAGCCATCTTGAATTTTAGACCGCACCCAGAAACACTCGTTCTCGTCCCAAGGTGATAACAAAGGTACCCAAGACATTTCGTGAAGATCAGTTCATAAATACAGACTCTAGTCTGAGCTGTATTGACATGTGTACTTACTGTGTGTAAGTCGCACTGAAAAAATCAAAGTTCATCTAATTTGCATAATTTCTGCATGAGAAAAAAACCCGTATTATATGTGATGCATCCCATGGTACTAAACATTCACACACAAAAATTATTCAAATCAGGGCTTTCATATGGAAGTTCTGTGCAAAAATCTGATTGCACCTAATTTTGTACAAAATGGCTGCCATCGGCCATCTTGAATTTCGGACCGGAACCCAAAACACTCGTTCTCGTCCCACGGTGATACCAAAGGTACCCAAGAAGTTTCGTAAAGATCGGTTCATAAATACGGCCTCTAGCCCGAGCCGTATTGGCATTTGCACTTACAGTGCTGAAAGTAACCCCAAAAAACATCAAAATTAGTCTAATTTGCACAATTTACGTACGAGAAAAAAACCTGTATTATATGTGATGTATCCCATGGTACTAAACATTCATACAAAAAATTATTCAAATCAGAGCTTTCATATGGAAGTTCTGTACAAAAAACAGATTTCTGCATCGTCGGTACAAAATGGCGGCTGGCAGCCATCTTGAATTTCGGACCGCACCCAAAAACACTCGTTCTCGTCCCACGGTCATAACAAAGGTACCCAAAAAGTTTCGTAAAGATCGGTTAATAAATACGGCCTCTAGCCCGAGCCATAGCAGCTTGGCACTTACAGCTCTGAAAGTAACACTAAATAAATCAAAGTCAGTCTAATTTGCATAATTTACGCACGAGAAAAAAACCCGTATTATATGTGATGTATCCCATGGTACTAAACATTTATACAAAACTTTATTCAAATCAGAACTTTCATACAGAAGTTCTGTACAAAAAACTGATTTTTGCATCATTGGTACAAAATGGCCACTGGCAGCCATCTTGAATTTCGGACCACACCTAAAAACACTCGTTCCCGTCCCAGGGTCATAACAAAGGTACACAAGAAGTTTCGTAAAGATCGGTTCATAAATACGACCTCTAGCCCGAGCCATAGCCAATTGTTGACGTACGGACAGACGGACAGACGGATGGACGGACAGATGGACGGACGGACAGACGACGGGCCATGACAAATAGCTCAAATTTGACTTCGTCAAAGTTGAGCTAACAAGCAATCACCTCAAATTTAACTTAAATTGGTTCAGTGGTTTAGGAGGAGCAAGTGCAAACACCATGTTCACGGACGACAGATAGTGAGTGATTACTACAGCACATCCTGACTTTCAGTAAACTGAGCTAATAAACCATCAATACTTAAATGCAACTCAACCCCGATATTTTGAATACACCGGTTCAGTATCCACTGCCATAGCTTTACTGTAACTAAGGCACAAAATGGAATTCTAATTAGCCATGGCAACAAAGCAGCAAGAAGTGCAGTTTGTTTGTTTGTCTGTCTGTTTGTACCTACAATCAGGAAGCGTTCAAACCAGAGATCAAATCCAACACACCAACTAGACCTAAGGTGCAGCTGTCAATGGGATGTTAAGTGCTCAATGGGTCAAAGGCAAAGGTCACTGTCCCATTTTCCTGTTGATGTATCAATATGTCTGCCTGTTGTCTCTGCCATAGTGTCCAACCGATTACCGGTTATTTGAGCCCACAATCGGCCGATTCTGATGCCGATTCCGATTGTAATACCGTGCCCTACAAGACAAGTTGAGGCTCGAAAGAACTACATTAAACTGAACATTTTTCAAAGTGTTAAACTTCGTTGACTGGGGTCCCAGTAAAATTACCAGTTGTGCACACTTGGGCGGTAAACGTGGCTCTCAGAACCACGTTTACCGCCCAAGTGCGCGCGACTGGTAAGTTTACTGCAACCTGAGTCAATGGAGTGCATCCTTCACTTTTCCGGTATGAACTGGTGATTGCTGCAAGTATGCTCAGTTGTAAGCTTTTCATGTCATTTAACACGTATATCCCGTAAATGGGGCGTCTAGAGAGATTAAGAATACACATTGTGGTTGTTTCTCAACTTTATTGAATGGTATCATCGACATCATTTTACATTAACAATTGAACAATTGCAGAAGATAATAAAATGCAATTCAGAAAAATCACAAATTGCTTGGCAACAATCGGTTGAACCGATGTTCCAGGAGCCGTTGCCGTTGTTATCCGATTGCCCATAATCGGCCGATTGTGGTGGCCGGTTCCGATCATCGGTTGAACACTACTCTGCAACTGAAGTGATGGACATATATGGTGCTTCTGTGGTGTGGTGATCAATTTTGCATTTATTATTTATTTATTTATTGTGTTTAAGGTCACATATTTCTGCACAATTGCTAATCATGACCATAACAGTTTTATGGGTGGAGGAAGACGGAGTACCGGGAGAGAACCACCCAGCAACAACGAGCAGCTGCCAGCTCCCCAACATCGTAACTCTGCACAGCAGCAGTGGCAGGGTTAGATTGGTTGAAGACATGCGCACCATCGACGTGCTGTACACCTTAGTACACAGCATCATCGTGCCCCCATGTGCACAATTGGGGTTAAGTACCTTGCCCAAGGACACAATGCGGGAGTCCGAATCGATCGCTCAAACGGTCACCCATCCAAGGACTAACCGAGCTCGACGTTGCTTAACTTCGGTGATCATCAACCGATTATCCGAAATATTGATAGTGATTGTCATTCCACAGTTAAAACGTAGTAAATCTGCCGCTTCTCCTTTGGGATAGATTACACCTCGAAGCAGCGCTGTATATATTGAGAAATAATCGACTTTGGCGTTCAAGACTTCGTTAATAATCGTCAATTTCCTTGAGTACTGAGTAACCGCAGAAACTATTCCGCAGTATGTATACAAATGAACGTTGTCGAGTACTCGACAACGTCCGTTTGTATACACACTACGGAATAGTTTCTGAGAATACTACTTTTCAATTCCTATAGTTTTGATCCCAGATTCGGTGAAATAATGGCTACAGTTAACCGGATATTATCTGGTTATAGCTCTCGGTTAGTCAGTTGTGAAAATGAGCCAACAGTTTCAGCCCTAGTCTTAATACATGTTCACCCACCAACCAAGTTTTGCTATCGATGCCAAACTTGGAGGGAGAGTAAATAATGATATTGTGTTAAGAGTTTAGTGAAAATATTAAAGATGTAGCGAGAAAAGTGTCATGTAATGTAAGCCTAAATGCCTTCCTGTCACAGAATCAGGATTCAGGATTATTTGGCAGAAATAAATGTCAGATAATCCTGTTAGTGCCCAGATATTATAATTAACTGGTAGAGTGCTAGAAGCCCATATTTGGACTTTATTCTCAACTGCAGGTACCTAAATCTAAAGGCTTCATGTTCTGTGGATATCCTTCATATTATCTTGGGAGGTAAAATTACTTCATCTCCATTGATTTGCATTGTTACAATTTATGGGAGAGTGCCTAGGCCTAGGCACTCTCCCATTAATTGTAAGAAGGCAAAAATGTGTGAACAAATCTTGAGGCTGAACATTTTTTTAGCACTCTACCAGTTAAACAATCAAAATAGCAGGATGAATCCCTGATACAAATGAATAGAACAAAGTATTCTTTGCTTTGTAATAAAGGAAAGGAAAAACAACAAAACAAAATTTGTTGTAAAATGCAGGGGCAGAATTTCTTGTTATGCTTCGCAATCACTGAGTAGTAGAAACGACTGGACATTGTGTCATTTCTTCTCTCATAACTTCTATAGAAATTTTGTTCCCGTATTGGGTGTAAAAAAATTAACCTTGCGAAGCAAATAATATGTCGGCATGTATGCCCAGTAAGTTACAACCCAAGTAACTTAGCCTCGCAACAGTTTGGTGAAAATGAATAATTACAATGGAAAAGGCAGTCCACTTAATATTCACGAGATGAGAGTTGAAACAGAATTCTGTGATTTTCAGTTTAATGACAATATTTGATGAACAGCAAGAAATCGCAGCAAAAGTTACCAAGAATTATTAGTACCTTATTCTGTAACATGCTGAATTTATGGTTTAAAATACCATCACTATAAACTGAGTATGAAATGGTAGCTGCAGATGAGGAGGTTCAAATTATCAAGTTAGACATTTCATGGACAACAACAGTGCTGTGGTGGAATGCGTTAATAGTAGCCAATGACCGGTTCTGGTAAATTAATCTCCAAAAACAGTATAAATATCCACATTTTTAAAATTCACATAATGAAGAAATTTAACCACGTTTTGTATATAGAGCGGTAGACTAAATTTATTTATTTATTTGTATTTAAGGTCACATACTTATGCACAATGGCTACTTGTGACCGTGACAGTTTTACAGGTGGAGAAAGCCGGAGTACCCTGAGAGAACCACAGAGCATTGACGAGCAACTGTCAGATCCTCAACATTCTCAGTTCAAGCTCTGTTCAAGCAGGGTTACAGCAGTTGAAGACATGTGCACCATCGATGTGCAGAACGCCTTAGTACACGGCATCATAGTGCCCCAAGAGGTCAACCAGGATAAAGTGCTTTGCCCAAGGACACAACGTGGGGGCCGACTAAAGAAGAGGTCTAAATATGGCATGTGGATATTGTGTAGAGCGAGTGAACACTAATTTACAGTGACACATAACTGTCAGAAATATGGAGGTTTCTATTGAAAATGATGGAAACCCAACCAATGCACTCTGTAAGTCCCCTGAATATGGCACGAGATCCGAATTACAGACCATACAATAGTGGCTAACACACTCCATGATGTTTATAACAGGACAACTTCTGGATATACCATGAATAATAAGTGTTGATAATACAAAACAGCAAATCTGCATATGAAGGACCTAAAGTGATGTTCATCTTAACCCTTTACCCAACGAATCGGCCACATCCGCCCGCGTAATTTGCAAATTCAGCAGTTCAAAAAATATTATTTTTCAAAAAATTTCGACAAAACCATATCATGTGACCCCTCATTGGAACGAGGAGCTCGTTCCAACGAGGGGTCACATGATATGGTTTTGTTGAAATTTTTTGAAAAAATTCAATAAATGATATTTAAAATAATAAATTTTTATATCGTCTGCGTTGGGTAAAGGGTTAACATGTAAAGAATTATATAGGATAGGAAGTACTTCGGTATATGTATGTAGACCGTCATCCTTGATAGCACCCCATTTACACTTAACTGGTAGAGTGCTGAAAGCCCATATTTGGGCTTTACTCTGAAGTACAGATACTACAACTTAAAGGCCTCATTTTCAATGGGTGTGCTTCACTTTATCTTTGAAGTGAAATTACTTAGTCTGTTAGGATTTGCCATGCTAAACTTTATGGGAGAGTGCCTATTGGCGTATCTCTCGGTGTGTGCCTATTGGCACTCTCCCATAAATTATAACAAAGCAAAGACACATGAGAAAATTTTAATGACCAAAAATAATTTAGCACTCAACCAGTTAATATCGATCATAATATATACGTTTTCATTATGTAAGAAAAACTGTATTGAGAATAGACATCTATATCTCTAAGTATATGGTCTAATAACACATATAAGTGTACGAGAGATGTGGTCAGTGTTAGTGCGATATAAAGCTCAGAAGTTAATAGAGAAAAGATGAAGCCAAAAATAACTGCTATAAATAGAAGAACAGTTATGGCAAGTGTAGAATAAGGGATTTTAGAGAGGTAACAAAACAGAACTGTTTCCACTGGGCCAAACAAAATATTTATTACTGGCAGTATTGGAGAACACTTCTTTGGCTCTGTGCATGCACAGGAGTTATGTATGGAGGCCCAATGAGGACTCTAGTTTTTTTTTGTTATTTTGGCTTAATTTCTGGCATGTGGGGGGTTCTAATTTAAGCGTTTGGCCCAAATTCTCGCAAATGGGGTGCCTGCATCATGTCTGGGCAAGTGGTAATTGTGGATAAATATACACTATCAGTATTCCAGGTTGATGTGAAACAGTATTAAATAATCAGAGTTAATGCAAATTGTGCAACAGTTAGTTCTGTCTGTCTGTTTTGTATTATGTATGCCCGTACAACATCTTATTCACAATTGAAGAGATTGGGTCCACTCTTGGCACACCACTTGATTCTGGCGTGTTTTGATCAATTTTCCACTTACAGGTAAGGTTTAATAAAATTAACAAGAGGCCCCAGGGGGCCTGAGGGCGCTCACCTGACATGGTAGCCTAAATATCAACCCAGAGAATTGATTTCCACAAGTTGCATCTGCTCCTCCTAAGAAAAGCTGAAACCAAATATCCAAATATTCTGACCAGTGGATCTAAAAAAAGATTTTTAAAGAATATTCCTCATATTGAACTAAGTCATAATTCGGGCTCCCACAGGGAGCCCATATATGAACCCAGGGACTTGGCTTTAACAAACCTGAATCTCACACCCCTAAGGATTCGGCACACCAAATATCAAAATATTCGGACTGCTGGATCTGAAGAAGAAGATTTTTAAAGAAAATTCCTCATTTTGAACCAAGTTACAATTTGAGCTCCCACAATCAGCCCAAATATGGACCTAGGGACATGGCTTGAACAAACTTGAATCTCCCCCCCCCCCCCCCCCCCCCCAAGGATGCTGCATAAAAAATATCAAAAGCATTCATCTGCTGGATCTGAAGATTTTTAAAGAAAATTCCTCATTTTGAACTAAGTTGTCATTCAGGCTCCCATAGTGAGCCCAAATATGAACCAAGGGACTTGGCTTGAAAAAACTTGAATCTCAGCCCCCTAAGGTTGCTCCATGCCAAATATCAAAACATTCCAACTGCTGAATCTGAAGAAGAAGATTTTTAAAGAAAAATTCCTCATATTGACTAAGTTATAATTTGGGCTCCCACAGGGAGCCCAAATATGGACTCATAGACTTGGCTTTAACACACTTGAATCCCCCCTCCCCCCCAAGGATGCTACTCACCACATATCAAACCATTCTGACTGCTGGATCTGAAGAAGAAGATTTTTTAAGAAAATTCCTCATTTCGAACAAAGTTACAATTCAAGCTCCCACAGTGAGCCCAAATATGGACCTAGGGACATGGCTTGAACAAACTTGAATCTCACCCCCCTAAGGATGCTGCATACCAAATATCACAAGATTCTGCCTGCTGGATCTTGAGAAGAACATTTTCAAAGAAATTTGCCTGAAATGCACTAAGTTCGAATTTGGGCTTCTATAGTGAGCCCAAATATGAATCCAGGTGGCCGATTTGAACAAACTGGAATCAGATCCACCCCACAATGTTGCATACCAAATATCAAAAGATTCTGCCTGCAGGATCTGGAGAAGAAGATTTTTTAAGAAATTTGCCTGAAATGCAGTAAGTTCGAATTCGAGCTTCTATAGTGAGCCCAAATATGAATCTAGGGAGCCGATTTGAACAAAATAGAATCAGATCCACCCCACAATGTTGCATACCAAATATCAAAAGATTCTGCCTGCTGGATCTGGAGAAGAAGATTTTTTAAGAAATTTGCCTGAAAAGCACTAGGTTCAAATTTGAGCTCCTATACTGAGCCCAAATATAAACCCAGGGAGCCGATTTGAACAAACTTGAATCAGATCCACCCCACAATGTTGCATACCCAATATGAAAAGATTCTGCCTGCTGGATCTTGAGAAGAAGATTTTCAAAGAAATTTGCCTAAAATGCACTAAGTTCAAATTTGGGCTCCTATACTGAGCCCAAATATAAACCCAAGGGGCCGATTTGAACAAACTTGAATCAGATCCACCTCACAATGTTGCATACCAAATATCAAAAGATTCTGCCTGCTGGATCTGGAGAAGAAGATTTTCAAAGAAATTTGCCTGAAATGCACTAAGTTCAAATTTGGGCTCCTATACTGCGCCCAAATATAAACCCAGGGGGCCGATTTGAACAAACTTGAATCACCACCCCACAATGTTGCATACCAAATATCAAAAGATTCTGCCTGCTGGATCTGGAGAAGATTTTTTAATGTTTTTCCCATTGCCTACAGTGTTAAAAAGTGCTGACTCAGCACTTTTTCAAAGTCCCGAAACTGTACCCTATGATAAAACCGATGGCAATTTTTTTTTTACCAATTCTTTCTGTTGGTCCTAAGGAAGCTTCACACCGAATAAAAATTCTCGGTGCCGTGCAGTTTTGGAGATATGGGCGTTTTAATTTTTTTCTATTTTTAGCTCCTGCGGTTCCCATGGGGCTACGGGAAAAAAAAAATCAGCATAAATTAGGTACTTATGACCCAATAAGCCCTCACATAAAATTTGGTTCAAATCAGCCTCTCGGTTTGGAAAATAGAAATTTTGGGCGGGGCCAAAAATTTTGCCCCTCCCATAACGACGCCAAGTATAGCCCCACAAACTTCTCTTGAACAAATCTGAGTCTACACCTCAAAAAGAAGCTGCACACCAAATATCAAGTCTCTGCTACTGCTGGTTCATGAGAAGAAGATTTTTTAAGATTTCAGCACACTTTTTGGGTGTGGCCCTACCCACGGGCGAGGCAACTTGATTTGAACAAAATCAAATTGCGATGTCATAACAAACTATTATCTCAAATATCAATTAAATTGGTTCAGCGGTTTGGGAGGAGAAGACGCAAACACCCTGTTCACGGACGACGGACGGTGAGTGATCACTATAGCTCTCCTGACTGAAAGTCAGGTGAGCTAAAAATCTGTTTCTCAGGCCCTCCCGCATGGTCCTTTTGGCTGCCGCATGCTCTCTTTTTATGACCAATGCAAAACTTGAAAAAAATAAAAATTAAATGGTTTATGTCTGATATTTTACACAAGTTAATAAAATTGAAAAATTTGTCCCTTGAGTGCAACAAGGCTCTGCAAAGCTTTAGCATTGCGAAGCCTTGTTGCACCCAAGGGACGAAATACACCACCACCCTTGCTATTCTGTAGATTATGAGACCTAAAACATAAAATAAACCAAGAATATGAACTTCTGATGGCAAAAGAAATAATTACAAAAATAAAATATAAAATAAAAAACCACTCGCCCGCATGCAATTTTACAAAACGTGGCCTGAGAAACAGAACATCTACTTTGTGTAGCCTAAATATACTAAAGATGAAGGTCATTGGGTCAGGAAGTAGAATTTTGACATTTATGACACTTAAGAGAACTGTGAGCAAGAAAACACCTTCAGTATTTCAAGAGGAGGCAAAAAACACCTTCAATTAATGCAAACTAAAGTGAATTTGGTGACAGAAGAGTGATCAGTGTCATTACAATTTGTATTGCTAGCGATGGCTAAAAATAGTAACATGGGTTCCCATTGCAAATTTGGTTGGTGATAGAATGTTTTCTTTTTGTTGATAGTTCGTCCATTGAATTCCAATGTGTTCTATGATCCTATTGGCACATAGAACACATTGGAACTCAGGGGACGAACTGTTGTCAAATGAATTGCAGAGTCTCTTTCTAATAATTGTTTTTTAGAGACATGAAGGCATGTAATAAACACAGAACATGCACATGTGAATTGATTAATCGATATAGCAATTGTGCCAAGGCAGAAGGATAAAACTCGAGGCCTGTGGCCTCTCATTTTATTCTTCCGTGCTGGCACTCGTGACATAGATTAACCTAACCCATTCACACACAAGTGTCGTTCTGTGTATATGGGCATGTCCAAAAGTGTAATTAAACTGTACTTGCTACAGGTGGGATGTTAGTTTGTGTTCATATGGGTTGTTCACACTTAGTTTATCTCTTCAGTATTCGAGACTGTGTGTATTAACCTATGTTGGAAATAATAAAACTGTTTCTTGCACAAAAGTTGATATGACTACACTGATATAAATAAACACTCTACATTAAATTATAACAGCTGAAATGAATTATCTGTCCCTTTATTGGAATATGAATGTGGGATGGAGTTGTTGAGTTTTGTAGGAAGTGTGACATACTTCACACGATTTAACCCTTTACCCAACAAATCAGCCACATCCGCCTGCGTAATATGCAAATTCACCAGGTGAAAAAATATTATTTTTCAAAAAATTTCAACAAAACCATATCATGTGACCCCTCTTTGGAACGAGCTCATTCTAATTAGGGGTCACATAATATGGTTTTGTTGAAATTTTTTGAAACATTTAAAGGGTTAACACACCCATCCCACATTCAAACTCTGATAAAGCGACAGATAATTCAGTGCAATTCTTAAATATTCAATTAACCCTTTACCTAACCTGAAAAACAGACAACACTTGCAAAAAAAATTCTTGAATAACTAATATTTTTCATTTTTTGTCTCAAAAACATAGGTTATGACCCCTCGTTGGAACGAGCTCGACGAGCTCGTTCCAACAAGGGGTCATAACCTATGTTTTTGAGACAAAAAATGAAAAAATACTGAAAATTAATTGACGATTTTTTAGAATAGCGCTGGCCGGTTTTGGCCGTTACGTTGGGTAAAGGGTTAATTATTACCTTTTGAAATGATCAAGAATGGTAGTTGTTTGTGTCTGGTACGCTGAAGTCACTACCTCTACACTGGCACTATTTACAAAGAAATGGACAGTTTTGACGAGTATTCTGATTAGCTTTACAAGATTTGGTGAAGGCATGAAATGTTCCTGCAATTACAAAGAGGAAAAACATTAGAAACAATATCTTCAAGGATAGAAGATGATTCACAAATTTACTTCATTTACACTTTTAAAATGTCATCTTCTATTTGTGTAAGTGAAAGGGTTGATACATGCTTTGCAGTAAAATATAAAACCGATATTACTACTACTTTCAAAGGCATTACAAGAACATTATCAAAAGCTTATCAAGAGGTCAACACTGCATAAGCACCAATCATTGAGCAATAATGAAAATCTGTTTCAATACTGATCCAAATACCTGGTGCATCACAAGATTACTTTTTACTGCGTTACAAGTTTTGTAGAGCATGTTGATTGTTGAAAATGAGGTACGTTTTTCTTTCTGACAGAAATAAGTGTGGTTATTTATTAGAGTTTAACCCTTTACCCACAATGCACAGGATATCAAAATTTATTATTTTAATTATTGTTTTTAACCCTTTACCCAACAAATCAACCATATCCGCCCACGTAATATGCAAATACAGCTGCTGAAAAAATATTATTTTTCGAAAAATTTCAACAAAACCATATCATGTGACCCCTCTTTGGAACGAGCTCATCGAGCTCGTTCCAAAGAGGGGTCACATGATATGGTTTTGATAAAAAAAAATTTAAAAATTTAAAAAATGATATTTCAAATAATAAATTTTGAAATCGTCTGCTTTGGGTAAAGGGTTAAACTTTTTCAAAAAAATTCAACAAAACTCGATGAGCTCGTCCCGATGAGGGGTCACATGATATGGTTTTGTTGAAATGTTTTGTTATTTTTTTTTTCTCACCTGCTTAATTCGAAAATTACGCGGGAAGATGCAGCTGATTTGTTAGGTGAAGGGTTAATGTAAATTTTAGCATCTTTGGCATTATCATGACCGCAGTATTGGTATTAAGTCAAGTTTAGCCAATCATTTATACCTATGCTGCTCACTTTACGGGACTTCCAACCAAGGCATTGGTACCGATTCCTATTTTACCAGAAAAGTAGAACATGTTTACCACAGCAAATAAGTACTGCTCCTCATCCTGGGGTGGATCTCAAGGGGAAATAAGTATGGATTACGCAGAGAGAAATTTTTATTTTCATTAGGTTATAGGGTTCATGGACAGTCAAGCTGTAATTCAGTTTTGGGGTATATTTCAGACTGACTGGTCAGAGTGAACAATACCAGTGACTAATCATAGCTAGCCATCCAAGTCTGTACCAGTATTAACTGTGTTGCATTTCGGTGGTTCTTTAGCCTAATCTGAATGGTGGAATGATTAGTTTGATCTGAGCCATCAACACCATGGTAAGTTGCATAGTGTGTGATAGATAAGGTTAAACAGGGTTGGATGTACTTTTTTGATCTGTGGTGCTCAAAATGTTTCTATTCACAAAGCCATACCATTTCTTCAAGACTGAAAGAAATCTCAAATTTTTGTGCAAGCTAGAAATGTGAATGGCAAGGGAGAAGGTGAAAGGCGACTTTAGCATTAATTTCAGCACAAAAATAACTCACACAAAATAGTTCTGAGATAATCATCCTACACATGAAGAGGGAGTATTCAGAGTACAATATGCAAGAGTACTTTGAACTTGTCAAACATTACCCTTGATCATGGCATTATCTGCTTTGAAGATTTAATGACACTCTATCTCTTTGAAGTTGTTTCTAGGCAAGTCTTGGCTGCCTATAAAGGCAGCCAAGACTTACCTAGAAACAAATGCCAAGGTATTTAGAATGTAAGTTGTAAGTGTACCTAAACACAGCATGTTAGAGCAGCTGTTTTGTTGCAGTAAAAAGTGATCAGTCGAAATTAAGCCTTTAAGGGTTAATTTATTTATTTATTTATTGGAGTTTAAGGTCACATATTTCTGCATAATGGCTAATCATGACCATGACAGTTTTACAGGTGGAGGAAGCCGGAGTACCCGGAGAGAACCACTGAGCAATGGTGAGCAACTGTGGGCTCTCCAACATACTAACTCCACACAAGCAGGGTTAGCATTGGTTGAAGACAGGTGCACCATCGACGTGCAGTACGCCTTAGTACACAGCGTCACTGTGCCCACACGTGGGCAATAGGGGTGAAGTGTCTTGCCCAAGGACACAACTCCATTGCCGCAGGTGGGATTCGAACTGAGGACCTCTCGGCTTGCAGCCTGCACCTCTACCAACTGAGCCACCGCATCCCCCGAATGACACTCTATCTCCTGCAACTTTGAAGCTGTTTCTACGCAAGTCTTGGTTGCCGATAAAGACAGCCAAGACTTACCTAGAAACAAATGCCAAGGTATTTAGAATGTAAGTTGTAAGTGTACCTAAAGACAGCATGTTAGAGCAGCTGTTTTGTTGCAGTAAAAAGTGATCAAAGTCGGAATTAGGCTTTTAAGGGTTAAACTACTGGCCAATTTATTTATTTATTGGGGTTTAAGGTCACATACTTATGCACAATGGCTAATCGTGGCCGTGACAGTTTTACGGGTGGAGGAAAACGGAGTACCCGGAGAGAACCACCGAGCAACGACTAGCAACTGCCAGCTCCTCAACATCTAACTCTGTTCAAGCTTCGCTCAAGCAGGGTTACAGCGGTTGAAGACATGTGCACCATCGACATGCAGTACGCCTTAATACATGGCGACATCGTGCCCCCAAGTAGGCAACCAGGATGAAGTGCCTTGCCCAAGGACACAACGCGGGTCGTTCCGGACGGGGATCGAACTCAGGACCTCTAGCATAGAAATCCAACAGTCTACCACCGAGCCACCGCGCTCCCACTCGCCAATTTATCTCTCATGCACTCTAGTATTAGAGATAACATGATTCTGTTTGATATGACTTTTTATTACGAACTCTATACGAATAATTAACTCCCTGCTGTTTCTTAGTAGCCCTAAAAACATTCTGGCCCTCATGATACAGTTAAAACTAGAAGTCCTGTCATGAAATGCGCACAAATAGCACGTTGATATGCGCGTTAATGTGCGCGTTATGGCCCAATTAAAGCTATCATATTCTGTACATATGGCCTGTGCACAGGCAATGTTTCAGCCAATGGACCTCCGGGTAACCCGGAGGTCCATTGGCAGAAACATTGCATGTGTTTGCTATGAGTAACCAGGAGAACCTGCCTTGCTTTGGATGCCATTCGATATGGCAATTGCGCACAATTCCAACGCGCGATTAAGCCTAGATAAGCGCACTATTCGTGACAGGACTTCTAGTTTTAACTGTATGTCAGTCTGTTAATCATTCTTATTACGCCAATAATAAAGGGTAATATCATACAAAATCCTGTTACATGTATTGCAATATTAGGCCTCACAAAGTCGATCTTCTATTTCTCAAGTCATTTTTTGTAAAATTACATGAGGGCGTGAGGTTTTTTAATTTATCTTATATTTTTGTAATTAATTCTTTGCCATCAACAGTTCATATTCTTGGTTTGTTTTATGTTTTAGGCCTCATAATTTACAGAATAGCATGGGTGGCGGTGTATTTCATCCATTCAGTGCTATAGCATTGCAAAGCTGTGTTGCAATCAAGGGACAAATTCATCAATTTTATAAACTTGGGTAAAATATCAGACAAAAACCATTTAATTTTTATTTTTTTTAAATTTGCATTGGGTTAAAAAAAGAGAGCATGCTGCAGCCAAAATGACCAAGCGGGGAGCCTGAGAAACAGATTCTTAACTTTCTTAGGCCTTATCTCTGCAAGATAATTTTTTGAGGATTAGAAATTACTGTTTCTCTCATAGAATATGTTTTAAATGAGTCTTAGAATTTTCCACTTTACCAAGCCTTTATTTTGGCAAAATGGAAAATTCAGACCAGTTTCATAAACATCCTTTGAGAATAACACAAATTCCATATTCTGTTTCTAATATGGCAACCCTCTTGCGAGAGAAAAAATAATAGTATTGTGGTGTTGAAAAATTATTTTTATACCATGATTACCTATTCTACTATATATGAAAAGCCTATAAATTTTAGCTTTATAAACCAACCGTGGTGAACACACCAGCAACGGGATTTCAATAGTTAAAATTTACACCTACAGTGGAACTACATCCAAGTTGACCTTTGGTGACATCAACATGAATGCGAACTTGTCTAAATTTATCGCACGTCGCCTCACAAAGAGTGAAATGAAAGTGGCAATTATTTATTACCTTTTTAAATGGATTTACCTCATAAGATGCCAAAAATTAACAAAGGTGCATTGTCTCATGTTAAAAAATAGGCCGATGAAATCGTCAGATGTGTACCCATACGCGCAACTAGTAGAAAGCTGTATGACGGAGGGCCACCACGGATGCCGACATTATGTACACCATACAAGGTATGGGTACATATAGAAATGGATTGGAGGAGTGACTAATTTGATGGATAAAGGGTTAATATCTCCGGAGCAAATTATCAGATTTACATAATGAAAGTGTCAATGACACTGTAGCTCAACTTGACAAACTTGAACTTGGTAAATTATAAATGAAATGGCAAAATTGAAGATCATTGGTACCAATGTCATTTTTTTTGCCAGTGGCAACATTTTTTGAAAGAAACCGAAGAAAATCGATAGCTCCCATCTAGAGGCCTCCCCAAACAAGCATGCCAGGTTTCAAAGCAATCCGATCATAAATGTGCCCTGTAGGGTGTACAAAAGGGAAATATTGTGGTCTGACTAGACTAAATTCTAAGAATGTTGGCCGTGGCAACATTTTTTGACGGAAATGGACGAAAATCGATATCTCCCATCTAGAGGTCACCGTAAATAAGCATACCAGGTTTCAAAGCAATCTAATCATAAATGTGCCCTCTAGGGTGAGCCAAAGGGAAATATTGTGGTCTGACTAAACGAAGTTCTAAGAATGTTGGCTGCGGCAACATTTTTTTATGGAAATTGAAGAAAATCGATAGCTCCCATCTTGAGGTCACCTCAAACAAGCATGCCAGGTTTCAAAGCAATCCAATCATAAATGTACCCTGTAGGGTGTGCCAAAGGGAAATATTGAGTCTTCTGACTAAACTAAGTTCTAAGAACATTGGCCGCGGCAATATTTTTTGACAGAAATTGAAGAAAATCGACAGCTCCCATCTAGAGGTCTCTCCAAACAAGCATACCAGGTTTCAAAGCAATCTGATCATAAATGGGCTCTGTAGGGTGTGCAAAAGGGAAATATTGAGGTCTGACTAAACTGAGTTCTACGAACGTTGGCCGTGGCAACATTTTTTGCCGGAAATTGAAGAAAATCGATAGCTCCCATCTAGAGGTCACCCTAAATAAGCATACCAGGTTTCAAAGCAATCAAATCTTAAATGTGCCCTGTAGGGTGTGCCAAAGGGAAATATTGAGTCTTCTGACTAAACTAAGTTCTAAGAACGTTGGCCGCGGCAACATTTTTTGACAGAAATTGAAGAAAATTGATAGCTCCCATCTACAGGTCTCCCCAAACAATCATACCAAGTTTCAAAGCAATCTGATCATAAATGTGCCCTGTAGGGTGTGCCAAAGGGAAATATGGAGGTCTGACTAAACTCAGTTCTTCAAACGTTGGCCGTGGCAACATTTTTTGCCGGAAATTGAAGAAAATCGATAGCTCCCATCTAGAGGTCACCCTAAATAAGCATACCAGGTTTCAAAGCAATCAAATCATAAATGTGCCCTGTAGGGTGTGCCAAAGGGAAATATTGTGGTTTGACTAAACTAAGTTCTAAGAACCTTGGCCGCGGCAACATTTTTTGACGGAAAATGAAGAAAATCGATAGCTCCCATCTAGAGGTCACCCCAAACAAGCATACCAAGTTTCAAAGTAATCTGATCATAAATGCGACCTGTGAGGTGTGCCAAAGGAAATTGTGGACGTACGTACTAACGTACTAACATACTAACGTACGTACGTACGCCGACGGACGAGAAGTGATGGCAATAGCTCAGCTTGACTTTGTCAAGTTGAGCTAAAAAACTATACAGCACAGCACATCAGTAACCTGAATAAATATATAAAGTAACATGACAATCGGATTGATATTTTTTGAGTTATCTCATGCCAATGGGATTGGAGGAATTTTCAATTTGAAGGATAAAGGGTTAATATCTCCGGATCAAATTATCAGATTAACACCAAAAACTATACAGCTCAGCACATCAGTAACCTGAACACAATTATAAAGTAACTTGACAATCCAAGCAATATTTTTCAAGTTATCAAATTCCAAAGGGACTGGAGGAATTTTCAATTTGAAGGATAAAGGGTTAATATCTCAGGATTAAAATAACAGATTTACACCAAAAACTATACAGTTCGGTACATCAGTAACCTGAACACAAATATAAAGTAACTTGACAATCCAAGCAATATTTTTCAAGTTATCGAATGCCAAAGGGATTGGAGGAATTTTCAATTTGAAGGATAAAGGGTTAATATCTCAGGATTAAATTATCAGATTTACACCAAAAACTATACAGCTTGGCACATCAGTAACCTGAACACAAATATAAAGTAACTTGACAATCCAAGCAATATTTTTCAAGTTATCGAATGACAAAGGTATTGGAGGAATTTTCAATTTGAAGGATAAAGGGTTAATATCTCAGGATCAATATACCAGATTTACAACCAAAAACTATACAGCTCGACATATCAGTAACCTGAACACAAATATAAAGTAACTTGACAATCCAAGTAATATTTTTCAAGCTATCAAATGCCATAGGGATTGGAGGAATTTTCAATTTGAAGGATAAAGGGTTAATATCTCAGGATTAAATTATCAGATTTACACCAAAAACTATACAGCTTGGCACATCAGTAACCTGAACACAAATATAAAGTAACTTGACAATCCAAACAATATTTTTCAAGTTATCGAATGACAAAGGTATTGGAGGAATTTTCAATTTGAAGGATAAAGGGTTAATATCTCAGGATCAATATAACAGATTTACACCATAAACTATACAGCTCGGCATATCAGTATGTTTGTTTGTTGGTGGTTAAAGTCACATATTTATGCACCATGGCTAATCGTGACACAACATGGAGATGAAGTCAAGTTTAGTCAATCGTTGATCAACATGTTGCCCATTTTAGAGGACTTTCACCCCAAGCATTGGTGACTGGGTCCTATTTTACTAGTAAAGCGGAACTGGTTGACCACAGTAAACAAGTGCTGCTTACTTCCCGGGGTTCCCACGGGGAACGGCATATCAGTAACCTGAACACAAATATAAAGTAACTTGACAATCCAAGTAATATTTTTCAAGTTATCGAATGCCAAAGGGATTGGAGGAATTTTCAATTTGAAGGCTAAAGGGTTAATATCTCGGGATCAAATCATCATGCCAAAGGGATTGGAGGAATTTTCAATTTGAAGGATAAAGGGTTAATATCTCGGGATCAAATTATCTGATTTACACCAAAAACTATACAGCTCAGCACATCAGTAACCTGAACACAAATATAAAGTAACTTGACAATCCAAGCAATATTTTTCAAGTTATCGAATGCCAAAGAAATGGATACGGACGCCGGACGGACAGATGGACGGATGGACAGACGGACAGACAGACAGATGGACAAAGGATGGACGAACGACGGATGGTCACCCCGGATGCCGGCATTATGTGTACCATACATAGTATGGGTACACATAAAAAGCATCCATAACCCAAAATAGTATGTTATTATGTTATTACTATTACATTTTGTTTCGGCGATAAAATTGTAAGCGGATGTGCTGCCCAACGATGCTCATGTAAACAAAAACAAATTCGCACATTCGTACGGCTGCTGCTCAGTAAAATGGAGAAAAAATAATAGCGACTCTTAATAATGTGATGATCATTGTATAAAGAAAATATACCCATAGTAGCTTGGTGTACCAAATGGTCAACACTCGTGGTGAAGTGGTGTTAACAGTGCACCGAAGGCTTGCGGTTAACACCACTTCACCACTCGTGATGAACATTTGGTACACCAAGCTACTATGGGTATATTCTATATTTATACCACATTTGTTGTGTGTATTCAGTGTTTTTGGATACAAAACATTCATTAAGAAATGTACAAGATATACCAGTACATGTGAAACCCATGCCTCCCTGTAAGAATGTCATGTAAGAACGCATCTGATTGGTCACTGTGCTTTTGATTGACCTTATGACATGAATGAAATACTTTGACACAAAACAGTATCACACAAGAAGGTGCTATTTTTCTTTAAAAATTTAAGCTTCATTCACTTACTTTAAGTTTAATTGTAGTACTTATAAATACGTTCATGAAACGCTTCAAAAACGCTAACACGGGTGGTTAATTCCAGTCCCCTGTACAAGCTTGAAAATAAGCAGACTGTCATCTGCAAAATGAGGTCCCCAGAGGGTGAATTTGGTGATGCTACCCTGCACAGCAGGGTAGCATCACAAAATTTACCCTCTGTGAACCTCAGTCTGAATCAAGGTCTCAAGCCAAAACAGAAAGATGCACCTTGAGGATAAACTGGCTCACTGTATGGGATAGCATTCGCAAATTGATCCTCTGGGGACCCCATTTTGCAAATGACAGGTTGCTTATATTCAGACTTGCCCCTGTATTCCACCCTTGTTGTGTTCTGTCTTCTGACTGAACTGCGACTTTAACTGGCGGAGTGCTAGAAGCCACTATCAGGGCTTTAAAAACAAATGAGGGTACCAAGCAAAAATGAACATATTCCCTGCTCATGTTTCCTGTTCAGTCAAATGTAAATATTTTGTTTTTTTATAAATTTTTTTTTTTTATAAATTTTGTTTTATTAAAAATTATTGGAGAGTGTCTGTTGGCACTCTCCAGTAAGTTGTAATACAACAAATTTAGAATAACAAATTCAGCACATCAAAAATAATTGAGCCCTCAACCAGTTATATTTAATGTCGTGGAAGCACTTTGCAATGACAAGATTGTTTCCACGCATTACAAAATAGTTCCAAATTTTTACCCAACTACTCATTTTAACAAGCCAAGACCAATACCGGGTCTGGACCTGCGTCGCTGCATGCAATTGATCGGCAAACAGGAAGTGGCTGCATGGCAGATCTGAAAATTAGATACACGATACAACTCCTCATTATGAAGCAGCAGACCAAATATAAAATCATTCCCTTTCACAGAAGCCAAGGAAACTTTGACGGAAGAAGTGTTTCGGATGGACTGATGGACAGATGGAGTCGAGCAGTTACTAGACCTGCTCTGCCGCTGGCGACGCAGGTAATAAAAACCAGGTCTCCAAACTGGTTACTATTAAGTTGTTTAACAAGATTATTTCACTTGATATATCATGTTTATCATGCACTGCAAACATTATATTATTCTGTTTTAGTTAACCCTTTACCTAACATGAAAAGCAGACGACACTTGCAAAAATAATTTTTGAATAATTAATTTTGAATACACAAATGAACATGCATACAGACAAACTCAGTTAAACTCCCCTGCATACTCATTGAACATGGACAATACAAAATATATTCAATTTTCTGCTGCCATTCAACAAAAATTATTCCCATAAACAAAAAACAACAATGCAAAATGTTCATAGGGACAGTTTTTCTAAGTCTAATAAGGGGAATAACTGTGTTAAGTATGCAGAGACGAAACCTGCAATGTGCAGATATCCTTTCCTACACAGTACGTGGAGAGTGTATTATCACTAAATCACCCGCAGAGTGAAGATTCCACCTGGCCAATAATTGCAAATTTGTTGCAAAGCATAACCAGCAATAGCAAAGTTTTAGCCAATGGACCTCCGGGTTACACCCGGAGGTCCATTGGCTAAAACATTGCTTGTGTTTTTTGTCGATATGTACAAAATTTGAAAGTTATAGCTTGGGTGGTAACTCCACTCCGCAGGTGATTTAGTTACAATCCACTCTCCACGTACTGTGATACTGGTCTATCACCATACCCAAGAATATCAAAAACCAACAACCGCTGCTTCAGTTAAACTCGAAATGTTCACACAGAATGTTTTTCAAGTATAACAAAGGCCATAACTCTGGTATGCTTGAACGGATGCAAAACCTGTAGTAACTGAACGTCCTTTCCCTGTCTCTCACCATACCAAAGGATATCACAAACAATCCACCAATGATTGAGTTATACAGGTCCATTCCAGAATTAACAACACATATATTGTGCCAAAATTAACTCAACATGTATATGTAACATCATAGATTATATAAAGATGCAAATTTCTTGTACCACTGCAATGAGGCTTGATTTTGGCATTCAAAGGTACATATCGCTTTGTATCGTCTGATTGATTCAGAAATAAAAATCCATACAGACATCATTATGAACGGCAAAGGTAAGTGAAAATCGTAGCTAGAGATGGGCATATAGAAGTTCTGTATAAAAAACTGATTGTACCACATTTCGGTACAAGATGGCTGCTGGCAGCCATCTTGAATTTCGGCCTGCACCCCAAAACACTTGTTCTCGTCCCGAAGTGATAGCAAAGGTACCCAAGAAGTTCCGTGCAGATCGGTTCATAAATATAGCCCCTAGCCCGACATGTGTACTTACTGTGTATAAGTAGCACTGAATAAATCATAGCCGGAGCAGTATTGACATATGCAAATCAAAGTTCATCTAATTTGCATAATTTCTGCATGAGATAAAAACCTGTACTATATGTGATATATTCCATGTTACTAAACATTTATACAAAAATTTATTCAAATCAGAACTTTCATACAGAAGTTCTGTACAAAAAACTGATTGCACTAAATTCGGTACAAAATGGCTGCCGACGACCATCTTGAATTTTGGACCGCACCCAAAAACAATCGTTCTCGTCCCACAATGATAACAAAGGTACCCAAGAAGTTTCATAAAGATCGGTTCATAAATACGGCCTCTAGCCCAAGCTGTATTGAATTGTTGATGGATGGACAGATGAACAGACAGACGATGAGGCCATGACAAAAACATCAAATTTGACTACATCAAAGTTGAGCTAAAAATGGATTATCTGTAGAAGACTGAGGTAACGCCTAAAAAAGTAAAAAATCTGTTTCTCAGACTCTCCCGCATGATCCTTTTGGCAGCCGCATGCTCTCTTTTTATAACCAATGCAAACTTTTTACCCAAGTTAATAAAATTGATAAATTTGTCCCTTGAGTGCAACACGGATTTGCAATGCTTTAGCACCTTGCACTCAAGGGACGAAATACACCACCACCCATACTATTCTGTCAATTATGAGGCCTAAAACATCCAAGAACATGAACTTTTGATGGCTAAGAAAAAATTACAAAAATAAAATAAAAAAACGCCCGCCCACACTTAATTTTACAAAAAATGGCCTGAGAAACAGATCTTCTTTGTAGGGCCTAAACTTTGTACCATTACTTTCCAAACCATCATTTATCTGAAAACTTTCCAATAAATCTGAGATCGTTTCTTTCACAGTAAATCGGGAATACAACAGTTTTTCGACCATCAGTACAGAATTAACCTTTTACCCAACATCACTGATGGTCCACACTTGAAAAACAATTCCCATTAACCCTTTACCCAACGAATCGCCTGCATCCGCCAGCATACTATACAAATTCAGCAGCTGAAAAAATATTATTTTTCGAAAAATTTCAACAAAACCATATCATGTGACCCCTCTTTGGAACGAGCTCGTTCCAAAGAGGGGTCACATGATATGGTTTTGTTGAAATTTTTTGAAAAAATTTAAAAAATGATATTTAAAATAATAAATTTTGAAATTGTCTGCGTTAGGTAAAGGGTTAACTAAAATTCTCATTTTATGTATCATAAACATAGCTTATGACCAAGCCTGGAAATAAGCAATTTGTCATTTGCAGAACGAAGTCACCAGAGGGGGAATTTGCTAGAATCCCCCAATTTATCCTCTGGGTACCTCTTTCTGTTTACGCCCCAGACTTTGATTCAGATTGAGATTCACAGAGGGTAAATTTGGTAATGCTATTCTGCTGTTGTGAGAGATCACCTCTCTTGAGAGACCGCTGTGACCTTGTACCGTTTGATTGTTTTACTCTGTAATGGACCTGTCTACTGTAATACAAATTGCGACATCGACGCCGTAGCTGCGACAGGTGGTGCAATCTCAAAAAATTCTAAGTTCATCAAGGGCCATAACTCCAAGTAAAATATTTGGAACAACATATGCATTGAACAGTGGCTAGACATCAATAAGATACACTTACATGCCGAATATAAAGTCATTCCATCAAGTATTTAAAAAGTTATTGAGTTTTGAAACTTGTTGGTCACAGACAGACCGAACGACTGACAGACGGGCCATAACTCCAAGAAAAATATTTGGAACAACACATGCATTGAACAGTGGCTAGACATCAATAAGATACACTTACCTGCCAAATATAAAGTCACTCCATCAAGTATTTCAAAAGTTATTGAGTTTTGAAACTCGTTGGTCACAGACAGACCGACCGACCGACCGACCGACAGACCGACCGACAGACAGACCGACATTGCCACTTATAGAGCTGCAACTAAAACTGTGGAAGTAGTTCGCTCCACAAGTATTTTGCAAAATCCAATATGGCCACCAGTCGGCCTTCTTGAATCCGATCTGGAAAAAATTTATGTCATGCACTGCCCCTCATCATGTCGATCAATTCATATTGAGTTTCATGAAAATGTAGCAAAAACTGCAGTAGTTCACTCCACAAGTATTTTGCAAAATCCAATATGGCCGTGAGTCGGCCATCTTCAATCTGATCTGGAAAACAATTATATCACGCACTGCTCCTCATCATGTCGATCAATTTATATTGAGTTTCACGAAAATCCAGCAAAAACTGTAGAAGTAGTTCACTCCACAAGTATTTTGAAAAATCCAATATGGCAATCATTATCAGTCGGCCATCTTGAATCCGACCTGGAAAAAATTTATGTCACGCATTTCCCCTCATCATGTTGATCATTTTTGTGAAGTTTCATGAAAATGCAACTGAAACTGTGGAAGTAGTTCGCTCCACAATTTTACATGTGCAACGGATGAACGACGACAGACCGACCAATGGACAAGTTGACTCCTATATGCCCCCCAAACTTCGTTTTGTGGGGGTATAACAAACAAATGGTACAAGATCACAGCAGTCTCTCAAGAGAGGTGGTCTCTCAAGACAGTGGTCTCTCAAAACAGGTTTTACTTTAACAGCACTGATCTGATATGTCTGTAATGTTAGATAACTGCTTAATCTGCAATATTTTCATAATTCTTAAAAAAAAATCTTGAACATAGACATAGTACCACGTGAAATATATATGTTGAAAGCAAATTTTTCAATTAGATATGATTTAAAAGTAGGTAATATGATTACCTGCTGGGAATTTTTTTTAGTTTTAGCCTTTCCATGATGAGTCACATGATATGAGTTGATAAAAATTGAAACCAAAATATTTTAGAAAATAATAGAAATTTCTTCATGAAACCTCAAGAGAAAATATTCAAAGGCAATCGGTGGTGACCGCTAGTAGGATAATTAATCCTTAACAGCCAGGACGGTTCAGTGTACTTTCGCCTGCAGTGCACATTCGCCTACAAGAAATATCAGGTAAAAGTGTAGGCAAAAGTGCACTAACTAAGGTATAGGGATTAGTAGCTAATTACCTGCTCTACCCACAATAAAATCGACTGACCGTTTGGTGATTGAAAGAGAGAGAGAGAGAAAGAGAAAGAGAGAGAGAAAGAGAGAGAGAGAGGTTCCAATAATAATTCATATTCATAGGTTTTATTGACAAATATCGATACAATTTATCCCTCCCTCTCTCTCACTCTTTCTCTCTCCCCCCTGTCTCTCTCTAGTCTCAATAAAAACATACAAATATGAGTATTACTGGAACCGGCTCACTGAGCCGGTTCCAATAATATTCATATTTGCAAGGTTTTATTGACAAATAACAAATCCACATTGTATATGATGTTCTAAACTTGTTCTTACAAGAATCCATTAAGTTAACATTACAATTTGTAATGAATGGTCGGTCAGTCCACTTATTGTGGGTAGAGCAGGTAATTAGCTACTAATCCCAATACCTTAATTAGTGCACTTTCGTCTACACTTTTACCTGATAATTTTGTAGACGAAAGTGCACTGTAGGCGAAAGTAGATGACACTGCCAGGACAATTTTTGTTACATAATAACCAACATCATTTGTAGCTCAACAGAGGAATAGAATCAAGTTATACTGCCCATAAAGGTAAATAAAACTTGGTACGAAACTGTTAAGATACTCTGACTCTAAATCTGTTATCTAAGATAACATGACTAGAATGGTGCACAGACAAAATACCCATGGACAATATGCCTATCAGACAAAATGCCCATCAAGAAAATATAAAATAGACCAAATCCCCATGACATTTTTTTGTCATCATAATTGTCTTTTTTTTTAATAGACTTTTTCTTAACCTCAGCTGTTGTTTTTTTCACAGTATCTGTTGGTTTGTCAATCTCTTTCATTTAAGAAAGAATTATTTATAAACGAAATAAAATTGTTCTTTGCAATTGATTGGAAGCCAAAGATATGAGCTAGTACACACCATTACATTGTAAGAAAACGAGTATTTATGAACACAATCTTGGTAAACTAAGGCAAAACATTATAAGAAAATTAACAGTGATGGTTGTAAAAATGGTGTGTAATGTTATTTTAAATGTTGAAAAAGTTGAAAAAGGGGAAATATTGTGAAAAGGCTGAAAAAATGTTGTGTAAAAATAAATTCTATTACCATTGGAAAATAAAATTTTATTTCACTTTATGTTACTGTATTTGTATTACATTATGAGAATCGATGGGGGATGTTGTGTGATTAGGATTTTGTCTGATGGTTATTTTGTCCATGGGCATTTTGTCCTGGATTTGACTAGAATATAACACTTTCTGAAAAACTAATTTTTTATTTTTTTTTACTTCCAAAACATGCTCACCACGCTGAATCTAATGCTGAATTATTTCAGAAGACAAAAAAAAAATCGAAAAATGAAATTGAAATGGTGATTTTTGTGAACATTGTTAGCTGATTTTCCAAAATCATAAGGGAAGGGGGGGGGGGGGGGGGGGGGCAGCGTAGCATAATGGGAGCACAAGGAGCCATAAGTTTTGGCTAGATGTCTGTTTGGCGAAAAAGTTACATGAAGATAATAAGACTGATTGAAGAGACAAATAAATATTTAACAACTGTAACAATAAAACATATCAATAGAATTCTGTGTTCATCAGGTTTTTTTTATTTATTGGTGTTTAAGGTTACATATTTCTGCATAATGGATACTTGTGAATGCAATATGGAGATAAAGTCAAGTTTAGTCCATCGTTTATACCCATGTTGCCCATTTTAGAGGACTTCCACCCTCAAGCATTGGTGACTGGGTCATATTTTACCAGTAAAACGGAGCTTGTTTACAACAGTATGCAAGCATTGCTTCACTTCCCAGGATTCTCCCTGAAAGCCAAAATACATAGACTCCAAAATGAAAATATGGTTGCAGATTCAAGATGCAAAGAGAATTGTTCAAGATGAATGTTTTTCCCACTTTTAAGAAAAAGCACTGTGTATATGCATGATCTAGGTAAAACAAGTACATGCAAAATAAATTTTATAATGACATGCATAAAAAAGCTAATAATAATACAGATATGGAATGTGAAGCAACAACATTTTCACATTTTTTAAACTGTCATCTGGTTCAAACAAGCATCAATTTAAATAGAACAATCACCAGTTTAAATTGCCAATATATAAGATGTAGAAATATAAAGCAAGCTACTGAGATCGAGTCTGCTGTTAGATGCTTTTAGCATGAACAATTGAACAGCTTAAAGAAAAGAATGGTCAAATCTACCTAACTGTAAATGTAGAAAAAAAACATCCCAATAACTGTTCAAACATTTTGATTTTTTCTCCAAATGTTTGTCAAAAAAGTTAAACCAAAGCTAAGAGCCAATCATGTTTCCATAAGGTCCCATGAATCTAAATAAAAAGCGAATACATTCCATTTATTAATACCTACCAGCCGCAAAAATTTTGCTTTAAATCTTTTCAATTCAACTAAGTTTTTCTCCGGTATTTAACTTTTGAAAAATCTAAGGTAAGGCCCCACAAATTAGATTTTCTGTTTCTCAGGTCATTTCTTGTGAAATTGCATGCAGCAGGTGGTTTTTTATTTTATTTTTTTATTTTTTTTAATTATTTCTTTGCCATCAAAAGTTTATGTTCTTGGTTTCATAATCTACACAATGGCATGGGTGGTGCTGTATTTTGTCCTTTGAGTGCAAGGCTTTGCAATGCTAAAGCATTGCAAATCCTTCTTGCACTCAAGGGACAAATTTATCAATTTTTTTTAACTTGGGTAAAATATCAGACATAAACCATTTAATTATTATTTTTTTTTAAGTTTACATTGGTTATAAAAAGAGAGCATGCGACAGCCAAAAGGACCATGCAGGATGGCCTGAGAAACCGATTTTTTATTTTTTTAGGCATAACTGCTGAAAAATTTTTCTCCAAAGCTTTGTCAAAAAAGTCAAGCCAAAGTTAAGAGCCATCATGGTCCCATAAGGAAGAGAATTATCACAAATCTATCAGAATTCACTGAACCAAAATAAAAAGGGAATAGGTTCCATTCATTAACCCTTTACATAACGTAGAAAGCAGACGACACTTGCAAAAATAATTCTTGAATAACTATTTTTTTTCATTTTTTGTCTCAAAAACATAGGTTATGACCCCTCGTTGGAACGAGCTCAAAAGCTCGTTCCAATGTGGGGTCATAACCTATGTTTTTGAGACAAAAAATGAAAAAAATAATGAAAATTAATTGGCGATTTTTTAGAATAGCGCTGGCCGGTTTTGGCCGTTACGTTGGGTAAAGGGTTAATACCGAACAGGAGGAAAAATTCACTGTAAATCTTTTCAATACAAATAAGTTTTTTTCCAGTATTTAACGTTTGAAGAATCTAAAATAAATAGAGGATATTCACGAAAATTTGATGAATACCGAAAATATCTCGTGAGTGGCTACAAAGAAATATGAGGATCTTGACGAGCGACGCAGTCGCGAGTGAAGATCCTCATATTTCTTGTAGCCACGAACGAGATATTTTCGGTATTCATCAAATTTTCGTGAATTTTCTTTTTATTTAATGCTCTACGACTACAAACTCTCCAATTTGTGGCCTTTATTTGCCATTAAGGCGCAAAATTTATGTGCCGAACCGGCGTCCATACAAAAATTACAACAACCAAACTCCAACCATTGGAATGTGTGAATATCCGCACAAAAAGTAGTCCCGTCTTATTTCTCCCCTAACTTTACGATTTACCAAGGCTGGCGAATTGAAATAATCGCAATGTGTTTCAAAGAAATAGAACAATAACAAAAAACACCACTTTCTTATTTTCAATAACAAGACACGTCATTTTATTTTTTTTGAACTCAATGCACTGAAGACGTGTTAAGTTGAACTGAAGAAATTTGAAAGTGATTTCGGCTTTTCGCTGGAAGGTGAATGAGAAAGTCAAACTTTGAAACCGCTGATTTAATGAATTGATTTAGTCACTGTCACTATCAATTATTCGAATTCGTTTGTATTTGGGACTCTGGAATTCATTACTGATGTGCTGACTCGTTTAAAGTACATGTGATTCGTCATCCGAACCTACGATGAAATATCGATTTCTAAATATCATTTTGATATTTCGTTTTGCCGACCGACAGGGGAATATGACTTAATTTTTCTGCGTGAATTGATGCCTGAGCATTAAATAAAGACTCGTAATTTCAGTAGATTGGACTGAAACCAAAAAGGGAGGTTCATAAATCAATTACGTTTTGAGTTATCAATGTTTAGTGGCTACTGGATACACTGGTTGAATGTAAGAAGCCACTTTCATAACTGTCATTTATCATATGACTCGTCTGTTTTGTTCACTTTAAAACATTTGATATTTTGTTTTCATATTGATCAGTGATAAATAAAAGCCTTCCATCAATTTCATTGGTCAATTTCAAAACTAGACAATTTGATTGGCTGAACAAAATACAACTGGGCCACATTTTCATAATTTGCATAATTAGAGTTGGGAGCTTTCATTGGTCAATTTCAAAACTGGACAATTTGACTGGCTAAACAAAATAGAACTGGGTTACATTTGCATAATTTCAGTAGGGAGAATTTACGTTATCTGTCCTATTTAGGATGGGTTATATTGTATTAATCTTTTACCTACAAGAAAAACACCATTCATTTTTTTTTATATTTTTCACTTTTTGCTTCCAAAACATAGGTTATGATCCCTCATTGGAACGAGCGAAGCGAAAAATGAAAATTTTTAGTTATACGAGTATGTTTTTTCCAAGTGCCGTCTGCAACTCAAGTTAGGTGATGTGTTAAAAAGGCATACTAAGCGGCTAATTTGTGCGTGTGTGTGTCATATGATAAATAGAATATGAAATAAGTATTTTTCTCATATAATATTTATGAAAACTCATCCGAATTTTCCGTTTTGGCTCGCCAGAGGCTCGCCAAAACGCAAAATTCTTAGACTTGTTTCATAAATATTATATGAGAAAAACACTCATTCCATATCCTGTATTTATGGTGTTTAAGGTCACATATTTCTACACAATGGCATATCACAACCATAACATGGAGATAAAGTGAAGTTCAGTCAATCATTTATACCCATGTTGCCCATTTTAGAGGACTTCCATCCCAAGCATTGGTAACTGGGTCTTATTTTACCAGTAAAACAGTGTGTTTACAACAGTAAAAAAGCTTTGCTTCACTTCCCTGGGTTCCCACGAGGGACTATCATGACTGAACTGAAAATTACTGAACGTCACTGTTTGTATAAAATGTTTTTGTTGTAATTTATTGCAAAGTGCCGATACATACTCTCCAATAAATTGTAACAAATCAATTATTTAAGAATAAAATCTTGCTAGACTAAGGACCTCATTGCTGGTAGCATGGTATCTTTGAAAAAAATACTAATGTTACAAATCACCATTGTAAAACTTTGTAAAAACTGATCAATGCAGGGCAGAAAATAAGCAATCTGTCATTTGCAGAATGAGGTTCCCAGTGGGCAAATTTGCTGATGCTATCCCATACAGTGGGCCAATTTATCCTCTGGGTATCTCTTTCTGTTCAGATTTGAGACTAATTCAGATTGAGATTCACAGAGGGTAAATTTAGTGATGCCACCCTGGGAACCTCATTTTGCCGATGACAGTCTGCTTATTTTCTGGCTTGGATCTATGGACAACAAGATCTGGACTGTCGTCCAGTGCATACCCCCACATGGTGTACCACACTTTGTGGGCATACCTATGACCAATGAATATTCTCGGATGGACTCGCACACGGACAGATGGACGCACAGACACACGGACAGATGCATGTAATCCAGTATACCCCCCCCCCCCCCCCCCATTTCTTCGAAAGTGTGGGGGGGGGGAGGGGGGGGGTTATAAAAACATCCAGTTTTTCAAAATACTAAGAGGAAAATGAGTCATAACCCTTAAGGGACTAATTCTGACTTGTATAACTTTTTAATTCAAAAGAACAGGGGCCCTGACATACATCGCATGGGTAAACTCAAAACTTGTTTTGCAAGTATCTTGTCAGTTGTTCTAGCCAAGTCTTGGCTGTCAAGACTTGACTAGAAACAACTGCAAAGCCACTAGAGGTAGACTTTCAAAGTACAGCAAAAATCCATAAAAAATCTCCAGGCCTTTAAGGGTTAACATTTTAAAATATCATCGGGCACAGTTTTTGTTCAAATCAATAAAACTCAAGAGAAGTTATTGTCCCAAATATCAATTATTCAAATATCCAAGTTACACAAAGGCCATGATCCCAACAGAATGAATGAATTGCAACCATTGGAGGAGGTGCACACTAAAATCAAGCACTGAATACTGCATGAAACTGAATGTATCCATCCCTGCATCTTGAAATCTTTTGAATTCCAAGCTTTGTTCTGGGATATTTGAAGCACATCTGGCCAGTTGTTCTCATGAAGTATTATGATGTTATCAGTTCTCAGTTCAAAATATTTCTCTCCCAAATTAGTCGTGGGTGGTGTGTAACGCAGCAATGACTCGATTTGATGAAAAAATCATCTAAATTTAATTTAAGAAATCATTGGTAACAAGAAGCATGTTACTAAGGTAACACATGTTCCCCCTCCCCTTGCAGATGCAGCAGAAACTATTATACGCGACACACCTTCGGACTGTCCTTAACATTTGTAAAAAGTTTAACAATTGTACTATGATTCGTTTCTGAGTTATGGCTGAGACACGAATATTGACCGATTTTTAGTGTGACCTTGAAATGTGACTTTGACCTTGAAGGTACAAACCCGGCTATGGTGTGTGACACATCATCCCATGGTCCTTTATAATTGTGTGAAGTTTAATGACTGTGGCCCTAACAGTTTTCGAGTTATTGGCTTAGACACACACACACGGACACATGCACACTTCAATCACTATATGCCACCCGACCCAAGTCGGGGGCATGAAAACATTTGTTCAATTTACAAAGAGTGGGGTGGGCGAGAGGGGGGGAATTGGTTACACGCGCCAAAATTATACTTATTTTAATGGCAGGAACATTCAAGTCCTGGGCAGGAATATTTGCCAGCAGTATGCAAAGTATTATACTTGTCATGACTGGTCTGATCAACCCAGAATACCACAAATCATTCGTGAAATTTAATTTTATACACTCGTTATACACGGCAAACCAAAGATAACCAAAGTTATTATAACGAAACTGAAATTCTAATGACAGTAACAGAGAATATGATCTTTGACCTATTACCTACAAAAGCAATCCCAAACATCAACCAATGATAGGCAACCTATCTAAATATTATGAGCATTCTATGCCACTAGAACTCAACTTATTGCATGTACACTGAAATGTCATTTGTAGTAACTGTGACCTTGACCATGCTGATGACAAAAACAATCCCAAACATCAGTACTTCATAGGCAAACAACATATGGTAGTATGAGCATTGAATGTCGAAGGGAACCAAAGTTATTGTCTGGAAACTAAAATTCTATTTATAGTAACAATGAACGTACAGTAGTCGTCGTGGACTGGTCATTTTCCACCTGGGCAGTGAGGTGCGCGCTTGTTTTTACCGGGTAATACAAATCATCATCAGCAAAATTTTAATTACTGAAGCACTGGTTTGTACCCGGTACTTCATTAATTAAATTTTTGACAATTGTCCATATAATTAGTGTTTGGAATCTAGTCTTTGAATTACAGACCCCCAAAGCTCAGAAATTGAACATGACAAGTTTTTCATCAAAGTTAACATGTTCCAGAAGTTTAAAAACATTTGGTTGTTTGAAACAGATTTTACCTGATGGAATTAAAGAAAAACCACAATTTTACCATTTTTTGAATTCAAGGGGCAAAACTACTAAACTACAATCAGAACAAACAAGAAAAATAAAATTAAACTTGATCTCTTTTCTACCAAAGTTAAGATTTTCATAAAGTTTGAAACTGAGTTGAGCATTATTGAAATTTTATGTTCGGTTTTGGTATCAGTATTTTTAGGATGATTTACCTCGGTATCGGTATGGTATTCGGTTTCAACAACATACATGTACTCACACTGATACCAATATCCGATGGTATTTTTGGTATACTGCCCAGCTATTGTTCACCATTTTAAAGCAGACAAAGCCGCCGAAGTGTCAAAATGTTGGAAGCAACATGGGCACTAACCATCAGTCATTTCATGTGACAAAAAAGCTGAGAGAAAATACCCCCCTAGGTATTTTCTCTCGGCTTCTTTGTTACATCCAATGACGAGTGATGACTGCCTACAGACATACACAGTCCATGGGATATTCATGTCATGCATTATACTACATATTCTGTTGTTGTCCTCAGGCCTGAAAATAAGCAGTATGACATTTTCAGATGAGGTCCCCATAGAGTGAATTTGATGATGCTATCCCATACAGTGAGCCAATTTATCTTCTGGCTACCTCTTTCTGTTTCGTTTTGAGAACCTGATTCAGATCGAGGTTCACAGAGGGTAAATTTAGTGATGCAACCCTGCTGTGCAGGGTAGCATCACTAAATTCACCCACTGGGGACCCCATTTTGCAGATGACAGACTGTTTATTTTCTGGCTTGGTTGTCCTTTTAGTTTTTAACTTGTGTCGGAAATATTTTTCAACACACGAAATTTCGGTATTTTGAGATTCCATTGGTACGGTAAATCAGTACTGGTTTGATACCGATACCAAATGGTATTTACGGTATACCGACCATCTCTAGTTTGAAAGCAACTGGTTGTTTGAAATAGAATTTATTTGACAAAAACCAAAGAAAACCACAAATTTTTCCCAATGCAACAGATACAACAACAAAACTTCAATAGGGACAAACATAGAATTTAACCTTGAAGAAGTTCTAAGAGTTGATAAATTTTAGAATTTTTTTCCTATTCGTGGAGTAAAACTTCCAAGCTTCAATCGGGACAAATGTGAAAATCAAACTTGACCTGTATCTCATCACAGGTAAGTAATTTCATAAGTTTAAAATTGAAAATGATTGTTACAAACCGATATCATCTGATAGAAACAAAGAAAAACAAATTTCATCATTTCTGTTAACTCCTAATCGACAATGGGGATAAGTGCAAAACTTGAACTTGACCTGTCAAAGTGTAATCAAAGTGCAAGATGTTTTAAAACAAAGGGTTGCTTTGAACAGATATTATGTGACGGAAACTAAAAATCTCAAATTTGGCAAAAAATGTTATCTGTGAATACATCAAAGGTGTAAGTTACGAATGCCTGTGAATAATTGACCAAAACGTCATGGGGACAGAAAGTTGTGTCGACAATGTAATTTTGCAACATTTTGTCAGGTAAGCTCAGATAGTTCTTCGAGATATGACATTACATTGAGGGAAGGAGTCAGGAAAAGAGAAAAGAAGAGGGAGGGAGTTATTGAAAGCCAAATTTATATATTTATTGGTGTTTAAGGTCACATATTTCTGCACAATGGCTAACCATGACCGTGACAGTTTTACGGGTGGAGGAAGCCAGAGTACCCGGAGAGAACCACCGAGCAACGGCGAGCAACTGTCAGCACCCCAACATACCAACTCCACACAAGCAGGGTTAGCATTGGTTGAAGACAGGTGCACCAATGACGTGCAGTACGCCTTAGTACACAGCATCACCGTGCCCCCACATGGGCAATGGGGGTGAAGTGTCTTGCCCAAGGACACAACGTGGTTGCCGCAGGTGGGATTCGAACTGAGGACCTCTTGGTTTGCAGCCTGCACCTCTACCAACTGAGCCACCGTGCCCCCGAAAGCCAAATGTTATATTCCAAGTTGGAGGGGGGGGGGGGGGGGGGATAAAAAAAAATGCAGATAGTATACTTAGGAAATCACTTCAAACTTGTCTGGTGTTGTCCTTAATCATTGCTTTGTGTAATGATGGTTTTTCAACTAATTTAATGGGGATTAATATTACTTCAGGGGTGAGGATGACATACAACAAAATTGACAAATATTTTAGCTCTATGGATTTACATGAAAATGGTTCTTTGACCCTTTACCTAACGAATCGCCCGCATCTGCTGGCGAAATTTGTAAATTAAGCAGTTGAAAAAAATTAATTTTTCAAAATACTTCAACAAAACTATATCATGTGACCCCTCATTGGAACGAGCTCGATGAGCTCGTTCCAATGAGGGGGGTCACATGATATCATTTTGTTGAAATTTTTTTGAAAAATTTTAAAAAATAGTAATTAAAATAATAAATTTTGATATTTTCTGTGTTGGGTAAAGGGTTAAAGACCATTTTCATGAAACTTGTACAAAATAAAATTTCAGACTTTCGAGCATGAAGTAACTGGAATCAGCAAATTAGGTGTATTTCTCATTCCAGTTATTTCTGTAATATATGGTTATATCATGGCACTTCAATTGAGAAAACCAACATAATACATGGCTCACTTTAGAGAATTTAGGTTTCATTGCTGGTTGCAAGATCCTATTTTACCAGAATTGTAAAAGAAGTCTATGACAGTAGACGCTCAAGTTCCACATTAAAGTATCTTTTTAAACTGTCAAGAGAATATGAATGCTTGATACTGCCATCAAATTTTATTGGCAAGTCAATGGGAATGGTTTCTGAAGTTGAGAAAAACATACATTTGAGTGAATTTTTCACTCCATGATAGATCTGTCAAAATCTCCGTATTGTGCATTTGCAAATATTGAAAAAAATATTTGAAATTACAGCATTCAAAAAGTGTACATAACAATGATAACATTACAAACTCCAATGGTGAATTAGTGAAGCAAATATGGAACCCAATTTAAATACTAGATTCTCTGATGTGTGTTACATATCTAACACAAAAGTGTCCACCAATGATTTCAAACAGATAAAAAAAATAGATTTCTGTGGAGCTCGCACATTGAAATTTTGGGTGTTTTGACATTACAAGAGTTGAAATAATATTCAGCCATGTCTTTGAAAGCATTTTCATCAATTGGTAGAGTACTGGATTAATGCCGATAGCCAAAATTTATTAACTGAAAATTATTTTGTAACAATCTTTTGGATATTGCCTCCAGGTACACAATAAGTAACTGTAAAAAAACTAGAGGTACTATGAGCAAGCTCACAAAGTGATACCCCCTGCGCCTGAAATGTATAAGTTAGATTATCTCCCCTTGGAAATGTCAGAACAGAATTATATTGCTTCATGCACATCTTCATCTGGAGTTCTTCCATTGTGTAAAGTTTCATGAAAATTCTTCAAACGGTTTAGGAGGAGTTGCGCTTATAAGGATGGGCAGATGGACAGACAGACGGACAGGGCGCTTCCTATATACCCCCCAAACTTTGTTTGCGGGGGGTATAACAAAGCAGTCTAAGGCCCCCACAAAGTAGATCTTGTTTCTCAGGTCATTTTTTGTAAAATTACATGCAGGTAGGCAGTTTTTTATTTTATTTTTTAATTTTTGTAATTATTTCTTTGCCATCAAAAGTTCATGTTCTTGGTTTGTTTTAATGTTTTAGGCCTCAAAATCTACCGAACAGCATGGTTGGTGGTGTATTTAAGTGCTTGAGTGCAAGAAGGCTTTGCAATGCTAAAGCATTGCAAAGCCTTCTTGCACTCAAGGGATAAATTTATTAGTTTTATTAACTTGGGTAAAATATCAGACAAAAACCATTTAATTTTTATTTTTTTAAGTTTGCATTGGTTATAAAAAGAGAGCATATGGCAGCCAAAAGGATCATGCCTGAGAAACAGATTTTTAACTTTAGGCCTAAACAAAATATTGTTTGATTAAGCCAAACATTGACCACATGCTACTGAACAAACAAATACGGAATTTTAAGATAACCAAAGTATGGGCTTATAGCATCGTAACAGTTAACAGTATCATAAGCAACCATCACGGTTGATAGATCATAACCAAAGGGGGACGTTCTCGTCTAGACATTATACAGTCATCCTACCAAGTTACAATGAAATCCTTTCATATATACGACCTGTAAACTGTGCTGAAGGTTTTCAGGTTTTGGGCTTGGGCAACCATTACGGCTGACAGATCGCAACCAAAAGGGGTCATTCTCATCTAGACATGACCCCAAACCTGCATATGAAATTTTGGGACGATCGGACAAGAACTACAGGGTGTAGCCTGTGCTAAAGGTTTTCAGGCTTGGTCAGTCGTCACAGTTGAATGATCATGACCAAAAGGGGACATTCTCATCTAGACCTTATCTGGAGTCATCCTACCAAGTTACAATGACATCCCTTCATAAATACGACCTGTAAACTATGCTAAAGGTTTTTGGGCTTCGGGCCCCTGAAGCCGTCACAGTTGACCAATCGCGAACAAAAGGGAACGTTCTCATCCTGACATTATATGGAGTCATTCTACCAAGTTACAATGATATCCCTCCATAAATACGACCTGTATACTGTGCTAAAGGTTTTCGGCTCAGGCAGCCGTCACAGTTGGCAGATCGCGACCAAATGGGGAAGTTCTCATCTAGATATCATACGGAGTCATCCTACTAAGTTACAATGAAATCTCTCCATACTAAATATGACCTATAGACTGTGATACAAGTTTTTTGGTTTCGGGCTTGGGCAGCAGGCACGGTTGATAGATCATGACCAAAAGGGGACGTTCTCATCTAGACATTATACAGAGTCATCCTACCAAGTTACAATGAAATCCCTTTATAAATACGACCTGTAGACTGTGCTTAAAGTTTGGGGGTTTTGGGCTCTGCAGCCATCACAGTTGACTGATCACAACCAAAAGGGGACGTTCTCATCCAGACATGACCTCAAATCAGCATATGAAAATTTGTGATGATCGGACAAGAACTACGGAGTGTAGCCTGTGCTAAAGGAAACTGTGACCAGACTCACAGATTCACAGACTTACAGACTAACAGACTTCTGCACGCGTGATGGCAATAGCTTATCTTAACTTTGTCAAGTTAAGTCAAAAAATTATAAATTTTAAGTAATTTGTATATTTTTCATACTTACCAATGGCCCAGACTAGCTGGTGCTAACTCAAAAATTAATCCAGGGCCAAACACAAATTTTGTCCCCCAATCCCCAAAATTTGCATGCAAAACCCAAAATTTAATGTTCTCTCTGGTCCTCCATACTTTTCAGATCTGCGTATGCGCAGTATCCAGGAAGACACCGAAATTGGCGCCAACCATCATTCTTTCTATAATTGCCTTTTAAATGTTGTAAACAGCAGGGAGGTATGAGTGCCCACTCATGGGAGGGCCATACCCGTCTGGGCCATTGGTAAGTATAAAAAGTATACAAATTACTTAAAATTTATAATATTTTTATACAACCAATGGCCCAGACTAGCTGAATCGTAAAAAAGCTGGAGGGCCTAGGACATAAAGGAAAATCCAATCTCTCAATCACTTCAGTAAAGGATATCTCCTACAGGAGAATAGGAGAAGAAAGGAATTATATATGTCTTTCTTCTTTTCGAGAAACGAGAAAAACATAACACCAACAATGTAATTGAGTATTACATAATATATAATTCTCCATTTAATGCCAGCATAACCCGTTATGCTAATTCGGTGAAGGAAAGCCAATATATAAAGATAGTCCAGAGAATGAGACTCTTTATACTCATTTAAAAGTGTCCGAGGATTGTATATTAACGCCAGTTTGGCACGTGACATATACAAATGCTTCACAGTGAGCTACACTTTAAAAACAGTACATAAATGAGACATAGTTATTGCTTCACACCGAGCAACACATTAAAACCATCCCAGCACCGACTCAGGACGACTGACACCAGAGGAGGTCTTCCCTTGCTTTTCACTATAAAGCCAGATGATCATGAGGGAAAAACCGTCCCCTCCCCCTTCCCCTTGTTCTGAGGTACAATACCTCAGAACGAAGAGGGCAGCAGAACAGAGTCACTGCTGGAACGAGCTGCCTAAATAACTATAGATGCAACCATTAATAGACGACATTCTGAGCAATAGAAAGAGGACCTAAAGATCTGAGGTCACCGGAGATGGACTCTAAATTTCTCAGGAAAAACTTGATAAATGTAGAGGGCTGTAAACAGTACGCAGCCTTCATGAGATCAGTAATGGCTATACTGTTAGAATAAGCCCAAGAAGGAAACAGCACTCTAACTTCTTGTGCTGATATCTTATTTACAGAACGTTGATCCGAAGATAGATTTTCATAGGCAATGCGTATTGCCAACTGGATCCATCTAGCAACTGATTGAACAGAAATATCTTTCCTGTTAGGAATCAATGAAAGAAAGAAATGTTTCCTTCCTTTTCTTATAAAATCTGATTGACGTTTATATATGCGCATAGCCCCGACTGGACACAGCAGAGGTTTACGGTTGTCTGAGGATGGCAGAGCCTTAATGGTAATAGGCTCAGGCTGTTTATCTGGAGTCTGATTCTTAGCCAGAAATCTCACTTCCGAAGTTAGGGTAATGGTATTACCCACACTACGGTAGTGAGAATCATCAACTGATAAAGCATGAAGTTCACTAACTCTTCTAGCAGATGCAAAGGCTAAGAGAAATGCTGTTTTATAGGTCAAGAATTTGAACTCTACAACATTCAACGGCTCAAACGGAGCTTCTTTAAGCTTCAACAGAACCCAAGCCAAATTCCACTTAGGAATTAATCTGAGGGTTCTAGGTCTATTAATAGAGAAATTTCTAACCAGCTTGGACAATGAAGCATTAGAGCCAATAGCCAAGTTATCATGATCAAAGTAAGTGTCTGATAACATAGACCTATAGCCCTTAATAGTGACGGGCTGCAGTTTGAGATCGACAAACGTCTATCGACTGATCCTTACACCAATGGAAGAAAACCTTCCACTTCGATGCATAGTTCATCGAAGAGGAGGACCTCCTGCAGTTGGAAATTGCATCCACTGCTCATCCTGTAAACTGTTTTCCGTGCAAGAAGGACCACACAACAGAAATACGTGAAGGTTGAGACCTTCCGGGTTGTGATGCAGTGCGCGTGACTTCCCCTGATGAAGAAGGTCCTCTCGTGGAAAAAGCTTCCGGGGAACGTCCCATAACGGACACCTGAGAATACTGATCCAAGGTTTCTGTGATGACTGAGGTGCTACTAGTAGAATTTTGCAATGAGACTGTTTGATCTTTAACAGAATCTGCTGAATCAACGGAGTTGGAGGATACACATATTCTATCATTCCGTCCCATGAGATCGACAGAGCGTCTATTGCATACGCTCGATGGTCAGGACATGGCGACACAAACGTCGGTAACTGATTGTTCAGGTGCGTTGCAAACAGATCTATCATGGGGCGATCCCACTGGTAGCAAATCTGCCTGAATACTCGCTTGTTGAGCGTCCACTCCGATGGCAACAGGTGACCTTTCCGAGAGAGCAAGTCTGCTATTAGGTTCAGACGACCCGGTATATGACGGACAGAAAGCTGAACATGATGATTCATGACATATAGAAGAATCTTCTCCATTAGTTCGCATAACGGAATCGAATGAGTGCCGCCTTGGTTCCTGATGTATGCTACTACTGTCGAGTTGTCAGACAAAATCTGAACATAAGCGTCCACTATTATGTGAATCCAATGTTGTAGCACAAGTCATATTGACATCATCTCTTTGATGTTCATGTGCTTCTCTAGGAACCGAGGGTCCCAAAAGACCCTGACACTTCAAGTCTGCAGGACTTAGGGTCGCACCCCAACCCGTCTGACTCGCATCCATCATAATCGTGAAAGCCGGATCCAGCAGTTGCAGCAAAACTCCCTGAGTTAACCACTGAATATCTGCCCAAATCTGAACCCTTTGTTTTACCAGGTCCATTAAAACAATACTGGTTTCGAGCAAATGCATCTTCACACTCCAGTTCTGAGTAAAGAATATCTGGAGGGGATGCGTGTGCAGGAGGCTCATTGGAATAAGATCCGCAGCTGCTCCGCACAGCCCCAACAGTCGCATGAGTTCCCTCGTTGTTAATGCGTCTGAGTGTAGACAAAAGCAAGCATAACAACTGACTCTGGGTAACGGCAGACGAACCAGATTGTTGTGAGTCTCGAAGCTCATTCCCAAGTGAATGAATGACTTGGATGGAGCTAGATCCGACTTTTTCTCATTTACGATGAAACTGAGACGTCGGAGTAATAGAAGCAGACTCTGAACATCGTTCTGAAGAATAATTCTGTTGCCGTATCTTTGTAGAATGTCGTCCAAGTAAGCCAAAGTTACCGCAGACGAATGAGCTCGGACATTACCGAGTTCATTATTCAAGTGAATGCCCAGGCAGCCAGGTTCAGGCCAAAGCACACTGCTCTGAACTGATACACCTTCCCTTGTACGGTGAACCGTAGGTACTTTCTGAATGCCGGCTGTATCAGGACAAGAAAGTACGCATCCTTTAGATCTATGCTTGCCGTATAGTTGTTCACTCGAACACGCGCCCTTACCGACCAAATGGTCTCCATATAGAACTTTGGAGCCACAATAAGCTTGTTTATCCAGCTCAAGTCTATTACCGGTCGGAAGAGGAACAGGTGACTGTAAAAACATTGATAACTTTGATTCTTGACAACCTCTATTGCTCCCTTTGATAAGAGAGCCTGTACCTCCGCTCGCTAAGAGACACTCTCTTTTGCAAGGATCTGACGGAAGATTTGTCCAACGCGGACATCTTGTTAGTGCGGGTTTCGTTTGGAATGATAGCCGTAGGCTGTCCGAGACTACACTTCTCACCCACTGGTCTTCCGTGACTGTTACCCAGTTTTTCACGAAGCTTGTTAACATTCCGCCAACTAGCAAGCAATAGAGGTCTTGACCATCACCTGTATGACCTGCGAGGCTTACAGGAGAAACCACGTCCTCCCCGCGAAGAACCACATCCCATCAGCCAAGGAGCGTCTGACTGATAGTCCTGATTAGACCTCCGCCCCTTTCCCGAGTTGCCATACTGACGACCTACAGAGTAATTATAAGAGGGTTTCTTGTACCCTCGAGAGGAGTTTCCTTTTGACGATTTTTGTCTGGAATGTCCTCCTCTTGTCTGCTGAAGCGGGTTTTTGAGATGCCGACTTCAAAAGCAGAGTACTAGATGCTTTCTTAGCAGCCTGATCAAAGACTAAAGACAGCTTGTCGTCAAAAATAGTATGTCCGGAGACCGGGGCGACTTGGAGAGAGCTTTTCACCTTGTCATCTATCAATGATGATGATGCAAGGTCAGCTCACATCTGATTAACTCCAGATTAGCCACTATTAGGGCAGAGTTATACGTGGTATACATAATTGCCCTGGAAAGAACTCTAAGAGAGGTACGAACGTCCTCAAATTCCTTTCCGTTTAGACGTTGCACCATAGCTCTTGTAAGGTGATCTGCATAAGACATAGCGTACAAATGCGCTCTATTTGAAGAAATTGCTGTCTCAATTGTGTTTGAGCGAATTGTGAATAAATCAGGTAAGGATATCTCTTGATCCTCGGCCTGCTCATCCAAACGCAGAGGAACTCTCTGAACATCTTCCCCGACTGTTTTAAATGAACGTAGTCCAAGAAACGGTATGTTTATGGAAGATGAAGTTAAGAAACCGCCTTTCCTTCTCGCACTCGAGAGGTTAAATACGGCGTCGTCTATATGGCCGAAGGCCTGCGACACTTGCCTAGACTGGACAGGAAATGAAAGGACTTCCTCCTTTGTCCAGATAAAGTCTGCGTCCAACAATGCGGGCGGTCTCTTCCTTGTTGTCGCAGCATTCTGATTCGGTTGAACCAATTCAGGGTAGTATTGATGGATGAAATCCATTGCAACCATGTGCTGTTCTGAAAGGGAAGGGTAATCCTCTTCCTTATCCCTTTCACCATCCGAGAGAATCAGTTCTGAATCTCGGTCCATTGCATCTGCGTGAACAGACGACTGGACCGACCCAACGCCATCCGAAAGCTCAGGTCTGAGTCTGAGGGAGGCTGCTTTTGCACTTGCTGGGATGCTGCGACAACAAGCCTGTCACCGAGGCCTGAGGAGCAGTGGTCTTGTTTCTTGGCCGCTTGCTGCTCCTGGGACGATATGTCGGAGATGGCTCTCTTCTCTGCACGTCCCGATGATCGAGGCCTCGTCTCCCTAGCTACCAGATGGTCCGAATTCATGGCGAAGTGTGGTCCCTTCTTCGCAGAGCAGGCTGGATATCCAAAGTTGGGTAGCTAGGATGCGGTCGTGTGTGCTTAGTAGTTGAAGCGGAAGAAGCCATGACTGTAGCTGAGGCAGGCTGCAATCTATACAGAGCGTCCCAAGGGGAAGGTGTGGAAGTATGCTCCGGCCTGCGCAAGTTCTTCACCACAACATCTGGCCCCAGATGTTGTTGGAATAGTGAGGGACCTCTCCCGCTCCTTTCAGACCTTGCCAAGCTTCCCAAAACACTTGCTGGCTTCTTCCCTAGTTCCGTCGTCACTGGGTGAGCATGTTTGGATTTTAAGGTGCTCGCTCTACCCACTACACTTCCTTCGACCGCAACGGACATACCCGGCATCACAGAACCCAAGGACAGAGTAACCGCTTCACCAGTCGAGCTCGCTGCTGACAAGGGATTAAAACCACTGGCTAGTGGCTTTATCCCCTGCCTAATATTCATGAGCACCTTGGCAGCTAGCTCTGTTTGCTCATCAGAGCGCGACGACGGTAGCACACTTTTGGTAGGTGTCACATAACCAACACCAAGTTCTTGTTCCTCTGAAAAAAAGCCTGAGAAACTAGAATGACTTTGCGGCAAGAGAACCGACATTGGCCTCTCACCGCTAACAACATACAGTGACACCCACGTCCAACGCTTGTCATCCTAATCAACATATGTAGGACAAGAATTAGCGGGAGTACATCGACTACAAGCAAGTCAACAAGCATGTAAATCTGTGGAAGACTTCCTCGCCTTGCATTCTGAGCAATAAGCTTTTATGATTAATCAAACCAAGTCGATAGAACTCCCACCAACTCCACAATAAATATATGATAAAGATACATAATAATCAACATTCAAAATACAAATCGAAAAATTAAATTAAAAACATTTTCCAAAAAAGTTTTTGACAAAAGCCCAAGTTCCCAAAGGGAACATGACGAGCCAAAGGTATCCCAATAGAGCCAAAGTGTGGACAAAATTCCAAAAATTATCTCTACACTACCGGAATATTATAACATGTATCTTACAACAATCCTATAGTAATAATAAGATGAAACTACATATATTTATAGTACGTTGCCAATGTAAACAACATCAATGAAAAAACTGGAAACAAGACCCCAGGCACTGAATAAAAAAGGCTTGAAGTCAGTAACAGATTTTAAAGCTACCCGATGTAAAGCAAGATCTTCAGATGAAGAAAAAACGATACATCAGACAGAAGATGCATGACCCAAATTCCCAAACACTCTTAGGGTGAGGACGTAAACATTCTGTAATACACGTTAAACTCCCATGAAATTTAATAAAAAATTTCAATAAAAATAAGCCAGAAAGCTTGGGAGCTTAACAGGAGGGCTTCAAGGAAGGATTGGGAAGGAACACTTAACAAACAGTGGATAAATCATTAGCAAGAATGATGACGTCAGGCCCATGTCCCGAAATTGGGCAACATGAAATAATTTTGATAAAAATTATAAAGTTACAGCCCTGAATGCTCCAAACCACCGTTGTTCACTTCCATCATCCAATTGTGTCCTTGGATCCACAAATTTTACCATTGATTTGTGTCTGGCATCCTCAAAAATGAGATTTAAAAGCACAGATGTCAGTTCATTGTTGCTGTCTTCAGGGCCAAACAAAGAATGGTGGTTGGCGCCAATTTCGGTGTCTTCCTGGACACTGCGCATGCACAGATCCAAAAAGTATGGAGGACCAGATATGACATTAAATTTTCGGTTTTGCATGCAAATTTTAGGGATTGGGGGGCAAAATTTGTGTTTGGCCCTGGATTAATTTTTGAGTTAGCACCAGCCAGTCTGGGCCATTGGTTATTGTATAAAAATATTGGTAATTGCCAGAGTAATTTCTCAACACTTCACTCGATATTTTATTCAAATAACAGTTTAATTCACAACCTATATTAGTTAATAAGTCAAATTTGTAATGAAGGTAGAGGAAAAGGTTTGATGTTTGATAATTATACTAATTAACAGGGTTATACAATTAAGAGATATCCAGCTTAGTGAGTTCCACAGTAATGACCTAGTTAACTACTGTACTCTCACCTGCCTAATAATAGCGATAGCTGATTATTTATTTATTGGTGTTTTTAAGGTCACATATTTCTGCACAATGGCTAATCATGACCTCGACAGTTTTACGGGTGGAGGAAGCCGGAGTACCCGGAGAGAACCACTGAGCAATGGCGAGCAACTGTCAGCTCCCCAACATACTAACTTCACACAAGCAGGATTAGCATTGGTTGAAGACAGTGCACCACCGGTATGCACTACGCCTTAGTACACAACATCACCGTGCCCCTACGTGGGCAATGGGGGTGAAGTGTCTTGCCCAAGGACAAAACCCAGTGGTTGGGCAAGACACTTCACCACCATTGCCCACGTGGGGGTGAAGTGTCTTGCCCAAGGACACACGGCGGTGGGATTCAAACCGAGGACCTCTCAGCTTGCAGCCTGCACCTCTACCAATTGAGCCACCACGCCCCCCGATAGCTGATTGACTGGTAGAGTGCTGAAAGCCCATATTTGGGCTTTATTCTAAAGCGAGGGTCCCACTGCATAAAGTCACTCTGTTCTGTGGAGGTGTTTCAAATTTTCTTTGAAGGGCAGTTATTTTGTCTATAAGGACTCTCCCATAAATTGTAACAAGGCAAAGACCTGGGAACAAATTCTGACAATCAAATATAATTTAGCACTCCACAAGTTAATAGTGATGGCAGATGCCCTGCATTTTTGGTTAAAAATCAAGATGGTGATGGCAATTTCACTCATTCGTCTCATTTCCAAATATTAGAGATAGCCAAAATTTTTCTTCACATTAATAATATAATAGAGATATCACTAATAGCTTACAGGTGAGAGTAGCCCATTACGTTTCTGTTACGGAATAATATATGCATACTTTGTTGAAAAGGATAAATCTAAGGAAAAGAAATGAGGAATCTGATGGGGAAAATGAAGCACATCAGAGAATCTAATACTTGTATATGAAAAATGCTTACATATCACTATAATGGCACTGGCGGCATAACCATATAAACAACAACCCAGTGAACATACATACTTACAAAGAAAGGATTGAATTTATCTCTCCCTTCAACATATCTTACCATAAATGGATGGTGTATGGATGAATTCTAACAATATATATCATTTCGAATTAATCAAAATTATCAAAATTCAGTTTCACATTCAAAGTTATATGCACAACAGGGGTGGGGGGGCCACTAAAAATTTGCAAGATGTGACGTCCTATTTTTTATTCGGCCACTACGTGCAAATTTTCTACTACCATTCTCAGACACCCACCCCACACTCTCCCATTAAAATCCAAGATAAACTTATAACCTTAGTAGGCACAGCTGTTTTGGGGGTTTTCATAATGTTCTTAACCCTTTACCCAACGTAACGGCCAAAACCGGCCAGCGCTATTCTCAAAAATCGCAAATTAATTTTTATTATTTTTTCATTTTTTTGTCTCAAAAACATAGGTTATGACCCCTCATTGGAACGAGCTCGTCGAGCTCGTTCCAATGAGGGGTCATAACCTATGTTTTTGAGACAAAAAATGAAAAAATTAGTTATTCAATCATTTTTTAGCAAGTGTCGTCTGCTTTTCATGTTAGGTAAAGGGTTAAACTGGTACCACCAATTTAAACCTCTGTGGGCTGCTGTGGTCCCCAATCTACAAATGACAAGCTGTTCATTATCAGGCTTGGCCAGAGCAGGTGTACATATGCGGGAACAAATTTTCATTTGAATTGTTCCCAAAATATTGTCTGGACATTTTCTACATTTCGAACAAGACACCCACCCCCTATTAACGTGTGACATTTTCCCAGTTTAAGACCAATATTCTCACATATAAAGCGTCCTGATGTTGTATTTATGTTAAGAGTGTGATGTACAACATCATCTTTAAGGTTTGAAACACAAATGATGGTATATATTAGCTGATATATTGATATATTTTTAAAAAATTCAAAAAATTGCACAAGTTGGAAATGCACATTTTTGGCGCACTCAAGAGACCCACCCACCCCCACGTCATGTCATGCAAATTTTTGGTGGCCTCCCCCTGTGCACAATAAATAAAAAAATAAAATTATCTCATTTCTTGTGTAATATGTGACAGGTTACCATTCGTTCCTGTTAGTATGATGTTTGCATAAATGTTAGATGAACAATTGATAAAAGTAATATAATTACTTAAATAAGGCTTGCAGCCCTTACTATGCCGAGCCTTTGTCACAAAAAGGCAAAGAAACACATGAACATGCATTCGCTTTTCACATGTCTACCAGATATGAAAAATTCACACTGATTTTTCTGGGTGACAACAGAGGCTGAAAATGGCAAGTATACCTCTCAATTCCGTTTATCATGTCATGCATCTCTCATTTCACCTTCACAATTGTTTCTAAGCAAGTCTCAGCTGCCTTTAGAGACAGCCAAAACTTTCCTACAAACAACTGCAAGACCACAGGATGTTGGCTGGGCAACAATTATGTTTAAACATCTTTGGGCCTTTAACCCTTAAAGGCCTATTTCTTACTTTTATAACTTCAGAGCAGGTGCCCTTAACATTCAATCGTGAGGAAATCCTGCTGACAATAGACAAATTGTTTAGGCAGTAGTTTCTAGTCAACTTTTGGCTGCCTTAACAGGCAGCCAAGACTTGACTAAAAATCACTGCTAAACCAGTGGATCTGTGGAGGCTGTGGTCAGGTGTGAATTCATGACAGTTGTCCAGGATCTTAAGAGTTAATACACTTTTTATGAAATTGGACAAAAAGCGTAAAAATTGGGCCAAACTAGTGGTTATACCCTTTAATTTCGGGAACATTTCCCTGTAATTTGAGGATATCGGTTACTGCTGGGAATTTGGTGGAATTTAAAGGTCTGCCATGGCTGATAGAAATTCCCAATTCTGTCCTCTAGGACGATAAGGATACAGGACCCTGTCCCAACAGGGGTAGAAATATCCCTAATTTAATCACAGTTGAAAACAGTCGCAGTAGGCTACTACTCCATAGATAGTAGGGCTGTCACGATTTTTTAATTTAGGAATGGATTAATCGTCGCAAATAATCGATAATAATTGATTAATCGTACCTAGATGACCCCCCCTCCTCTCTTTAAAGTTGTTAAAAATGAAGTTCAAGTTAGTTGTCTTACCTCAGGTAAACAACAAAGATGATCCTCTTTTAGGTACATTCAGTGTAATAATCAAGACCGATCGTCAGTTGCGAACTTCGCAAGTTTGCAACTGCCGACTGGTCTTGATTATTACACTGACGGTTCAAAAATTCAGAACATCAAAGTTTTGATGCACCTGAAAGACAAATGCTTCTAAAGGCTTCTTGAGGTTTAACATCGACATTCTTGACCTTTTACCTTTAGCAACTATAGTTTTTTCATGCAATTTTTTTTTAATGATTAAACGTCTAAAACGGGGTAAAATTTAGCGATTTGTCGACAATGAAAAATACTAATCGATTTCGGCCTGACCGATCGACAATCGATTAATCGTGACAGCCCTAATAGATAGTATTTTGCTATGTACCCTGATGCAGGGGTCTCTCCCAAGATATACTGAGCAGGTTCCTCTTCATATAAAACATGCATTTCCTGGATGCTGAGGAGTCTCAAAGAGCCCTACCCTGTATGGGCTATTGTATATAAAATGGTCTGCTGTTTGGGGACCTTCAGCATTCAATGATCTCCCTCACAACAGTGCAATAGGCCACTCCCATTAGTGGCGCCATCTCATGCCAACAGCACTCAGTTCACTGACATTTTATTTTAATGAGATTAGATGTCAGTATATTGAACCCAATGTAACGAAATAACTGACCAGCACTGTAAACAAAAATCGCCATTCAAATTATGTTTTCTTGTCTTGAAAACATAGTGTATGACCCCTCATTGAAAGAGCTCTGTTCAATCTATTTTCGTTGGGTAAATGGTCAACAGTGAATTTTTGTCAATCAAATTATTGTTCTTCAGGTGTAGGCATTAGGGTCTACTGTCACTGTACCATAATTACACTACAAAAGAACATAAATTTCAGAACAAAATATTTCATATATTCACCCTCAGAGACTCGGTGATTGCATTTTAGACCCTCAGGTTTTCTCAAATTTTCTTGGGCAAGAATCTCAGCATCCTTCCCACAAACACCCTCATAGTAGGAGCCCACCCCTCTCTAGAACTACTGCATATTTTATATTCTTGAAAAAGTATGAATATCTGAAGGAAGATAAGATATCAAGCGTTAGGTTTTATTTGCATATGGTTGGTATACTGTTATAGAATGCAATAAATTAGTAGTTATCTCTGTATGATGTCATGACAGAGGTCCTGATAAGAAAAAAAATATAGGTGTTATATATTTTTTTATTGGTGTTTAAGGTCACATATTTTTGCACAATAGCTAAGTGTGTTCACAACATGGATATAGAGTCTAGTCCAGCCAATCACCTATACCAGGGTTTCCGCTAGAGGAAAATTTGTGGGTCCAGTAGTTAAAAGAAAGTGAAACTCAGATGCCAAAGGCATCTGCCGCATGTACCTTCGTATAGAGGGAGGTCTGGGGGGGGTCTCTCCCCCCCCCCCCCTCCCCCCCACCGGAAAATTTTTATTTTTAGGTGCTCTCTGGTGGCCTCTGGGGGCATTCTGGTCGCTAAAATGCTGAATAACTGAAGTGGAAAATATGTATTTTTTCCTCCTACAATTCTCTAAATTCCCACGGGACACACAATACTACATCTGGTCGGAGGTTTTATAAAAATACAAACCCAAAACAACACAAAATCGACGAATCCTGACAGCGACTGCGACACTTGACCTCAATTTTTTTTATACAACCTGATACGTGCTAAAGTAAATAATTGGAAATGCAGAGAGAACGAAATATTCGAAAAGAACCATGATGCGGACGTGTGATGTCATGCATGTGCAATTACATCATTTATCGCTCAAAATAAAAGCCAGTGACTTCGGACCAAACACGACAATTTGAGTCCGAAATTTTATAGGCGACATTTAGGATTTGAACTTTGTTTCCCCCTCTCGTCTGGGGGTTATAAAGTATCAGGTTGTCACCAGTAATAGCAGGCATAGTATACAACATAATTATGCCTATATTACATGGAAACAAAGGATCCTGAGTGTCGCTACGATACAGCATTGTACTCGACATTTTAACCATAAGCTTTTCTGACTGATCATAGTATGATCGGTGGAGGGAATGGGTCCGGTCGACGGACCCGCAGCTGGTCTAGCAGAAACCATGCCTATACCTATGTTTCCCATTTTAGAGGGCTTCCACCAAAGGCATTGGCATTGAGTCCTATTTTACTAGTAAAACAGAGCTTAATTACCACAGTAAACAAGCACTGCTTCTCTTCCATGGATTTTCACGGGAAATATATAGGTGTTGAAATGCATTAATCATTAAGCAAAAACAGGCTGAAAATAATTTGTGAGAATACAAATTGGGTACGAAATCAAAAAATAAAGAATCCATCATAAAATGTTATCAAATATTATTTGTTCCCTCAGTTTGTGACAAGCAGGCCTTGCATTCTGAAAAATGCAAAGAGGACTAAAAATCGCTCTCCTCACATGGCCTTGGAGAGCGATTAGAACTCCTCAGGCTAAGAAAAGCTAAAAGTGGCAAAATGAAGTTTCACTAATACAGTGGAGCCCTGTTAATTGAATACCCACATTGTCAATGAAAATTATTCAATTAATAGGAGTATTCAATTAACCCGGGTTGTGTCACTTTCCTGTATTCTAGAGATAAGCTTAGCATTTATTCTATTATATCTTGTTTGACAGAGCTCCTTCAGCTCTGTGAAACAAGATATAATAGATTAAATGCCTGTATTGAATGTACTTGGGCCAAATAGGTCTATAAACAAAAACAAAGGAAAACCGGGGAGAGTCAAGATAATTTCTCGACAGGTTACAAGATTTTTCATTCCATTAACAGGAGTTTACTCTATAACCTATATTCAATTAACAGGTCAAATTTGTACTGGAGGTATGGTAAATGGATTTGTGTTTGGAAATTGTATTCACTTAACAGGGATATACAATTAAGAGATATCCAATTAAGTGGGCTCCACTGTAATCAATTCTGCCTCGTGGGTTTTGTACATTTTATTTGGCGCAGCTAATAAGGTAGTCTCTGTAATACGGCTACACTGCCCCTCCCACACCTCCGGGCCTCGGCTGTTATGGTAATGTTATGGTAATCATCATTTTCTAAGGCCAGGAGGGCTAGTTTTCGCCCTCCTTAATTTTTTTAAGGCGAGCAGTAGGCACGCGAATAAATCGCTCTCCTGAAAATGCAAGGCCTGGATAAGCATACAGTACGTGTAGAGTTCATTGTTACAAAATCACCCACAGAGTGGAGTTATCACCCAACATATCACTTTCAAATTCTGTAATTTTGGACAAAAACACAAGCAATGTTTCAGCCAATGGACCTCTGGGTTAAGGTCCATTGCCTGGAACTTTGGTTGTGCTTGTTATGCTTTGCAACAAATTTGAAATTATTGCTTGGGTGGAATCCCTACTCTGTGGGTGATTTAGTGATAATATACTCTCCACGTACTGTATTTAGTGAAACCGGTGATTTGTTATCTCCTAAGCACACTGCAACATGTAAATTATTCTGGAAATTTAAAAAAATATATTTCATATAATACAAGTTTCCAAGGGGTACACTTTGTGCTGCAAATTTATTTATTGGTGTTTAAGGTTACCTTCTACATCTATGGTTACATGGTGATCACAATGCAAGTATAAAGTTAAGTTTAATTCGATTATACCTTTCTTGTCAACTTAGAGGGCATGCAGGCATGTTATATTCTTATTATTACTCATAAAACAAGATTGGTTTACCACAGTAATTAAGCACTGATCAGCTCCTTATGTCAACATATGGAAAGTTCCACAAAAATGATGAGGGGTAACAAAAATACCTTCTGTCTCATTTGTCTATCTGGAACGCTGTCATGAAATAAACATTATATTACAAATAGAATTTCTGCCTACATTGATCCAGTTAACTACTGTCAATACAGTCTGACAGACATATTTTCTTGTAAGAGGGATGAAACTGCATATGAATGTACAGACTGGCACCAGTAAGCAGAAAATTTATATTATAAGATTAAAGATTAAATTATCATACCAATAGATTTAAGTTAAATAATATTCACAAACAAAATATACGGCACTAAAATATTTTATTTATTTATTTATTTATTTATTTATTTATTTATTTAGTTGTGTTTAAGGTAATTTATTTCTCCCCAAACTGCAACATGGATATAAAATCACGTTTAGTTAATCGTTTATACCCATGTTGCTTAGTGGACTTCTACCCCAATCATTGGTTACTGGGTCCTATTTTACCAGTAAAACAGAGCTTAGTTACTGCAGTAAACAAGCACTGCCACACTTCCCAGGTTTCCACAGTGATTCCAGTTTAATAGATAAAGATATAACTTGCTAGGCATAAAATACAAATTTCAAGTTGTTTAGGAATAAAGGTTGCTATTGATGTATGCATGTCTTGTTAGGTAACAGGTAGCGGCTTATATTCATACTTCGTACACCCAATTCTTCTTTACTAGTAGAATTAAAATGGTTTCGAGATGCAGATTTGTTCTGCTCAATTACGCTAATGTGCCTAAGGGAGATAACAATCATGGAAAAAGATGAAGAATGTTTTTGGTACCTCATGCACTTACTACCAGTCTTTATTCTAGTAGACAAACATCAGTAGCCTCCTAAGTTTATTGCTCTAAGATCAACCGTCTTCATACTGATGTCAAAATATTGGCATATCAACAAACAATTTTTTCATATAATGAAACTAAGAATTTAAACAATTCAATCTTATTTCACAGAGCTCTGTCAAAGAGATTGAATTGGTTAATTTCCTAGTTGCATTATGGGAAAATTTTGCCACTTGAAATTTTTCTGTTTTGGCATCAGTGTGCAGCGGATTAAGTCAGAGTTTCCGCCAGGGGAAAAATAGTGGTCCCGGTAGGATATAGCACCCAGAACAGGCCTCTCCATACGAGGCAAGCTTTTTCTTGCGCGCGCCTCGTTCTTGCCTAAACATTTTTTAAGGAGAGCTCCTCGGCACTCGCCTCGAGCTGTTGAAGTACTCAGTCCATAATCGCAAATGTGGATTCCGTCTGACAATAAACTGACCGCAAAAGCACTCGGGGAAATTTGGAAGTATTTTTAATTTAAATTTTTGAGTGCAAAGTCTGACACAATGTTGACTTCTAATTTCCTATTTAAATTCTGCATTTTGTCGCGCTTCACGTCTCAGTAGCAGTCTGGTACACATCATACTATGAATGTATACGATGTGTCCTCTAGACTGTAGAGTCTAGATGTGTGCCGGTTTCCAATCTGACATACATGCCATTGCCATGTATGTCAGATTGGAAACCTGCACACATCTAGACTCTAAAGACCAATAAATTGTCCACTCCATTAAAAGTTAAACAAGTTTTTTCCCATTGTTGGAATCCACTAGCTTTAATGACCAGAAAGAGAGCAACTCGCCACTCACCTAATCATTCTATCAGGAGAGCTCCCACCCACACCCCTGATTTTTTCTTACGGAGAAGCCTGACCCAGTAGTCATGACCAATATCTCTTACCTGGAAAGCAAGGGGTTGAGGATGTACTGAGGGCACATGTTTCACAACCTTACTTTCAAATTCCTTTGTTGTACTGATTACCCTGATCATCACATCAATGACTGATGCTAGAATTCCAGAGTATCTTGACGCAATGCTTTTAGATTACACTATGCAGAGATTTTGGGCTACCTTGATCTTTGCCGCCCTCAATGTATGACGATTCAGCGCCAACTGTTTATTCCTCGATATGCTACATCTTATGGTCTTTTTACATGGGTTTAACCTTTATAAACATACATTTACATAAAATATCTGCAAATCCCTTACTACATTGTTTGGATAACTTCACCCAAATTTTGACACATACTTTCATGTTCGCACCTGAACCATGACTTTGCTCCATCACCATAACCAGGAAGTGACAACTGCACAGACTAGCATCTGTGCATTTCTCCAGTCTAGATGGTGTTTCACTAGATTGGGTATTCCAGCTCTACCACAATCTAATGAACCAGTGCATCGGGAATTGAAAAACACATGTATAAAGACTTCAAAGAGATGTAATCGTGGAGACTGGGATATGTATTATAAACAAGAGACCCCAGGGGGCCTTAAGGCGATCACCTGACATGGTAGTCTAAATATCAAACCAGGGACTTGACTTGAATAAGCTGCATATGCAGAAAAGTAGTGTTAAATGTTTTTCCCATTACCCACAGTGTTAAAAAATGCTGACTCAGCACTTTTTCAAAGTCCCCAAAAAGTACCCCATGATAAAACCGATAGCAATTTTTGTTTACCATTCCTTTCTGTTGATCCTAAGGAAGCTTCCAAATAAGAATTCTCAGTGCCGTTTAGTTTTGGAGAGATGGGCATTTTAATTTTTTTCAATTTTTAGCTCCTGTGGTTCCCATGGGGCGACGGGAAAAAAAAATTGGGCATATATTAAGTACTTATGACCCAATGAGCCCTCATATCAAATTTGGTTCAAATCTGCCTCTCGGTTTGGAAAGTTAAAAAATTTATAGTAATTTATATATTTTTTATACTTACCTATGACCCAGACTTAGCTGGTGCTAACTCTTAAAAATATAGGGCCAAACACAAATTTTGCCCCCCAATCCCCAAAATTTGCATCTAAAACCAAAGAAAACATGTCCTGAATGGCCCTCCACACTTCACCTCTACTGCGCATGCGCAGTGTCAAGGATGTCCCGAAATTGGCGGCATTAATCATTCTTGTAACCAGTGCCTGGTAAGCGCTATGTACTCAGCAGGGAGGTATGAGTTCCCAACTCCTGGGAGGGCCATCCCCGTCTGGGTCATTGGTAAGTATAAAAAATATATAAATTACTATAAATTTTTTAACATTTTTATACTGTACCAATGACCCAGACTTAGCTGAATAGTAAAAAGGCTGGAGGGCCTAGGACATAGAGCAAGTTGAAATACGCTCAATTATATAAAATAGAGTCATCCCCTCTAGGGGAAAAGGAGTATTAAGCCTTACATGTATCTTTCTTATTTATGATAAATTAGAAAGACACAACACCTTCCAAAATTGAGCATCATAACATCCATGTACTCTATTAATATCCAGTATAATCCTTATACTAATAATTTTTAAAGTAAGCCAATAAATAAAGTCTAGAGAATAGAGACTCTTATACTCCTTAAAAGTGTCTGAGGATTGTATAATAACGCCCGTTTGACACGTGATATATTCAAAAGCTATACTTTAAAAACTATGACCTGAATGAATTTTTAAAACATAAACTTCCCACATAAAAGCCATCCGAGTAACAGCTCAGAATTACTAACTCCGGAGGAGGTATCCCCTTGTTTTCATAATAAAACAGGTGACCCAAGGGAACACCCTCCCCCCCCCCCCCCTTTTTCTTGCCCTGGGTCAAATAGCCCAAAGCCAAGAGGGCAGCAGGACGGAGTCACTGCCAGAACAGAAAGCCTACCTAGCTATAGTAGCAACTGTTAAGTGAATGACATTCTGAGCAGTAGATAATAGACCTAACAAAGGAGGCCTCCAAAAATGGACTCAATATTCTGAGATAAAAATTCATGAATGTGGATGGCTGAGCGCAATGAGCAGCCTTCAAAACTCTATAATAGCGACACTATTAGTGTAAGCCCAAGAAGTAGAAAGAGCTCTTACTTCATGAGCCGAAATCTCAAGCACAAACAAACGAGTCAATAATATACCATAAGCAGTACCGATAGTTAATTGAATCCATTAGCAATAGAATGGAGCGTAATGTCCTTCTATTAGGCATCAAAGACAAAAGAAGCTTACGTCCGTACTAATAAACTGATATCTGTTTATAAATACGTAAACTATAACCGGACAGAGTAAAGGCCTATGCCCGTACGAAGACGGAAGGACCTTAATAACAATAGGTTCTGGATATTATTAGGAGCCTGACTCTTAACCAAAAATCCCACCTAAGTAGTAAAGGAAGTAGTGTTTCCGTCACTACAAAAGTGAGAATCGTCCACCGATAGTGCATGAAGCTCACTGACTCCTCAGTAAAAGAGAAGACTAACAGAATTACTATCTTAAAAGGTCAGAATTTGAAAACTACTGTTTCCAGAGGCTCAAATAATTACTTAGTTAAATAAGAACCGAAGCTAAATTCCGTATAGGAATTTAATCTAATGATTCTAGGTCTATTTATCGAAAAGTTTCTAACTGACTTAGATAAAGAGACATAAGACTCAATTGTAAACGATCATAGAGTGCATAGGTATGAGATAACATAGACCTATAACGTTAATAGTAACAGGCTGCAGTAGATCTTGTCAAACAAGTATACCAGAAAGTTGCAATGTCTAGTATGGAGGGATCAAAAATATCAACATAATGATCCCTACACCAACGATGGAAGAGCCTCCACTCTAGCCGCATAGTATAGCGAAGAAGAGGTTCTCCTACAGTAAGAAATCGCGTCCAAAGCTCGTCCTGTACAATGCTTGCCATGCAAGAAGGACCACACAATGGAATACGAGAAGGTTGAGACCTTGCGGGTTGTGATGAAGTTGACACGATTTCCCCAGCGAAAGAAGATCCTCTCATGGAGGAAGTTTTCGCGGTAAGTCCCACAATAGACACCTGAATAAATTTACCCACGGTCTCTGTGAAGACAGAGATGCTATCAACAGAATTGTATTATGGATGTTTATCTTAGCAATACTTGCTGAATCAACAGCGCTGGAGGATACGCATATCCTATCATTGCGTCCTATTAGATCTATAGAGCGTTAACAACATAAGCTCAGGGATCCGGACATGCAAACACATACGTCTGCAAATGAATAGTGAGTTGTGTCGCAAATAAATTATCATTGGGCATTCCCATTGATAGCAAATCTGATTCAATACTTGTTTGTTGAGAGTCCATTCTGACGGCAACAAGCGACCCTTACGTGAAAGGGAGTCTGCTAATACAATCAGACGACCAGGAATATGACGGACCAAAGCAGAACTTGGTGTACTATAACAAACAGAAGGATTCTTTCCGTTAAATTGAAAAACGGAATCAAATGAATGCCTCCCTGGTTCCGGAGATACGCAACTACTGTCGTATTATCGGAAAGGATTTGGACATGCGTTTCTGAATAATGTTCATCCAATGACATAGTGCAATCCTAAAGAACATTATTTCCTGGAAGATAAGTGCTTGCCTAGAAACTGCGGAACCCAAAGACCCTGGCACTTCGAATCCGTTGGGATCAATATTGTACCCCAACCTGTTTGACTGGCATCCGTCATAATCATAAAACTCGGATCCGGCAACTGCAGTGGCACTCTCTGAGTCAACCACCGAATGTTGCCCCAGTCTGAATCTCTTGCTACACTTGATAGACAAGAGAACGTGTATATCGAGCAATTCAAATATTGCTGAAGAGTTGCCGTCGAAGAGAAGCTTCTCCGAGACCGAAGCGACTCTGAGAGAGTTCTTCACCTTACTATCCACGCGCGTGGATGTAACTAGGGCTGCGTCACGTCTAACCAACTCCAGGTTGCCACTGAAGGGCGGAGTTATACGTGGAAAAACTACAGCCCTTGAAAGAAATCACATTGAGAATAATATCCCGTAAATCTTTTCTTGAAGACGTAATGATAACGCCTCAGTAAGGTGGTCTACGTATGATAAAGCGTCTAAGTTAAGTCTATTAGACATCATTGTCGTTTCCAACATCGTGGTTGGAATTGACATAGACGGCGAAAAAGATAATTCCCAGTCTTCAACCCCGCCGTCTAGATGCATATGAACTCTCGGTATGCCCTGTTCTGCCAAAATAAATTATTTCCTAGAATTGATAAAAGGCAGAAGAGCATTGCGGACAAGAAACTAGACTATCATGCTTGGTAGCAAGCTTATATATAGCGTCGTTAAATAATTCGAATGTTCTAATGACATTATTGGACTGTGTCGGTAAGTCAGGGACAATGTCCCTGAACCGATCCAAAACTCCGTGTCCAATGACGCTATTAGTCTCTTATCCAGCATCGCAGCAATGTAGTCCGACGGAACAACTTGTGGAAGATAATGCCGGAAGAAATGTATGGCAGCTTCCGTTGTTCCGAAAGGGAAAGCTCGAAATCGTCCGAATCCCTTTCGCCATCCTGTTGGACCCTATAAAGTGTTCGGTCGTCCGAACCTGATGCAACAGCGGAGCGCACCGACCCAGCGCCGTCGGATAATTCCTGATCCGACCGAGAATCTGTCGATTGCTGGGATGCTGCGATAAACTGTGCTAACTTGGATAGCATGTCCGTCACTGAGGCCTGTGGAGAAGCGGTCTTACGATGCATTGCCGCTGGAAGCTCTGTGTTCGTTACCCCGTGCATTCTTCTATTATGCGAACGAACGGAGTGTATAGGCCTCGTGTCCCTTGGCTACCGGATGGCGTGACCTGTTCGCCATGGAATCACTGAATGACGAAGCTGGCCGGATACTCGAGGTCATGTAGCCAATGTGCGGTCGTGTGCGCTGCTGTGAGGATGAGGAAGAATTATCGACAGTCTCTCGGACTGTCAATATAACGGAGCGTCCTAAGCGGCGGACATATGCTCCGAATGCGAAATATCTGTACCACAACATCCGGTCCCATATGTTGTTGTACGAGAGAGGGACCTCTCTCGCTCGCAGCCCGAACGGACCTGGACGAGCTAGGAACCGGACTAACAGGCTTCCTCTGATCTGTCCTCTAATCCGTCGTCACTGGGTGTGTACTAAAGTTATAATAGTGCTCGCATCACCCAAATCTCCTTCCTAGACCGCAACGGACAAACCCGGCTGCCGAACCATTCGATGAATGGACGCTACACCGGGTGAGCTAGCGAATGTCAACTCCGTCGATCCCACTAGGGACCTCTTAGGCGATTGACATATTCCATGAGCACTTATTGCCGCTAGCTCTTCATTAAACATGACGACAGAGGCACACTTTTGAAAGACATCTCCGTAACTTTGCGAACAAGAAACCAGACATGCTTGTTAATAGCAAGCAAATAAAAATATATATAGCGTCGTTCAATAATTCGAAAGTTGTGTGACATTATTGGACTATGTCGGAACTGAGGGACGTTGTCCCTGAAACGAACCAAAAATTTCTGTGTCCACCGGCGCTATCAGTTTCTTATCCGGCATCGCAGCATTCTGGTCCGACGAAAGAACCTCTAGAAGATAAAGTCAGATGACATAAACAACAGCTTATGTTGTTCCGAAAGGGAAAGCTCGAAATCCTCCGAATCCCTTTCGGCATCCCGTAGGACCGGATGAAATTTTCGAACGTCCGTACCTGCTTCCGCTGAGCGTCCCGACCCAGCGTCGTCGGATAATACATGATGCGACAGATTCTGTCGTTGCTGGGATGCTGCGATAAGCTGTGCTATTTGGGATAGCACGCCCGTCACCGAGGCCTGTGCAGTAGCGGTCTTACGATGCATTGCCGCCGGAAGCTCCGTGTACGTTGACTCCTGCACACTTTCTTATGCGAACGTCCGGAGTCTGCAGGCCTCGTGTCCCTGGCTACCGGATGGTGTGACCTGGTCGCCGATGATTCTCTGATTGGCGAAGCTGACTGGATATCCGAGGTCACGTAGCCAAGAGCGGTCGTGTGCGCTACCATGAGAATGAGGAAGCCTTATTGACAGTCTCTCCGGACTGACTATATATCGGAGCGTCCCGAGCGGCGAACGTATGCTCCGAATGCGAAACATTTTGTACCACAACATCTGGGGCCAGATGTTGCTGTACGAGAGAGGGGCCTCTCTCGCTCGCAGTCCGGATGGACCTGGACGAGCTAGGAACCGGACTAAAAGGCTTCCTCCGTTCTCCCTCTAATCCGCCGTCACTGGGTGTGCATTTGGTTGATTTATAGTGCTCGCATCACCCCAAAACTCCTTCTAGACCGCAACGGACGAACCCGGCTGCCGAACCATTCGATGAATGGACGCTACACCGGGCGAGCTAGCGGACGTCAATGGCCGTCGAACCTACTAGGGTCCTCTTAGGCAATTGACGTATTTACATGAGCACTTTTCCGCTAGCTCTTCATTAATTGTGACGACGGAGGAACACTTTTGGAAGACATCACGGATACATCACCCTATTCTTGATCGTCTGAAATAGAGATTGATAAAGTAGAGTGACCCTGCGGGAAAGGACCGGAATGGCCAATTCCCCACTAACATAACGTGACATGCGCTTCCCATGTTGTCATCGAAATTAACACATACAGAACAGGAGTTAGTGCGAGTACACTGACTACATATACAATGATTATGAAAGTCAGAGGAAGATTTCCTCTTATTACAATTGAACAATATCCTTTCATTGTGAAAAGAAAACAAAGTCCTAGTACTCGCACCAACCCCTGACAATCAGAATACATAATAATATGATCCATTAATATAGAAAAAATAATTGCAATCAAAAAATTTTGAAAAAATATTTTTTCAGAACAGCCCAAGTTTCTGAAAAGTAACGTTGAGCCCCAATGGATCCCAAGCCTAAGTGTGGACAAAAATTCTAAAAATATTTTAAACAATTTATGCAACACTTACGAACAATAATAATGTATCTAGTTATGATTAAATTAACATCCAGATATTATTTTCAAGAAATCCCCCCTCACACAGAGGGCTGTTGTAAATGTAAACAATAAGTGTAAAAACACTAGAACAAGACTCCAGGCACCCTGGCCCGAAATCAGTTACCAATAATACACTATCTGATGCAAAACAGAGACTTCCAGGGAAGAAACTGCAGAACATCAGATGGTAGATGCAGAACACTACGCCTAACCACCCATAGGTGAAGACGTAAACATGGGGAAAAGAACAGAATTCATTCTGTTATCCAGCTAAAACTCCCAAGAAATTTTAGTAATAAAATTACAAAAAATATGCCAAAAGCATGGGAGAATAGCAAGAGGGGACTTAAAGGAAAGGGAGAGAGGAAAACACTGAACAAGCAGTGTAATTCGATAACAAGAATGACCACAACAGGCTGTTGCCTCGAAAATAGGTAACTTGACATAATTTCATTAAAAAATTTCAAGTTACCGCCCTGATAATTTTCTGTCACTCATTTTTCCTCTCCTCCTTCTATATCCTCTTTAGAATCACCATTTCTCTAATATTTATGTGTCTGGCATCATTTAAACTGAGATTTACAAGCACAAAGATCAGTCAGATGTTAACTGATGAAGGGCCAAACAAAGAATGATTAATGGCGCCAATTTCGGGACGTCCTTGACACTGCGCATGCGCAGTAGAGGTGAAGTGTGGAGGGCCATTCAGGACATGTTTTCTTTGGTTTTAGATGCAAATTTTGGGGATTGGGAGGCAAAATTTGTGTTTGGCCCTATATTTTTAAGAGTTAGCACCAGCTAAGTCTGGGTCATTGGTACAGTATAAAAATATAAAAATTTTGGGCTCGGCGAAAATTCTTGCCCTCCCCAGAACAAAGGCAAATATTGCTCGTCAAACTTCTCTTGAACAAACTTGAGTCTACACCTCAAATGGAAGCTGCATACCAAATATCAAGGCTCAGCTACGCCTGATTCATGAGAAGAAGATTTTTAAAATTTTGTGCATTTTGGCCTCACCCCCTCCTCAATATGAGCAGAAACTCAATTTGAAGAAAAACCCAAATGCCCCTATATAACCGCTACTCATGTGAATTTTCAAGGAACTGCAGCCAGTGGCTTGGGAGAAAATGACCCAAACACCACCTTCACGACGTACGACGGACAAAAAGTGATCAGAAAAGCTCACCCTGACTTTCAGTGAGGTGAGCTAATAAATATTGTAACAAATACATTTACCCATGGACAAATTTTACTTTTTGAACCATGATATTAGTACTGTGGAGCCCACTTAAGTAGATATCTCTTAATTCAATAACCCTGTTAATTGAAAACAGAGGCATGGTGGCTAAGTTGGTAAGGTGCAGGCTGCAAGCCAATTGCAAGAAGTCCTTGGTTCGGCAACCACGTTGTGTCCTTGGGTAAGACACTTTACCCCCATTGCCCATGAGGGCGTTGTGTACTAAGGCGTACTGCACATCAATGATGCACTTGTCTTCAACCAATGCTAAACTTGCTTGTGTACAGTTAGTATGTTGGGGAGCCTGGCAGTTGCTCACCATTGCTCTTTCAAACCTGTACTAGCTCAATCACTCAAACATAAAAAATAGTCCCACTTTCCCACGATAATTTAACCAACTAATTGTTCAATTCACAAATTAAATTTAACAAGAGGCCCCAAGGAGCCTAAATCGCTCACCGGCCAAAGATGTTCATTTGGGGTCACAATCAGTTAGACATGGTTCATCAACACTACAAAGGAATGACGTCATGAGAGACAAATTTTATGGAACTAGGGACATGGCTTGAACAAACTTGAATCTTAGCCCCCAAGGATGCTGCATACCTAATATCAAAAGCATTCATCTGCTGGATCTGAAGAAGAAGATTTTTAAAAAAAAATTCCTCATTTTGAACTAAGTTATCATTCGGGCTACCACAGTGAGCCAAAATATGAACCCAGGGACTTGGCTTGAACAAACTTGAATCTCACCCCCTAAGGATGCTGCATGCCAAATATCAAACATTTTGACTGCTAAATCTGAAGAAGATTTTTAAAGAAAAGTTAAAAAATTTATAGTAATTTATATATTTTTTATACTTACCAATGACCCAGACTTAGCTGGTGCTAACTCCACAAAAACCAGGGCCAAACACAAATTTTGCCCCCCAATCCCCAAAATTTGCATCCAAAACAAAAAGAAATCATGTCCTAAAGGACCTCCATAGTACGACTCTACTGCGCATGCGCAGTGACGCAGTCGTCCCGAAATTGGCGCCAAATATCATTCTTACTGGCAGTGCCTGGTCAGCGCTATGTACTCAGCGGGGAGGCAAGAGTTCCCAACTCAGGGAGGGCCATCCCCGTCTGGGTCATTGGTAAGTATAAAAAATATATAAATTACTATAAATTTTTTAACATTTTTATACTGTACCAATGACCCAGACTTAGCTGAATAGTAAACAGGCTGGAGGGCCTAGGACATAGAGGAAAATCCAATAAGCTCAATTATAAAATAAAGAGGTAACCCCTTAAGGAGAAAAGGAGTATTAGGCTTTACATGTATCTTTCTTATTTAATATTTAAATTAGAAAGATACACTACCCTTAATAATTGAGCACAATAACATTCATGTTCTCTATTAACATCCAGTATAACCCTTATACTAATTATTTTTAAAGCAAGCCAATAAATAAAGTAGTCCAGAGAATTGAGACTCTTTATAATCATTTAAAAGTGTCCGAGTATTGTATATTAAAGCCCGTTTGACACTTGACATATACAAATGCTTCACACCGAGCTACACTTTAAAAATAAGACATGAATGAAATTAAACATTAATATTACACTTTAAAACCATCCCGGAAGCGACTCAGAAATACTGTCTTGGAGGAGGCATTCCCTTGCTTTTCACTATAAAGCAGGTGACCTAAGGGAACACCCGCCCCCCCCCCCCCCCCCTTCCCCTTGCCCTGGGTCAAATAGCCCAGAGCGAAGAGGGCAGTCGGACGGAATCACTGCCGGAACAGAAAGCCTGCATAACTATAGTTGCAACTGTTTAGTGGACGACATTCTGAGCAACAGATAACGGACCTAAACAATGCAGGTCTCCAGAAATGGACTCAATATTTCTGAGATAAAAATTAGTAAATGTGGATGGCTGAGACCAATAAGCAGCCTTCATTAAATCTGTAATAGCAACACTATTAGCATAAGCCCAGGAAGTAGAAAGAGCTCTTACTTCATGAGCAGAAATCTTAAGCACAGACTGCTGAGAAAAAGATAAATCTTCATACGCAGTACGGATAGTTAACTGAATCCATCTAGCAATAGAATGGACTGAAATGTCCTTTCTATTAGGCATCAAAGACAGAAAGAAACGTTTCCGTCCCTTTCTGATGAACTGAGATCTCTGTTTATAGATACGTAGTGCTCTAACAGGACAGAGTAAAGGCCTACGCCCGTCTGAAGACGGAAGAGCCTTAATAACAATAGGTTCCGGATATTTATTAGGAGCCTGATTCTTAGCTAAAAAACCGACATTAGTAGTGAAGGTGATAGTGTTCCCAACACTACGATAATGAGAATCATCCACCGATAGTGCATGAAGCTCACTGACTCTTCTGGCAGAAGAGAAAGCTAAGAGAAAAGCTGTCTTATAAGATAAGAATTTGAAATCTACTGTCCCAAGAGGTTCAAATGGCTTTTCCTTCAATTTAAGGAGAACCCAAGCTAAATTCCACTTAGGAATTAATCTAAGAGTTCTGGGTCTATTTATCGAAAAGTTTCTAACCAATTTCGATAAAGAGACATTAGATCCAATTTGTAAACTATCATGATGTGCATAGGTATCAGATAACATAGATCTATAACCCTTTATAGTAACAGGTTGCAGTTTGATTTCGTCAAACAAGTATACTAGAAAGTTAGCAATGTCTGGTATAGAGGGATCAAATATATCAACAGAATGATCCCTACACCAACGACGGAAAACCTTCCACTTAGCCGCATAGTTTAGCGAAGAGGAGGTCCTCCTACAGTTAGAAATCGCGTCCACTGCTCGTCCTGTAAAGTGCTTGCCATGCAAGAAGGACCGCACAACGGAAAAACGTGAAGGTTGAGACCTTGCGGGTTGTGATGTAGTTGGCGCGATTTCCCCTGCCAAAGAAGATCCTCTCGTAGGTCCCACAACAGACACCTGAGTAGATTTATCCACGGTCTCTGTGGCGACAGAGATGCTACCAACAGAATCTTGCATTGAGATTGTTTTATCTTTAGCAATACTTGTTGAATTAACGGCGCTGGAGGATACGCATATCCTATCATTCCGTCCCAAGGGATCGACAGAGCGTCTACTGCAAATGCTCTTGGATCCGGACACGAGGACACATACGTTTGCAACTGATTGTTGAGATGTGTCGCAAATAAGTCTATCATTGGCCGTTCCCATTGGTAGCAAATCTGATTGAATACTTGTTTGTTGAGAGTCCACTCCGACGGCAACAAGCGACCCTTTCGTGAAAGGGAGTCTGCTAGCACATTCAGACGACCCGGTATGTGACGGACCGAAAGAAGAACGTGATGTTCCAACGCAAACAGAAGGATTCTTTCCGTTAGATTGAACAACGGAACTGAATGAGTGCCTCCCTGATTCCGTATATACGCCACTACTGTCGTATTGTCGGATAGGATTTGGACATGAGCATCGTGAATAATGTCCATCCAGTGACGTAACGCAAGCCAAATTGACATCATTTCCTTGATGTTTATGTGCTTGCACAGGAATTGCGGATCCCAAAGACCCTGGCATCTCGAATCCGTTGGGATTAATGATGCACCCCAACCTGTTTGACTGGCATCCGTCATAATGGTAAAACTCGGATCCGGCAACTGCAGCGGAACTCCTTGAGTTAACCACTGAATGTTTGCCCAAATCTGAATCTCTTGTTTCACTTGATCTGACAAGAGAACGTCTACATCGAGCGAATGAATTTTCACACTCCAATTCTGAGTCAGGAAAATTTGAAGAGGCCGAGTGCATAGCCGTCCCATCGGAATGAGATCCGCGGCGGCTCCGCACAGACCTATCAGTCTCATAAATTCTCTCGCCGTGACTTTGTCTGTATTCAGACAATAGCGAGCGTAACAACTGACTAATTTCGCTCTGGTTAACGGCAGACGAACGAGATTGTTGTGCGTCTCGAAGCTCATTCCCAGATGAGTGAATGACTTGGACGGCACCAGATCCGACTTCTCCTCGTTTACTATGAAACCGAGACGTCGGAGCAATAGAAGAAGATTCTGAACATCGTTCTGAAGCGTTAACTCGTTGCCGTACCTCTGAAGAATGTCGTCCAGGTAGGCCGACGTTACCGCAGACGAATGAGCTCGGAAGTAGATCATTACCGAGTTCATTACCCGAGTGAAAGCCCAGGGTGCTAGATTCAATCCGAAGCACATGGCCCGGAACTGATACACCACTCCTAGGACTGCGAAGCGTAGATACTTTCGGAATGTCGGATGTACCATGACGTGAAAGTACGCATCTTTGAGATCTATGCTCGTTGCATAATCGTTCACCCGAATACTCGCTCTGACCGATCGAATCGTCTCCATATAAAACTTCGGAGCGACGATCAGCTTGTTTATCCAGCTCAAATCTATGACTGGACGGAACGAGCCGTCTGGTTTCGGAACCAGAAACAGATGGGCTGTAGAATCCCAGCGATTCCTGGTTTTCTACGACCTCTACTGCGTTCTTCATTAAAAGAGACTGCACCTCTGATAGCAGAGCGTCTCTTTTCTGAGGGTTTGACGGAAGATGAGTCCACTTTGGACTTCGAGTTAATGGAGGCTTTCGTTTGAAGGATATCTTTAGACCTTCCGAAGTCACTCCTCTCACCCACGGGTCGTCCGTAATCGACGCCCACTCTTGAGAAAAACTCGACAACCTTCCGCCAACCGGAACGCGATAGAGGTTTAAGCCATCACCTCCTGGATCTGCGAGGCCTGCGGTAGGAGAAACCACGTCTTCCACGACCCGCACCTCACCTCGTCGACCTCGGGGCGTCCGACCGATTGTCCCGGCCTGAAGGACGTCCCGAACGAGAGTCACTATCTTGACGGTCTCTCGAATAAGAGCTAGAGGACGCACCGGAACCTCTATAGGAACCTCTCTTGGGCGGATAAGACCCAGAAGTGCCCGCCTTATTCGTGTCTGTTGTATCCGACCTTTTAGGAGCGGATCTAAACAACAGAGAATCACTAGCTTTCTTTTTAATATTATCATAAATAGCGGAAAGCTTGCCGTCAAAGAGAAGATCTCCTGAGACCGAAGCGACTCTAAGAGAGTTCTTCACCTTAGAATCCACTAGTGTGGATGTAGACAGGGCTGCGTCACGTCTAACCAACTCCAGATTTGCCACTGAAAGGGCGGAGTTACACGTGGAATAAGCTACTGCCCTTGAAAGAAGTCTTAAGGAGGATTGTATATCCTGAAACTCTTCCCCTTGAAGACGCAGTGATAACGCCTTAGTAAGGTGATCTGCGTAAGATAAGGCATCTAAATTGGCTCTGTTAGACGCAATAGCTGTTTCCAACACTGCGGTTGGAATAGAAGCTGACGACGGTAATGATAGCTCTAAGTCTTCCGCCTCGTCGTCCATACGCAGAGGAACTCTCGGTATACCCTGACCTGCCGTGTCGAATTTATTCCTTGCATTAATGAAAGGCAGGTTGAGAGTATTTGCGGACAAGAAGCCTGCTTTCCCCGTCCTGGAAGCAAGTTTAAAAATAGCGTCGTTCAATAATTCAAATGTTCTTGCAACATTATTGGACTGCGACGGAAACTCGGGAGCGATGTCCCTGAACCGCTCGAAAAAATCAGAGTCCAATGACGCTATAATTCTCCTGTCCGGAAGCGCAGCAGTCTGGCCCGACGGAACAACTTGAGGAAGAAAGTGCCGGATGAAGTCCATGGCAGCTTTGTGTTGTTCCGAAAGGGATAGCTCCAAGTCATCCGTATCCCTTTCACCATCCGGTCGGACCTCCCGATGTTCCCGGTCGTCCGCCCCCGATGCTTCGGCGGAGCGTACCGACCCAGCGCCGTCGGATAATTCTCGATCCGACACCGTTTCTGTCGGCTGCTGGGATGCTGCGATAAGCTGTGCTATCTGCACTAGAATGTCCGACGTCGAGACCTGCGGAGGAGCGGTCTTTCGCTGCTTCGCCGAGGGCAGCTCCGCATCAGATGGCTCCCGCATACTTTTCCTATGCGAATGTCCGGAGTCCATCGGTCTCGAATCCCTGGCTGCCGGATGGTGTGACCTGGTCGCCGAAGAATCCTTCATCGGCGAAGCTGGCAAAATATCGGAGGTCACGCAGCCAAGGTGCGGTCGTGTGCGCCGACGAGAAGAGGAAGCCTTAACAGTCTCTGCGGACTGCTTATACAACGGAGCGTCCCGAGCGACAGACGTATGCTCTGCTAAAGACACATTTTGTACCACAACATCTGGTCCCAGATGTTGTTGTACGAGAGAGGGGCCTCTCTCGCTCGCGGCCCGGGTGGACCTGGACGAGCTAGGAACCGGACTAAAAGGCTTCCTCCGTTCTCGTTCACTATCCGCCGTCACTGGGTGTGCATCTATTATTTTTATAGTGCTCGCATCACCCAAAATTTCCTCTTGGACCGCATCGGACGAACCCGGCTGCCGAACCATTCGGTGAATGGACGCTACACCGGGCGAGCTAGCGGACGACATTTGTCTAATCTCCATGAGCACTTTTGCCGCTAGCTCTGTATTTATTTGTGACGACGGACGCACACTTGAAGAAGATAACATGGAAACATCACCCTGTTCTGGTTCCTCTGAAATAGAAACTGAGAGAGTAGAGTGACCTTGTGGAGAAAGAGCCGGCATCGCTCTTTCTCCAGAAACAACATATCGTGACACACGTTTCCAATGTTTCTCATCCCAATGTTCACATACAGGACAGGGATTAATGCGAGAACACTGACTAAAATTAATGCAATAATCATGAAAGTCAGAGGAAGATTTCTTCCTATTACAATTTGAACAAAGTCCCTTCATTGTGAAAGAACAACAATAAGTCCTAGTTACTCGCAAAAACCCCTGACACAAAGATACATAATAACATGATCCATTAATAAATGAAAAAACAATTGCAAAACAAAATAATTTTGAAAAAATATTTTTTCAGAGAAGCCCAAGTTGCTGAAAAGTAACGTTGAGCCCCGATGGATCCGATGGCAAAGTGTGGTCAAAAATTTTAAAATTATATAAAATAATTAATGAGACACTTTCGGATAATATAAATGTATCTTATAATGAGATAAACTACCACAAAGGCAAACAGCCCCCCTCAAAAAAGGCTGTTGCCAATGAAAACAAACAGTGTAAACACAGTAGAAAACATGACTCCAGGCACTGAAAAAACTGGCCCGGAATCAGTCATCAATTACACTCTATCTGATGCAAAACAGAGACTCCCAGGGGAGAATCTGCAGAACATCAGATGGAAGATGCAGAACACAAACGTTATACACCCATGGGTGAAAACGTAACTATGGGGAAAATAACAGAAAACATTCTGTAACCAAGCAACTCTCCCAGGGAATTTTTAGAAATGAAACTTCTCAAAAATATGCCAAAAGCATGGGAGAATTGCAAGGGGGGACTTTAGAAGGTTAGGGGAGAGGAAACACTGAATAAGCAGTGCAACAATTAGCAAGAATGACAACAAGAGGCGTTTGCCTCGAAAATAGGCAACTTAACATAATTTCAACAAAAAATTTTAAGTACAGCCCTGATTATTTTTTGCCACTTCTTTTTTCCTCTCCTCCTTCTATCCTCCTTAGAATCACATTTTCTCCAAGAATTACGTGTCTGGCATCCTTTAAACTGAGATTTACAAGCACAAAGATCAGTGAGATGTTGACTGATGAAGGGCCAAACAGAGAATGATATTTGGCGCCAATTTCGGGACGACTGCGTCACTGCGCATGCGCAGTAGAGTCGTACTATGGAGGTCCTTTAGGACATGATTTCTTTTTGTTTTGGATGCAAATTTTGGGGATTGGGGGGCAAAATTTGTGTTTGGCCCTGGTTTTTGTGGAGTTAGCACCAGCTAAGTCTGGGTCATTGGTACAGTATAAAAATATTCCTATTATTGACTAAATTATAATATGGGCTCCCACAGGGAGCCCAAATATGGACACAGGGACTTGGCTTTAACAAACTTGAATCTCACCCCCCTAAGGATGCCACACACCACATATCAAAACATTCCGACTGCTGGATCTGACGAAGAAGATTTTTTAAGAAAATTCCTCATTTCGAATTAAGTTACAATTCAAGCTCCCACAGTGAGCCCAAATATGGACCTAGGGATATGGCTTGAAAAAACTTGAATCTCACCCACCTAAGTTGCTGCATACCAAATATCAAAACATTCCAACTGCTGGATCTGAAGAAGAAGATTTTTAAAGAAAATTCCTCATTTTGAACTAAGTTATAATTCGGGCTACCACAGTGAGCCCAAATATGAACCCAGGGACTTGGCTTGAACAAATTTGAATCTCACCCCCCTAAGCATGCTGCATACCCAATATCAAAAGATTCTGCCTGATGGATCTGGAGAAGAAGATTTTTTAAGAAATTTGCCTGAAATGCACTAAGTTCAAATTCGGGCTTCTATACTGAGCCCAAATATGAATCCAGGGGGCCGATTTGAACAAACTTGAATCTGCACCCCCTAGAGATGATGTATACCAAATAGGAAAGAATTCTGCCTGGTGGATCTGAAGAAGAAGATTTTTTAGAATTTTGGAAAGAAATTCATGGGTGCTATCAGAGTTATGCCCCTTGTGGTGCGCCCTGTGGGTGCGGCACGTTTATCTGTACAAGTTTGAATTGACATATGATGGGGAACATGCACACCAAATTTGGTTCAATTTGATCCAATAGTTTGGCAGGAGTAGTCGATAATGTAAAGTTCACAAGGGACGACGACGACGGACGACGACTGACGGCAAGTGATAAGTTAAGCTCCCTTCGGTGAGCTAATAATTATAGTACTACAAATGAGAATATTCTCATATTTTTCATTAATATGTCAATTTACAGCATTTATTTTGAAATTGAGTGTGCCGACTCATCCAAAAATTGATCATCAAAGTTTTTCAGAAAAGTTACCCAGTTGAAGGCTGGATATCACTCTTGGAGTCATTTTCTATACATTTAATTATTTTACTTCATTATTTTATTATTGTTATACATTTAATTTTTCAGTCATAGAATCACCAGAACAGCTTGGAACAGCATGTACTTCTGGTACTGCTGGTAAAGCAGGCACTGAATCACTTGTAACAGTATCGAAGGTGAAGTGATGCTCCGAAGCATGACATCATTTAGGAGGGTACTGAAAGATATTCCTCGTTATCTATCAAGTTGATGGATATCGAGAAATATCTTTCAGATAACTTGCAATAATTCACAGGCTTGCAAATAACAAAGATTATTATTACCACTCAATCTATAAGTTAAAAGTCGATTAACATAAGTTTGGAGGCCCGTTAAAACTCCATAATTTCAGTGCCGTCATTCGACGGAGCCGGGCCGCTGGCGATAATGGTATAAAGAGCCATTAGCGGCCCGGCTATTTTTAGATTCAAGTTAGCTGTAACAGGCAGTGGTAATAATAGTAATAACATGATTGTTGTCAGGCATCATGATTCATTAGTGGCCCTGCAGCAATGATGAACAGCTCTTGGGCTTATTAACTCTTAACCCGCTGTGTATTTTATAGACATTTTTCATCAAATCTAGTCATGGCTGCTTTAAAGCAGCCATAGATAGATTTGATGAAAAATAAATCTAAATGTAACACAAGAAACCATTGGTGAAAAATGCATTCCATTTACAGGGAGACAATATGATTTAATATGCGCAAATTATACTAATTTCAGAGACAAGAGAAACTCTGTGCTGGGCAGGAATATCCGCCAGCAGCATGCAAAGAGTTAACGGCACTCGACTTCATCTTGGGCCTTTAATAAACCCTTGGGCTGTTCATCATTGCTGCAGGGCCGCTAATGAACCATGATGCCCTCCAAAATCATGTTATTGTTTTATTATTACCAATTTAGAGGGCGTTCCCTAGTACATTAACACAGTTTAACAGGGCATTACAAGAACGTAACGTTCAACTTACAAAGTCGCATGATATGTCGGGCCGTTAATGAGTTGAACATCTCATTAACAGCCTGACACCTCAAGTGACTTTTTTGTTCATCACTGTCGAACACTTGAAAATGAAAACAGTTTCCAGAAATGGTTTCAATTTGTAAACAATGTGATTTTTATTTAAATTATTAAATATGTAAAATCTCCAGCAAAGTTAGTCCCATAAGAACAAGCAGTTGTATATAGTAAGTACGTCTGCAGAAATTTTAAGCCTTTATTCCTGACTTAAAAGCGGTAAATATCGGGACTGTTTTTAAGTTTTCAAACTTTTTTGCAATTGAAAGAGTACCGGTGCCGATCACGTGATAATCATGTGACACCAGTTTGTTTGAGAAGAGACGATAATATCATTTGCAAAAATAAAAAATGTTAAAGTCTCAATCAAGCGAATTGAATGAAAACCAAATGACTGTTTTCAGCTGCCATGTAAGGTACAGAGTCAAAACTTTCTCAGAATCGCAGTGGTAATAATAGTAATAACATGACTTTGTCGGGCCTTGTGGTTTATTAACGGCCCAACAGGTGTGAATAACAACCCTTCAGCTTATTAACGGCCCTAGACTTCATCTTGGGCCTTTTATAAGCTGTCGGGCTGTTATTCACACCTGTTGGGCCGTAATAAACCACAATGCCCTCCAAAGTCATGTTATTGTTATATTATTACTCTAAAATGATCTGGTTTGTCATATTCCATTATGTTGAGGAGGTGAGATCACTGTATAATGCTATACATAATAAGCATAATGAGCGTTTTTTTATTTTATTTTTCATTTCAGTAATTACTTCTTTGCCATCAAAAGTTCATGTTCTTGGTTCAAGTTTTAGGCCTCATAATCTACAGAATAGCATGGGTGGTGGTGTATTTCATCCCTTGAGGGCAAGAAGGCTTTGCAATGCTAAAGCATTGCAAAGCCTTCTTGCACTCAAGGGACAAATTCATCAAATTTTTTAACTTGAGTAAAATATCTGACATAAACCATTTAATTTTTATTTTTTTTTAAGTTTAAATTGGATATAAAAAGAGCGCATGCGGCGGCCAAAAGGATCATGTGGGAGGGCCTGAGAAACAGATATTTTATTTTTTTAGGCCTTATGAAGTCTAATCATGTTAATTAGGGTACAGCTCAATATCACATTCATTGGATACTGAAGGAACAATCAGGTGAGTTAGTACTTTAACAAATTCTTACCCAGATTACAGTTTTCCACTGAAAATAAGTCAAAATTCTACATAAAAACTCTTATTAAATTCATTTAAACATCCCATGCACCATTAGCAGACTTTTCATAATGTGGAATCTTCCATTACCATCAACAAACAAATTAACAACTAAAACAGAGATGTGACTATTACAAAACGAATGCTGAATAGCGATTCCAAGATTGAGCAAACATGAAAATTTCTAATAAGTTCTGTATCTATCATACCTACCACTGGCCCAGACATGATGGCACTCGTCGTAAAAATTCAGGCCACATGCTTAATTTAGAACCCCCCACGTCCCTCCCAAATTAAGCCAAAACAATAAAAAAAAACAGGAGATTGTCACTTGGAAATGACTATGCCCCAGATGTGGCAATGACCTTGATCTGTGACCTTCACCTCCATCGAACAAAAAAGAATTTTGTGTGCGACATATCGTTTCCCCATAAGCAACATGTAGACCAAGTTTCAACAAAATTCAATGAAGCATCTCCAGAGTTATGGAGTGGACACAAAAATCTTCCTGAAAGACAGACAGACTTTCAGATGGACGGATGGAAATGAAAGAGCTAAGGAAATATCCTCAATTCCCACCAATAACCATTCTTTTGTGATGCCTGCTGAGTGTAATAGTTCTTATGTGGGAAGGTGTGAGTGAATAGCTACAGTCTGGGCCAGTTGTAGGTTTGATAAATACAAAAATTATTATAAATTTCAATTATTTATCCACCATAGCACTGGCCCAGACATACTGAATAGATAATAGGATGGAGGGCCACCACAGTGATAAACAATAAACAAACATGCCATTGCTTACTCCAAACAGTTCAAACAGAATTTATTCACATTCAAGAATGATAGATGAATATCATTGTTGGATGCAATACAGTGGAGCCCATTTAATTGGATATCTCTTAATTGTATATCCCTGTTAATTGAATAAAATTTCCCAACACAAAACCATTTACCATACCTCCAGTACAAATTTGACCCGTCAATTGAATATAGGGTACAGAGTAAACTCCTGTTAATTGAATAAAAAATCTTGTAACCTGTTGGTAAAATACCCTGACTCTCCCCAGTTTTCCTTTATTTATAGACCTATTTGGCCTCAGTACTTCCAATACAAGCATTTAATCTATTATATCTTGTTTGACAGAGCTCATGGAGCTCTGTCAAACAAGATATAATGGAAAAAATGCTAAGTTTATCTCAAGAATACAGGAAAGTGACACAATCCCTGTTAATTGAATACTCCTGTTAACTGAATAATTTTCATGGGCAAAGTGGATATTCAATTAACAGGGTTCCACTGTACCTATAAGGATACAAGAATCCAGTACTGGAGTAAGACTTGGTACCTCTTATAAGACCCTATAGCATATCCCAAATGCTATATTTCAGGTTAAGGGGACAAAAATATAAATGCGTCCAGAGGTGATGTGAGATGATTTATGTCAAGATTACGAGCTATGAGTTATTGAATGTACGGAATGAGCTCATGACTCCTAAAACTATATACAAATATACAATACACTAAAACACAAGCATTAATTGTGGTCCACCCATAGACGAGAAAGAGGCTTGCACACTTTTCACTATAAGGTCATGGTATTGTATGCAAGAACACCAAGAGATAAATTTCAAAACAAAGAGGTACGCCACAATAAATGTCAAGCGTAGCAATGAAAAAGCTTGAAATTTAAATTAAATAACATTTTGAGCAGCAGACAAGGGACCTAGACATCTTAGCACACCTGCCACAAATTCTCAATTCCTCCGGTAGAAAGTAGTAAAAGTGGATGTTTGCATCCAGTAAGCAGCCTTTATGATATCTGATAGAGCAATAGAATTAGAATATGCCCAAATGGAAGATAAAGCTCTAACCTCAAAGGCCGAGATTCTTTTCATTCTACTATCCCTATCTGATAAATTATTGTAAGTGATACGGATAGTAGACTGAATCCATCTAGAAATGGAATGAACTAGATATATTTTATGCCTGGTATGAGAGAAAGGAAGAGCCTTTTCCTTCCTTTCCTAATGAAACTAGACCGCCTCAGTTATACTTTCAGAGCCCTTAATGGGCAAAGTAAAAGTCTAGAGTTATTGACAGGTGGTAAGGCATGAATAACAATAGGAGCAGGTAACTTATCAGGTGCCTAATTCTTGGCTAGAAAAATTACTTGAGTAGTAAGGGTAATAGAATTACCCATACTACGATAAGGTGAATCCTCGATAGAAAGAGCATGAATCTCACTAACTCTTCTAGCCACAGCAAAATGCAAGCAAGAATACCGTCATGAATGTCAGAAACTTTAACTCCACAGAATCCAGAGGTTGAAAAGGGCCCTCTTGGAGTTTTAAAAGGACACTAGCAAGATTCCACTTAGGAATGAGCCTTAAAGTTTTTGGCGTTTTATGGAAAAATTCTTTAGTCAATTTGACAAGGATTGATCTGAACCTATATTAATTCGGCTTCATGAACAAAAGTGTCTGACAACATCGAGTGGTATCTTTGATTGTAATAGGTTATTATTTTTTAACATCAAACAGAAGCACTTGAAAATCTGCGAATTAAAGGACAGGATTTGGGCATGCGTTTCTGAATAATGTTCATGCAATGACATAAAGCAAGCCTAAAAAACATTATTCCGCGGAAGAAAACTGGTTGCTAAGAGACTGCGGAACCCAAAGACCCTGGCACTTCAAATCCGTAGGGATCAGTATTATATCCCAATCTGTTTGACTGGCAACCGTCATAACAGCCACACTCGGGTCCGGCAACTGCGGTGGCACTCTCTGAGTCAACCACCGAATGTTTGCCCCAGTCTGAATCTCTTGTAACACTAGACAGACAAGAGAACGTGTAAATCGAGCAATTCATGGATTGCCGAAAAGTTGCCGTCGAAGAGAAGCTCCTCCGAGAACGAAGCGACTCTGAGAGAGTTCTTAACCTTATTATCCACGCGTGTGGATGTAGCTGCGTCACGTCTAACCAACTCCAATCAGCCACTGAAGGGCGGAGTTATACGTGAACAAACTACTGCCCTCAAAAGAAATTCCATTGAGAATAATATCCCGTAAATCTTTTCTTGAAGACGTAATGATAACGCCTCAGTAAGGCGGATTACGTATGATAAAGCGTCTAAGTTAAGTCTACTATACATCATGTCGTTTCCAACATTGAAGTTGGAAAAGACATAAACGGCGAAAAAGAATATATCCAGTCTTTAACCACACGGTCTAGACGCATATGAACTCTCGGTATGCCCTGCTCTGCCAAAATAAACTATTCGTATAAATGATAAAATGGCAGAAATGAGCAACGCGGACAAGAAACTAAACTATCATGCTTGGTAGCAGGCTTGTATATATATATATATAGCATCGAAAAATAAAACACATGTTGTAATGACAATATTGGACTGCGTCGGTAAGTCAGGGACAATGTCCCTGAACCGATCGAAAAATCCGAGTCCAATGACGCTATAAGTCTCTTATCCAAGATCGCAGCAATGAAGTCTGAAATAACAATCACTGGAAGATAATGCCAGAAGATATGAAAGGCAGCTTCCGATACTACTAAAGGGAAAACTCGAAATCTTTCGAATCCCTTTTGCCATCCTGTCGGACCCTATAAAGTGTTCGGTCGTCCGTACCTGATGCAACCGCGGACCGCACCGACCCAGCGCCGTCGGATAAATCCTGATTCGACCGAGAAACTGTCAATTGCTGGGATGCTGCGAAACAACTGTGCTAACTCGGATAGCACGTCCGTCACTGAGGCCTGAGGAGAAGCGGTCTTACGATGCATTGCCGCTGGAAGCTCCGTGATCGTTACCCCGTGCATACTACCAATATGCGAGCGAACGGAGTGTATAGGCCTCGTGTCCCTTGGCTACCGGATGGCGCGACCTATTCGCCGTGGAATCACTGAATGACGAAACTGATCGGATACTCGAGGTCACGTAGCCAATGTGCGGTCGTGTGCCCTGCTGTGAGGATGAGGAAGCATTAAGGACAGTCTCTCGGACTGTCAATATAACGGAGCGTCCCGACCGACGGACATATGCTCCGAATGTAAAATATCTGAACCACAACATGCGGTCCCCTATGTTGTTGGACGAGAGAGGGACCTCTCTCGCTCACAGCCCGGACGGACCTGGACAAGCCAGGAACCGGACTAACAGGCTTCCTCCGATCTGTCCTCAATCTGCCGTCACTGGGTGAGTACTAAAGTAATTAAAGTGCTCGCATCACCCAAATCTCCTTCCTAGACCGCAACGGACGAACCCGGCAGCCGAACCATTCGATGAATGTACGCTACACCGGGTGAGCTAGCGAATGTCACTCCGTAGGCGATAGACATATTCCATGAGCACTTATTGCCGCTAGCTCTTCATTAACTATGACGACAGAGGCACACTTTTGAAAGACATCTCCGTAACTTTGCGAACAAGAAACCAGAAATGCTTGGTTATAGCAAGCATAAAATAATAATATATATAGCGTCGTTCAATAATTCGAAAGTTTGTGTGACATTATTGGACTATGTCGGAACTGAGGGACGATGTCCCTGAACCGAACCAAAAATTTCTAAGTCCACCGACGCTATCAGTTTCTTATCCGGCATCGCAGCATTCTGGTCCGACGAAAGAAGCTGTAGAAGACCAAGTCAGATGACATACACAACAGCATATGTTGTTCCGAAAGGGAAAGTTCGAAATCCTCCAAATCCCTTTCGGTATCCCGTCGGACCGGATGAAACTTTCGGACGTCCGTACCCGCTTCCGCGGAGCGTCCCGACCCAGCATCGTCGGATAAAAAATATGCGACAGATTCAGTTGATGCTAGGATGCTGCGATAAACTGTGCTATTTAGTTAAGCACGTCCGTTCCCGAGGCCTGTGCAGTAGCGGTCTTACGATGCATTGCCGCCGGAAGCTCCGTGTACGATGACTCCCGCACACTTCCTATGCGAACGTCCGGAGTCTGCAGGCCTCGTGTCCCTGGCTACCGGATGGTGTGACCTGGTCGCCGAAGAATCCTTGATCGGTGAAGCTGGTAATATATCGGCGGTCACGCAGCCAAGGTGCGGTCGTGTGCGCTGACGAGAAGAGGAAGCCTTAGCAGTCTCCGCGGACTGCCTATACAACGGAGCGTCCCGAGCGACGGACCGCTTGCGACACATTTTGTACCACAACATCTGGGGCCAGATGTTGTTGAACGAGAGAGGGGCCTCTCTCGCTTGCCGTCCGGATGGACCGGAACGGGCTATGAACCGGACTAAAAGGCTTCCTCCGTTCTCCCTCCGATCCGCCGTCACTGGGTGTGCATTAGGTTGATTTATAGTGCTCGCATCACCCCAAAATTCCTTCTAGACCGCAACGGACGAACCCGGCTGCCGAACCATTCGGTGAATGGATGCTACACCGGGCGAGCTAGCGGACGTCAAAGGCCGTCGAACCTACTAGGGTCCTCTTAGGCAATTGGCGTATTTACATGAGCACTTTTCCGCTAGCCCTTCATTAATTGTGACGACGGAGGCACACTGTTGGAAGACATCACAGATACATCACCCTAATCTTGATCGTCTGAAATAGAAATTGATAAAGTAGAGTGACCCTGCGGGGAAAGGACCGGAGTGTCCAATTCCCCAATAACATACCGTGACATACGCTTCCCATATTGTCATCGAAATCATACGATACAGAACAGGAGTTAATGCGAGTACACTGACCACATATAGAATGATTATAAAGTCAGAGGAAGACTTCCTCTTAATACAATTGATCAATATCCTTTCAATGTGAAAAGAAAACAAGTCCTGGTACTCGCACTAACCCCTGGCAATCAAAATACATAATAATAATATGATCCATTAATATAGAAAAAATAACTGAAATCAAAATATTTTGAAAAAATATTTTTTCAGAACAGCCCAAGTTTCTGAAAAGTAACGTTGAGCCCCAATGGATCCCAAGCCTAAGTGTGGACAAAAATTTTAAAAATATTTTAAACAATTTATTCAACACTTACGAACAATAATAATGTATCTAGTTATGATTAAAAGAACATCAAGATATTATTTTCCAAAAATCCCCCCCTCACACACAGGGCTGTTGTAAATGTAAACAATGAGTGTAAAAACACTAAAATAAGACTCCAGGCACCCAGGCCCGAAATCAGTTACCAAAAATACACTATCTGATGCTAAACAGTAACTTCAGGGAAGAAACTGCAGAACATCAGATGGTAGATGCAGAACACAACGCCTAACCACCCGTAGGTGAAGACGTAAACATGGGGAAAAGAACAGAATTCATTCTGTTATTCAGCTAAAACTCCCAAGAAAATTTAGTAATAATAATTACAAAAACTATGCCAAAAGCATGGGAGAATAGCAAGGGGGGACTTAAAGGACAGGGAGAGAGGAAAACACTTAAAAAACAGTGTAACTAAATAATCAGAATGACAACAAAATGGCTGCTGCCTCGAAAATAGGTAACTTAACATAATTTCATTAAAAAGTTAAAAAATTTATAGTAATTTATATATTTTTTATACTTACCAATGACCCAGACATAGCTGGTGCTAACTCTTAAAATATAGGGGCAAACACAAATTTTGCCCCCCAATCCCCAAAATTTGCATCTAAAACTAAAGAAAACATGTCCTGGAAGGCCCTCCACACTTCGCCCCTACTGCGCATGCGCAGTGTCAAGGACGTTCCGAAATTGGCGCCATTTATCATTCTAATAACCAGTGCCTGGTAAGCGCTATGTACTCAGCGGGGAGGCAAGAGTTCCCAACTCCTGGGAGGGCCATCCCCGTCTGGGTCATTGGTAAGTATAAAAAATATATAAATTACTATAAATTTTTTAACATTTTTATACTGTACCAATGACCCAGACATAGCTGAATAGTAAAAAGGCTGGAGGGCCAAGGACATAGAGCAAAATGGAATACGCTCAATAAAATAAAATAGAGTCATCCCCTGTAGGGAAAAGAAGTAATAGGCCTTACATGTATCTTTCTTATTTATGATAAATTAGAAAGATACAACACCTTCCAAAATTGAGCTTCATACATCCATGTACTCTATTAATATCCAATATAATCCTTATACTAATAATTTTTAAAGTAAGCCAATAATAAAGTAAGTCTAGAGAATAGAGACTCTTATACTCCTAAAAGTGTCTGAGAATTGCATAATCATGTCCGTTGACATATGCAATATTCAAAAGCTATACTTTAAAAACTAAGACTTGAATGAATTTTATAAACTTAAACTTCTCACTAAACAACCATCCCAATAACAGCTCAGAATTACTAACTCCGGAGGAGGTATCCCCTTGTTTTCATAGTAAAACAGGTGACCCAAGGGAACACCCTCCCCCCCCCCCCCCCCTTTTTCTTGCCCTGGGTCAAATAGCCCAGAGCAAAGAGGGCAGCCGAACGGAGACACTGCCGAAACAGACAGCCAACCTAGCTATAGTAGCAACTGTTAAGTGAATGACATTCTGAGCAGTAGATAATAGACCTAACAAAAGAGGCCTCAAGAAATTGACTCGAAATTTCTAAGATAAAATTCATGAATGTGGATGGCTGAGCGCAATGAGCGGCCTTCAAAAATCTATAATAGCGACACTATTAATGTAAGCCCAAGAAGTAGAAGAACTCTTACTTCATGAGCCGAAATCTTAAGCACAACTGCTAAGTCAATGATATACCATAAGCAGTACCGATAGTTAATAGAATCCATTAACAATAAAATGGAGCGTAACGTCCTTCTACTAGACATCAAAGACAGAAGAAGCTTACGCCCTTGTAATAAACAGATATCTGTTTATAAATACATAAACTGTACCCGGAAAGAGTAAAGGCCTATGCCCATACGAAGACGGAAGGACCTTAAAATAATAGGTTCCGGATAATAGGAGCCTAACTCTTATGCAACAATCCAACCTAAATAGTAACGGAAGTATTGATTCCGAAACTATGAAAGTGAAAATCATCCATCGATAGTGCATGAAACTCACTAACTCTACAGTAAAAGAGAAACCAACAGAATTACTGTCTAAAAGGTCAGAATTTGAAAACTACTGTTTCCAGAGGCTCAAATGATTACTTAGCTAAATAAGAACCGAAGTTAAAATCCGTATAGGAATTTAATCTAAAGATTCTAAGTCTATTTATCAAAAAGTTACTAACTGACTTAGATAAAGAGACAAAAGACTCAATTGTAAACTATCGTAGAGTGCATAGGTATGAGGTAACATAAACCTATAACCTAAATAATAACAGGCTGCAGTAGATCTTGTGAAACAAGTATACTAAAAAATATCAATGAGTAGTATGGAGGGATCAACAATATGAACATAATGATCCCTACACCACGACGGAAGAGCCTCCACTTTAGTCGCATAGAATAGCGAAGAAGAGGATCTCCTATAGTAAGAAATCGCGTCCAAAGCTCGTCCAGTACAGTGCTTACAATGTAATACGGACCACACAACGGAATACATGAAGGTTGCGACCTTGCTGGTTGTGATAAAGATGACACGATTTACCCAGTGAAAAAAGATCCTCACATAGAGGAAGATTTCACGTTAAGACCCACAGTAGACAAGAGAGTAAATTACTCATGATCTCTGTGAAGATAGAGATGCTATCAACAGAAATGTATTGTGGTTGTTTATCTTAGCAATACCTGCTAAAACAACAGCGCCGGAGGATACGCGTATCCTATCATTCCGTCCTATAGATCAATAGAGCGTTAACACTATTAGCTCAGAGATCTGGACAAGCCAACACATACGTCTGCAATTGATTAGCAAGCTGTGTCATAAATAAATCATCATTGGGCGCTCCCATAGATAGCAAATCTGATTGAATACTTGTTTGTTGAGAGTCCATTCTGACAGCAACAAGCGACCCGTAAGAGAACGGGAGTCCGATAAAACAATCAGACGATCCGGAATATGACGGACCAAAACTGAACTTGGTGTACTATAACCAACAGACGGATTCTTTCCATTAAATTGAATAACAGAAACGAAAGAGTGCCTCCCTGGTTCCGGAGATACGCCACTACTGTCGAATTAAAGGACAGGAATTTGGGCATGCGTTTCTGAATAATGTTCATGCAATGACATAAAGCAAGCCTAAAAAACATTATTCCGCGGAAGTTAACCCTTAAGCCCCCATATAGCCCCAAACCGCCACTTTTATATTGCACTGAAGCAGGTGCTCCCTTGTGTAATCTTTTTAATTACTCTTGTGTGTAGACTGAATTTTCCCTGGCAGTGGTTCTACATCACTGCTGGCTGCCTGTATAGGCAGCCAGCAGTGATGTAGAACCACTGCCAAGTCATCAATAACTATGTAAGCAGAAAAAGGCCATAAATACTTTAAAATTAATCTGAGGACTTAAGGGTTAAACTGATAGCTAAAAGACTGCGGAACCCAAAGACCCTGGCACTTCGAATCCGTAGGGATCAGTATATAACCCAATCTGTTTGACTGGCAACCGTCATAACAGCCACACTCGGGTCCGGCAACTGCGGCGGCACTCTCTGAGTCAACCACCGAATGTTTGCCCCAGTCTGAATCTCTTGTAACACTAGATAGACAAGAGAACATATAAATCGAGCAATTCATGGATTGCCGGAAAGTTGCCGTCGAAGAGAAGCTCCTCCGAGAACGAAGCGACTCTGAGAGAGTTCTTAACCTTACTATCCACGCGTGTGGATGTAGCTAGGGCTGCGTCACGTCTAACCAACTCCAATCAGCCACTGAAGGGCGGAGTTATACGTGAACAAACTACTGCCCTCAAAAGAAATTACATTGAGAATAATATCCCGTAAATCTTTTCTTGAAGACGTAATGATAACACCTCAGTAAGGCGGATTACGTATAATAAAGCGTCTAAGTTAAGTCTACTAATGTCGTTCCCAACATTGAAATTGGAAAAGACATAAACGGCGAAAAAGAATATATGCAGTCTTTAATCATACCGTCTAGACGCATATGAACTCTCGGTATGCCCTGCTCTGCCAAAATAAACTATTTGTAAAAATGATAAAATGGCAGAAATGAGCAACGCGGACAAGAAACTAAACTATCATGCTTAGTAGCAGGCTCGTATATATAAATATATATAGCGTCGAAAAATAAAACACATGTTGTAATGACAATATTGGACTGCGTCGGTAAGTCAGGGACAATGTCCCTGTACCGATCGAAAAATCCGAGTCCAATGACGCTATAAGTCTCTTATCCAAGATTGCAGCAATGAAGTCCGAAATAATAATCACTGGAAGAAATGCCAGAAGATATGAAAGGCATCTTCCGATACTACTAAAGGGAAAACTCGAAATCTTTCGAATCCCTTTCGCCATCCTGTCGGACCCTATAAAGCGTTCGGTCGTCCGTAGCTGATGCAACCGCGGACCGCACCGACCCAGCGCCGTCGGATAATTCCTGATTCGACCGAGAAACTGTCAATTGCTGGGATGCTGCGAAACAACTGTGCTAACTCGGATAGCACGTCCGTCACTGAGGCCTGAGGAGAAGCGGTCTTACGATGCATTGCCGCTGGAAGCTCCGTGATCGTTACCCCGTGCATACTTCCAATATGCGAGCGAACGGAGTGTATAGGCCTCGTGTCCCTTGGCTACCGGATGGCGCGACCTATTCGCCGTGGAATCACTGAATGCCGAAACTGATCGGGTACTCGAGGTCACGTAGCCAATGTGCGGTCGTGTGCCCTGCTGTGAGGATGAGGAAGCATTAAAGACAGTCTCTCGGACTGTCAATATAACGGAGCGTCCCGAGCAACGGACATATGCTCCGAATGTAAAATATCTGAACCACAACATGCGGTCCCCTATGTTGTTGGGCGAGAGAGGAACCTCTCTCGCTCACAGCCCAGACGGACCTGGACAAGCCAGGAACCGGACTAACAGGCTTCCTCCGATCTGTCCTCAATCTGCCGTCACTGGGTGAGTACTAAAGTAATTAAAGTGCTCGCATCACCCAAATCTCCTTCCTAGACCGCAACGGACGAACCCGGCAGTCGAACCATTCGATGAATGTACGCTACACCGGGTGAGCTAGCGAATGTCACTCTGTAAGCGATAGACATATTCCATGAGCACTTATTGCCGCTAACTCTTCATTAACTATGACGACAGAGGCACACTTTTGAAAGACATCTCCATAACTCTTCGAACAAGAAACCAGAAATGCTTGGATAGCAAGCATAAAATAATAATATATATAGCGTCGTTCAATAATTCGAAAGTTTGTGTGACATTATTGGACTATGTCGGAACTGAGGGACGATGTCCCTGAACCGAACCAAAAATTTCTAAGTCCACCGACGCTATCAGTTTCTTATCCGGCATCGCAGCATATGTTGTTCCGAAAGGGAAAGCTTGAAATCCTCTGAATCCCTTTCGGTATCCCGTCGGACCGGATGAAACTTTCGGACGTCCGTACCCGCTTCCGCGGAGCGTCCCGACCCAGCATCGTCGGATAAAATATATGCGACAGATTCAGTTGATGCTGGGATGCTGCGATAAACTGTGCTATTAAAGAAAGCACGTCCGTTCCCGAGGCCTGTGCAGTAGCGGACTTACGATGCATTGCCGCCGGAAGCTCCGTGTACGTTGACTCCCGCACACTTCCTATGCGAACGTCCGGAGTCTGCAGGCCTCGAGTCCCCGGCTACCGACCCAGCGCTGTCGGATAATTCTCGATCCGACACCGTTTCTGTCGGCTGCTGGGATGCTGCGATAAGCTGTGCTATGTGCACAAGAATGTCCGGCGTCGAGACCTGCGGAGGCGCAGTCTATCGCTGCTTCGCCGAGGGCAGCTCCGCATCAGATGGCTCCCGCATACTTTTCCTATGCGAACGTCCGGAGTCCATCGGTCTCGAATCCCTGGCTGCCGGATGGTGTGAACTGGTCGCCGAAGAATCCTTGATCGGCGAAGCTGGTAATATATCGGCGGTCACGCAGCCAAGGTGCGGTCGTGTGCGCTGACGAGAAGAGGAAGCCTTAGCAGTCTCAGCGGACTGCCTATACAACGGAGCGTCCCGAGCGACGGACGTATGCTCCGCTAGCGACACATTTTGTACCACAACATCTGGGGCCAGATGTTGTTGAACGAGAGAGGGGCCTCTCTCGCTTGCCGTCCGGATGGACCGGAATGAGCTATGAACCGGACTAAAAGGCTTCCTCCGTTCTCCCTCCGATCCGCCGTCACTGGGTGTGCATTAAGTTAATTTTATAGTGCTCGCATCACCCCAAAATTCCTTCTAGACCGCAACGGACGAACCCGGCTGCCGAACCATTCGGTGAATGGACGCTACACCGGGCGAGCTAGCGGACGTCAAAGGCCGTCGAACCTACTAGGGTCCTCTTAGGCAATTGGCGTATTACATGAGCACTTTTCCGCTAGCCCTTCATTAATTGTGACGACGGAGGCACACTGTTGGAAGACATCACAGATACATCACCCTAATCTTGATCGTCTGAAATAGAAATTGATAAAGTAGAGTGACCCTGCGGGGAAAGGACCGGAGTGTCCAAATCCCCAACAACATACCGTGACATACGCTTCCCATATTGTCATCGAAATCATACGATACAGAACAGGAGTTAATGCGAGTACACTGACCACATATAGAATGATAATAAAGTCAGAGGAAGACTTCCTCTTAAAACAATTGATCAATATCCTTTCAATGTGAAAAGAAAACAAGTCCTGGTACTCGCACTAACCCCTGGCAATCAAAATACATAATAATAATATGATCCATTAATATAGAAAAAATAATTGAAATCAAAATATTTTGAAAAAGTTAAAAAATTTATAGTAATTTATATATTTTTTATACTTACCAATGACCCAGACATAGCTGGTGCTAACTCTTAAAATATAGGGCCAAACACAAATTTTGCCCCCCAATCCCCAAAATTTGCATCTAAAACTAAAGAAAACATGTCCTGAAAGGCCCTCCACACTTCGCCCCTACTGCGCATGCGCAGTGTCAAGGACGTTCCGAAATTGGCGCCATTTATCATTCTAATAACCAGTGCCTGGTAAGCGCTATGTACTCAGCGGGGAGGCAAGAGTTCCCAACTCCTGGGAGGGCCATCCCCGTCTGGGTCATTGGTAAGTATAAAAAATATATAAATTACTATAAATTTTTTAACATTTTTATACTGTACCAATGACCCAGACATAGCTGAATAGTAAAAAGGCTGGAGGGCCAAGGACATAGAGCAAAATGGAATACGCTCAATAAAATAAAATAGAGTCATCCCCTGTAGGGAAAAGAAGTAATAGGCCTTACATGTATCTTTCTTATTTATGATAAATTAGAAAGATACAACACCTTCCAAAAATTGAGCTTCATACATCCATGTACTCTATTAATATCCAATAATCCTTATACTAATAATTTTTAAAGTAAGCCAATAATAAAGTAAGTCTAGAGAATAGAGACTCTTATACTCCTAAAAGTGTGTGAGAATTGCATAATCATGTCCGTTGACATATGCAATATTCAAAAGCTATACTTTAAAAACTAAGACTTGAATGAATTTTATAACTTAAACTTCTCACTAAACAACCATCCCAATAACAGCTCAGAATTACTAACTCCGGAGGAGGTATCCCCTTGTTTTCATAGTAAAAACAGGTGACCCAAGGGAACACCCTCCCCCCCCCTTTTTTCTTGCCCTGGGTCAAATAGCCCAGAGCGAAGAGGGCAGCCGAACGGAGACACTGCCGAAACAGACAGCCTACCTAGCTATAGTAGCAACTGTTAAGTGAATGACATTCTGAGCAGAAGATAATAGACCTAACAATAGAGGCCTCCAGAAATGGACTCGATGTTTCTGAGATAAAATTCATGAATGGATGGCTGAGCGCAATGAGCAGCCTTCAAAAATCTATAATAGCAACACTATTAATGTAAGCCCAAGAAGTAGAAGAACTCTTACTTCATGAGCCGAAATCTTAAGCACAACTGCTAAGCCAATGATATACCATAAGCAGTACGCTAGTTAATAGAATCCATTAACAATAAAATGGAGCGTAACGTCCTTCTACTAGACATCAAAGACAGAAGAAGCTTACGCCCTTGTAATAAACAGATATCTATTTATAAATACATAAACTGTACCCGGAAAGAGTAAAGGCCTATGCCCATACGAAGACGGAAGGACCTTAAAATAATAGGTTCCGGATAATAGGAGCCTAACTCTTATGCAACAATCCAACCTAAATAGTAACGGAAGTATTGATTCCGAAACTATGAAAGTGAAAATCATCCATCGATAGTGCATGAAACTCACTGACTCTACAGTAAAAGAGAAATCAACAGAATTACTGTCTAAAAGGTCAGAATTTGAAAACTACTGTTTCCAGAGGCTCAAATGATTACTTAGCTAAATAAGAACCTGAAGTTAAAATCCGTATAGGAATTTAATCTAAAGATTCTAAGTCTATTTATCAAAAAGTTACTAACTGACTTAGATAAAGAGACAAAAGACTCAATTGTAAACTATCGTAGAGTGCATAGGTATGAGGTAACATAAACCTATAACCTAAATAACAACAGGCTGCAGTAGATCTTGTGAAACAAGTATACTAAAAAATAGCAATGAGTAGTATGGAGGGATCAACCATATGAACATAATGATCCCTACACCACGACGGAAGAGCCTCCACTTTAGTCGCATAGAATAGCGAAGAAGAGGATCTCCTATAGTAAGAAATCGCGTCCAAAGCTCGTCCAGTACAGTGCTTACAATGCAATACGGACCACACAACGGAATACATGAAGGTTGCGACCTTGCTGGTTGTGATAAAGATGACACGATTTACCCAGTGAAAAAAGATCCTCACATAGAGGAAGATTTCACGTTAAGATCCACAGTAGACAAGAGAGTAAATTACTCATGATCTCTGTGAAGATAGAGATGCTATCAACAGAAATGTATTGTGGTTGTTTATCTTAGCAATACCTGCTAAAACAACAGCGCCGGAGGATACGCGTATCCTATCATTCCGTCCTATAGATCAATAGAGCGTTAACAGTATTAGCTCAGAGATCTGGACAAGCCAACACATACGTCTGCAAATGATTAGCAAGCTGTGTCATAAATAAAACATCATTGGGCGCTCCCATAGATAGCAAATCTGATTGAATACTTGTTTGTTGAGAGTCCATTCTGACAGCAACAAGCGACCCGTAAGAGAACGGGAGTGCGATAAAACAATCAGACGACCCAGAATATGACGGATCAAAACTGAACTTGGTGTACTATAACCAACAGACGGATTCTTTCCATTAAATTGAATAACGGAAACGAAAGAGTGCCTCCCTGGTTCCGGAGATACGCCACTACTGTCGAATTAAAGGACAGGAATTTGGGCATGCGTTTCTGAATAATGTTCATGCAATGACATAAAGCAAGCCTAAAAAACATTATTCCGCGGAAGTTAAACTGATAGCTAAAAGACTGCGGAACCCAAAGACCCTGGCACTTCGAATCCGTAGGGATCAGTATATATCCCAATCTGTTTGACTGGCAACCGTCATAACAGCCACACTCGGGTCCGGCAACTGCGGCGGCACTCTCTGAGTCAACCACCGAATGTTTGCCCCAGTCTGAATCTCTTGTAACACTAGATAGACAAGAGAATGTATAAACCAAGCAATTCATGGATTGCCGGAAAGTTGCCGTCGAAGAGAAGCTCCTCCGAGAACGAAGCGACTCTGAGAGAGTTCTTAACCTACTATCCACGCGTGGATGTAGCTAGGGCTGCATCACGTCTAACCAACTCCAATCAGCCACTGAAGGGCGGAGTTATACGTGAACAAACTACTGCCCTCAAAAGAAATTACATTGAGAATAATATCCCGTAAATCTTTTCTTGAAGACGTAATGATAACGCCTCAGTAAGGCGGATTACGTATAATAAAGCGTCTAAGTTAAGTCTACTATACATAATGTCGTTCCCAACATTGAAATTGGAAAAGACATAAACGGCGAAAAAGAATATATGCAGTCTTTAATCACACCGTCTAGACGCATATGAACTCTCGGTATGCCCTGCTCTGCCAAAATAAACTATATGTAAAAAAGATAAAATGGCAGAAATGAGCCACGCGGACAAGAAACTAAACTATCATGCTTAGTAGCAGGCTTGTATATATATATAAATATATAGCGTCGAAAAATAAAACACATGTTGTAATGACAATATTGGACTGCTTCGGTAAGTCAGGGACAAAGTCCCTGTACCGATCGAAAAATCCGAGTCCAATGACGCTATAAGTCTCTTATCCAAGATCGCAGCAATGAAGTCCGAAAAATAATCACTGGAAGAAATGCCAGAAGATATGAAAGGCATCTTCCGATACTACTAAAGGGAAAACTCGAAATCTTTCGAATCCCTTTCGCCATCCTGTCGGACCCTATAAAGCGTTCGGTCGTCCGTAGCTTGATGCAACCGCGGACCGCACCGACCCAGCGCCGTCGGATAATTCCTGATTCGACCGAGAAACCGTCAATTGCTGGGATGCTGCGAAACAACTGTGCTAACTCGGATAGCACGTCCGTCACTGAGGCCTGAGGAGCAGCGGTCTTACGATGCATTGCCGCAGGAAGCTCCGAGATCGTTACCCCGTGCATACTTCCAATATGCGAGCGAACGGAGTGTATAGGCCTCGTGTCCCTTGGCTACCGGATGGCGCGACCTATTCGCTGTGGAATCACTGAATGCCGAAACTGATCGGATACTCGAGGTCACGTAGCCAATGTGCGGTCGTGTGCCCTGCTGTGAGGATGAGGAAGCATTAAAGACAGTCTCTCGGACTGTCAATATAACGGAGCGTCCCGAGCAACGGACATATGCTCCGAATGTAAAATATCTGAACCACAACATGCGGTCCCCTATGTTGTTGGCTTCCTCCGATCTGTCCTCAATCTGCCGTCACTGGGTGAGTACTAAAGTAATTAAAGTGCTCGCATCACCCAAATCTCCTTCCTAGACCGCAACGGACGAACCCGGCAGCCGAACCATTCGATGAATGTACGCTACACCGGGTGAGCTAGCGAATGTCACTCCGTAAGCGAAAGACATATTCCATGAGCACTTATTGCCGCTAACTCCTCATTAACTATGACGACAGAGGCACACTTTTGAAAGACATCTCCATAACTCTTCGAACAAGAAACCAGAAATGCTTGGGCAGCAAGCATAAAATAATAATATATATAGCGTCGTTCAATAATTCGAAAGTTTGTGTGACATTATTGGACTATGTCGGAACTGAGGGACGATGTCCCTGAACCGAACCAAAAAATTTCTAAGTCCACCGACGCTATTAGTTTCTTATCCGGCATCGCAGCATATGTTGTTCCGAAAGGGAAAGCTTGAAATCCACCGAATCCCTTTCGGTATCCCGTCGGACCGGATGAAACTTTCGGACGTCCGTACCCGCTTCCGCGGAGCGTCCCGACCCAGCATCGTCGGATAAAATATATGCGACAGATTCAGTTGATGCTGGGATGCTGCGATAAACTGTGCTATTAAGGAAAGCACATCCGTTCCCGAGGCCTGTGCAGTAGCGGACTTACGATGCATTGCCGCTGGAAGCTCCGAGTACGTTGACTCCCGCACACTTCCTATGCGAACGTCCGGAGTCTGCAGGCCTCGAGTCCCCGGCTACCGACCCAGCGCTGTCGGATAATTCTCGATCCGACACCGTTTCTGTCGGCTGCTGGGATGCTGCGATAAGCTGTGCTATGTGCACAAGAATGTCCGGCGTCGAGACCTGCGGAGGCGCAGTCTATCGCTGCTTCGCCGAGGACAGCTCCGCATCAGATGGCTCCCGCATACTTTTCCTATGCGAACGTCCGGAGTCCATCGGTCTCGAATCCCTGGCTGCCGGATGGTGTGACCTGGTCGCCGAAGAATTCTTGATCGGCGAAGCTGGTAATATATCGGCGGTCACGCAGCCAAGGTGCGGTCGTGTGCGCTGACGAGAAGAGGAAGCCTTAGCAGTCTCAGCGGACTGCCTATACAACGGAGCGTCCCGAGCGACGGACGTATGCTCCGCTAACGACACATTTGTACCACAACATCTGGGGCCAGATGTTGTTGAACGAGAGAGGGGCCTCTCTCGCTTGCCGTCCGGATGGACCGGAACGAGCTATGAACCGGACTAAAAGGCTTCCTCCGTTCTCCCTCCGATCCGCCGTCACTGGGTGTGCATTAAGTTAATTTTATAGTGCTCGCATCACCCCAAAATTCCTTCTAGACCGCAACGGACGAACCCGGCTGCCGAACCATTCGGTGAATGGACGCTACACCGGGCGAGCTAGCGGACGTCAAAGGCCGTCGAACCTACTAGGGTCCTCTTAGGCAATTGGCGTATTACATGAGCACTTTTCCGCTAGCCCTTCATTAATTGTGACGACGGAGGCACACTGTTGGAAGACATCACAGATACATCACCCTAATCTTGATCGTCTGAAATAGAAATTGATAAAGTAGAGTGACCCTGCGGGGAAAGGACCGGAGTGTCCAAATCCCCAACAACATACCGTGACATACGCTTCCCATATTGTCATCGAAATCATACGATACAGAACAGGAGTTAATGCGAGTACACTGACCACATATAGAATGATAATAAGGTCAGAGGAAGACTTCCTCTTAAAACAATTGATCAATATCCTTTCAATGTGAAAAGAAAACAAGTCCTGGTACTCGCACTAACCCCTGGCAATCAAAATACATAATAATAATATGATCCATTAATATAGAAAAAATAAATGAAATCAAAATATTTTGAAAAAATATTTTTTCAGAACAGCCCAAGTTTCTGAAAAGTAACGTTGAGCCCCAATGGATCCCAAGCCTAAGTGTGGACAAAAATTTTAAAAATATTTTAAACAATTTATTCAACACTTACGAACAATAATAATGTATCTAGTTAAGATTAAAATAACATAAAGATATTATTATTTAGAAATCCCCCCCTCACACAGAGGGCTGTTGTAAATGTAAACAATGAGTGTAAAAACACTAAAATAAGACTCCAGGCACCCAGGCCCGAAATCAGTTACCAAAAATACACCATCTGATGCAAAACAGAGACTTCCAGGGAAGAAACTGCAGAACATCAGATGGTAGATGCAGAACACAACGCCTAACCACCCGTAGGTGAAGACGTAAACATGGGGAAAGAACAGAATTCATTCTGTTATTCAGCTAAAACTCCCAAGAAATTTTAGTAATAATAATTACAGAAACTATGCCAAAGCATGGGAGAATAGCAAGGGGGAACTTAAAGGACAGGGAGAGAGGAAAAACACTTGAAAAAACAGTGTAACTAAATAATCAGAATGACAACAAAATGGCTGCTGCCTTGAAAATAGGTAACTTAACATAATTTCATTAAAAAATTTTAAGTTACAGCCCTGATAATATTCTGTCACACATTCTTTTCCTCTCCTCCTTTTCTATCCTCCTTAGAATCACCATTTCACTAATATTTATGTGTCTGGCATCATTTAAACTGAGATTTAAAAGCACAAAGATCAGTCAGATGTTAACTGATGAAGGGCCAAACTTAGAATGATAAATGGCGCCAATTTCGGAACGTCCTTGACACTGCGCATGCGCAGTAGGGGCGAAGTGTGGAGGGCCTTTCAGGACATGTTTTCTTTAGTTTTAGATGCAAATTTTGGGGATTGGGGGGCAAAATTTGTGTTTGGCCCTATATTTTAAGAGTTAGCACCAGCTATGTCTGGGTCATTGGTACAGTATAAAAATATATTTTTTCAGAACAGCCCAAGTTTCTGAAAAGTAACGTTGAGCCCCAATGGATCCCAAGCCTAAGTGTGGACAAAAATTTTAAAAATATTTTAAACAATTTATTCAACACTTACGAACAATAATAATGTATCTAGTTATGATTAAAATAACATAAAGATATTATTTTTTAGAAATCCCCCCCTCACACAGAGGGCTGTTGTAAATGTAAACAATGAGTGTAAAAACACTAAAATAAGACTCCAGGCACCCAGGCCCGAAATCAGTTACCAAAAATACACTATCTGATGCAAAACAGAGACTTCCAGGGAAGAAACTGCAGAACATCAGATGGTAGATGCAGAACACAACGCCTAACCACCCGTAGGTGAAGACGTAAACATGGGGAAAGAACAGAATTCATTCTGTTATTCAGCTAAAACTCCCAAGAAATTTTAGTAATAATAATTACAGAAACTATGCCAAAAGCATGGGAGAATAGCAAGGGGGAACTTAAAGGACAGGGAGAGAGGAAAACACTTGAAAAAACAGTGTAACTAAATAATCAGAATGACAACAAAATGGCTGCTGCCTTGAAAATAGGTAACTTAACATAATTTCATTAAAAATTTTTAAGTTACAGCCCTGATAATATTCTGTCACACATTCTTTTCCTCTCCTCCTTCTCTATCCTCCTTAGAATCACCATTTCACTAATATTTATGTGTCTGGCATCATTTAAACTGAGATTTAAAAGCACAAAGATCAGTCAGATGTTAACTGATGAAGGGCCAAACTTAGAATAATAAATGGCGCCAATTTCGGAACGTCCTTGACACTGCGCATGCGCAGTAGGGGCGAAGTGTGGAGGGCCTTCCAGGACATGTTTTCTTTAGTTTTAGATGCAAATTTTGGGGATTGGGGGGCAAAATTTGTGTTTGGCCCTATATTTTAAGAGTTAGCACCAGCTATGTCTGGGTCATTGGTACAGTATAAAAATATTTTTAAGTTACAGCCCTGATAATATTCTGTCACACATTTTTTCCTCTCCTCCTTCTCTATCCTCCTTAGAATCACCATTTCACTAATATTTATGTGTCTGGCATCATTTAAACTGAGATTTACAAGCACAAAGATCAGTCAGATGTTAACTGATGAAGGGCCAAACTTAGAATGATTAATGGCGCCAATTTCGGAACGTCCTTGACACTGCGCATGCGCAGTAGAGGCGAAGTGTGGAGGGCCTTTCAGGACATGTTTTCTTTGGTTTTAGATGCAAATTTTGGGGATTGGGGGGCAAAATTTGTGTTTGGCCCTATATTTTAAGAGTTAGCACCAGCTATGTCTGGGTCATTGGTACAGTATAAAAATCTTGGATGTGGAAAAGAGAATATTGATGATTCCACTGACTGTGGCAATTTAGATTCTCCAGACCCAAGGTGGCCCCCAATCCTTGATCACTGGCATCCAACATTAGAGTGAATGAAGAAGGGAGAGAGGGTAGAGGGGGTTGGTAGCCAATGGTATCCCTGTGTCATCCATTCCGAGTTTGTCCTAATTTGAATTTTCTCCTTGATAGCAGGAGAAAGGCAAATTATGTGATCCAGACTGTTGACAGCAGCCTTCCAGTTATCTAGAAAGTAAAAATGGAGAGGCCAGGTGAAGAGATGTCCAAGCAGAATCAAGTCTGTAGCTGCTGCGCACAGACCCAGAAGTCTCATAATTATCTTGCACAGCAGGGTAGCATCACTAAAGTTACCCTCTGTGAACCTCAGTCTGATTCAGGGTATTAAAACTAAACAGAAAGAGGTACCCAGAGGATAAATTGGCCCACTGTATGGGAAAGCATCATGAAATTCACCCTCTGGGGACCTCATTCTGCAAATGTAAGACTGTTTATTTTCTGGCTTGGATGGAGAATGTTCTTGTGAGGCGAGCTCTGGCTTAGGGAAGACAGACTAGATTCAGATGAGTATGAAATTCTGTTCCCAGATACCTAAATGTAGTTGAAGGGGTTAGATCTGACATCTGTATATTGACAAGACACCCCAAGGACTGTAAGAGATTTAGAAGCTTCTGATCGTCCTGAAGAAGAATTTCATTGTAATAATGAAGGATATCGTCCAAGTAAACCAAAGTCAGGACTGTCGAATGTGCTCTGAAATGAGACATGACCGAGTCCATAATCCAAGTGAATGCCCATTGGGTAAGGTTTAGACTGAAGCTCATCACCCGGAACAGGTAAATCTTGCCATTTACGGCAAACTTCAAGTATTTCTTGAACAAAGGGTGAATTATTATGTGAAACTATGCATCCTTGAGGTTGATGCTTGCCACAAAATCATTTGCTCAGATGCTGTACCTTACAGACTGGATGGTTTCCATGTAAAACTTTGGAATTAGAGTGAGCTTGTTGATCCAACTGAGATCTATGACCATTGGAAGGAACCATCTGGCTTTAATTTGGAAGCAGGAAGATTCTTGTGTAAAAACCAAGAGATGAAACATTGTCGACTGCCTCTACTGCCTTCTGCTTTCTTCAAGATCATTAAGTTTACTGCCTCGAGAAGACAGTTCATTTTTGTAAGGTTGACTGGAAGATTGTAAATAAGGGAATTCTTGATAAAGGAGGTTTTCTTCTGAAAGAAAGAATTGATCCCTCTTGAATGGCTTTTACAACCCATGGATCTTTTTTAATTTTCCTTCATTATTCTAATAAGTGGGAAAGCCTTCTGTCGACCAGAGGTTTAAAACCTCATCTGGAACATCCTTGAGGCTTACAACAGAAGAAACTCTGTTTTCTCACAGTGTACTAGCCTCTGTAAGAAGACCGTGAATGCCCCATTCAATGGCTGAGAGTGAACTGGAGACTGGTTATGAGGAGCTGAAGATTTTGAATGCGACGAGCCATGGGATTTCTTCATTCCAGAATACCTCAGTTTCTTGAAACATGGATAATCAGGAGCAATCTGATGAAGGAGGAGACTACTTGTGGCTTGCTGGGTAACCTCTTCATGTACAAAAGTGACTTGGTCATTGAACAAAGAAGTCCCTGTCAGAGGCACTGCTCTGAGAAAGGCTTTAGGAGCTTTGTCTAAGTTGGATGTGGAAGATAAGGCATTGTCCCATCAAACAAGTTCAGGGTGACCCGTGGTCCGAGCGGTAGTATGGATGGAAGCCATAATGGAGTGAGACAATTCTTTCAGCGGAGAACGGATTGGTCTTCAAATTTATCTTTGTCCAGTCGTTTATCCATAGCTTAAGTAATATGATATCAGGTAAGCCCCTAGTGGATTCAATAGCCTGACCCAATAGGGGCGTATGTATGGTACAATGAGATGGCAACTGGATGTTAAAGACAGAAGACTTCCAATCCAATGGTAGCAGTGTAGGCTGAATCGATGGACTGACCATCTTGAAGAACTTTTGATTCAATAAACAGTAAAAACGAATACTTTTGAGAAATAAAGACAGCTGGGTCCAGGCCTGAAAATAAGCAGTCTGACATTTGCAGAATGAGGTCCCCAGAGAGTGAATTTGATGATGCTATCCCATACAGTGGGCCAATTTATCCTCTGGGTACCTCTTTCTGTTTAGTTTTGAGGCCCTGATTTGGATTGAGGTTCACAGAGGGTAAATTTAGTGATGCTACCCTGCTGTGCAGGGTAGCATCACTAAATTCACCCTCTGGGGACCTCATTTTGCAGATGAGAGTCTGCTTTTTTTTCTGGCTTGGCTGGGTCAGCTTTCTGAAAAAGAAGAGCATTAATTCATGTCCAAAAAGGATGGCAGTGTTGTGCGTGATGGAGGGCTTTGTAGCTCCTTAAGAACCATATCCAGAAAGAACTGAAGAATAAAATGCAACACTTCCATTTGTTGCATTGACAGAGATGGACCATCATTCCCCAAAGACTTCACCAGGACAGAGCAGGATGAACTTGTTCTCGGTCATCTGGGATATCTTAGCAGGAATCAGAATCATAAGAAGCAGTCTCTGAAGAGTAAAATTGCTCTGAAGGTACAATTCGCGTAGACAATGCATGCGCGAGCAAATCTAAAACTTTTGCAAAAGCTTGTCTCGACTCAGAATCAGGACGTAGAGGACGGTCATGATGTCTTGACGATGATCTATGTGGAGAGATTGAAGATGACATTTGCGGGAACGATTTGAAGGAGAATAGGTGTCGGTGTGTGAACAGGCCTTTAGATTCCCCCAATTTCACACCTTAGGATGACCTGCCTGTGAGCGTGCATCAGTCAAACTAATAGCAATTCTTGTCCCCAAGGCTGCCACCGATGACTTATTGTCTATGAGCACCTTCAATGCCAGCTCTCCCTCAACTGATACAGACTCTGTGGAACCAAGCCAGAAAATAAGCAGACTGTCATCTGCAAAATGAGGTCCCCAGAGGGTAACATCACTAAATTTACCCTCTGTGAACCTCCATCTGAATTAGGGTCTCAAAACTAAACAGAAGGAGGTATCCAGAGGATAAATTGGCCCACTGTATGGGATAGCATCATCAAATTCACCCTCTGGGGACCTCATTCTGCAAATGTCAGACTGCTTATTTTAGGCCTGTGTGGAACCTAAGTCTACCAACGAAGGAAGAACATCCGATGAAAATGACCTGTTCACCATTGCTTCTTTGGACAAACCTCCTGGAATGGAAGGAGGATGAGAAACAATTTTGGGAGAAAGTTTAGGCATATTAGGATCCAAGCCCAAAACAAAGGGTTGAACTTTAGTACAACGTTTCATATCACATTTTTTACAAATATCACATGTATTTTGGGCATTACAGCCAGTGCAGGTCAAGCACGTTGAATAGTTATCACTGCTTGACTTCTTGGTGAAACAAATTAAGCAAAAAGTTTTCATTTTTCCCCAAATTCGGATGCTAAATTTTGAAGAAAATGAGACCTGAATTAAAAACTTTTTTAATCAGAACGCATTAATATCAATACTAGTTAGTCCCGAAAATAGAAAGAACTTAACTAGGCTATTTTAACACTAAGTGACTATAAACTGCAAAAAGTCTGGGTATAGCCTAAGGTGCTGAATGTGGTCAAAACATTACAAATTGCATAAATAACCAAGGCAAGGTATAAAATGTTTAATTTACCTGGAAATATGATGTCTAAGGAAGCTATAAATAGCTACAGAAGTGATACGATACGGCTAAAACCAGATGATATTTAACCCTTTACCCAACGTACCAAAACTGGCCAGCGCTATTCTCAAAAATCGCCAATTAATTTTCATAATTTTTTTAGTCTTTGTCTCAAAAACAGGTTATGACCCCTCACTGGAACGAGCTCGTTCCAACGAGGGGTCATAACCTATGTTTTTGAGACAAAAAAATGAAAAAAATTAGTGATTCAAGAATTTTTTTGCAAGTATCGTCTGCTTTTCATGTTAGGTAAAGGGTTAAATAAACAATGCCCGCATAAAGACCCGAGGTTGAAAAATACCTGACATACTAAATATGACTGCAATTGAAAAGCAATGGTGCAACAGTAGTTGGGCTGTCATGATTAATCGATCAATCGATTGTTGATCGATCATGACGAAATCGATTAGTATTTTACGTTGTCGAAGAATCGGTAAATTATACTCCGCTTTAGACGTTTAATAATTACAAATAAATATAATGAAAAACCTATTGTTTCTAAAGGTAAAAGGTCAAAAAAGTCGATAATAATCGATTAATCATACCTACATGATGCCCCTTTCCAAGATCAGGACTCTGGGGGGACTAGAAGAAATGGACATATGGATTCTGAAAACATCTGTTTTACATACTTCTCGTTTTTAAAAGGGATACAACAGACAAGACAGTGAACTGGCCAATTTACTGAAAACAAAATCACATAGATAAAATACTTACAAAGCTCTGACCAGCTGAGGAGACAGAGTATCTGTCTGTGCTCACAGGATTCTGATTCAACCAAAACTCAACCAAAACCTACAAGAAGAGCAAATATTTTAGAACAATCATTCTATACAGCTTATATAATGTAACTTAGCTCTAAATGCATTTATCTAAAAAAAAAACAGTATAACAGAATCTTACTCAAAAGATCGAAATAAGACATATAGTTATTTCCCATACAGTCTCTCAATTCGATTGTGTACAGACAATAGCAAACTATGTTGTTTTGATACACTTTTAATTTTCGAGTGGAAGGCAGCGAATGGGTTATTTCACAATGCAACAGCGGAATGAAATAATCTCCACATTCCACAATAAAATAAAAAGCAAATCAAAATAAAAGTTTGCTATTGTGTTTATTATATTACACCTCCATTGAAAATTAACCCCCTGCACACTGATGTCAAAATACCAAAATTTCAAGTAGTCATTATTCCCATAATGCAACTAGAAATTTAATCAATTCAGTCTTGTTTGACAGAGCTCAATGAGCTCTGTCAAACAAGACTGAATTGATTAAATTTATAGTTGCATCATGGGAAAATTAAGCAGTCTGAAATTTTGAGATTTTTACATCAGTGTGCAGGGGGTTAATAACACAATATCTCTTGAATCGTAACTTGATAATCATTACTTGAATGTTTAATTACTATGGAACAGGCCGAACAGCTGATGATTGTTTATGCAATCAATTGATTTTTCAACAATGTGCACTGATAATGAATTGACTTTGAAGTCAGCCAATAAACCAATGAACCAATTTGTTTATATAAAAGTCCAATAAGTGTGAACGTGCTTCACTTCGGCAATTTAATGGAGAGTAATCGCTTGACTGGACTGGTTACGTGAAATAATTCATGAGAGGTGAGGGACGTTGTACAAACACAAGTGCACGAATGCACACGAGTGTTTTACAATATAGTCCCTCGCCTCGAATGAATTATTTCATGTAACCAGTCCAGTCAAGCGATTACTCTGTTTATTACTTTTCATTATTAATGATAATTATATTATTTAACCCTTTACCTAAGGTAAAAATCATCAATTAATTTTCATTATTTTTTCATTTTTTTATCTCTAAAACATAGGTTATGACCCCTCATTGGAACTAGCTCATAGAGCTCGTTCCAATGGGGGGTCATAACCTATGTTTTTGAGACAAAAATGAAAATAATAGCTATTCAAGAATTTTTTTTGCAAGTGTCATCTGCTTTTCATATTCGGTAAAGGGTTAAAATGAAAATATGAAGTCCCCATTACACCCACGGCAAAGCGTCTTCATTTGCGCGCATGGATACATGACACAATTGTTGATTGCATAATTCACTTGTGAAGTTATTGTTTATAATCAAACCGGAAATCCCAGTAAATCACACTTTGGAAAGTAATAAAATGTATATTTGGAACAGTCAACTTAGAAAAACTGCAAAATATGTTTGCCTTTTAGATCATTGCATAAAACACGTTTGGAATTTCTACAGTTTTCATTCAATTGGGGTTTTTTTGAGATTGATTATGATTTCAGGTGGCATTTCTACACAACTTAGTTGGGCTGAATATCTGCACACTGAGAGATCATAAATGAGCACTGTCAGATTATTTATAATGCTTCCTCCAGAAATGCTTGGAAGTAAATGTTTGCAAAATCTGACACAGCGTTTTCATTCCAGACACATACATATGGAATGGGTTTATAGATATGAGGCTGAACAATGGGCTGTTGGTTTGTTATCGTTATGGGGAAACTGGTCAAATGTTGCTAGTTTTCGTGGGATTCAGTTATCTGCTGAATAATTCTTCCCAACTCTAGGTGTGTTTTTCGTCAAAATAGACAGAATATGTGAGATATCTCTTTTCTGAGAAGTGATAACTTTGTGAGTTATTTACACTATTGACGTCTCTGTGACCAAGTATAGGCATTATAAGATTTGGTGGAATTTCAGAATCGGTAGCTTCAGAACCAGATATTTCCACAAACTATGATTTAGAAGTCTTGTAACAATCTTTCAGATGATAATTTCCCATTAATTTTTATTTTTTGATATTCTTCAGAAGCTTCTAGATACTGCTGGTGCCAATATGCTGAATTTTTAAACGATTTTCTGTCCGCATTCATGATATGTTTTACTTTCACTTTGGAGTCTCAAAAACAATTGCAAGTTTAGAATGGAATGTAAAATTGAAAATAGTTCTAGTTTTTGACAAGCCTTAGATAACATTCTAACATCCGATAACATTTCTTTTCTCTAACAGCTGGCGGGTGATTGCATTTTTACTTTTGATGAAATCTGTTCTGGTAATATAAAGAAACTTATTTATAAACCTTTCTCCTAATCTGTATGAGTGATATATCAAGCAGGGAGCTCAGTTTTAACTGACAGGTGGGTCGTAAATTGTACTGGAACGGTACGTATATCGACTTCACTATAAAAATCTAATGCCTTTCCAATCAGCTATATCTAGAGATGGGCAAAATACTACAAAATCAAACCGATACAAATATCATATGGATACCGAAAAACTGAACCGAACCAGGACTTGATAGCAGTTGAGGTGTTCATTTCATGAAAGAAGGGACTGATTTTCTTTTCAGTTTTGTGAACCCTTAAAGGGTCTGGGCAGTTGTCCTTAATTCTCACCAGGCTACAACCTGTACATATCCAGCTGCTTAGCAGTGACTTCTACTCAAGTCTTAGACTAGAAATCACAGCCCAGCAGGACCTGCTAATGATGCCATATAAAGGGCACATGATCTGAGGTTGCAAAAGCCCGATACAGGCCTTTAACCCTTTACCCAATGCAGACGATATCAAAATTTCAACAAAACCATATCATGTGACCTCTCATTGGAACGAGCTCAACGAGCTCGTTCCAATGAGGGTTCACATGATATGGTTTTGTTGAAATATTCTGAAAAGTTAAAAAATTTATAGTAATTTATATATTTTTTATACTTACCAATGACCCAGACTTAGCTGGTGCTAACTCTTAAAAACATAGGGCCAAACACAAATTTTGCCCCCCAATCCCCAAAATTTGCATCTAAAACCAAAGAAAACATGTCCTGAATGGCCCTCCACACTTCACCTCTACTGCGCATGCGCAGTGTCAAGGACGTCCCGAAATTGGCGCCATTAATTATTCTTGTAACCAGTGCCTGGTAAGTGCTATGTACTCAGCGGGAGGTATGAGTTCCCAACTCCTAGGAAGGCCATCCCCGTCTGGGTCATTGGTAAGTATAAAAATATATAAATTACTATAAATTTTTTAACATTTTTATACTGTACCAATGACCCAGACTTAGCTGAATAGTAAAAAGGCTGGAGGGCCTAGGACATAGAGCAAGTTGAAATACGCTCAACTAGAACTATCACTGAAGGTGATTAATACCCCCGCTTTGGGTTTTTAGAGGAATGCACTTCTGATCATGTAGGCGAAGGCCATAAGGAAAAGTATACATAAAGATCATTTTTTGTTGTTGAAATTTGTATTTGCATGTGGCCTTCCACAGAACAGCACTGAATACTTAAAGAGCCCACACATATATGGTTTACATTTGGAAAAACACATTTACAATGTGCAACATGTATTCAAAATCAGTTCATTAATGTAGGAGTTGCACACACAAGAATCCCATTTGAAAACCCATAATAAATCCAAGTTAAAGGGAGATAACCTGGTTAAAATTGTCGCAGATCAAAAATTTGGGAATATGCGTATGTTCACTTAGTTGTGATAATGTTTGAAAGGTTTCGTCGAAATTGATTGATAAATGTAGGAGGAGTTGCACGCACAAGAATTTCATGTAGAAACCCATAATAAATCTAAGTTAAAGGGAGATAACCTAGTTAAAATTGCCACAGCTCAAAAATTTTGGAATATGCGCATGTTCACTTAGTAGTGATGATGTCTGTAAACTTTCGTCCAAATTGATTGATAAATGTAGGAGGAGTTGCGCACACAAGAATTTCATGCAGAAACCCATATTAAATCAAAGTTCAAGAGAGATAACCTGGTTAAAATTGTCGCAGATCAAAAAGTTTGGAATATGCACATGTTCACTTAGTAGAGATGATGTATGAAAGGTTTCATCAAAATCGGTTCATTAATGTAGGAGGAGTTGCGCACACAAGAATTTGTTCGAACGGAAAGACATAATAAATCTAAGTCAAAGGGAGATAACCTGGTTAAAATTGTCGCAGATCAAAAAACTTGGAATATGCGCATGTTCACTTAGTAGTGATGATGTCTGAAAAGTTTTGTCCAAATTGATTGATAAATGTAGGAGGAGTTGCACACACAAGAATTTCATGTAGAAACCCATATTAAATCAAAGTTCAAGAGAGATAACCTGGTTAAAATTGTCGCAGATTAAAAAGTTTGGAATATGCACATGTTCACTTAGTAGAGATGATGTTTGAAAGGTTTCATCAAAATCGGTTCATTAATGTAGGAGGAGTTGCGCACACAAGAATTTGTTCGGATGGAAAGACACAATAAATCTAAGTCAAAGGGAGATAACCTGGTTAAAATTGTCGCAGATCAAAAATCTTGGAATATGCACATGTTCACTTAGTAGTGATGATGTCTGAAAAGTTATGTCCAAATTGATTGATAAATGTAGGAGGAGTTGCACGCACAAGAATTTCATGTAGAAACCCATAATAAATCTAAGTTAAAGGGAGATAACCTAGTTAAAATTGCCACAGCTCAAAAATTTTGGAACATGCGCATGTTCACTTAGTAGTGATGATGTCTGTAAACTTTCGTCCAAATTGATTGATAAATGTAGGAGGAGTTGCGCACACAAGAATTTCATGCAGAAACCCATATTAAATCAAAGTTCAAGAGAGATAACCTGGTTAAAATTGTCGCAGATTAAAAAGTTTGGAATATGCACATGTTCACTTAGTAGAGATGATGTTTGAAAGGTTTCATCAAAATCGGTTCATTAATGTAGGAGGAGTTGCGCACACAAGAATTTGTTCGGATGGAAAGGTCTATTTATCGAAAAGTTTCTAACTGACTTAGATAAAGAGACATAAGACTCAATTGTAAACTATCATAGAGTGCATAGGTATGAGATAACATAGACCTATAACCTTAATAGTAACAGGCTGCAGTAGATCTTGTCAAACAAGTATACTAGAAAGTTGCAATGTCTAGTATGGAGGGATAAAAAATATCAACATAATGATCCCTACACCAACGACGGAAGAGCCTCCACTTTAGCCGCATAGTATAGCGAAGAAGAGGTTCTCCTACAGTAAGAAATCGCGTCCAAAGCTTGTCCTGTACAATGCTTGCCATGCAAGAAGGACCACACAACGGAATACGTGAAGGTTGAGACCTTGCGGGTTGTGATGAAGTTGACACGATTTCCCCAGCGAAAGAACATCCTCTCATGGATGAAGTTTTCGCGGTAAGTCCCACAGTAGGCACCTGAGTAAATTTACCCACGGTCTCTGTGAAGACAGAGATGCTATCAACAGAATTGTATTATGGATGTTTATCTTAGCAATACTTGCTGAATCAACAGTGCTGGAGGATACGCATATCCTATCATTCCGTCCTATTAGATCAATAGAGCGTTAACAACATAAGCTCAGGGATCTGGACATGCAAACACATACGTCTGCAAATGAATAGTGAGTTGTGTCGCAAATAAATTATCATTGGGCATTCCCATTGATAGCAAATCTGATTGAATACTTGTTTGTTGAGAGTCCATTCTGACGGCAACAAGCAACCCTTACGTGAAAGGGAGTCTGCTAATACAATCAGACGACCCGGAATATGACGGACCGAAGCAGAACTTGGTGTACTATAACAAACAGAAGGATTCTTTCCGTTAAATTGAATAACGGAATCGAATGAGTGCCTCCCTGGTTCCGGAGATACGCAACTACTGTCGTATTATCGGACAGGATTTGGACATGCGTTTCTGAATAATGTTCATCCAATGACATAGTGCAAGCCTAAAGAACATTATTCCCTGGAAGATAAGTGTTTGCCTAGAAACTGCGAAACCCAAAGACCCTGGCACTTCAAATCCGTTGGGATCAATATTGTACCCCAACCTGTTTGACTGGGATCCGTTATAATCATAAAACTCGGATCCGGCAACTGCAGTGGCACTCTCTGAGTCAATCACCGAATGTTGCCCCAGTCTGAATCTCTTGCTACACTTGATAGACAAGAGAACGTGTATATTGAGCAATTCATAGATTGCTGAAGAGTTGCCGTCGAAGAGAAGCTTCTCCGAGACCGAAGCGACTCTGAGAGAGTTCTTCACCTTACTATCCACGCGCGTGGATGTAGCTAGGGCTGCGTCACGTCTAACCAACTCCAGGTTGCCAGTGAAGGGCGGAGTTATACGTGGAAAAACTACTGCCCTTGAAAGAAATCACATTGAGGATCATATCCTGGAATTCTTTCTCTTGAAGACGTAATGATAACGCCTCAGTAAGGTGGTCTACGTATGATAAAGCGTCTAAGTTAAGTCTATTAGACATCATTGTCGTTTCCAACATCGTGGTTGGAATTGACATAGACGGCGAAAAAGATAATTCCCAGTCTTCAACCCCGCCGTCTAGACGCATATGAACTCTCGGTATGCCCTGTTCTGCCAAAATAAATTATTTCCTAGAATTGATAAAAGGCAGAAGAGCATTGCGGACAAGAAACTAGACTATCATGCTTGGTAGTAAGCTTATATATAGCGTCGTTAAATAATTCGAATGTTCTAATGACATTATTGGACTGTGTCGGTAAGTCAGGGACAATGTCCCTGAACCGATTCAAAACTTCGTGTCCAATGACGCTATTAGTCTCTTATCCAGCATCGCAGCAATGTAGTCCGACGGAACAACCTGTGGAAGATAATGCCGGAAGATATGTATGGCAGCTTCCGTTGTTCCGAAAGGGAAAGCTCGAAATCGTCCGAATCCCTTTCGCCATCCTGTCGGACCCTATAAAGTGTTCGGTCGTCCGAACCTGATGCAACAGCGGAGTGCACCGACCCAGCGCCGTCGGATAATTCCTGATCCGACCGAGAATCTGTCGATTGCTGGGATGCTGCGATAAACTGTGCTAACTTGGATAGCACGTCCGTCACTGAGGCCTGTGGAGAAGCGGTCTTACGATGCATTGCCGCTGGAAGCTCCGTGTTCGTTACCCCGTGCATACTTCTATTATGCGAACGAACGGAGTGTATAGGCCTCGTGTCCCTTGGCTACCGGTCGGCGTGACCTGTTCGCCGTGGAGTCACTGAATGATGAAGCTAGCCGGATACTCAAGGTCACGTAGCCAATGTGCGGTCGTGTGCGCTGCTGTGAGGATGAGGAAGCATTATCGACAGTCTCTCGGACTGTCAATATAACGGAGCGTCCCAAGCGACGGACATATGTTCCGAATGCGAAAAATCTGTACCACAACATCCGGTCCCATATGTTGTTGTATGAGAGAGGGACCTCTCTCGCTCACAGCCCGGACGGACCTGGACGAGCTAGGAACCGGACTAACAGGCTTCCTCCGATCTGTCCTCTAATCCGTCGTCACTGGGTGTGTACTAAAGTTTATTATAGAGCTCGCATCACCCAAATCTCCTTCCTAGACCGCAATGGACGAACCCGGCTGCCGAACCATTCGATGAATGGACGCTACACCGGGTGAGCTAGCGAATGTCAACTCCGTCGATCCTACTAGGGACCTCTTAGGCGATTGACATATTCCATGAGCACTTATTGCCGCTAGCTCTTCATTAACAATGACAGAGGCACACTTTTGAAAGACATCTCCGTAACTTAGCGAACAAAAAACCAGACATGCTTGTTAATAGCAAGCAAATGATAATATATATAGCGTCGTTGAATAATTCGAAAGTTGTGTGACATTATTGGACTATGTCGGAACTGAGGGACGATGTCCCTGAACCGAACCAAAAATTTCTGTGTCCACCGACGCTATCAGTTTCTTATCCGGCATCGCAGCATTCTGGTCCGACGAAAGAACCTCTAGAAGACAAAGTCAGATGACATAAACAACAGCTTATGTTGTTCCGAAAGGGAAAGCTCGAAATCCTCCGAATCCTTTTCGGCATCCCGTCGGACCGGATGAAATTTTCGGACGTCCGTACCTGCTTCCGCGGAGCTTCCTGACCCAGCGTCGTCGGATAATACATGATGCGACAGATTCTGTCATTGCTGGGATGCTGCGATAAGCTGTGCTATTTGGGATAGCACGCCCGTCACCGAGGCCTGTGCAGTAGCAGTCTTACGATGCATTGCCGCCGGAAGCTCCGTGTACGTTGACTCCCGCACACTTTCTTATGCAAACGTCCGGAGTCTGCAAGCCTCGTGTCCCTGGCTACCAGATGGTGTGACCTGGTCGCCGATGATTCTCTGATTGGCGAAGCTGACAGGATATCCGAGGTCACGTAGCCAAGAGCAGTCGTGTGCGCTACCATGAGAATGAGGAAGCCTTATTGACAGTCTCTCCGGACTGACTATATATCGGAGCGTCCCGATCGGCGGACGTATGCTCCGAATGCGAAACATTTTGTACCACAACATCTGGGGCCAGATGTTGCTGTACGAGAGAGGGGCCTCTCTCGCTCGCAGTCCGGATAGACCAGGACGAGCTAGGAACCGGACTGAAAGGCTTCCTCCGTTCTCCCTCTAATCCGCCGTCACTGGGTGTGCATTTGGTTGCTTTATAGTGCTCGCATCACCCCAAAACTCCTTCTAGACCGCAACGGACGAACCCGGCTGCAGAACCATTCGATGAATGGACGCTACACCGGGCGAGCTAGCGGACGTCAACGGCCGTCGAACCTACTAGGGTCCTCTTAGGCAATTGACGTATTTACATGAGCACTTTTCCGCTAGCTCTTCATTAATTGTCACGACGGAGGCACACTTTTGGAAGACATCACGGATACATCACCCTATTCTTGATCGTCTGAAATAGAGATTGATAAAGTAGAGTGACCCTGCGGGGAAAGGACCGGAATGGCCAATTCCCCACTAACATAACGTGACATGCGCTTCCCATGTTGTCATCGAAATTAACACATACAGAACAGGAGTTAGTGCGAGTACACTGACTACATATACAATGATTTTGAAAGTCAGAGGAAGATTTCCTCTTATTACAATTGAACAATATCCTTTCATTGTGAAAAGAAAACAAAGTCCTAGTACTCGCACCAACCCCTGACAATCAAAATACATAATAATATAATCTAAAAATATTTTAAACAATTTATGCAACACTTACGAACAATAATAATGTATCTAGTTATGATTAAATTAACATCCAGATATTATTTCAAGAAATCCCCCCTCACACAGAGGGCTGTTGTAAATGTAAATAATAAGTGTAAAAACACTAGAACAAGACTCCAGGCACCCTGACCCGAAATCAGTTACCAATAATACACTATCTGATGCTAAACAGAGACTTCCAGGGAAGAAACTGCAGAACATCAGATGGTAGATGCAGAACACAACGCCTAACCACCCATAGGTGAAGACGTAAACATGGGGAAAAGAACAGAATTCATTCTGTTATCCAGCTAAAACTCCCAAGAAATTTTAGTAATAATAATTACAGAAACTATGCCAAAAGCATGGGAGAATAGCAAGAGGGGACTTAAAGGAAAGGGAGAGAGGAAAACACTGAAAAATCAGTGTAACTAAATAACAAGAATGACAACAAAATGGCTGCTGCCTCGAAAATAGGTAACTTAACATAATTTCATTAAAAAATTTTAAGTTACAGCCCTGATAATATTCTGTCACACATTTTTCCTCTCCTCCTTCTCTATCCTCCTTAGAATCACCATTTCACTAATATTTATGTGTCTGGCATCATTTAAACTGAGATTTACAAGCACAAAGATCAGTCAGATGTTAACTGATGAAGGGCCAAACTTAGAATGATTAATGGCGCCAATTTCGGAACGTCCTTGACACTGCGCATGCGCAGTAGAGGTGAAGTGTGGAGGGCCATTCAGGACATGTTTTCTTTGGTTTTAGATGCAAATTTTGGGGATTGGGGGGCAAAATTTGTGTTTGGCCCTATATTTTAAGAGTTAGCACCAGCTATGTCTGGGTCATTGGTACAGTAAAAAAATATGGGGTTTTTGGATCCGGGAATTGGTAATTTTCCTGCCGTGGGCCAATCCATGGTCGGCCCATGGTATAGCATCCTCCCTTCATCTGCCAAAAGTTAAAAAATTTATAGTAATTTATATATTTTTTATACTTACCAATGACCCAGACTTAGCTGGTGCTAACTCTAACAAAACCAGGGCCAAACACAAATTTTGCCCCCCAATCCCCAAAATTTGCATCCAAAACCAAAAGAAATCATGTCCTATAGGACCTCCATACTTCGCCCCTACTGCGCATGCGCAGTGTCAAGGACGTTCCGAAATTGGCGCCAATTATCATTCTTACTTGCAGTGCCTGGTCAGCGCTATGTACTCAGCGGGGAGGCAAGAGTTCCCAACTCCTGGGTGGGCCATCCCCGTCTGGGTCATTGGTAAGTATAAAAAATATATAAATTACTATAAATTTTTTAACATTTTTATACTGTACCAATGACCCAGACTTAGCTGAATAGTAAAAAGGCTAGAGGGCCTAGGACATAGAGGAAAATCCAATAAGCTCAACTATATAATATAGAAGTAACCCCTTAAGGAGAAAAGGAGTATTAGGCTTTACATGTATCTTTCTTATTTAATATTAAATTAGAAAGATACAAAACCCTTCATAATTGAGCACAACAACATTCATGTTCTCTATTAACATCCAGTATAACCCTTTATACTAATTATCTTTAAAGTAAGCCAATAAATAAAGTTAGTCCAGAGAATTGAGACTCTTTATATTCTTTTAAAAGTGTCCGAGGATTGTATATTAACGCCCGTTTGACACTTGACATATACAAATGCTTCACACCGAGCTACACTTTAAAAATATGACATGAATGAATTTTAACATTAATATTACACTTTAAAACCATCCCGGAAGCGACTCAGAAATACTGACTTTGGAGGAGGCATTCCCTTGCTTTTCACTATAAAGTAGGTGACCTAAGGGAACACCCTCCCCCCCCCCCTTCCCCTTGCCCTGGGTCAAATAGGCCTGCATAAGTATAGTTGCAACTGTTTAGTGGACGACATTCTGAGCAACAGATAACGGACCTAAACAATGCAGGTCTCCAGAAATGAATATTTCTGAGATAAAAATTCGTGAATGTGGATGGCTGAGACCAATAAGCAGCCTTCATTAAATCTGTAATAGCAATACTATTAGCATAAGCCCAAGAAGTAGCAAGAGCTCTTACTTCATGAACGGAAATCTTAAGCACAGACTGCTGAGAAGAAGATAAACTCTCATAAGCAGAACGGATAGTTAATTGAATCCATCTAGCAATAGAATGGACCGAAATGTCCCTTCTATTAGGCATCAAAGACAGAAAGAAACGTTTTCGTCCCTTTCTGATAAACTGAGATCTCTGTTTATAGATACGTAACGCTCTAACAGGACAGAGTAAAGGCCTACGCTCGTCTGAAGACGGAAGAGCCTTAATGACAATAGGTTCCGGATATTTATTAGGAGCCTGATTCTTAGCTAAAAAACCCACATTAGTAGTGAAGGTGATAGTGTTCCCGACACTACGATAGTGAGAATCATCCACCGACAGTGCATGAAGCTCACTGACTCTTCTAGCAGAAGAGAAAGCTAAGAGAAAAGCTGTCTTATAAGATAAGAATTTGAAATCTACTGTCCCAAGAGGTTCAAATGGCTTTTCCTTCAATTTAAGAAGAACCCAAGCTAAATTCCATTTAGGAATTAACCTAAGAGTTCTGGGTCTATTTATCGAGAAGTTTCTAACCAACTTAGATAAAGAGACATTAGATCCAATTTGTAAACTATCATGATGTGCATAGGTATCAGATAACATAGACCTATAACCCTTAATAGTAACAGGCTGCAGTTTGATTTCGTTAAACAAGTATACTAGAAAGTTTGCAATGTCTGGTATAGAGGGATCGAAAATATCTACAGAATGATCCCTACACCAACGATGAAAAACCTTCCACTTGGCCGCATAGTTTAGCGAAGAGGCGGTCCTCCTACAGTTAGAAATCGCGTCCACTGCTCGTCCTGTAAAGTGCTTGCCATGCAAGAAGGACCGCACAACGGAAAAACGTGAAGGTTGAGACCTTGCGGGTTGTGATGGAGTTGACGCGATTTCCCCTGCGAAAGAAGATCCTCCCGTGGAGGAAGCTTTTGCGGTAGGTCCCACAACAGACACCTGAGTAGATTTATCCACGGTCTCTGTGGAGACAGAGATGCTACCAACAGAATCTTGCAATGAGATTGTTTTATCTTTAGCAATACTTGCTGAATTAACGGCGCTGGAGGATACGCATATCCTATCATTCCGTCCCAAGGGATCGACAGAGCGTCTACTGCAAATGTTCTTGGATCCGGACATGGAGACACATACGTCTGCAACTGATTGTTGAGATGTGTCGCAAATAAATCAATGATTGGCCGTTCCCATTGGTAGCAAATCTGAATGAATACTTGTTTGTTGAGAGTCCACTCCGACGGCAACAAGCGACCCTTTCATGAAAGGGAGTCTGCTAATACATTCAGACGACCCGGTATGTGACGGACCGAAAGAAGAACCTGATGTTCTAGTGCAAACAGAAGGATTCTTTCCGTTAGATTGAACAACGGAACTGAATGAGTGCCTCCCTGATTCCGTATATACGCCACTACTGTCGTATTGTCGGATAGGATTTGGACATGAGCATTGTGAATAATGTCCATCCAATGACGTAACGCAAGCCAAATTGACATCATTTCCTTGATGTTTATGTGCTTGCCCAGGAATTGCGGATCCCAAAGACCCTGGCATCTCGAATCCGTTGGGATCAATGATGCACCCCAACCTGTTTGACTGGCATCCGTCATAATGGTAAATCTCGGATCCGGCAACTGCAGCGGAACTCCCTGAGTTAACCACTGAATGTTTGCCCAAGTCTGAATCTCTTGTTTCACTTGATCTGACAAGAGAACGTCTATGTCAAGCGAATGAATTTTCACACTCCAATTCTGAGTCAAGAAAATTTGGAGAGGACGCGTGCGTAACCGCCCCATCGGAATGAGATCCGCAGCGGCTCCGCACAGACCTATCAGTCTCATAAATTCTCTCGCTGTGACTTTGTCTGCGTGCAGACAATAGCGAGCGTAACAACTGACTAATTTCGCTCTGGTTAACGGCAGACGAACGAGATTGTTGTGCATCTCGAAGCTCATTCCCAGATGTGTGAATGACTTGGACGGCACCAGATCCGACTTCTCCTCGTTTACTATAAAACCGAGACGTCGGAGCAATAGAAGTAGATTCTGAACATCGTTCTGAAGCGTGAACTCGTTGCCGTACTTCTGAAGAATGTCGTCCAGGTAGGCCGACGTTACCACAGACGAATGAGCTCGGAAATACATCATTACCGAATTCATTACCCGAGTGAAAGCCCAGGGTGCTAGATTCAATCCGAAGCACATCGCCCGGAATTGATACACCACTCCTAGGACTGCGAAGCGTAGATACTTTCTGAATGTCGGATGTACCATGACGTGAAAGTACGCATCTTTGAGATCTATGCTCGTTGCATAATCGTTCACCCGAATACTCGCTCTGGCCGATCGAATCGTCTCCATATAAAACTTCGGAGCGACAATCAGCTTGTTTATCCAGCTCAAATCTATGACTGGACGGAACGAGCCGTCTGGTTTCGGAACCAGAAACAGATGGCTGTAGAATCCCGGAGTCTCCTGGTTTTCTACGACCTCTACCGCGTTCTTCATTAAAAGAGACTGCACCTCTGATAATAGAGCGTCTCTTTTCTGCGGATTTGACGGAAGTTGAGTCCATTTTGGACTTCGAGTTAATGGAGGCTTTCGTTTGAAGGATATCTTTCGACCTTCCGAAGTCACTCCTCTCACCCAAGGGTCGTCCGTAATCGACGCCCATTCTTGTGAAAAGCTTGACAACCTTCCGCCAACCGGTACGCGATAGAGGTTTAAGCCATCACCTCCTGGACCTGCGAGGCCTGCGGTAGGAGAAACCACGTCCTCCACGACCCGCACCTCGTCCCGTCGACCTCGGGGCGTCCGACCGGTTGTCCCGGCCCGAAGGACGTCCCGAACATGAGTCGCTACCTTGACGGTCTCTCGAATAAGACCAAGAGGACGCACCGGAACCTCTATAGGAACCTCTCTTGGGCGCATTAGACCCAGAAGTGCCTGTCTTATTCTTGTCTGCCGTATCCGACTTCTTAGAAGCAGATTTGAACAACAGAGAATCCGAAGCTTTTTTTGTAATTTTATCATAAATTGCAGAAAGCTTGCCGTCAAAGAGAAGTTCTCCGGAGACCGAAGCGACTCTGAGAGAGTTCTTCACCTTAGTATCCACGAGTGTGGATGTAGCTAGGGCTGCGTCACGTCTAACCAACTCCAGGTTTGCCACTGAAAGGGCGGAGTTACACATGGAATAAGCTACTGCCCTTGAAAGAAGTCTTAAAGAGGACTGTATATCCTGAAATTCTTTCCCTTGAAGGCGCAGTGATAACGCCTTAGTAAGGTGATCTGCGTAAGATAAGGCATCTAAACTGGCTCTGTTAGACGAAATAGCTGTTTCCAACACCGCGGTTGGAATAGACGCCGACGACGGTAATGATAGCTCTAAGTCTTCCGCCTCGTCGTCCATACGCAGAGGAACTCTCGGAATACCCTGTCCTGCCGTGTCGAATTTATTCCTTGCATTAATGAAAGGCAGGTTGAGAGTATTGGCGGACAAGAAACCTGCTTTCCCCGTTTTGGAAGCAAGTTTAAATATAGCGTCGTTCAATAATTCAAATGTTCTTGCAACATTATTGGACTGAGACGGAAACTCGGGAGCGATGTCCCTGAACCGCTCAAAAAATTCAGAGTCCAATGAAGCTATAATCCTCTTGTCCAGAACCGCAGCAGTCTGGCCCGACGGAACAACTTGAGGGAGAAAGTGCCGGATGAAGTCCACGGCAGCTTTATGTTGTTCCGAAAGGGATAGCTCCAAGTCATCCGTATCCCTTTCACCATCCAATCGGACCTCATGATGCTCCCGGTCGTCCGCCCCCGATGCTTCGGCGGAGCGTACCGACCCAGCGCCGTCGGATAATTCCCGATCCGACACCGTTTCTGTCGGCTGCTGGGATGCTGCGATAAGTTGTGCTATCTGCACAAGTACGTCCGGCATCGAGGCTTGCGGAGGCGCAGTCTTTCGCTGCTTCGCCGAGGGCAGCTCCCGCATACTTTTCCTATGCGAACGTCCGGAGTCCATCGGCCTCGTGTCCCTGGCTACCGGATGGTGTGACCTGGTCGCCGAAGAATCCCTGATCGGCGAAGCTGGTAAAATATCGGCGGTCACGTAGCCAAGGTGCGGTCGTGTGCGCTGACGAGAAGAAGAAGCCTGAGCAGTCTCCGTGGACTGCCTATACAACGGAGCGTCCCGAGCGACGGACGTATGCTCCGCTTGCGACATATTTTGTACCACAACATCTGGTCCCAGATGTTGTTGTACGAGAGAGGGGCCTCTCTCGCTCGCGGCCCGGCTGGACCTGGACGAGCTAGGAACCGGACTCAAAGGCTTCCTCCGATCTCGCCTACTATCCGCCGTCACTGGGTGTGCACGTTGAATGTTTATAGTGCTCGCATCACCCAACATTTCCTCCTGGACCGCATCGGACGAACCCGGCTGCCGAACCATTCGGTAAATGGACGCTACACCGGGCGAGCTAGCGGACGACATTTGTTTAATCTCCATGAGCACTTTTGCCGCTAGCTCTGTATTCATTTGTGACGACGGAAGCGCACTTGCGGAAGATAACATGGAAACATCACCCTGTTCTTGTTCCTCTGAAATAGAAACTGAGAGAGTAGAGTGACCTTGCGGAGAAAGAGCCGGCATAGTCCTTTCTCCAGTAACAACATACCGTGACACACGTTTCCAATGTTTGTCATCCCAATATTGACATATAGAACAGGGATTAGTGCGAGAACACTGACTACAATTAATACAATGATCATGAAAGTCAGAGGAAGATTTCTTCCTATTACAATTTGAACAATATCCTTTCATTGTGAAAAGTCAACAACAAGTCCTAGTTACTCGCACAAACCCCTGACACAAAGATACATAATAACATGATCCATTAATAATGAAAAAACAACTGCAAATCAAAATAATTTTTGAAAAATATTTTTTCAGCGAAGCCCAAGTTTCTGAAAAGTAATGTTGAGCCCCGATGGATCCGATGGCTAAGTGTGGCCAAAAATTTTAAATTTATATTAAATAATTAATGCAACACTTACGGATAATAAAAATGTATCTTATAGTGAGATAAACTACACCAAAGGCAAACAGCCCCCCTCAAAAGAGACTGTTGCCAAAGTAAACAAACAGTGTAAAACACCAGAAAACATGACTCCAGGCACTGAAAAGACTGGCCCGAAATCAGTCCTCAAAATTACACTCTATCTGATGCAAAACAGAGACTCCCAGGGGAGAATCTGCAGAACATCAGATGGAAGATGCAGAACACAACGTTTATACACCCATGGGTGAAAACGTAACTATGGGGAAAATAACAGAAAACATTCTGTAACCAAGCAACTCCCCCAAGAGAATTTTAGAAATGAACTTTCTCAAAAATATGCCAAAAGCATGGGGGAATTGCAAGGGGGGACTTAGAAGACCAGGGGAGAGGAAACACTAAATAAGCAGTGCAACATTTAGCAAGAATGACAACAAGAGGCCCATGCCTCGAAAATAGGCAACTTAACATAATTTCATAAAAAATTTTAAGTACAGCCCTGATTATTTTTTGTCACTCCTTTTTCCTCTCCTCCTTCTATATCCTTCTTAGAATCACCATTTCTCCAATAATTACGTGTCTGGCATCCTTTAAACTGAGATTTACAAGCACAAAGATCAGTGAGATGTTGACTGATGAAGGGCCAAACAGAGAATGATAATTGGCGCCAATTTCGGAACGTCCTTGACACTGCGCATGCGCAGTAGGGGCGAAGTATGGAGGTCCTATAGGACATGATTTCTTTTGGTTTTGGATGCAAATTTTGGGGATTGGGGGGCAAAATTTGTGTTTGGCCCTGGTTTTGTTAGAGTTAGCACCAGCTAAGTCTGGGTCATTGGTACAGTATAAAAATATCGAAACCGCCAGTCTCTACTGGCAGGTTGGAGAAAAATCCTTTGTGAATGAAAAATTGAGGAGGCTAAAATCTGATGACACAAATTATTTCAGAAACCAATTATAATTTTAACAGACTGAGGGTAGCTAAATAAATGAATCTTCAAAATGCAACATGGCTGAAAATTAACAACTCTGTGCCTTAAAAGCAGGGGCAGTTCTTAATTTTTTCTCGCATTACAGTCAAGTGTTGGCTGCTTATTATACAGGCAATCACAACTTGACTAGAAACTACTGCCAGGTTACTATCAGTAAAGTTGAAGGCTGGTGCACCTGTTTTGAAGAAAAAGTGACAAAAGTCAAGATTTAGGCCCTTATTATTTATTTATTTATTGGTGTTTAAGGTCACATACTTATGCACAATGGCTAACCATGACCATGGCAGTTTTACGAGTGGAGGAAGCCGGAGTACCCGGAGAGAACCACCGAGCAACGACGAGCAGCTGCCAGCTCCCCTCCCCAACTTCATAACTCTGCACTGCAGCAAAGGCAGGGTTTGATTGGTTGAAGACATGCGCACCATCCATGTGCAGTATGCCGTAGTACACAGCGTCATCGTGTACATCGACAATCAGGGTTAAGTGCCTTGCCCAAGGACACAACGTGGGAGTCCAAATCGATCACTCAGATGGTCACCCATCTGAGGACTAACCGGGCTCACGGTATTTAGGCCCTTAAGGGTTGTAAGTCGGTAAAATAAAGATTTACCTGTAACAATGTTTCAGATCTCCATGTCTCATCCTGAACCTGTTCTAATACAGGAGAACTCTGTGAATGTGGTTTCTGGGCTGTCAACAGATGGGATCTCAATAATGATGACCTCATATTTCTTGGAGGTGTTGTATTCAGAGGATTAGAACTGTTAACAAATTATAAAATATTAATTTACTCAATTGTTTTGAAAAAGACATCCATTATTTACAGCATAAGTTCAATGTAACTACATCAAGAAATGACAAAAGAACAAAATATTACCACAAAAAACAGTACTGTAGCACTTCTTTCTTCTCATTCAAATACCATATCTCACTACATGATTCAAAACAACCAACAAATCAAAAAGTAAATTATATTTCTCATAAACTTAATCCTTCACCTAACATGAAAGGCAGACGACATTTGCAAACAAAATTCTTGAATAACTAATTTTTTTCTATTTTTGAGTCAAAAAATAGCTTATGACCCCCATTGGAATGAGCTCAAAGAGCACGTTCCAATGGGGGTGGGGTGGGGGTGGGGGGGGGGGGGGGGGGGAGGAGGGGAGGGGGATTCATAAGCAATGTTTTGGCAGTTAAGAACAGCAGTATGTAAGCTCTCTGAACATATGTATCCAGCCTTCCTTTCCATAAATATGTGTGGACTCATTTAACAAATAATTGGGTAAAGCATCCATAACTATGGAAGAAATAAACTAGAGGTGTAACTGTCTCAGATGGGCATGTCCGTACCCCCCGCCACCATGGTTATTCTAAGATGAAAAGAGGCATAACTCTGGCAAAAAAAGTCTGATCGAAACTATAATTGCAGGTGCACAAGTTCTCATGGTAGTGAACATCTGTACCAGGTTTCAAAGGAATCGACCCATAAATATCTGAGAAAATCTCTGGACAAAATTCAGGCCTATGTGACTGCTATTTCAAGGCAAAAAGGGGCATAATTCTGTCAAACATAATGTGACCAGAACTATAAACGCAGGTGCACAGGTTCCCATGGTGGTGGAACATTCATGCCAAGTTTCGAGCAGATTGGTCCATAAATATCCGAGAAAATCTCTGGGCAAAATTATGTCTACAGGCGGATGGATGGATGGACAAGGTGATTCCAGTATACCCCCCTCCCGACAACTCGGGGGTATAAAAATGTGGCAACACTAGATGTGTCAGGATGGCATGTATGCCCTCACAAGAAGGCATGATTAAGCATTGGCTTTACATGTCAGTAGGTACTCATGACAAAGCCATACACCAGAAATCTGCCAATTATCTGAACATACAGCGAAACCAGAGGACATAATACATAATATTCCCGCACTTCCAGAAATTATAAAACATTATTCATGTTCCAATTGAACTTTACTGTCAGTTTCTCCATTTTAGTTAATTAAACTTATTCAAAAAGTCTGGAAAACGAAAAAAAATCCTGAAAACTCTAAAAATTCTAAGTTCAAGGGCAGTAACTCCACAAAAAAATCAACCGAGTGGAACAAAATTCGAACTTTATCTGTAAGTATCCATAACAAAGCTATATATAAAAAATTTTCTCAATAATATATCAATCCATAACGAAAAAAAGTCTGCAAAATGGTAACTAAGTTCAAGGGAAGTAACTCCACCAAAAATCAACTCAGTGGAACGAAATTTGAACTTGGTCTATAAGTATCCATAACAAATCTGTATTCCAAAAATTTTCTCAATATGTCCAACGAAAAAAAGTTCGGAAAATGAAAAAAAATTCTGAAAATTCTAAAAATTCTAAGTTCAAGGGCAGTAACTCCACCAAAAATCAACCGAGTGGAATGCAATTCGAATTTGATCTGTAAGTATCCTAAACAAAGCAATACATAATAAATTTTCTCAATATCTCTGTCCATAACGAAAAAAAAGTCCAGAAAACGGTAACTACGTTCAAGGGCAGTAACTGCACCAAAAATCAACTGAGTGGAACGAAATACGAACTTGATTTGTAAGTATCCATAACAAAGCTGTATACCAAAAATTTTCTCAATATGTCCATCCACAACGAAAAAAAGTCTGGAAAACAATTCTGGACAGGCAGACAGACACCAACGCCATAACCTAATATGACAGTTTTTATAAAAAAGGCATATAAAAAAAGTCTGGAAAGTTAAAAAATTTATAGTAATTTATATATTTTTTATACTTACCAATGACCCAGACTTAGCTGGTGCTAACTCTAAAAAATCCAGGGCCAAACACCAATTTTGCCCCCCAATCCCCAAAATTTACATCTAAAACCAAAAGAAATCATGTCCTATAGGACCTCCATACTTTGCCCTTACTGCGCATGCGCAGTGTCAAGGACATTCCGAAATTGGCGCCAATTATCATTCTTACTGGCAGTGCCTGGTCAGCGCTATGTACTCAGTAGGGAGGTAAGAGTTCCCAACTCCTGGGAGGGCCATCCCCGTCTGGGTCATTGGTAAGTATAAAAAATATATAAATTACTATAAATTTTTTAACATTTTTATACTGTACCAATGACCCAGACTTAGCTGAATAGTAAAAAGGCTGGAGGGCCTAGGACATAGAGGAAAATCCAATAAGCTCAACTATATAATATAGAGGCAACCCCTCAAGGAGAAAAGGAGTATTAGGCTTTACATGTATCTTTCTTATTTTATGTTAAATCAGAAAGATACAATACCCTTCATAATTGAGCACAATAACATTCATGTTCTCTATTAACATCCAGTATAACCCTCTATACTAATTATTTTTAAAGTAAGCCAATAAATAAAGTTAGTCCAGAGAATTGAGACTCTTTATATTCTTTTAAAAGTTTCCGAGGATTGTATATTAACGCCCGTTTGACACTTGACATATACAAATGCTTCACACCGAGCTACACTTTAAAAATATGACATGAATGAATTTTTAACATTAATATTACACTTTAAAACCATCCCGGAAACGACTCAGAAGTTAAAAAATTTATAGTAATTTATATATTTTTTATACTTACCAATGACCCAGACATAGCTGGTGCTAACTCTTAAAATATAGGGCCAAACACAAATTTTGTCCCCCAATCCCCAAAATTTGCATCTAAAACTAAAGAAAACATGTCCTGAAAAGCCCTCCACACTTCGCCTCTACTGCGCATGCGCAGTGTCAAGGACGTTCCGAAATTGGCGCCATTTATCATTCTAATAACCAGTGCCTGGTAAGCGCTATGTACTCAGCGGGGAGGCAAGAGTTCCCAACTCCTGGGAGGGCCATCCCCGTCTGGGTCATTGGTAAGTATAAAAAATATATAAATTACTATAAATTTTTTAACATTTTTATACTGTACCAATGACCCAGACATAGCTGAATAGTAAAAAGGCTGGAGGGCCAAGGACATAGAGCAAAATGGAATACGCTCAATAAAATAAAATAGAGTCATCCCCTGTAGGGAAAAGAAGTAATAGGCCTTACATGTATCTTTCTTATTTATGATAAATTAGAAAGATACAACACCTTCCAAAAATTGAGCTTCATACATCCATGTACTCTATTAATATCCAATAATCCTTATACTAATAATTTTTAAAGTAAGCCAATAAAAAAGTAAGTCTAGAGAATAGAGACTCTTATACTTCTAAAAGTGTGTGAGAATTGCATAATCATGTCCGTTGACATATGCAATATTCAAAGGCTATACTTTAAAAACTAAGACTTGAATGAATTTTATAAACTTAAACTTCTCACTAAACAACGATCCCAATAACAGCTCAGAATTACAAACTCCGGAGGAGGTATCCCCTTGTTTTCATAGTAAAAACAGGTGACCCAAGGGAACACCCTCCCCCCCCCCCCCTTTTTCTTGCCCTGGGTCAAATAGCCCAGAGCGAAGAGGGCAGCCGAACGGAGACACTGCCAAAACAGACAGCCTACCTAGCTATAGTAGCAACTGTTAAGTGAATGACATTCTGAGCAGTAGATAATAGACCTAACAATAGAGGCCTCCAGAAATGGACTCGATATTTCTGAGATAAAATTCATGAATGGATGACTGAGCGCAATGAGCAGCCTTCAAAAATCTATAATAGCAACACTATTAATGTAAGCCCAAGAAGTAGAAGAACTCTTACTTCATGAGCCGAAATCTTAAGCACAACTGCTAAGCTAATGATATACCATAAGCAGTACGCTAGTTAATAGAATCCATTAACAATAAAATGGAGCGTAACGTCCTTCTACTAGACATCAAAGACAGAAGAAGCTTACGCCCTTGTAATAAACAGATATCTGTTTATAAATACATAAACTGTACCCGGAAAGAGTAAAGGCCTATGCCCATACGAAGACGGAAGGACCTTAAAATAATAGGTTCCGGATAATAGGAGCCTAACTCTTATGCAACAATCCAACCTAAATAGTAACGGAAGTATTGATTCCGAAACTATGAAAGTGAAAATCATCCATCGATAGTGCATGAAACTCACTGACTCTACAGTAAAAGAGAAACCAACAGAATTACTGTCTAAAAGGTCAGAATTTGAAAACTATTGTTTCCAGAGGCTCAAATGATTACTTAGCTAAATAAGAACCGAAGTTAAAATCCGTATAGGAATTTAATCTAAGATTCTAAGTCTATTTATCAAAAAGTTACTAACTGACTTAGATAAAGAGACAAAAGACTCAATTGTAAACTATAGTCGAGTGCATAGGTATGAGGTAACATAAACCTATAACCTAAATAACACAGGCTGCAGTAGATCTTGTGAAACAAGTATACTAAAAAATAGCAATGAGTAGAATGGAGGGATCAACCATATGAACATAATGATCCCTACACCACGACGGAAGAGCCTCCACTTTAGTCGCATAGAATAGCGAAGAAGAGGATCTCCTATAGTAAGAAATCGCGTCCAAAGCTCGTCCAGTACAGTGCTTACAATGCAATACGGACCACACAACGGAATACATGAAGGTTGCGACCTTGCTGGTTGTGATAAAGATGACACGATTTACCCAGTGAAAAAAGATCCTCACATAGAGGAAGATTTCACGTTAAGATCCACAGTAGACAAGAGAGTAAATTACTCGTGATCTCTGTGAAGATAGAGATGCTATCAACAGAAATGTATTGTGGTTGTTTATCTTAGCAATACCTGCTAAAACAACAGCGCCGGAGGATACGCGTATCCTATCATTCCGTCCTATAGATCAATAGAGCGTTAACAGTATTAGCTCAGAGATCTGGACAAGCCAACACATACGTCTGCAATTGATTAGCAAGCTGTGTCATAAATAAAACATCATTGGGCGCTCCCATAGATAGCAAATCTGATTAAATACTTGTTTGTTGAGAGTCCATTCTGACAGCAACAAGCGACCCGTAAGAGAACGGGAGTGCGATAAAACAATCAGACGACCCAGAATATGACGGACCAAAACTGAACTTGGTGTACTATAACCAACAGACGGATTCTTTCCATTAAATTGAATAACGGAAACGAAAGAGTGCCTCCCTGGTTCCGGAGATACGCCACTACTGTCGAATTAAAGGACAGGAATTTGGGCATGCGTTTCTGAATAATGTTCATGCAATGACATAAAGCAAGCCTAAAAAACATTATTCCGCGGAAGTTAAACTGATAGCTAAAAGACTGCGGAACCCAAAGACCCTGGCACTTCGAATCCGTAGGGATCAGTATATATCCCAATCTGTTTGACTGGCAACCGTCATAACAGCCACACTCGGGTCCGGCAACTGCGGCGGCACTCTCTGAGTCAACCACCGAATGTTTGCCCCAGTCTGAATCTCTTGTAACACTAGATAGACAAGAGAATGTATAATTCAAGCAATTCATGGATTGCCGGAAAGTTGCCGTCGAAGAGAAGCTCCTCCGAGAACGAAGCGACTCTGAGAGAGTTCTTAACCTACTATCCACGCGTGGATGTAGCTAGGGCTGCATCACGTCTAACCAACTCCAATCAGCCACTGAAGGGCGGAGTTATACGTGAACAAACTACTGCCCTCCAAAGAAATACATTGAGAATAATATCCCGTAAATCTTTTCTTGAAGACGTAATGATAACGCCTCAGTAAGGCGGATTACGTATAATAAAGCGTCTAAGTTAAGTCTACTATACATAATGTCGTTCCCAACATTGAAATTGGAAAAGACATAAACGGCGAAAAAGAATATATGCAGTCTTTAATCACCGTCTAGACGCATATGAACTCTCGGTATGCCCTGCTCTGCCAAAATAAACTATATGTAAAAAAGATAAAATGGCAGAAATGAGCCACGCGGACAAGAAACTAAACTATCATGCTTAGTAGCAGGCTTGTATATATATATAAATATATAGCGTCGAAAAATAAAACACATGTTGTAATGACAATATTGGACTGCGTCGGTAAGTCAGGGACAAAGTCCCTGTACCGATCGAAAAATCCGAGTCCAATGACGCTATAAGTCTCTTATCCAAGATCGCAGCAATGAAGTCCGAAAAATAATCACTGGAAGAAATGCCAGAAGATATGAAAGGCATCTTCCGATACTACTAAAGGGAAAACTCGAAATCTTTCGAATCCCTTTTGCCATCCTGTCGGACCCTATAAAGCGTTCGGTCGTCCGTAGCTTGATGCAACCGCGGACCGCACCGACCCAGCGCCGTCGGATAATTCCTGATTCGACCGAGAAACCGTCAATTGCTGGGATGCTGCGAAACAACTGTGCTAACTCGGATAGCACGTCCGTCACTGAGGCCTGAGGAGCAGCGGTCTTACAATGCATTGCCGCAGGAAGCTCCGAGATCGTTACCCCGTGCATACTTCCAATATGCGAGCGAACGGAGTGTATAGGCCTCGTGTCCCTTGGCTACCGGATGGCGCGACCTATTCGCCGTGGAATCACTGAATGCCGAAACTGATCGGATACTCGAGGTCACGTAGCCAATGTGCGGTCGTGTGCCCTGCTGTGAGGATGAGGAAGCATTAAAGACAGTCTCTCGGACTGTCAATATAACGGAGCGTCCCGAGCAACGGACATATGCTCCGAATGTAAAATATCTGAACCACAACATGCGGTCCCCTATGTTGTTGGCTTCCTCCGATCTGTCCTCAATCTGCCGTCACTGGGTGAGTACTAAAGTAATTAAAGTGCTCGCATCACCCAAATCTCCTTCCTAGACCGCAACGGACGAACCCGGCAGCCGAACCATTCGATGAATGTACGCTACACCGGGTGAGCTAGCGAATGTCACTCCGTAAGCGATAAACATATTCCATGAGCACTTATTGCCGCTAACTCTTCATTAACTATGACGACAGAGGCACACTTTTGAAAGACATCTCCATAACTCTTCGAACAAGAAACCAGAAATGCTTGGATAGCAAGCATAAAATAATAATATATATAGCGTCGATCAATAATTCGATAGTTTGTGTGACATTATTGGACTATGTCGGAACTGAGGGACAATGTCCCTGAACCGAACCAAAAATTTCTAAGTCCACCGCCGCTATCAGTTTCTTATCCGGCATCGCAGCATATGTTGTTCCGAAAGGGAAAGCTTGAAATCCACCGAATCCCTTTCGGTATCCCGTCGGACCGGATGAAAATTTTCGGACGTCCGTACCCGCTTCCGCGGAGCGTCCCGACCCAGCATCGTCGGATAAAATATATGCGACAGATTCAGTTGATGCTGGGATGCTGCGATAAACTGTGCTATTAAGGAAAGCACGTCCGTTCCCGAGGCCTGTGCAGTAGCGGACTTACGATGCATTGCCGCTGGAAGCTCCGTGTACGTTGACTCCCGCACACTTCGTATGCGAACGTCCGGAGTCTGCAGGCCTCGAGTCCCCGGCTACCGACCCAGCGCTGTCGGATAATTCTCGAACCGACACCGTTTCTGTCGGCTGCTGGGATGCTGCGATAAGCTGTGCTATGTGCACAAGAATGTCCGGCGTCGAGACCTGCGGAGGCGCAGACTATCGCTGCTTCGCCGAGGGCAGCTCCGCATCAGATGGCTCCCGCATACTTTTCCTATGCGAACGTCCGGAGTCCATCGGTCTCGAATCCCTGGCTGCCGGATGGTGTGACCTGGTCGCCGAAGAATCCTTGATCGGCGAAGCTGGTAATATATCGGCGGTCACGCAGCCAAGGTGCGGTCGTGTGCGCTGACGAGAAGAGGAAGCCTTAGCAGTCTCAGCGGACTGCCTATACAACGGAGCGTCCCGAGCGACGGACGTATGCTCCGCTAACGACACATCTGTACCACAACATCTGGGGCCAGATGTTGTTGAACGAGAGAGGGGCCTCTCTCGCTTCCCGTCCGGATGGACCGGAACGAGCTATGAACCGGACTAAAAGGCTTCCTCCGTTCTCCCTCCGATCCGTCGTCACTGGGTGTGCATTAAGTTAATTTTATAGTGCTCGCATCACCCCAAAATTCCTTCTAGACCGCAACGGACGAACCCGGCTGCCGAACCATTCGGTGAATGGACGCTACACCGGGCGAGCTAGCGGACGTCAAAGGCCGTCGAACCTACTAGGGTCCTCTTAGGCAATTGGCGTATTACATGAGCACTTTTCCGCTAGCCCTTCATTAATTGTGACGACGGAGGCACACTGTTGGAAGACATCACAGATACATCACCCTAATCTTGATCGTCTGAAATAGAAATTGATAAAGTAGAGTGACCCTGCGGGGAAAGGACCGGAGTGTCCAAATCCCCAACAACATACCGTGACATACGCTTCCTATATTGTCATCGAAATCATACGATACAGAACAGGAGTTAATGCGAGTACACTGACCACATATAGAATGATAATAAGGTCAGAGGAAGACTTCCTCTTAAAACAATTGATCAATATCCTTTCAATGTGAAAAGAAAACAAGTCCTGGTACTCGCACTAACCCCTGGCAATCAAAATACATAATAATAATATGATCCATTAATATAGAAAAAATAATTGAAATCAAAATATTTTGAAAAAATATTTTTTCAGAACAGCCCAAGTTTCTGAAAAGTAACGTTGAGCCCCAATGGATCCCAAGCCTAAGTGTGGACAAAAATTTTAAAAATATTTTAAACAATTTATTCAACACTTACGAACAATAATAATGTATCTAGTTATGATTAAAATAACATAAAGATATTATTATTTAGAAATCCCCCCCTCACACAGAGGGCTGTTGTAAATGTAAACAATGAGTGTAAAAACACTAAAATAAGACTCCAGGCACCCAGGCCCGAAATCAGTTACCAAAAATACACCATCTGATGCAAAACAGAGACTTCCAGGGAAGAAACTGCAGAACATCAGATGGTAGATGCAGAACACAACGCCTAACCACCCGTAGGTGAAGACGTAAACATGGGGAAAGAACAGAATTCATTCTGTTATTCAGCTAAAACTCCCAAGAAATTTTAGTAATAATAATTACAGAAACTATGCCGAAAGCATGGGAGAATAGCAAGGGGGAACTTAAAGGACAGGGAGAGAGGAAAAACACTTGAAAAAACAGTGTAACTAAATAATCAGAATGACAACAAAATGGCTGCTGCCTTGAAAATAGGTAACTTAACATAATTTCATTAAAAAATTTTAAGTTACAGCCCTGATAATATTCTGTCACACATTCTTTTCCTCTCCTCCTTTTCTATCCTCCTTAGAATCACCATTTCACTAATATTTATGTGTCTGGCATCATTTAAACTGAGATTTAAAAGCACAAAGATCAGTCAGATGTTAACTGATGAAGGGCCAAACTTAGAATGATAAATGGCGCCAATTTCGGAACGTCCTTGACACTGCGCATGCGCAGTAGGGGCGAAGTGTGGAGGGCTTTTCAGGACATGTTTTCTTTAGTTTTAGATGTAAATTTTGGGGATTGGGGGGCAAAATTTGTGTTTGGCCCTATATTTTAAGAGTTAGCACCAGCTATGTCTGGGTCATTGGTACAGTATAAAAATATACTGACTTCGGAGGAGGCATTCCCTTGCTTTTCACTATAAAGCAGGTGACCTAAGGGAACACCCTCCCCCCCTCCCCTTCCCCTTGCCCTGGGTCAAATAGCCCAGAGCGAAGAGGGCAGCCGGACGGAGTCACTGCCGGAACAGAAAGCCTGCATAACTATAGTTGCAACTGTTTAGTGGACGACATTCTGAGCAACAGATAACGGACCTAAACAATGCAGGTCTCCAGAAATGGACTCAATATTTCTGAGATAAAAATTTGTGAATGTGGATGGCTGAGGCCAATAAGCAGCCTTCATTAAATCTGTAATAGCAATACTATTAGCGTAAGCCCAAGAAGTAGCAAGAGCTCTTACTTCATGAGCCGAAATCTTAAGCACAGACTGCTGAGAAGAAGATAAACTCTCATAAGCAGTACGGATAGTTAATTGAATCCACCTAGCAATAGAATGGACCGAAATGTCCCTTCTATTAGGCATCAGAGACAGAAAGAAACATTTTCGTCCCTTTCTGATAAACTGAGATCTCTGTTTATAGATACGAAACGCTCTAACAGGACAGAGTGAAGACCTACGCCCGTCTGAAGACGGAAGAGCCTTAATAACAATAGGTTCCGGATATTTATTAGGAGCCTGATTCTTAGCTAAAAAACCCACATTAGTAGTGAAGGTGATAGTGTTCCCGACACTACGATAGTGAGAATCATCCACCGACAGTGCATGAAGCTCACTGACTCTTCTAGCAGAAGAGAAAGCTAAGAGAAAAGCTGTCTTATAAGATAAGAATTTGAAATCTACTGTCCCAAGAGGTTCAAATGGATTTTCCTTCAATTTAAGAAGAACCCAAGCTAAATTCCATTTAGGAATTAACCTAAGAGTTCTGGGTCTATTTATCAAGAAGTTTTTAACCAACTTAGATAAAGAGACATTAGATCCAATTTGTAAACTATCATGATGTGCATAGGTATCAGATAACATAGACCTATAACCCTTAATAGTAACAGGCTGCAGTTTGATTTCGTCAAACAAGTATACTAGAAAGTTTGCAATGTCTGGTATAGAGGGATCAAAAATATCCACAGAATGATCCCTACACCAACGACGAAAAACCTTCCACTTAGCCGCATAGTTTAGCGAAGAGGAGGTCCTCCTACAGTTAGAAATCGCGTCCACTGCTCGTCCTGTAAGTGCTTGCCATGCAAGAAGGACCGCACAACGGAAAAACGTGAAGGTTGAGACCTTGCGGGTTGTGATGGAGTTGACGCGATTTCCCCTGCGAAAGAAGATCCTCCCGTGGAGGAAGCTTTCGCGGTAGGTCCCACAACAGACACCTGAGTAGATTTATCCACGGTCTCTGTGGAGACAGAGATGCTACCAACAGAATCTTGCACTGAGATTGTTTTATCTTTAGCAATACTTGCTGAATTAACGGCGCTGGAGGATACGCATATCCTATCATTCCGTTCCAAGGGATCGACAGAGCGTCTACTGCAAATGCTCTTGGATCCGGACACGGAGACACATACGTCTGCAACTGACTGCTGAGATGTGTCGCAAATAAGTCTATCATTGGCCGTTCCCATTGGTAGCAAATCTGATTGAATACTTGTTTGTTGAGAGTCCACTCCGACGGCAACAAGCGACCCTTTCGTGAAAGGGAGTCTGCTAGTACATTCAGACGACCCGGTATATGACGGACCGAAAGAAGAACCTGATGTTCTAGAGCAAACAGAAGGATTCTTTCCGTTAGATTGAACAACGGAACTGAATGAGTGCCTCCCTGATTCCGTATATACGCCACTACTGTCGTATTGTCGGACAGGATTTGGACATGAGCATTGTGAATAATGTCCATCCAATGACGTAACGCAAGCCAAATTGACATCATTTCCTTGATGTTTATGTGCCTGCCCAGGAATTGCGGATCCCAAAGACCCTGGCATCTCGAATCCGTTGGGATCAATGATGCACCCCAACCTGTTTGACTGGCATCCGTCATAATGGTAAAACTCAGATCCGGCAACTGCAGCGGAACTCCCTGAGTTAACCACTGAATGTTTGCCCAAGTCTGAATCTCTCGTTTCACTTGATCTGACAAGAGAACGTCTATGTCGAGCGAATGAATTTTCACACTCCAATTCTGAGTCAAGAAAATTTGGAGAGGACGCGTGCGTAACGCCCCATCGGAATGAGATCCGCAGCGGCTCCGCACAGACCTATCAGTCTCATAAATTCTCTCGCTGTGACTTTGTCTGCGTGCAGACAATAGCGAGCGTAACAACTGACTAATTTCGCTCTGGTTAAGGGCAGACGAACGAGATTGTTGTGCGTCTCGAAGCTCATTCCCAGATGTGTGAATGACTTGGACAGCACCAGATCCGACTTCTCCTCGTTTACTATAAAACCGAAACGGAGCAATAGAAGTAGATTCTGCACATCGTTCTGAAGCGTTAACTCGTTGCCGTACCTCTGAAGAATGTCGTCCAGGTAGGCCGACGTTACCGCAGACGAATGAGCTCGGAAATACATCATTACCGAGTTCATTACCCGAGTGAAAGCCCAGGGTGCTAGATTCAATCCGAAGCACATCGCCCGGAATTGATACACCACTCCTAGGACTGCGAAGCGTAGATACTTTCTGAATGTCGGATGTACCATGACATGAAAGTACGCATCTTTGAGATCTATGCTCGTTGCATAATCGTTCACCCGAATATTCGCTTTGACCGACCGAATCGTCTCCATATAAAACTTCGGAGCGACGATCAGCTTGTTTATCCAGCTCAAATCTATGACTGGACGGAACGAGCCGTCTGGTTTCGGAACCAGAAACAGATGGCTGTAGAATCTCGGAGTCTCCTGGTTTTCTACGACCTCTACCGCGTTCTTCATTAAAAGAGACTGCACCTCTGATAATAGAGCGTCTCTTTTCTGCGGATTTGACGGAAGTTGAGTCCATTTTGGACTTCGAGTTAATGGAGGCTTTCGTTTGAAGGATATCTTTAGACCTTCCGAAGTCACCCCTCTCACCCAAGGGTCGTCCGTAATCGACGCCCATTCTTGTGAAAAACTTGACAACCTTCCGCCAACCGGTACGCGATAGAGGTTGAAGCCATCACCTCCTGGACCTGCAAGGCCTGCGGTAGGAGAAACCACGTCCTCCACGACCCGCACCTCGTCCCGTGGACCTCGGGGCGTCCGACCGGTTGTCCCAGCCCGAAGGACGTCCCGAACGTGAGTCGCTACCTTGACGGTCTCTTGAATAAGACCAAGAGGACGCACCGGAACCTCTATAGGAACCTCTCTTGGGCGCATTAGACCCAGAAGTGCCTGTCTTACTCTTATCTGCCGTGTCCGACTTCTTAGAAGCAGATTTGAACAGCAGAGAATCCGAAGCTTTCTTTGTAATTTTATCATAAATTGCAGAAAGCTTGCCGTCAAAGAGAAGTTCTCCGGAGACCGAAGCGACTCTGAGAGAGTTCTTCACCTTAGTATCCACGAGTGTGGATGTAGCTAGGGCTGCGTCACGTCTAACCAACTCCAGGTTTGCCACTGAAAGGGCGGAGTTACACATGGAATAAGCTACTGCCCTTGAAAGAAGTCTTAAAGAGGATTGTATATCCTGAAATTCTTTCCCTTGAAGGCGCAGTGATAACGCCTTAGTAAGGTGATCTGCGTAAGATAAGGCATCTAAACTGGCTCTGTTAGACGAAATAGTTGTTTCCAACACTGCGGTTGGAATAGACGCCGACGACGGTAATGATAACTCTAAGTCTTCCGCCTCGTCGTCCATACGCAGAGGAACTCTTGGGATACCCTGTCCTGCCGTGTCGAATTTATTCCTTGCATTAATGAAAGGCAGGTTGAGAGTATCGGCGGACAAGAAACCTGCTTTTCCCGTTTTGGAAGCAAGTTTGAATATAGCGTCGTTCAATAATTCAAATGTTCTCGCAACATTATTGGACTGAGATGGAAACTCGGGAGCGATGTCCCTGAACCGCTCAAAGAAATCAGAGTCCAATGACGCTATAATTCTCTTGTCTGGAACCGCAGCAGTCTGGCCCGACGGAACAACTTGAGGGAGAAAGTGCCGGATGAAGTCCACGGCAGCTTTATGTTGTTCCGAAAGGGATAGCTCCAAGTCATCCGTATCCCTTTCACCATCCGGTCGGACCTCATGATGCTCCCGGTCGTCCGCCCCTGATGCTTCGGCGGAGCGTACCGACCCAGCACCGTCGGATAATTCCCGATCCGACACCGTTTCTATCGGTTGCTGGGATGCTGCGATAAGTTGTGCTATCTGCACAAGTACGTCCGACATCGAGGCCTGCGGAGGCGCAGTCTTTCGCTGCTTCGCCGAGGGCAGCTCCGCATCTGATGACTCCCGCATACTCTTCCTATGCGAATGTCCGGAGTCCATCGGCCTCGTGTCCCTGGTTACCGGATGGTGTGACCTGGTCGCCGAAGAATCCCTGATCGGCGAAGCTGGCAAAATATCGGCGGTCATGTAGCCAAGGTGCGGTCGTGTGCGCTGACGAGAGGAAGAAGCCTGAGCAGTCTCCGCGGACTACCTATACAACGGAGCGTCCCGAGCGACGGACGTGTGCTCCGCTTGCGACACATTTTGTACCACAACATCTGGTCCCAGATGTTGTTGTACGAGAGAGGGGCCTCTCTCGCTCGCGGCCCGGCTGGACCTGGACGAGCTAGGAACCGGACTCAAAGGCTTCCTCCGATCTCGCCTACTATCCACCGTCACTGGGTGTGCACGTTGAATGTTTATAGTGCTCGCATCACCCAACATTTCCTCCTGGACCGCATCGGACGAACCCGGCTGCCGAACCATTCGGTGAATGGACGCTACACCGGGCGAGCTAGCGGACGACATTTGTTTAATCTCCATGAGCACTTTTGCCGCTAGCTCTGTATTCATTTGTGACGACGGAAGCGCACTTGCGGAAGATAACATGGAAACATCACCCTGTTCTTGTTCCTCTGAAATAGAAACTGAGAGAGTAGAGTGACCTTGCGGAGAAAGAGCCGGCATAGCCCTTTCTCCACTAACAACATATCGTGACACACGTTTCCAATGTTTGTCATCCCAATATTGACATATAGAACAGGGATTAGTGCGAGAACACTGACTACAATTAATACAATGATCATGAAAGTCAGAGGAAGATTTCTTCCTATTACAATTTGAACAATATCCTTTCATTGTGAAAAGTCAACAAGTCCTAGTTACTCGCACAAACCCCTGACACAAAGATACATAATAACATGATCCATTAATAATGAAAAAACAATTGCAAATCAAAATAATTTTTGAAAAATATTTTTTCAGCGAAGTCCAAGTTTCTGAAAAGTAACGTTGAGCCCAAATGGATCCGATGGCTAAGTGTGGTCAAAAATTTTAAATTTATATTAAATAATTAATGCAACACTTACGGATAATAAAAATGTATCTTATAGTGAGATAAACTACTCCGAAGGCAAACAGCCTCCCTCAAAAGAGACTGTTTCCAATGTAAACAAACAGTGTAAAAACACCAGAAAACATGACTCCAGGCACTGACAAAACTGGCCCGAAATCAGTCATCAAAATTACACTCTATCTGATGCAAGACAGAGACTCCCAGGGGAGAATCTGCAGAACATCAGATGGAAGATGCAGAACACAACATTTATACACCCATGGGTGAAAACGTAACTATGGGGAAAATAACAGAAAACATTCTGTAACCAAGCAACTCTCCCAAGAGAATTCAGAAATGATCTTTCTCAAAAATATGCCAAAAGCATGGGAGAATTGCAAGGGGGGACTTAGAAGACCAGGGGAGAGGAAACACTGAATAAGCAGTGCAACTTTTTAGCAAGAATGACAACAAGAGGCCCATGCCTCGAAAATAGGCAACTTAACATAATTTCATAAAAAATTTTAAGTACAGCCCTGATTATTTTTTGTCACTCCTTTTTCCTCTCCTCCTTCTATATCCTCCTTAGAATCACCATTTCTCCAATAATTACGTGTCTGGCATCCTTTAAACTGAGATTTACAAGCACAAAGATCAGTGAGATGTTGACTGATGAAGGGCCAAACAGAGAATGATAATTGGCGCCAATTTCGGAACGTCCTTGACACTGCGCATGCGCAGTAAGGACAAAGTATGGAGGTCCTATAGGACATGATTTCTTTTGGTTTTAGATGCAAATTTTGGGGATTGGGGGGCAAAATTTGTGTTTGGCCCTGAATTTTTTAGAGTTAGCACCAGCTAAGTCTGGGTCATTGGTACAGTATAAAAATACTGATTTTTGGAGTTTTCACATCATAAACGAAGTTCAAGTCAATAACTCCACGAAAAGTTAAAAAATTTATAGTAATTTATATATTTTTTATACTTACCAATGACCCAGACATAGCTGGTGCTAACTCTTAAAATATAGGGCCAAACACAAATTTTGCCCCCCAATCCCCAAAATTTGCATCTAAAACTAAAGAAAACATGTCCTGAAAGGCCCTCCACACTTCGCCCCTACTGCGCATGCGCAGTGTCAAGGACGTTCCGAAATTGGCGCCATTAATCATTCTAATAACCAGAGCCTGGTAAGCGCTATGTACTCAGCGGGGAGGCAAGAGTTCCCAACTCCTGGGAGGGCCATCCCCGTCTGGGTCATTGGTAAGTATAAAAAATATATAAATTACTATAAATTTTTTAACATTTTTATACTGTACCAATGACCCAGACATAGCTGAATAGTAAAAAGGCTGGAGGGCCAAGGACATAGAGCAAAATGGAATACGCTCAATAATATAAAATAGAGTCATCCCCTGTAGGGAAAAAGAAGTAATAGGCCTTACATGTATCTTTCTTATTTATGATAAATTAGAAAGATACAACACCTTCCAAAATTGAGCTTCATACATCCATGTACTCTATTAATATCCAATATAATCCTTATACTAATAATTTTTAAAGTAAGCCAATAAATAAAGTAAGTCTAGAGAATAGAGACTCTTATACTCCTAAAAGTGTCTGAGGATTGCATAATCATGTCCGTTGACATATGCAATATTCAAAAGCTATACTTTAAAAACTAAGACTTGAATGAATTTTAAAAACCTAAACTTCTCAGTAAACAACCATCCCAATAACAGCTCAGAATTACTAACTCCGGAGGAGGTATCCCCTTGTTTTCATAGTAAAACAGGTGACCCAAGGGAACACCCTCCCCCCCCCTCCTTTTTCTTGCCCTGGGTCAAATAGCCCAGAGCGAAGAGGGCAGCCGAACGGAGACACTGCCGAAACAGACAGCCTACCTAGCTATAGTAGCAACTGTTAAGTGAATGACATTCTGAGCAGTAGATAATAGACCTAACAATAGAGGCCTCCAGAAATGGACTCGATATTTCTAAGATAAAATTCATGAATGTGGATGGCCGAGCGCAATGAGCGGCCTTCAAAAATCTATAATAGCGACACTATTAATGTAAGCCCAAGAAGTAGAAGAACTCTTACTTCATGAGCCGAAATCTTAAGCACAACTGCTAAGTCAATGATATACCATAAGCAGTACCGATAGTTAATAGAATCCATTAACAATAAAATGGAGCGAAACGTCCTTCTACTAGACATCAAAGACAGAAGAAGCTTACGCCCTTGTAATAAACAGATATCTGTTTATAAATACATAAACTGTACCCGGAAAGAGTAAAGGCCTATGCCCATACGAAGACGGAAGGACCTTAAAATAATAGGTTCCGGATAATAGGAGCCTAACTCTTATGCAACAATCCAACCTAAATAGTAACGGAAGTATTGATTCCGAAACTATGAAAGTGAAAATCATCCATCGATAGTGCATGAAACTCACTGACTCTACAGTAAAAGAGAAACCAACAGAATTACTGTCTAAAAGGTCAGAATTTGAAAACTACTGTTTCCAGAGGCTCAAATGATTACTTAGCTAAATAAGAACCGAAGTTAAAATCCGTATAGGAATTTAATCTAAAGATTCTAAGTCTATTTATCAAAAAGTTACTAACTGACTTAGATAAAGAGACAAAAGACTCAATTGTAAACTATCGTAGAGTGCATAGGTATGAGGTAACATAAACCTATAACCTAAATAATAACAGGCTGCAGTAGATCTTGTGAAACAAGTATACTAAAAAATAGCAATGAGTAGTATGGAGGGATCAACAATATGAACATAATGATCCCTACACCACGACGGAAGAGCCTCCACTTTAGCCGCATAGAATAGCGAAGAAGAGGATCTCCTATAGTAAGAAATCGCATCCAAAGCTCGTCCAGTACAGTTCTTACAATGCAATACGGACCACACAACGGAATACATGAAGGTTGCGACCTTGCTGGTTGTGATAAAGATGACACGATTTACCCAGTGAAAAAGATCCTCACATAGAGGAAGATTTCACGTTAAGACCCACAGTAGACAAGAGAGTAAATTACTCATGATCTCTGTGAAGATAGAGATGCTATCAACAGAAATGTATTGTGGTTGTTTATCTTAGCAATACCTGCTAAAACAACAGCGCCGGAGGATATGCGTATCCTATCATTCCGTCCTATAGATCAATAGAGCGTTAACAATATTAGCTCAGAGATCTGGACAAGCCAACACATACGTCTGCAATTGATTAGCAAGCTGTGTCATAAATAAATCATCATTGGGCGCTCCCATAGATAGCAAATCTGATTGAATACTTGTTTGTTGAGAGTCCATTCTGACAGCAACAAGCGACCCGTAAGAGAACGGGAGTCCGATAAAACAATCAGACGACCCGGAATATGACGGACCAAAACTGAACTTGGTGTACTATAACCAACAGACAGATTCTTTCCATTAAATTGAATAACGGAAACGACAGAGTGCCTCCCTGGTTCCGGAGATACGCCACTACTGTCGAATTAAAGGACAGGAATTTGGGCATGCGTTTCTGAATAATGTTCATGCAATGACATAAAGCAAGCCTAAAAAACATTATTCCGCGGAAGTTAAACTGATTGCTAAAAGACTGCGGAACCCAAAGACCCTGGCACTTCGAATCCGTAGGGATCAGTATTATATCCCAATCTGTTTGACTGGCAACCGTCATAACAGCCACACTCGGGTCCGGCAACTGCGGCGGCACTCTGAGTCAACCACCGAATGTTTGCCCCAGTCTGAATCTCTTGTAACACTAGATAGACAAGAGAACGTATAAATCGAGCAATTCATGGATTGCCGAAAAGTTGCCGTCGAAGAGAAGCTCCTCCGAGAACGAAGCGACTCTGAGAGAGTTCTTAACCTTACTATCCACGCGTGTGGATGTAGCTAGGGCTGCGTCACGTCTAACTAACTCCAATCAGCCACTGAAGGGCGGAGTTATACGTGAACAAACTACTGCCCTCGAAAGAAATTACATTGAGAATAATATCCCGTAAATCTTTTCTTGAAGACGTAATGATAACGCCTCAGTAAGGCGGATTACGTATAATAAAGCGTCTAAGTTAAGTCTACTATACATAATGTCGTTCCCAACATTGAAATTGGAAAAGACATAAACGGCGAAAAAGAATATATGCAGTCTTTAATCACACCGTCTAGACGCATATGAACTCTCGGTATGCCCTGCTCTGCCAAAATAAACTATTTGTATAAATGATAAAATGGCAGAAATGAGCAACGCGGACAAGAAACTAAACTATCATGCTTAGTAGCAGGCTTGTATATATATATATATATAGCGTCGAAAAATAAAACACATGTTGTAATGACAATATTGGACTGCGTCGGTAAGTCAGGGACAATGTCCCTGAACCGATCGAAAAATCCGAGTCCAATGACGCTATAAGTCTCTTATCCAAGATCGCAGCAATGAAGTCCGAAATAATAATCACTGGAAGATAATGCCAGAAGATATGAAAGGCATCTTCCGATACTACTAAAGGGAAAACTCGAAATCTTTCGAATCCCTTTCGCCATCCTGTCGGACCCTATAAAGCGTTCGGTCGTCCGTAGCTGATGCAACCGCGGACCACACCGACCCAGCGCCGTCGGATAATTCCTGATTCGACCGAGAAACTGTCAATTGCTGGGATGCTGCGAAACAACTGTGCTAACTCGGATAGCACGTCCGTCACTGAGGCCTGAGGAGAAGCGGTCTTACGATGCATTGCCGCTGGAAGCTCCGTGATCGTTACCCCGTGCATACTACCAATATGCGAGCGAACGGAGTGTATAGGCCTCGTGTCCCTTGGCTACCGGATGGCGCGACCTATTCGCCGTGGAATCACTGAATGCTGAAACTGATCGGATACTCGAGGTCACGTAGCCAATGTGCGATCGTGTGCCCTGCTGTGAGGATGAGGAAGCATTAAAGACAGTCTCTCGGACTGTCAATATAACGGAGCGTCCCGACCAACGGACATATGCTCCGAATGTAAAATATCTGAACCACAACATGCGGTCCCCTATGTTGTTGGGCGAGAGAGGGACCTCTCTCGCTCACAGCCCGGACAGACCTGGACAAGCCAGGAACCGGACTAACAGGCTTCCTCCGATCTGTCCTCAATCTGCCGTCACTGGGTGAGTACTAAAGTAATTAAAGTGCTCGCATCACCCAAATCTCCTTCCTAGACCGCAACGGACGAACCCGGCAGCCGAACCATTCGATGAATGTACGCTACACCGGGTGAGCTAGCGAATGTCACTCCGTAGGCGATAGACATATTCCATGAGCACTTATTGCCGCTAACTCTTCATTAACTATGACGACAGAGGCACACTTTTGAAAGACATCTCCATAACTCTTCGAACAAGAAACCAGAAATGCTTGGATAGCAAGCATAAAATAATAATATATATAGCGTCGTTCAATAATTCGAAAGTTTGTGTGACATTATTGGACTATGTCGGAACTGAGGGACGATGTCCCTGAACCGAACCAAAAATTTCTAAGTCCACCGACGCTATCAGTTTCTTATCCGGCATCGCAGCATTCTGGTCCGACGAAAGAAGCTGTAGAAGACCAAGTCAGATGACATACACAACAGCATATGTTGTTCCGAAAGGGAAAGCTCGAAATCCTCCGAATCCCTTTCGGTATCCCGTCGGACCGGATGAAACTTTCGGACGTCCGTACCCGCTTCCGCGGAGCGTCCCGACCCAGCATCGTCGGATAAAATATATGCGACAGATTCAGTTGATGCTGGGATGCTGCGACAAACTGTGCTATTAAGGAAAGCACGTCCGTTCCCAAGGCCTGTGCAGTAGCGGTCTTACGATGCATTGCCGCCGGAAGCTCCGTGTACGTTGACTCCCGCACACTTCCTATGCGAACGTCCGGAGTCTGCAGGCCTCGTGTCCCTGGCTACCGGATGGTGTGACCTGGTCGCCGAAGAATCCTTGATCGGCGAAGCTGGTAATATATCGGCGGTCATGCAGCCAAGGTGCGGTCGTGTGCGCTGACGAGAAGAGGAAGCCTTAGCAGTCTCAGCGGACTGCCTATACAACGGAGCGTCCCGAGCGACGGACGTATGCTCCGCTTGCGACACATTTTGTACCACAACATCTGGGGCCAGATGTTGTTGAACGAGAGAGGGGCCTCTCTCGCTTGCCGTCCGGATGGACCGGAACGAGCTATGAACCGGACTAAAAGGCTTCCTGCGTTCTCCCTCCGATCCGCCGTCACTGGGTGTGCATTAAGTTAATTTATAGTGCTCGCATCACCCCAAAATTCCTTCTAGACCGCAATGGACGAACCCGGCTGCCGAACCATTCGGTGAATGGACGCTACACCGGGCGAGCTAGCGGACGTCAAAGGCCGTCGAACCTACTAGGGTCCTCTTAGGCAATTGGCGTATTTACATGAGCACTTTTTTTCCGCTAGCCCTTCATTAATTGTGACGACGGAGGCACACTGTTGGAAGACATCACAGATACATCACCCTAATCTTGATCGTCTGAAATAGAAATTGATAAAGTAGAGTGACCCTGCAGGGAAAGGACCGGAGTGTCCAAATCCCCAACAACATACCGTGACATACGCTTCCCATATTGTCATCGAAATCATACGATACAGAACAGGAGTTAATGCGAGTACACTGACCACATATAGAATGATAATAAAGTCAGAGGAAGACTTCCTCTTAAAACAATTGATCAATATCTTTTCAATGTGAAAAGAAAACAAGTCCTGGTACTCGCACTAACCCCTGGCAATCAAAATACATAATAATAATATGATCCATTAATATAGAAAAAATAATTGAAATCAAAATATTTTGAAAAAATATTTTTTCAGAACAGCCCAAGTTTCTGAAAAGTAACGTTGAGCCCCAATGGATCCCAAGCCTAAGTGTGGACAAAAATTTTAAAAAAATTTTAAACAATTTATTCAACACTTACGAACAATAATAATGTATCTAGTTATGATTAAAATAACATAAAGATATTATTTTTTAGAAATCCCCCCCTCACACAGAGGGCTGTTGTAAATGTAAACAATGAGTGTAAAAACACTAAAATAAGACTCCAGGCACCCAGGCCCGAAATCAGTTACCAAAAATACACTATCTGATGCAAAACAGAGACTTCCAGGGAAGAAACTGCAGAACATCAGATGGTAGATGCAGAACACAACGCCTAACCACCCGTAGGTGAAGACGTAAACATGGGGAAAGAACAGAATTCATTCTGTTATTCAGCTAAAACTCCCAAGAAATTTTAGTAATAATAATTACAGAAACTATGCCAAAAGCATGGGAGAATAGCAAGGGGGAACTTAAAGGACAGGGAGAGAGGAAAACACTTAAAAAACAGTGTAACTAAATAATCAGAATGACAACAAAATGGCTGCTGCCTTGAAAATAGGTAACTTAACATAATTTCATTAAAAAATTTTAAGTTACAGCCCTGATAATATTCTGTCACACATTCTTTTCCTCTCCTCCTTCTCTATCCTCCTTAGAATCACCATTTCACTAATATTTATGTGTCTGGCATCATTTAAACTGAGATTTATAAGCACAAAGATCAGTCAGATGTTAACTGATGAAGGGCCAAACTTAGAATGATTAATGGCGCCAATTTCGGAACGTCCTTGACACTGCGCATGCGCAGTAGGGGCGAAGTGTGGAGGGCCTTTCAGGACATGTTTTCTTTAGTTTTAGATGCAAATTTTGGGGATTGGGGGGCAAAATTTGTGTTTGGCCCTATATTTTAAGAGTTAGCACCAGCTATGTCTGGGTCATTGGTACAGTATAAAAATATCATCCAATCAGGACTGAACTCAAACTCGATTTGCAGGTACCCGTGACAAAGCCACATACCACAAATCACCCAATAATCTGAATGTATAGTGAAAACAAGACACACTGTCACAGTGCCGAAGCTGCGATGATTCGTGCAACGCCAATAATGTTTTAAAACTCGTTGGTGACAAAAAAACTTGTTGGTGACAGACCAACCGACAGAGAGACCAACAATGCAACATATAGAGCTGCTCATCGCAGTTAAAAAGTTTGGAAAACTGATTCTCTGTCAAAAACTCTGCAAAAAAATGATCCGACTGGGACCAAACTCAACCTTGGTTTGTCGGTACCCATTAGAAAGCCACATACCAGAAATTAGGCAATTTTCTCAATGTATGGTGAAAAAGGTCCAGAAAACTGTTATTTCAGAATGATGGAATAATAGAAAGACAAAATGACAGATGGGCTATGGTAACATTATATGCCCCAGAGCTATTTCATGGCAGAGGCATAAAAATTGTATTTCATCACAACACTGTCACAGAAATATGTGGAATGAACAGAAGGAATAGATGCAAGCCTGAAACTTAAAGGGGTAATTTTGTAATTTAAAAATTCAAGGAACCTCAAAGTTAGAGATCTACATTGGCATGTCTGGGGTATTAACTGTGATTATCTTCATGAGCAGAACCCTGAAAGTGATAACAGTAAACTTAACAGAAAGTTGATCTGCAAGATGCCCCCCAAATATGTTAGGGAGTTTTCTCTTTTCATAATTACAGCATCTGAAATCTTTTTTGGGGCAATTTATGTATTGGCGTGAATTTCAACATCTGTGGCTATATCATGACTGCAACACAGGTACAGAGTCCAGTTCAGTCGCTTATACCTATGCTTCAAACTGTTAAGGACTTACATCCCAGACATTGATTAATAAGTCCTATTTTACCAGTGAAATAGAACTTATTTATAACTTGAACTATCACTGAGTGTGATTAATACCCCCCCACTTCCGGCTTAATAGAATTAGTGTTGAACTGATTACCAAAAATGGCCACGGACTGATTACAGGTTATTTAAGCTCACAATCGGCCGAGTCCAGTGCCGATTACGATTGTAATACCGTGCACTACCAGACAAGTCGAGGCTTGAAAGAATTACATTAAATTGAACTTATTTTATGGGTTCACAGTCTGTTCACTATCAGGTAAGTCAAGACTCAAAAGAACTACATTAAATTGGACATATTTCACAGTGTTAAACTGGGGCTAAAACGGTTGGTTCATTTTCATAACCGACTAACCGAGAGCTAAAACCGGATAATATCTGGTAATCCGTGGCCATTATTTCACCGATTATGGGATCAAGACTATAAGAATTGGAAAGCAGTATTCTCAAACTTTTCCACAGTGTGTATACAAACGAGCGTTGTCGAGAACTCAACAACATTCGTTTGTATACATACTATGGAATAGTTTCTGCAATTACTCAGTTCTCACGAAAACTGCCGATCATTAACAAAGTCTTGAATGCCAAAGTCGATTATTTCTCAATATATACAAGGCGGCTTCGAGGTGTAATCTATCAGAAAGAAGACGCGGCAGATTTACTACGTTTTAAACGTGGAATGGCGATCACTATCGATATTTCGGTTAACCGGTTGACAGTTTTTCTAATCGGTTAGGTAGCTAACTGGTTTCAAACCGATTATCCGGTTAACCATTTCAGTACTATGTTGAACTTCGTTGACTCAGGTCCAGTAAAACTACCAGTTGCGCTCACTCGAGCAGTAAACGTGGCTCTCAGAGCCACGTTTACCGTCCAAGTACAAGCAGCTGGCAATTTTTACTGTGACCTGAGTCAATGGAATGCAACCTTCACTTTTCCGGTAAGAACTGGCGATTGCCACAAGTATGCTCAATTGTAAGCGTTACATGTCGTTTAACTTGTATATCCTGTAAAGGGGCATCTAGAGAGGTTAAGAATACACATTGTGTTGGTTTTTCAATTTTATTGAATGGTATCATTGACATCGTTTTACATCAACAATTGAACAATTGCAGAAGATAATAAGATGTGGTTAATGAATCATCACAAAAAATGCTTGGCAACAATCGGTTGAACCGATGTTTCAGGAGTCGTTGCTGTTGTTATCCGATTGCCCACAATCGGCCGATTGGGGTGGCCAATTCCGATCATCGGTAGAACACCAACTAGAATGCACCTCTGAATGTTGAGCTTGAAAAACCAATACTAAATCCAAGTTCATGGGAGATAACTTGGTTAAAATTGTCACAGATAAAAAATTTTGCACTTGTTCACTTGCTAGTCATAATGTTTGAGGAGGTTTCATCGAAATCTGTTCAATAAAGTAGGAGTTGCACACTCAAGAATTCCATTTGAAAATCCATAATAAATCTCAGTTCAGGGGATGTAACCTGGTTAAAATTTTCGCAGATGAAAAATTTTAGAATATGCACATGATCACTTACCAGTTATACTGTTTGAAAAGTTTCATTGAAATCGGTTCAATCATGTAAGAGGGGTTATGCACACAAGAATCTCATCTGAAAATCCGTAATAAATCTAAGTTCAGAGAGATAACCTGGTTAAAATTGTTGCAGATGAAAAATTTTGGAATATGCGATTGTTCACTTACTACTTATAATGTCTGAGAAGTTTTATCGAAATCGGTTCAATAATATAGGAGGAGTTGCACACACAAAAATCTCATTTGAAAATTCATAAAAATCTAAGTTCAAGGGAGATCACCTGGTTAAAATTGTAGCAGATGGAAAATTTGGGAATATGCGCATGTTCAATTGCTAGTCATAATGTTTGAGAAGTTTCATCGAAATCGGTTCAATAATGTAGGAGTTGCACACACAAGAATCTCATTTGAAAATCCATAATAAATCTAAGTTCAGGGGAGATAACCTGGTTAAAGTTGTTACAGCTGAAAAATATTGGCATATGCGCATGTTCACTTGCTAGTTATAATGTTTGAGAAGTTTTATCGAAATCAGTTCAATAATGTAGGAGGAGTTGTGCACACAAGTTCAGATGGACGTATGGATGTACAGGGCATCAACAATATAACACCCACCTCTCTGAAGTGAGGATATAACTATCAGAAAACAAGCCCTGCTCCACTTCCCATGATTCCCACAGCGAACCACAGGGGGGATATGATTTCCGCAATTTTTCCGATAATCTATCATTTAGCGTATAATAAAAGGGTTTATATAGTAGTGTACAAAATTATTTTACGAAAATGGTTTGTAACATAAGGATTTTTTTAAAGATACCATGTTACCAGCAAGGGAAGTCTTATGTTTGGATGATTTTGTTTAATAATTATTGTTTTGTTGAAATTTATTGGACAATGCCTTTCTCTAATAAATTGAAACAAAACAATTTTACATAAACATTTTTCTTTTGCAGAGAAAACAACAAGCTAATGCAGACAGTGTAAAGCCACTAAAACCAATTTATGCACTTTTCAAGAGAGCCATGGCATCTAGTATTCAACCAGTCAATTAACTGGTAGAGTGCCGAATTATTTTTGGTCATCACAATTTGTTCACATACTTATGCCTTGTTACAATTTATGGGAGAGTGCCAATAGGCACTCTCCCCTAAATTGTAACAAGACAAATCCTCACAGACTAAATAATTTCTCTTTAAAGGTGATATGGAGAACATCCACTGAATATGATGCCTTTAAGTTGTGGTACCGACACTTCAGAATAAAGCCCAAATATGGGCTTCCAGCACTCTACCAGTTAAGGAATAACTCTACAGAGAGGAGTAATCCTCTCATAAATGATTTCTTGATGTTTGATTCTATTGATTAAAAAGCTGTGAATAACAAAATACATACCTGGGCATAGTATTAACATGACTTCTTACTGGTGATGGCGTGTTTGGCATTGGTGGTAATCGCTTCTTTTCAGATGGAAAGAAGTATTCAAAATAGTCACTCAACACTGTTGGATATACAAAGTCAAAAATTGATCGCCACTGTACTGCACACTTCTGGTTATGTGGGCTCACCATAAAAAGAGCCAAGTGGAAACAGTAAAACTCAAATGCACTTGAAATCAGTTAAGGCTTTTCTTTAATAGATTTATTTATTGGTGTTTATGGTCACATACTTATGCACAATGGTTAATCATGACCATGACAGTTTATGGGTGGAAGAAGCCGGAGTACCCGGAGAAAACCACTGAGCATAGACGAGCAACTGTCATCTGCTCAAGCAGGGTTACAGTGGTTGAAGACATGTGCACCATCGACGTGCAGTACGCCTTAGTACACAGCATCATCGTGCCCCCATGTAGGTAACCGGGATAAAGTGACTTGCCCAAGGACACAACGCAGGTCATCCCGGAAGGGGATCAAACTCGACCTGTAGCATAGAAATCCAACAGTCTACCACTGAGCCGCAGAGCTCCCTTCTTTAATATATATACCTTTTGTGAATCGACATGATTTGGACTAAGAAAAATATTCGAGTGAAATAGAGAAAGTTATTTTACCAGCATATTTATGTGTGTGTTTGTGGGAGGGAAGCAGGATAATTATCTTTCTTTGCTACTTTATTTTATCTCTTGAGTGCATTAAGGTGCCGTAATGCTTTAGCATCACAGATGGTACAGTGGAGCCCACTTAATTACATATCTCTTAACTGAATAACCCTGTTAATTTAATATAATTTCCCAACACAAAACTATTTACCATACCTCCAGTACAAAGTTGACCTTTTAATTGAATATTGGTTACAGCATAAACTCCTGTTTATTGAATAAAAAAAATCTTGTAACCTGTCGTGAAATTACCCTGACTCTCCCCAGTGTTTCTTTGTTTATAGACCTATTTGGAGTCAGTACATCCGATACAGGCATTTAATCTATTATATCTTGTCAAACATAATAATAATCCCTGTTAATCGAATACTCCTGTTAATTGAATATTTTTCATTGGCAAAGTGGCTATTCAATTAATAGGTTTCCACTGTACTACAATGCATCCAGATGGTGCCTTGAAGCACCTGAGGTGTGATTTTTTCGCTAATTCTGAGTTTCAATTTAAAGTATCTTTTATTCAATTTAATGAAGCAAGACAGCAGGTATATATGATTCCAAAAGGCTACGTTGACATGTGTTGCCCTTTGAAGACCGATTATACCCCAAAAACACAATTTAAATGTCAAATGGCTCAAGAAACCTTCAAAATGCATTAAAAGCACATGCCAGTTTTGGGTCTCTCTTGCAGCAAGGTTGCAGGAGAACTGTTTGTCCCACCAGTTTTGACACTACCTGGATACAGTCCAGCCACGATGGAAGGGTCACTTTCCTTGGGTGAGCAATATTTCCAAGGATGCAATAATATTAGATTCCAAATACTAATTATAGGAATAATCATAAAAAATGCTGATAGGATCACCGATCCTATGTGGAGATGTGACAGCACAAAAGTGGGTTTAATCATTATCAGCTTATCGTCCGGAAACCAGTTGTTTACAATTTACTATGTGAAGGGTCACTGTGACCTTGACCTTTGACCCAGTGATTCCAAAATAAATAGGGCTCTTTCTTGCACCAATGCCAACTTACCTATGAAGTTTCATGAACGTGGGTGGAACAATTGTCAAGTTATCATCCGGAAATCAATTGTTTACGAATTTATTATGCTGAAGGCCACTGTGACCTTGACCTTTCACCTAGAGAGTCCAAAATAAATAGGGTTCTTCCACTCACTGATGCCAACCTACCTATGAAGTTTCATGAACGTGGGTCAAACCATTATCAAGTTATCTGGAAACCAATTGCTTCGATTTACTATGTTCAGGGTCACTGTGACCCTGATCTTTGACCTAGCGAGACCAAAATAAGTAGAGTTTGTTTTCATCACAACTTGACCAAAAATTTAATTAATGAAACACTGGGAACAACCCTATGCTTCATTAATTAAAATCATGATGATTTTTATTACCTGGTAAATGCATGCATGGACATCACTGACCATGCATGGATTACGACCTGTCCATGGTGACTGTACTGTATATACTTTGGTGTGTACACAGCCAAAGCCAACAAAGTCCAGGCTGGGAGTGATGTCAGAACACCAGATGTGCTAGAACTATAATTCAGGTGATTAATATCCCGGCAATTTTGACTATTTCCATGGGCATTAACTCTTTGAGGAATAAACCAAACCAGAGCAAAACTCTGGCATGCACATCTGCACTTGATGTGATCATGTATCTAAAATTTCAAACCAATATCTTGGAAAATGATAAATTTAAAGTAATTTGTATATTTTTTATACTTACCAATGGCCCAGACTTAGCTGGTGAAAACTCGATATAATTCAGGGCCAAACACAAATTTTGAACACCTCCTCCCCCCCCTCCCCCCCCAAAAAAAATTTGCATACAAAACCGAAAAATTGAAGTCCTATCTGGTCCTCTGTACTTTTATTTACTGCACATACATGGTAACCAGGAAGGTACCAAAATTGGTGCCAAGCATCATTCTTTCTATAGTGCCTGCTAAATGTTATAATCAGTGGGGAGGTATGAGTGCCCACTCATGGGAGGGCCATCCACGTTTGGGCCATTGGTAAGTATAAAAAATATACAAATTACTTTAAATTTATCATATTTTTATGCTAATAACCAATGGCCCAGACTTAACCAAATAGTAAAAAGGCTGGAGGGCCTAGGACTTAGAGGAAAATGATACATTTAAAGTAATTTGTACATTTTTTATACTTACCAATGGCCCAGACTTAGCTGGTGCAAAATCGATATTATCAAGGGGAAAACACAAATTTTGAACCCCCCAATCCCCAAAATTTGCATACAATACCGAAAATTAAAAGTCCTATCTGGCCCTCCATACGTTTACCATCTGCGCATGCGCAGCAGTCAGGAAGAGACTGGAATTGGCGCCATCATTCTTTGTAGATGAGAGTACTAAATAATAAATCAGCGGGGAGGTATGAGTGCCCACTCATGGGTGGGCCATCCCCAATGACTGAAGCCTCGGATCACTGGCTACCGGATGGGCCGACTTCACGGGCAAGGACTGAATACTTCTTCAGGTGGCTGCCTGGATATCCGAAGTCGGGTAGCTAGTGTGTGGTCGTGTCTGCTATATCTGCCTGAGGAAGAGGCTGTAACTGTAGCAGACACCGGCTGCAGTTTAGAAGGAGCATCCCGAGTGGCGAGTGTGAACGTTAGCCCCTACACAGGCAAGTTTATCAAACAACATTTGACCCCAAATGTTGTGGGTTAGAGAGAGGGCTCTCTCGCACGCGGTCTTTTCAAACCTCGCCAAGCTTCCCTAAGATACACTTGCATGTACCTACACAGGCAAGTTTCTCAAGAACTGAATACTTCTTCAGGTGGCTGCCTGGATATCCGAAGTCGGGTAGCTAGTGTGTGGTCGTGTGTGCTATATCTGCCTGAGGAATAAGCTGTAACTGTAGCAGATGCCGGCTGCAGTTTAGAAGGAGCGTCCCGAGAGGCGAGTGTGGACGTTAGCTCCTACACAGGCAAGTTTATCAAACAACATTTGGCCCCAAAGGTTGCTGGGTTAGAGAGAGGGCTCTCCCACTCGCAGTCTTATCAGACCTTGCCGAGCCTCCCTAAGAGAAACTAGCAGACTTCCTCCCTATTTCCTTCGTCACTGGGTGAGCTTTAGTTTTTGAGGTGCTCGCTCTACCCAAATCTGCACTTCCTACGACTGCAACGGACTTACCCAGTGTCACAGCTCCCACGAACGGAGTAACCGCTTCACCGGTCGAGCTAGCTGCTTGCAAAGGATTAAGAACACTAACTAGAGGCCTTATCCCTTGCTTAATATTCATGAGCAGCTTGCAGCTAGCTCTGCTTGCTCATCAGAGTGCGATGACGGAAGCACACTTGGATGAGTATCACAATACAATCACCATGTTCTTGTTCCTCTGAAAAACTCGGAATTATTTTGCGGTGAGAGCCCCAACATAGGAACCTCACCGCCAACGATGTACCGTGACACTCGTCTCCAATGTCTGTCATCCCAATGTACACAAGTAGGACAAGAATCCGTAGGCGTGCATCGACTACAGGCAAGGCAACAAGCATTTAAATCCGAGGAAGACTTCCTCACCTTGCATTTAGAGCAGTAAGCTTTCATAATTACAATCAAAAGACAAAGTCGATAGCACTCCTACAAACTCCACAACAAAATATATGATAAAGATACATGAATAATAGCAATCAAAATTAAATTCGAAAAAATTATAAAAAACAATTTTCGACAAAATTTTGAGAAAATGCCTAAGTTCCCAAAGCCTAAGGGCATCCCGATAGAGTCTAAGTGTGGACAAATTCCAAATTTTCTGAGCTACACTACCGGGATAATAATCAATGTATTCTACAGTAATTCTACAGTAATATAATATAAAATACTACATATATTTGAAGATGTTGCCAATGTAAACAACGTCAAAGGAGAAAACCGGAAACAAGACATCAAGTACTCAAAAAGGCACAAAGTCAGAAACCAATTTAAATGCTACCAGATGCAAAGCTAGATCTTCATACGAAGAAAAAAGATACATCGGATAGAAGATGCAAGACCAAAACAAAATGACCTAACAGTATGGTAAAAGTATGGAGGGCCAGATAGGACTTTTAATTTTTAGTATTGTATGCAAATATGGGGGATTGGGGGTTCAAAATTTTTGTTTGGCCCTTGATAATATCGAGTTTGCACCAGCTAAGTCGGGGCCATTGGTCATTTGTATAAAAATATCCAATCTCTCAATTACTTCGATAAAGAACAGCTTCTACAGGAGAATAGGAGAAGACAGGGGAATTACATATGTCCTTCTCTTATAAAAAAAAGAGAATGACATCTTATAAAACAAGAGGCCCCAAGGAGCCTTAATCACTCACCGACCAAAGTGGTTCAAAGAAGTATTTGGGGTCACATTCAGTTAGACATGGTTCATCAACACTACAAAGGAATGAAGTCATGAGAGACAAATTTTATGGAACTAGGGACATGGCTTGAACAAACTTGAATCTTACCCCTTCTAAGGATGCTGCATACCAAATATCAAAAGCATTCATCTGCTGGATCTGAAGAAGAAGATTTTTAAAGAAAATTTCTCATTTTGAACTAAGTTATCATTCAGGCTCCCACAGTGAGCCCAAATATGAACCCAGGGACTTGGCTTGAACAAACTTGAATCTCACCCCCTAAGGATGCTGCAAGCCAAATATCAAAACATTCCGATTGCTGAATCTGAAGAAGATTTTTAAAGAAAATTCCTTATTTTGAACTAAGTTATCATTCGGGATACCACAGTGAGACCAAATATGAACCCAGGGACTTGGCTTGAACAAACTTGAATCTCACCCCACCCCCCCCCCCTCCCCACTAAGCATGCTGCATACCCAATATCAAAAGATTCTGCCTGCTGGATCTTGAGAAGAAGATTTCTAAAGAAAAATTCCTCATATTGACTAAGTTATAATTGACTAAGTTATAATTTGGGCCCAAATATGGACCCAGGGACTTGGTTTGACAAACTTGAATCCCCCCCCCCCCCCCACTCCCCCCCCCCCCCCCCCTCCAAGGATGCTACACACCACATATCAAAACATTCTGACTGCTGGATCTGAAGAAGAAGATTTTTTAAGAAAATTCCTCATTTCGAACTAAGTTACAATTCAAGCTCCCACAGTGAGCCCAAATATGGACCTAGGGACATGGCTTGAACAAACTTGAATCTCACCCCCCTAAGGATGCTGCACACCAAATATCAAAACATTCCGACTGCTGGATCTGAAGAAGAAGATCTTTAAAGAAAATTCCTCATTTTGAACTAAGTTATCATTCGGGCTCCCACAGTGAACCCAAATATGGACCTAGGGACATGGCTTGAACAAACTTGAATCTCACCCCCTAAGGATGCTGCATACCAAATATCAAAACATTCCGACTTCTGGATCTGAAGAAGATTTTTAAAGAAAATTCCTCATTTTGAACTAAGTTATCATTCGGGCTACCGCAGTGAGACCAAATATGAACCCAGGGACTTGGCTTAAACAAATTCGAATCTCCCCCCCCCCCCCCCCCCCCCCCCCCCCCCCCCCCCAAGCATGTTGCATACCCAATATCAAAAGATTCTGCCTGCTGGATCTTGAGAACATTTTTAAAGAAATTTGCCTGAAATGCACTAAGTTCAAATTTGGGCTCCTATACTGAGCCCAAATATGAACCCAGGGGGCCGATTTGAACAAACTTGAATCAGATCCACCCCACAATGTTGCACACCAAATATCAAAAGATTCTACCTGCTGGATCTGGAGAAGAAGATTTCTTAAGAAATATGCCTGAAATGCACTAAGTTCGAATTCAAGCTTCTTTTGTGAGCCCAAATATGAATCCAGGGGGCCGATTTGAACAAACTTGAATCAGATCCACCCCATAATGTTGCATACCAAATATCAAAAGATTCTGCCTGCTGGATCTGGAGAAGAAGATTTTATAAGAAATTTGCCTGAAATGCACTAAGTTCGCATTTGGGGCTTCTATAGTGAGCCCAAATATGAATCCAGGGGGCCGATTTGAACAAACTTGAATCAGATCCACCCCATAATGCTGTATACCAAATATCAAATGATTCTGCCCACTTATGCGGGAGAAGATTTTTTAGTAATTTCTCTAATATACATGGGGTGCTATAGGAGTTATGCTCCCTATGGAGCCCCAAGTGGGCATGTCCATTTCATTTGAACAAACTTGAATTGACATATGGTAATGAACATCCATACCAAGTTTCAAGCAAATCGACCTTGCGGTTTCAGAGGAGAAGTTGTTTGAAAAATGTTCACGACACCGGCTTATAAAGCTCGTCCAGAGAATGAGACGCATAAAACTCATTTAAAAGTGTCCGAGGATTGTATAGAAACGCTCGTTTGACATGTGATAAAAACATATGCTTCACAGTGAGCTACACTTTAAAAACAGTACATAAATGAGACATAGTTATTGCTTCACACCGAGCAACACATTAAAACCACCCAGCACCGACGCTGGACTACTGTCTCTGGAGGAGGTATTCCCTTGCTTTTCACTATAAAGGCAGATAACATAAGGGAAAAACCGCCCCCACCCTCCCACTTCCCCTTGTTCTGAAGGACAATTCCTCAGAATGAAGAGGGCAGCAGAATGGCGTCAGTTCTCGAGCAGACTGCCTAAGACATCTTCTAGATGTAAGATTAATGGATGACATTCTGAGCAACAGAAAGAGGACCTAAAGATCTAAGATCACCGGAGATAGACTCTAAATTTCTCAGGTAAAGCTTGGTAAATGAAGAGGGCTGTGTCCAGTTGGCAGCCTTCATAAGATCAGTAATGGCTTTACTGTTAGAATAAGCCCAAGAAGCAGACAGTGCTCTAACCTCATGCTCTAAAATCTTGTTGACAGAACGTTGATCCGAAGATAGACTTTCATAGGCAATACGCGTTGCCAGCTGAATCCATCTGGTGATAGAATGAACAGATATATCTCGATCAGAGTTTATAAATGCACATTGCTCTAACTGGACACAGCAACGGTCTACTGCTGTCCGAGGATGGTAAAGCCTTAATTCCGCTTATCCGGAATCTGATTCTTAGCCAAGAATCCCACTTCCGTAGTGAGGGTAACAGAATTATTTATTTATTTATTTATTGGTGCTTAACGCCACATCAGCAACAAAGGCCATATCGTGGCGAGAAAGTCATGAAAATGAGTTAAAAGGTAATGGTCAGGACTGCTTTTAAAAAGAAAAAAATTGTGATAGATGAACGATAATACAATGAAAATGTGAAAATGAATATTCATAATGAAAGAAGAAGAACAAATATAATACAAATCAACCTATTGATACCAAATCATGATGGGAAGATTAAAAGACAAAGCTCTAAAACTTGCTAAAAAGGTTGATTTCTTTTAGAAAAGACAAAAGCTTGCGCGGACTGGTAGTGTAAAAAAGGTCTCTAAGAGACTCCACAGTGAAAAACTGCCGCCTAATGTGATCGAAATCTGTACAATCTAAAAGAATGTGTTCCACTGTCAGCCCCTGCTGACAAGGAACACATTCAGGTCGCAGAGTGCCCTCCAATAAGAAACCATGAGTGAGTCTGGAATGACCAATATGACATCGTGTAAGGATAACGTGATCTTTTCGACAAAGATGAGAAAGAGGATAATAATCAGACACAGTTGGCCGGAAATGGTGGAGCTTGTTATTGGTAGCTCCATCCCATTCCGACTGCCACAAAGACCGGATGTATTTAGAAATAAGTGGCTTGTAATCACTGTAAGGAATTGGAAAATCAGTGATTGGCTTACTCAGAGCCTGTTTCGCTGCACTGTCTGCCCTGGTGTTACCAGCAATACCGATGTGTTCAGGTAACCAGCAAAACACAACATCATATTGGTCAGACTTCATTACAGTAAGTCGTTCACGAAGTGACAAGATTAGAGGGTTCTTCAACCTGGGGTTGAGAAGAGCCTGTAAACAAGAAAGAGAATCTGAGAAGATAATGGACTTCCATTCCTCTTCAGCCTCAATCTCATCGAGCGCAAGGTCAATAGCTTTTACCTCAGCCGTAAAAATGGAACTCGTATCAGGTATCCTGGTTGAGGTGGTCTGATCACCACTAACAACAGCAGATGACACTCTATCATTATCCTTGGATCCATCTGTATAGAACATAGTGTATGCTCTATAGTGAGACTTAATCTCGGCATACGCTTGCTTAAATTGCAAAGAATTTGTGTTTGCCTTTTTAGAAGAGGCCAGATCTAAAATAACCTTGGATTTTGACAGACGCCAAGGGGGTATATTTGGTTTACGATTTTCTGCCACAGAATCTGGAGCAACACCAGTAGCCTCCATATGGGTTTTGATTCTGAGTCCCAGTGGAGGAATCTGTTTTGGATTTTTATCAAAAAAAACTTTATTTAGAGGTTTAAAAACATAGCAGTAAGCAGGATTTGAAGGATTTGCAGATAATTTTGAGACATATTGCAAAGAGAGTTTAATTCGACGCTTCTCAAGAGAAGGCTCACCTGCTTCGATAAGAAGAGAATCTATAGGTGACGTACGAAACGCGCCAAGGCTAATTCTGATACCACTATGATGAATGGCATCAAGAGGTTTCAGATAGGATTTCCTAGCCGAACCGTAAACCACACAACCATAATCCAACTTTGACCATACAAGAGCTCTATACAGCAGTGACCGTTGGGAGCGGGAGAGCAGGAGAGTGGAAATTCACTCTCCACTTTTAGATTTTATGAGAGTGAAAAATTTTAGGAGAGTGATTTTTAAAATAATGCCTCGGGCCAATTCGCCCCCAGGTGGAATAACGAGGATTGGTGGTGATTGCTGTTGAGAAATCAGTAGGCCTAATAACGCGCGATTTCCAAAATAATTGGTTTTATGACGTTTCGGCCTTGAGCCGTTTCGGCCCTAAGAGGCCAAAACGTCTTAGAAATTGGGCCGAAACGTCTTCACATTCGGTAATTCTTTTTTAGATGTGATTGTGTGGAGGGGTTTGTGGAGTTTTAAATCCTTTACCCAACATAAATAAGAATTTTGGGGCGAGTTGGCCCGATTTTGGGGGCGAGTTGGCCAACTTCGAAAATTATCTTAATAATTAATTTCTGCCAACCATCTTTCACTGACATGTGCGATTGGTGCTTTGAAGGTCTGCCATTCTTATCCATCCAAATACCTGTGATTTCTATTGTAGCCTTATTACATTTAACCCCCTTCCAACAAACTTCACAAGTTTTCAAAGAAAAACATTCAATGCAAATTGCGGGGCGAATTTCAATGCAGCCAATTTTTCAGTGGAATAGAGCATAACCGCAAGCAATTTCGATATGGGCGAACTGTCTCCAATACATTTTTTTGTTTTGAAACGATGGTTAACTTTAATAAATTCTAATTAACTCGATGCGTGTCTTGTGTGATTCGTTGTTGTCTGGTACTTTGTTTTTAAATAGCCATTTTGTGCTGGTTGCTATCAGTTGGGGCGAATTGTTCGAACGACTACGCCATTGCAATTCTTTTCAGAAATATAAAATTGGGCTAGTTTAGGCTATTTTCATAGCCGTGTGACGGACTTTAACAGCAACCGTGTTTACTGTTTTTTGCGGAAACGTGTGTTTTTAAAAAATAAAACATAAGAAAATACAGTAAACTGCCATGTCTCCCAAGGAAGTTTGGGAGGGCGACTTGAATTTCGCCCCCAATGTAAGCCAAGGCGACTTGAGGAATGACAAGGCGACTTCTTCGCCCAAGTCGCCCACTCGGCTGACCCCTGCTCATGACAGGTTCTTCTGTACTTTGCACTTCTCCGACGAAGGCTTTGAACACGACCGGAAGATAAACTTGCGCGACTAATTACTCGCGGTATACGAAAAAGCGGTGCGCGATGGTGCGCTGGCGCGATCGCTCGCCATTCCCAACGGTCACTGATACAGATGGAGCAGAGTTTTTTGGTCAGCACCCCAATCAGTGCTGCCAACAACTTTTAGCAGATTAAGTGCTTTCTTGCATTTAATTTTTAGTTGTTTGATGTGAGACCTAAAACTTAGTTTCTCATCAAACAACAAGCCAAGGAATTTCACTTCCTTTACAACTTGAAGTGGAGTTCCATCTAAAAATAACTCCGGATCCAGGTGGTGTTTCCGGAGTTTACAGAAATGAACACAATTTGTTTTACTTTTTGAAAACTTGAAACCATTTTCAGTAGCCCAGCGCTGAACCTTGTTTAAGGATAGCTGAAGTTTGCGCTCAATAGCAGGCATTTTCTTGCCACTGTAGCAGATGAGGAAATCATCTACATACAATGAAGAATCAACATTTGTTTCAATAGCTGTAACAATGCTGTTGATTTTTATTGAAAAAAGGGTAACAGATAGAATACTACCTTGAGGTACTCCCAATTCCTGGTCGTGAGGGTCAGATAATGTTGACCCAAGACGAACCTGGAAATTGCGGTCCTTTAAAAAATTTTCAATAAAAAGTGGCATTCTGCCTCTCAACCCCATGTTGAAGAGGTCTTTTAAAATCCCATACGTCCACGTAGTGTCATATGCCTTCTCCAGATCAAAGAACATGGCGACCATGTGTTCTCTTCTGGTAAAGGCATTTCTAATAAACGTTTCAAGGCAGACTAGATGATCAACCGTGCTTCTCTGGTTTCTGAAGCCACATTGAACATCTGCCAGCAGATTGTTCAATTCCAGAAACCAAACAAGCCGATCGTTGATCATTCTTTCCATGGTTTTACAAAGGCAACTAGTGAGCGCTATTGGTCTATAGTTGCTTGGATTGCTGTGGTCCTTATCAGGCTTGGGAATAGGAATGATTGTTGCTTTGCGCCAGGAAGATGGAAACTGGCCAGTCACCCATGTATCATTAAAAATAGAAAGTAAAAGCTTGAGCGATGAATTTGGCAAATGTTTTAAAATCTGATAATGTATTTCATCAGGACCAGTTGCTGTATCTTTTGCTTTACTCAATGACGCTAGTAGCTCATCAATAGAAAATAGTTCATTATAATTTTCATCATTATCAGATTGGAATTTTAGTTTTTGTTTCTCCTGTTGCTTTTTAACAGGGATAAATTGCGGAGTGCAATTTTCAGAAGAGGAATTTTTGGAAAAGGTAGAAGCTAGGGTGTTCGAAATATCTTTTTTAGATGTTATTTTATTATTATTATGTTCAAGGTGCTGTACTGTAGATTTTGATTCTTTACCTTTAATTTTCTTGATCATTTTCCAGACCTTTTTGATGGGGGTATTTTGATTCAATCTTGAAACATAATTTTGCCAGGACGTTTTCTTCTTTTGTTTGATGAGCCGTCGGGCTTGTGCTCGACCAATGCGTAATTTATCTAAATTATTCGTCGTTGGTGACTTATTAAAATCCTGTTCAGCCTTTTTGTGTTGATGAATAGCCTGTTTGCAATCCGTGTCGAACCATGGTTTATGGAAACGTTTTGGATTTGTCGAGGTTTTAGGAATGACTTGGCTTGCAATGTCAATCAACTCTGTGGTGAAGTGTTCAATCTGGTCAGTACTGTCCTGAAATTTCTCCCGTGTGAGGCATTCAGAACAAAGCGATGAGAAAGTGTCCCAGTCAGCCTTTTTAAAGTTCCACTGGGGCACCCTCTCATCATTCGCCAGAACTACACTCTCCAACACAATCGGAAAGTGGTCACTCCCGCACAAGTCATCTTCTGCCTTCCATGAAAAATCAAGGAAGACAGAAGGGCATGCAATCGTAAAGTCAATTGACGTGTAAGAACCAGATGCGGGGTGCAGGTAAGTATCTGACCCATCATTGAACAAGCACAAGTCATATTTTGTTATGAACTCTTCTACAGTTTTACCTTTTGCATCTTCTTGACTGCAGGAATTACCCCAAAGGGGGCTATGTGCGTTAAAATCACCCAACAAAATGTATGGAGTTGAGAGTTGTCGGACCAGCAGCTCAAGGTCATTCAGTTGTAAGGCTTTACTTGGTGAAACGTAAATAGAACAAAGTGTAACTGTTTTGTCCAAAGTTAGGCGTACCGCCACAGCCTGTAAATTTGTCTGTAGTGGTACAGAACTGTGAATGATGTCGTTCCTAACCAAGACACTCGTTCCACGAATATGAAGATCATTATCATCTGCCCAGGCATTATACGAAGTATAATGCTTAAAAGCTGAATGATCCTGAGCCTCGGGTTTCTTTAAAAGAGTTTCCTGCAGGCAAAAAGCAGCAGGTTTATATTTTTGGCTGAGAAGACCCAGTTCATTAAAATTGGCTCTAAAACCTCGACAATTCCACTGTATTATATTACTTTTGTTTGTATTAGCCATATTTCATTGAAGAATTAGAGGGTGGACGTAGGGGCGAAATAGCCCCGGAGGTTTTCTTCGGTGAATTTTTCCGCGGAGATCTATTCTGTGAGGAAGTCGGACGTAAGTGTTCGAAGGTGTCCTCGATACAATCACTTACCTCCATTTCCTCAAGGCCTTCAAACCTGTTACGAACAACAGAGTTTTGAAGCACCTTAGGTATTCTGTCCGATAATTGTTTTTGTTTCATTTTTTCTTTTCTTTTTTCTTCTTTTTCTAGTTTTCTCGTTTGATTCTGACTCAGATTCTGGTGTTGTGATTTTTGTTCTTGCTGTGTTTTAGACTTTGTTTTATTTTGTTCATTTTTGTGTTCTGAATTAGTGATATGTTCTTTATTTTGTATAGCTTTAGGCCGATTATTTTCTAGTTTTCTTTCTGGTTTGTCCCCTGTTTTTGAAACTGTAGGTTCTGGTTTGAGATTTTGTTCTTTTTTCTGTTCAAATTTATCTTTTAATTTCTCTGTTGTTTGCGTTGTGGAATTTGTTTGAGTTGACTGTGTGTCAGGTTGGTCTATTGTGAAGTCCTGTACTAAAGATGGAATTGTTCCTCTTAGCCATGTGTATTGAGTTTGGCATTCCACTGACGTTGTTGGTAATTTTTGAGTCAATTTTTTAGCGTATGTAGGTGATGATAAATTCATGCCAGGCATTGATGATACTATGTCTCTGGCCTCTTTGAAACTGATCTGTCATTCACATCTAACTTTTTGAATTTCTTTTTCTTTTCTCCAGACAGTGCAATCCTTTGATGCAGCCACATGGTTGCCCTGACAGTTACAACATTTGATGGGATTAGTGCACTGGTCTTGATGTTCTTCGCCACATTTAAAACAAATTTGCTTTCCTCTGCAGTTACTCTGGCCATGGCCATACTTCTGACATCTGAAACATCGAAGTGGATTTGGTATATATAAATCCACTCCGACGTTCATATATCCTATTTTTAAAGATTTTGGTGGCGGAGAGGAGTTGAATGTTACAATGTATGTATTTGTTTGAATAGTTTTACCCTCTTTCTTTATTTCAATCCTTTTAACATACGTGACACCCTGTGATTGTAATTCTTTTTGTATTTCCAGTACATCAATGCCTGACAGTTCCCTAGTACGTAAAACGCCTTTGCAGCTATTTAGAGTTTTATGCGCAAAGGCGTTGACCTCCATATCGACGAGTTTATCCATCTTCAATAAATTTAATGCCTGCATTTCTCGTCTACATTCAATTAGTATGGCACCTGATCGTAATTTTCGAACATTTTTCACATCGCCAGCTATACCCTTGATGGCTTTAGCCAATGCAAAGGGATTAATATTTGATGCCTTTTGATCTTCATTGTTTGCATAAACTATAACAAATTTAGGCCAACTGTTTACTATAATGTTATCTTTTTCATGATCAGAGTCAGAATCAGAATCAGTTAAATCTAATGCATATCCTCGTTTTTGTTTTTTTTTTGGTTGCTGCCATGTTGAGAAAATAGGTTGTTCATTGCCCCGGCTCCCACCCACCATGGAGTCCAACAAGGGGTAGGGTTACTGCTATGCAGTGAACCCACCGGGTTGCCGGTATTCCCACATACCTGGTATGGAGCAATATACTCAGCCAGTGTTGATACCGAAGTATGCCACTGGCTGATTGACCCAGGTGTGGAAGTGCCAGGTCTTCAGATGGTGGCCATCCAATCAATCACTGTATAAAACACCGTAATAAAAGGTTGCCATGCATAACCGAAACAGACAGTGTAGCAAGACTAAGTGGTTATTAAAATATAAAGTGTTTAAAAACCAGTACTCAATGGCAATTATGTTCTGTGAATAAAAGAAATGATTGACTGAATGGCCACCAAATGCCCCCCGACGTGACACCCAGTACTTTTTGGGGTGGGGGCTCCCGATTGGCCAGAACGGACCATCCGACCATCCTTCTACTCCCGAAATTGGGGCCAAAGCAGTGTGTTGAACATTATCTCCGAAATGGAGACAGGGCTCCATCCCGGAGATTGCCTAAACCGGGGCCCGAGTTCTCAACTGCCAGGATTCCTTCTTCCGGGGCCTTCGGAACGCACCTCACGGGAGAACAAGGTGCCTGCCAGATGGAATTAGCAGGGTTGATCATTTTGGTCCGGGGCTGCGTATTCGAGTATTTCGCAGCGAACCAGCTCAATTGAGCAAACCTGTCAATTAAAAATTAGCAAACCTGCCCAATTGAGCAGGCCGTCCTCTATCCGCCACCTGAGGATCCGCCTAGTAGGGGACGATCAAACCCCCCTAGGGGGTAACAGAATTACCCACACTACGGTAATGGGAATCATCAACAGATCAGGGACCAGTCTTGGGGGGAATTTTAGAGAGACTTCATGTCTCCCTCCAGAAATGAAAGAGTCAATGACTCTGTAGCTCAACTTGGATATGAAAGGAATTAGTACTGGCTGTGACCAAGACAACTGAATAATGAATATGACAGGAATTGGTATTTGTTTTGGCCCAGTCAACAATAATAAAAGAATTACAAGGTGACTGTAATGGACTACAGATTAAGACCAATCATTGTAGATTATTATTTTTGTGTGGAAATTTTCAGTCCCAAACAAAATATTTTCAGACTAAAATTTTTTCTTCTTCTTCTTCTTAAAATTGACCAAAATGCATCAAAACACAAAAAACTAATTTCCGGATTTAAGTCCCACCCGGACCCCTAATTTGCATAATTTATTCACGAGAAAAACTCTGTATTATATGTAATGTATCCCATGGTACTAAACATTCATACAAAAATTTATTCAAATCAGATCTTTCATTTGGAAGTTCTGCGCAAAAATCTGATTGCACTTAATTTTGAACAAAATGGCTGAAAGCGGCCATCTTGAATTTCAGACTGGACCCCAAAACACTCCTTCTCGTCCCACAGTGATAACAAAGGTACCCAAGAAGTTTCGTGAAGATCGGTTCATAAATACGGCCTCTAGTCCGAGCCGTATTGGGATTTGCACTCACAGTACTGAAAGTAACACTGAATAAATCAAAGTTAGCCTAATTTGCATAATTTACGCACAAGAAAAAAACCTGTAATATATGTAATGTATCCCATGGTACTAAACATTCATACAAAAAATTATTCAAATCAGAGCTTTCATATGGAAGTTCTGTACAAAAAACAGATTTCGGCATCGTCGGTACAAAATAGCTTCTGGCAGCCATCTGGAATTTGGAACTGCACCCAAAAACACTCGTTCTCGTCTCACGGTCATAACAAAGGTACCCAAGAAGTTTCGTAAAGATTGGTTCATAAATACGGCCTCTAGCCCGAGCCATAGCAGCTTGGCACTTACAGCTCTGAAAGTAACACTAAATAAATCAAAGTTAGTCTAATTTGCATAATTTACGCACGAGAAAAAAACCCGTATTATATGTGATGTATCCCATTGTACTATACATTTATACAAAACTTTATTCAAATCAGAACTTTCATACAGAAGTTCTGTACAAAAAACTGATTTCTGCATCATCGGTACAAAATGGCCACTGGCAGCCATCTTGAATTTCGGACCACACCCCAAAACACTCGTTCCAGTCCCAGGGTCATAACAAAGGTACCTAAGAAGTTTCGTAAAGATTGGTTCATAAATACGGCCTCCAGCCCGAGCCATAGCAGCTTGGCACTTACAGCTCTGAAAGTAACACTAAATAAATCAAAGTCAGTCTAATTTGCATAATTTACGCACGAGAAAAAAACCCATATTATATGTGATGTATCCCATGGTACTAAACATTTATACAAAACTTTATTCAAATCAGAACTTTCATACAGAAGTTCTGTACAAAAAACTGATTTTTGCATCATCGGTACAAAATGGCCACTGGCAGCCATCTTGAATTTCGGACCACACCTAAAAACACTCGTTCCCGTCCCAGGGTCATAACAAAGGTACACAAGAAGTTTCGTAAAGATCGGTTCATGAATACGACCTCTAGCCCGAGCCATAGCCAATTGTTGACGTACGGACAGACGGACAGACGGACGACGGGCCATGACAATAGCTCAAATTTGACTTCGTCAAAGTTGAGCTAAAAATAGGGAGTCAAGTAGGGAGACTTCATAGGCAAGCGGGGAAACTTAAGAATATTTATGTACCACCCCTTGCCGCCCCTTCATATTTTCAGCTTGTGGTCCTCCATTAACGTCTGATTAATCCAGGTCCAGTTGTCTATGATGCATCTATGCCAGGTTAAAAATCACAAAGTAATTATTGACTGAAAATCCTCCTGTGGTTGCCTTTCACCAAAGTCTACTAAGCTAATAATTTCCTAAGCCTGAAAGTGTGAACAGGACTGGTCAGATGTAAGAAGGTTGCTTGGAAGGTACTTTTTTAGTTAATAAACAAAATACATTCTGGGGTCGAGTATTTTGTAAAATAAATGTCATTCCGCATCATTTTTATGGCATTCCGGTGTCATTCCACGTCATTTCGTGTCATTCCAGTGTTTAGGACGACACTTTTTTCAAGATCCTTCACATGCACACTTGTGCCCTGTACAAAGCTTTTCTTGTCATCACTAAAGCTTTTTTTCATGTGTTTCAATTCCATTCGTGTTTTTCTGGGAATAGAGGGTCCAACAGTTAACAGTCGCCAGCAAAACGAAATAAAAATACAGTGTTAGAAAATATGTCTGTTGTGTATACATTTTCGGTATCCTAAGCGAGGTAACCTACTTTCAAACTGGGTTATTTTGTTTTGTCGCGTAAGTCACCTATTTTCGTTTCGACACTTGAAGCTACGACTGAAACGGAACAAAATAGAAATAAAAAATCCGCCAAAAGCGACAATGGACAATTGACTGTCGTGTGATTTCAAATAAATGGTCGTTTATTTAACAAATGAAAGTCAAAAAATTTATAGTAATTTATATATTTTTTATACTTACCAATGACCCAGACTTAGCTGGTGCTAACTCTTAAATTCTAGGGCCAAACACAAATCTTACCCCCCAATCCCCAAAATTTACATCTAAAACCGAAAATTACATGTCCTATATGGTCCTCCATACCTTTCCTCCACTGCGCATGCGCAGTGTCACGGAGGTCACGAAATTGGCGCCAAAAGTCATTCTTACAAGCAGTGCCTGGAAAAGCGTTATGTACTCAGCAGGGAGGTATGAGTTCCCAACTCATGGGAGGGTCATCCCCATCTGGGTCATTGGTAAGTATAAAAAATATATAAATTACTATAAATTTTTTAACATTTTTATACTGTAACAATGACCCAGACTTAGCTGAATAGTAAAAAGGTTGGAGGGCCTAGGACATAAAGCAATCCAATAACTCAACTATATATATACAGAATTATCCCCTCAAGGAGAAAGGAGAAATAGGCTTTACATGTATCTTTCTATTCTGCATGAAAACGAGAAAGACACAACACCATTCTTTACTTGAGCATAATAACATCACTGATGTCTATTAACCTCCAGTATAATCCATTATGGTAATTATTTTTAAAGGAAAGCCGATAAATAAAGTAGTCCAGATAAATGAGACTCTTAAATTCATTAAAAGTAACCGATAATTGTATATTAACGTCTGCATGATATGTGACATATACAAATACTACACACCGAGGTACACTTAAAAATATTACATGGATGAGTAAAAAATTATCTTTACACTTTAAAAATAATCCCGGTACCGACTAGAATTACTGACTCTAGGGGAGGTATTCCCTTGCTTTTCACTATAAAGCAGGTGACCAAAGGAACCCCCCCCCCCTTCCCCTTGCCCTGGGTCAAATACCCCAGAGTGAAGAGGGAGGCAGCACAGAGGCACTGCCGGAACCAAAAGCCTACACAACTAGAGTTGCAACTGTTTAGTGGACGACATTCTGAGCAACAGATAATGAAACTAAACAATGCCGGTCTCTCGATATGGACTCAATATTTCTGAGGTATAAATTCGTGCAAGTGAAAGGCTAAAACCAATATGCAGCAGTCATTAAAACTGTAATAGCAACGCTATTAGCATAAGCCTCTGAAGTAGGAAGAACTCTTACTTCCAGAGCTAAAATCTTAATCGCAGACTGCTGTGTTGAAGATATTATCATAAGCAGTACTGAAAGCTAATAGAATCCATCTAGCTATAGAATGAACCGAAATGTGGAGGAAGCTTCCACAGCATAAGCCACAACAGACACCTGAATAGATTAATGCATGGTCTTTGTGGAGACAGAGGTGCTACCAACAGAATTGCATTGAGATTATTTAACTTAAACAATATCTGCTGAATCAACGGCGCTGGAGGATACCCATATCCTATTATCCCGTCTCACGAGATGGATAGAGCGTCAACTGCAAACGCTCGAGGATCCGAACATGCTGACACATACACTTGCAACTGATTGTTGAGATGCGTCGCAAATAAGTCCATCATTGGACGCTCTCATAGGTAGCAAATTTGATATAAATACTCATTGTTAAAAGTCCATTTGACTGCAACAAGCGGCCCTTTCATGAAAGGGAGTCCGCTAATACGTTCAGACGACCCAGAATACGACGGACCGACAGGAGAACTTGATGTTCTAGTACCAACAGAAGGATTCATTCCATTACAGTGAATAACAGAATGGAATGAGTACCTCCCTAGTTCCGAAAATACGCTTATACCGTTGAATTGTTGGACAGAATTGCCTGTGAGCAATCTGGATAACATTCATGCAATGACATAACGCAAGCCAAAATAACATCAATTCCTGATGTTTATGTGCTTGATTAGGAACTACGGATCCCAAGGACCCTGGCACTTAAAAACCGTTGGGCTCAATGTTGGGTCCCAACCTATTTAACTGGCATCCGTCAAAACTGTAAAACTCGGATCCGACAATTGCAGTGGAAGTTATTTCCCTGAATAAACCACTGAATATCTGCCCAAGTCTGAATCTGTTTCACTTGACTTACAAGAGGATGTACGTAACGAGCGAAAGAATCTTCACCCTCCAACTCTGTTCTTTTTGAGTCAAAAAGATTTGGAGAGGACAAGTGCGTAGCTGCCCCATTGGAATAAAATCCGCGGCAGCTCCACACAACCCTATCAGTCTGATGAATTCTCTCGCTGTAACTTTGTCTGAGTGAAGACAATAGCGAGCGTAACAACTGATTAATTTTGCTCTGATTAACGGCAGACGAACAAGATTGTTTTGCGTCTCGAAGCTCATTCCTAAGTGGGTGAATGACTTGGACGGCACCAGATCCGACTTCTCCTCGTTTATTATAAAACCGAGACATCGGAGTAATAGAAGCAGATTCTGCACATCGTTCTGAAGTGTTAACTCATTGCCGTACCTCTGAAGAATGTCGTCCAGGTAGGCCGACGTTACCGCAGACGATTGAGCTCGGAAATATATCATTACCGAGTTCATTATTCGAGTGAAAGCCCAGGGCGCTAGGTTCAAACCGAAGCACATCGCTCGGAACTGATATACAACTCCTAGGACTGCGAAGCGTAGATACTTTCTGAATGTCGGATGTACCATGACGTGAAAGTACGCATCCTTAAGATCTATGCTTGTAACATAGTCGTTCACCCGAATACTCGCTCTGACTGATCGAATTGTCTCCATGTAGCACTTCGGAGCGACGATCAGCTTGTTTATCCAGCTCAGATCTATGACTGGACGGAACGAGCCATCTGGTTTCGGAACCAGAAACAGATGGCTGTAGAAACCCTGTGATTCCTGGTCTTCTATGACCTCTACCACGTTCTTCTCCAGAAGAGACTGTACTTCTGATAGAAGAGCGTCTCTTTTCTGCGGATTTGACGGAAGCTGAGTCCATTTTGGACTTCGAGTTAATGGAGGCTTTCGTTTGAAGGATATTCTTAGTCCTTCCGAAATTACCCCTCGAACCCAGGGGTCGTCCGTAATTGACGCCCAATTGTTTATAAAACTTGACAATCTTCCGCCTACCGGAACACGATAGAGGTTCATACCGTCACCTCCTGGACCTGCGAGGCTTGCGGAAGGAGAAACTATGTCCTCCACGACCCGCACCTCGCCCTGTCGACCTAGGGACGTCTGACCGGTTATCTTGGCCAAAATAACGTCCCCCACGTGTGTCGCTGCCTTGACGGTCTCTAGAAAAAGAAATAGAGGATGCATAGGAACCTCTATAGGAACTTCTCTTGGGCGTACTTGTCCCAGAAGTGCCTGTCTTACTCTTTTCTGCTGTATCCGACTTTTTAGAAGCGGATTTGAATAGCAGAGAATCCGAAGCTTTCTTAGTTATCTGATCATAGATTGCTGAAAGCTTGCCGTCGAAGAGAAGCTCTCCGGAGACCGAAGCGACTCTGAGAGAGTTTTTCACCTTACCATCCACGCGTGTGGATGTAGCTAGGGCCGCGTCACGTCTAACCAACTCCAGGTTTGCCACTGAAAGGGCGGAGTTATACGTGGAATAAGCTATTGCCCTTGAAAGAACTCTTAAGGAAGATAGTACATCCTGGAATTATTTCCCTTCAAGGCGTAATGAAAACGCTTTAGTAAGGTGATCTGCGTATGATAATGCGTCTAAGATAACTATGTTAGACATTATTGTCGTTTCTAACATCGCGGTTGAAATTGACATAGATGACGGTATAGATCATTCTAGATCTTCGGCCTGATCGTCTAGACGCAGAGGAACTCTTGGTTTGCTCTGTCCTGCCGTTTCGAAATTATTCCTTGAATTGATGAAAGGCAGATGTAGAGCATTCGCCGATAAGAAACCTGACTTGCTCATTTTGGTAGCAAGCTTATATATAGCATCCTACAATAGTTAAAATGTTCTTGTGACATTATTGGACTGTGTCGGAAACTCAGGGACGATGTCCCTAAACCGATAAAATGATTCCGGGTCCAGTGACGCTAACAGTTTCTTATCCGGCATCGCAGCCTTTTGGTCCGACAGAACAACTTCTGAAAGATAATGCCGGATGATATCTACGGCAACTTTATGTTGTTCCGAAAGGGAAAAAAAACAACTCCTCGGTATCCCTTTGCCATTCTGTCGGACCACTTGAAATTCTCGGTCGTCCGTACCTGATGCTTCAGCGGAGCGTACCGACCCAGCGTCGTCGGATAAATCCTGATCCGACAGAGATTCTGTCATCTGCTGGGATGCTGCGATAATTTGTGCTATTTGTAATAGCACGTCCGTTATGGAGACCTGTGGAGCAGCGGTCTTACGTTACTTAGCCGCTGAAAGCTCCCAGGACGTTAACTCCTGCATATTTCTTATGCGAACGTCCGGAGTCTATAGGCCTCGTATTCCTGACTACCGGATGGCGTGACCTGGTCGCCGTGAAATCCTTGGTCGGCGAGACTGGCTAGATAACAGTGGTCACATAGTCAAGGTGCGGTCGTGTGCGCTGCGGATGAGGAAGCCATTAGAGCAGTCTCTCCGGACTGTCTATATAACGGAGCGTCCCGAGCAGTGGACGTATGCTCCGAATGAGAAACATTTGTACCACATCTGTTCTCAGATGTTGTTGTACAAGAGAGGGACCTCTCTCACTCGCAGCCCGGATGGACCTGGACGAGCTAGGAACCGAACTTAAAGGCTTCCTCCATACCCTCCTCGTATCCATCGTCACTGGGTGTGCACGTAGTATATTTTATAGTGCTCGCATCACCCAAATCTCCTTCCTGGACCGCAACGGACGAACCCGGTTACCGAACCATTCGATGAATGGACGCTACACCGGGCGAGCTAGCGGATGCCAAAGCCGTCGATCCTACTTGAGACCTCTTAGGCAATTGACGTAATATCACGAGCACTTATCCGCTAGCTCTTCATTTGACTGTGACGACGGAAGCACACTTTTTGAAGACATCACAGAAAATCACCGCATTCTTATTCCTGAATGAGGCCTGTGGAGCCGTGATTTACATAATATCCACTGGCAGATCCAGGGACGTTCATTCCTGCATTTATATAATATGCGAACGTCCCATCAGGAAAGACCTCATATCCTTGGCTAACAGATGAAGTAACCTGGTCGACAATATTCCCTGGTCGGCAAAGCAGGAGCTCTAGGAACGTTCATTTCTGCATTTATATAATATGTGAACGTCCCCTGGAACTCTGTGGTCACAAGCCAAGGTGCGGTGGTGTGTGTTGACATGAGGATGAGGAAGCCCATAACACAGCCAGTTCGGACTGTGTATGTGACAGAACGTCCCGAACAGGAGGATTGGACGTATGTTCCGACTAACAAACAAACATACAACAACACTGCGGCTCAAATGTAGTTGTAAGAGAGAGGGGCCTCTCTCGCTCGTGGTCCAGATAGACCTGGACGAACTAGCTACTAGACTGACAGGCTTCCTCCGTACTATCCTCGGATCCGTCGTTGCTGGGTGTGCACGTTCCAAGTTTATAGTGCTCGCATCACCCACACTGCTTCCCAGAACCGTAATGGACAAACCCGGCTGCCGAGCCATTCGATGAATGGTCGCTACACCGGGCGGACAAGCGGACGATCAATGCCTTCGATCCTACTAGGGACCTCTTCGGCAATTGTCGTATTACCCTGAGCACTTAGCCGCTAGCCCTAACACTGCAATGACGGAGACACACTTGTTGAAGACATCACGAAAACATCACTCTGAATTCTGAAAAATAAAATGATAATATAGAGTGACCATACGGAGAGAGGACCAGTATGGACCCCTCCCCGCAAACACAATATCGTGACACACGCCTCCAACGTTGTCATTTCAATCAACACACACAGAGCAGGAATTAGTGCAAAAACAATGAACCTGAGAATTAGAGGAAGATATCCTCGCATTATAAATAATAAATTTTTTTTTTTTTTTTTATCAATAAAAAATACACAGTCATATTAGTCGCACTATCCCTTGAAATAAAGATGTGGGAACAACGAGCCCAAATGGATCCCAAAAAAGCCTAAGTGTGGACAAAAATTATTAAAACATTTCAAAAAATTAATGCAACACTTACATACAATATTAATGTATCTTGCTATGTCTAAACTAATGTAAAGACAAGAAATCACTATCAGCAGTAACCGTTGTCAATGTCAACAAGAAGTTGTACAAAAAACGGAAACATGACTCCAGGCACTGATAAACATGGCCCGAAATCAGTTACCAATTTAAACACTATCTGATGCAAAACAGAGATTTCCATAGAAGAAACTGCACAACATCAGATGGTAGATGCAGATCACAACACCTAAACACCCAAGGGTGAGGACGTCAACATGGGGAAAAGAACAGAAATTCATTCTGTTACGAAGCCAAAACTCCCAAGAAATTTTAGTAATAATATTACAGAAAATATGCCAAAAGCATGGGAGAATAGCAAGGGGGGGATAAAGGAAAGGGAGTGAGGCAACACTGATCAAGCAGTGGACCTTTCATAGCAAGAATGATAACAACAGGCTCATGCCTCGAAATTAGGGAACATAACATAATTTCATAAAAAAAATTTAAGTTACAGCCCTGATTATTTCCTGCCACTGAATTTTCCTCTCATCCTTCTATTTCCTCTTTAGATCCACCATTTCTCTCATATTTATGTGTCTGGCATCATTTAAACTGAGATTTACAAGCACAAATATCAGTCAGATGTGAACTGATGAAGGGCCAAACAAAGAATGACTTTTGGCGCCAATTTCGAGACCTCCTTGACACTGCGCATGCACGGTGGAGGAAAGGTATGGAGGACCATATAGGACATGTAATTTTCGGTTTTAGATGCAAATTTTGGGGATTGGGGGGTAAAATTTGTGTTTGGCCCTAGAATTTAAGAGTTAGCACCAGCTAAGTCTGGGTCATTGTACAGTATAAAAATATACCCATTTATCACACTCAAGCACATTCGATTCTTGAAAATAATCGTTTTTATGTAAACCTCGGATCACTCAGTTCAGCCTTTCCTCATTTTGGCCAATTTTTAGAGGGAGACTTGTAATCGCCCCGACTATTTTTCTAGGCATCTTTGGGCTTAGAAGGGCAACATAATCGCCCTAGATGCCCTCACGGCTGGTCCCTGCAACAGATAATGCATGAAGTTCACTCACTCTTCTGGCAGACGCAAAGGCTAAGAGAAAGAATTTGAACTCTACATCGTCCCTATGGCTCCAACAGAGCTTCTGGAAGCTTCAACAGAACCCAAGCCAAATTCCATTTAGGAATTAATATGAGAGTTCTAGGTCTATTAATAGAGAAATTTCCAACTAGCTAAGAAGAATCTGATCCAATAGCTATCATAATGAGTATAAGTGTCTGATAACATAGACCTATAGCCCTTAATTGTGACGGCTGCAAGTTTAATACATCAAACAAGTAGACCAGGAAATTGGCAATCTGAGGAATGGACGGATCGTAAATGTCTACAGACTGGTCCATACACCAACGGAAGAAAACCCTCCACTTCGCTGCATAATTCAACAAAGAGGAGGACCTCCTACAGTTAGAAATTGCGCCCACTGCTCATCCTGTAAAATGTTTTCCGTGCAAGAACATCCGCACAACGGAAATATGTGAAGGTTGAGATCTTCCTGGTTGTGATGCAGTGCATGGGACTCCCCGATATAGAAGGTCCTTTCTTGGAGGAAGCTTCTGGGGAATGTCCCATAACAGACACCTGAGAAGAGTGATCCAGGGTTTCTGTGACGACAGAGGTGCTACTAGCAGGATTTTGTAGTGAGACTGTTTGATGTTTAACAGAATCTGCTGAATCAACGGAGCAGAAGGATATGCATATCCTATCATTCCATCCTATGAGATCGATAGAGCGTCTGCTGCATATGCTAGATGATCTGGGCAAGGTGACATGAACGTCGGTAATTGATTGTTCAGATGTGTCGCAAAAAGATCTATCGTGGGACAATCCCGCTGGTAGCAGATCTGACTAAATACTTGCTTGTTGAGAGTCCACTCCAATGGTAACAGACGACCTTTTCGAGAGAGTGCATCTGCCAGTACGTTCAGACGACCCAGCGACCCAGTATATGACGGACTGAGAGATGAACGTGATGACTCAGAGCGAATAGGAGAATCTTCTCCGTTAATTCGCATAAATGGAATCGAATGAGTGCCTCCCTGCTTCCGGAGATAAGCCACTACAGTCGAGTTGTCCGAGAGAATCTGAACATGGACGTTCACTATTTGAGCAATCCAATGTTGTAGTTCTAACCAGACAGACATCATCTCCTTGATGTTTATGTGCTTCTCTAGGAACCGAGGGTCCCAAAGACCCGGACACTTCAAGTCTGCGGGACTTAGGGATGCACCCCAGCCCACCTGACTCGCATCCGTCATAATCGAGAGGACCGGATCTGGCAGCTGAAGCAGAACTTCCCGAGTCAACCACTGGAGTTCCGCCCAAATCTGAACCTTTTGTTTTACTAGGTCCATTAAAACAATCTGGGTTTCGAGCGAATGTGTCTTCACACTCCAGTTCTGAGTAAAGAAAATCTGGAGGGGCCGCATGTGCAGGCAGCCCATCAGAATAAGATCTGCACAGCCCCATCAGTCGCATAAACTTCCTCGCAGTCACTGCAGGAGAGTTTAGACAAAAGCAAGCATAACAACTGACTAACTTCAATCTGGGTAATGGCAGATGAACCAGATTGATGTGAGTCTCTAAGCTCTTCCCAAGTGAATGAAGAACTTGGACGGAACTAGATCCGACTTTTTCTCGTTTACTATGAAACCGAGACGTCGGAACAACTGAAGCAGACTCTGTACATCGTTCTGAAGAATAATTCCGTATCTCTGAAGAACTTCGTCCAAGTAAGCCGACGTTACCACAGCTGAATGAGCTCGAAAGTATGACATTACCGAGTTCATTATTCGAGTGAAAGCCTAAGACCCAGGTTCAGACTGAAACATATCGCTCTGAACTGATAAACCTCTCCTTGCACAGCAAAATGCAGGTACTTTCTGAATGCCGGATGTACCAGGACATGAAAGTATGCGTCCTTTAGATCTATGCTTGCTGCATAGTCGTCCACTCGAATGATGGCTCTTACCGACCAAATGGTTTCCATATAGAACTTTGGAGCCATGATCAATTTGTTTATCCAGCTCAAGTCTATTACCGGTTGGAACGAGCTGTCTGGCTTCGGTACAAGAAACAGGTGACCTGGAGAATTTTGATTCTCGACGATCTCTATTGCTTTCTTTGATAGGACACCCTGTACCTCCGCAAGGAGAGACTCTCTTTTGGAAGAATTCACTGTAAGATTTGTCCAACGCAGACTTCTTGTAAGTGGGGGCTTTGCTTGGAATGATAGCTGCAGGCCTTCCGAGAATACATTTCTCACCCACTGATCTTCCGTAATTTCCTTTCAGTTTTCCACAAGAGGAGAAACTACGTCCTCCCCGTGAAGAACCTCGTCCCGTCGGCCTAGGGGCTTCTGACTTATAGTCTTGATAAGATTTGCTCCCCTTTCCCGAGTCCCTATATTGACGACCTCCAGATTAAATGTAAGAGGGTTTGTTATACCCTCACGAGGAGCTCCCTTTCGATGATTGGGAACTGGAATGACCTTGCCTACTCCGGCCAGCTGCTGATGTCAGTAGCAGTGCGCTGGAAGCTTTTTTTGGTAGCTTGTTCATAGACTAAGGAAAGTTTGTCGTCAAACAGTGTGTGCCCAGAGCGACTCGGAGAGAGTTTTTCACCATCATCGATAATTGATGACGACGCAAGGGCTGCATCACGTCTAACCATGTCCAAATTTGACACTCAAAGGGCTCAGTGGTACGTGGCATACATGACTGCCCTGGAAAGAACTCTTAGCGAGGAACTAACATCCTCAAATTCCTTTCCATTTAGACTCTGCGCCAGAACCCTAGTGACATGATCTGCATAGGACATAGCGCACAGAATCGCTCTATTAGATGAAATAGAAGATTCCATCATATCCAAGCGTAAATTGAATGATGTAGGCAAGGATATATCCAAATCCGCAACTGCCAAGATTGTACCGGGAAGGAAAGAACATCATCTTTCCTTCACACAAAATCTCTGTCTAGAGACGACAGCGGTTTCTGCCTAGCAGACACAGCTTGCTGATCAGGTAGAACAACGTCAGGAAAGTACTGATGAATGAAATTCATTGCTACCATATGTTGTTCCAAAAGGGAAGGGTAATCCTCCTCCTTCTTCCTTTCACCATCCGACTGATTGAGCTGAGAATTTTTGTCAACAGCATCTGAATGTACAGATGACCGGACCGACCCAACACTGTCCAACAGCTCACCACCAGAGTCTGTGGAAGGCTGTGCTTGCACTTGCTGGGAAGCTGCGATAAGCTGTGCAATTTGCGACAGCAAGTCCATTACAGAGGCTTAAGGAGTAGCGGCCTTCTGTTTTTTCGCCACTTGTTGCTCCTGGGATGGAGATCCAGACATAGATCTCTTCTCCGAACATCCCAATGAATGAAGCTTCGGGTCACTAGCTACCAGATGGGCCAACTTCACGGGCGAAGGCGGGGTATGTCTTCATGCTGCTGCCTGGATATCCGAAGTCGGGTAGCTAGTGTGCGGTAGTGTGTGCTTATCTGAACCTGAGGAAGACCCCGGCTTCAGTTTAGACAGAGCGTCCCAAGCGGCGAGTGTGGATGTTAGCTCCGACCCAGGCAAGTTTCTCAAAACAACATTTGGCCCCAAATGTTGCTGGGTTAGAGAAGGCTTTCCCGCTTGCGATCTATCAGACCTTGCCGAGCTTCCCGAGAGAAACTTGCAGGCTTCTTCCCTTTTGCCATCGTCGCTGGGTGAGCTTTAGTTTTTGAGGTGTTCGCTCTACACAATTCTACACTTCCCTCAACCGCAATGGACTTACCCGGTGTTACGGCTCCCACTGTTGGGTTGGCGAACTGGCTGCTGGAATAAGAGGCCTTAATATTAAGGAGCACCTTAGCAGCCAGTTCTGTTTGCTCATCAGAGTGCAACGATGGCAGCACACTTTGGATGGGTGTCACAATACCATCACCATATTCTTGTTCCTCTGAAAAAGAAACTGAAAAACTCGAATTATCCTGCGGTGACAGCTCCAGCATCAGAACTTCACCACTGGCAATGTACTGCATCACCCATCTCCAACGTCTGTCATCCCAAGTAGGACAAGAATCTGTAGGAGTGCATCGACTACAGGCAAGACAACAAGCATGTATATCAAAGGAAGACTTCCTCCCCTTGAATTTAGAGCAGTAAGCTTTCATAATTAATTACAATCCAAAAGCAGAGTCGATAGCACACCTACAAATTCAACATAAAAAATACATGATAAGGATACATGAAAATGCCAATCAAATTAATTTCGAAACAATCATAAATTTTTTTTCGAAAATGCCTATGTTCCCAAAGGGAACATCATGAGCCCAAGGGCATCCCGATAGAGCCTAAGTGTGGACAAACGCCAATTTTTTTAGCATCGGAATCATAATCAATGTATCCTACAGCAATTCTAAAGTATTATAATACTAAATACTACATGTTTAGGGCATTGCCAACTGTAAACAACGTCAATAGAAAAAACTGTAAACAAAACAGGCACAGAAAAAGGTCCAAAGTCAGTAACCGATTTAAATGCTTCCAGATGCAGAGCTAGATCTTCATACAAAGAAATGAGAGTGTCAATGACACTGTAGTTCAACTTGTTAAGACATGTACATGTACAGTATGTGACACAGCAATGACAAACATCTAGGTAATGACCTGATAACAAAGGTATATATAAAGTATTTTAACGGTCTGTACATAAATACTGACTGTTGCCTGTAACAAATGTATAGGTAAAGTATTGTAAAGGTGGGTGACAGTCAAATGCTAAACTAGAAAAGAAATCTTTGAGTCCCAGAGTGGGTCTGACTGAACCCCAAAATATTTGTTCTCATAGCACAGTGATAACAAAGGCACCCCAAAACACACTCGTTCCTGTCACAAGGTGAAAACAAAGGTACCCAAGAAGTTTTATGAAGATCCAGGGTTTTTTTTGACCGACGAGAGGGGCCGAATATCCGCCCCATTCCCAATCGAAAATAGTCATTTTTTTTCCCAATTTGCTCCCAAAAATTCCCAATTCACGGCAGTTGAGAATTCATTTCTGTGTGACCAGTCGATTATTTTTAAGTGACCAGCACCGAATAATATTTGCCAGTGGACTTCGCAGTGTGAATTGTTTCAGTACGAAGGGTATTCACTTGTGTTGTTTTGAAACCATTTGACAGTGTCAAGGAGCGTCCTTGACAGTGTGTTCCTAGAATCAGCACTCTAAATTAGCTCCCTTGATGTGCATAGAATCACAACTGAATGACGCGACTCACAGTGCGTGAGTCAAAGTGATAAAATGCATCGCTGTCAACCATAACGGCTCACAAATGGTACCTAAATTTTGTTACAGGACAGTTCCGTGCTTCTTAAAGCACGGTACCAATTTTTAGGTTCAGCTCACGTCTGAAATCCTGTCTGGTAACCTGTATTTTATTCAAACCGTTCCCCAGGTCTGATACTCCTGCTGACTGATGTCATGAAACCTGAATAGACTTTCGTCCCCAGAACGAACCGTCCACAATTATTTTACCCAAACCGTCCACCAGGCCAAGTACTCCTGCTGACTGAACTTGGCTTGCTTAGGTGAGGACTTATGTATGTGGGTGATCATTAACCAATCCTTTATCATCACTAGGATTGATTAATCACCAGTACAATTTAATAATTCTAAGCAGCCAGTGGGTAAATACAATTATACAACAGGTTTTCATTGATTAATAGACTGATTTCTCACAAGGATATGCTAGTAAGTTTATTTATTTCTTGTTGATAGTCGCTCAGATAAATTCCCACTTGTGGCCTCTGCAACGCTGATTTTCCCAATTGGAAAGGCCCCTGGACCCTTTCCCAAAAAGGGTAGAAAAATCCCTGAGATCAGTTCATAAATATGAGCTGTATAGAAGTTGTGACAAAAAACTGATTGGACCTAATTTCGGTACAAAATGGCCACTGGCAGCCATCTTGAATTTTGGATCGCACCCAGAAACACTCGTTCTCGTCCAAAGGTGATAACAAAGGTACCCAAAAAGTTTTGTGAAGATCGGTTGATAAATACTGCCTCTAGCCTGAGATGTACTGACATGTGCACTTACAGTGTATAAGTAGCACTGAATAAATCAAAGTTCATCTAATTTGCATAATTTCTGCATGAGAAAAAAACCCGTACTATATGTGATGTATTCCATGTTACTAAACATTCCTACAAAAAATTATTCAAATCAGAACTTTCATACAGAAGTTCTGTACAAAAAACTGATTGCACAAATTTTGGTACAAAATGGTTGCTGGTGGCCATCTTGAATTTCGGACCACACCCAAAAACACTCTTTCTCATCCCACGGTGATAACAAAGGTATCCAAGGAGTTTCGTAAAGATCGGTTCATAAATACTGCCTCTAGCCTGAGCCGTATAGAAATTGTGTACAAAAAACTGATTAGACCTAATTTTGGTACAAAATGGCCACTGGCAGCCATCTTGAATTTTGGACCGCACCCAGAAACACTCATTCTCGTCCCAAGGTGATAACAAAGGTACCCAAGACACTTCGTGAAGATCGGTTCATAAATACAGACTCTAGCCTGAGTCGTATTGACATGTGTACTTATTGTGTGTAAGTAGCACTGAAAAAATCAAAGTTCATCTAATTTGCATAATTTCTGCAAGAGAAAAAAAACCTGTACTATATGTGATGTATCCCATGGTACTAAACATTCACACAAAAAACTATTCAAATCAGCATTTTCATATGAAAGTTCAGTGCAAAAATCTGATTGCACCTAATTTTGTACAAATAGCTGCCATCGGCCATCTTGAATTTTGGACCGGACCCAAAAACACTCATTCACATCCCACGGTGATACCAAAGATACCCAAGAAATTTCCTAAAGATCGGTTCATAAATACAGCCTCTAGCCCGAGCCGTATTGGCATTTGCACTTACAGTGCTGAAATTAACACTAAATACATTAATGTTAGTCTAATTTGCATAATTTAGGCACGAGAAAAAAACCTGTATTATATGTGATGTATCTCATGGTACTAAACATTCATACAAAAAATTATTCAAATCAGCGCTTTCATATGGAAGTTCTACGCAAAAATCTGACTGTACCTAATTTTGTACAAAATGGCTGCCAGCAGCCAACTTGAATTTCGGATCGGACCCAAAAGCACTCATTCTCGTCCCACGGCCATAACAAAGGTACCCAAGAAGTTTCGTAAATATCGGTTCATAAATACGGCCTCTAGCCCAAGCCGTATTGAATTGTTGATGGACAGACAGACAGACGGACAACTGGCTATGGCATAAGTTAAATTTGGCTTCGCCAAAGTTGAGCTAAAAACGATATATCGGATAGAAGATGCAAGACCAAAAGGACCCAACACCCCTAAGGTGAGGATGTAACCATGGGGATAAACAGAATAAACATTCTGTAACACACATTAAACTCCCAAGAAATTTAATAAAAAAATTCAATAAAAACAACCAAAAAGCTTAGTTTAACAAGAGGGTTCATGGAAGGATAGGGAAGGAACACTTAACAAACAGTAGGTAAATCATTAGCAAGAATGATGACGTCAGGCGCATGTCCCGAAAGTTAAAAAATTTATAGTAATTTATATATTTTTTATACTTACCAATGACCCAGACTTAGCTGGTGCTAACTCTAACAAAACCAGGGCCAAACACAAATTTTGCCCCCCAATCCCCAAAATTTGCATCCAAAACAAAAAGAAATCATGTCCTAAAGGACCTCCATACTACGCCTCTACTGCGCATGCGCAGTGACGCAGTCGTCCCGAAATTGGCGCCAATTATCATTCTTACTGGCAGTGCCTGGTCAGCGCTATGTACTCAGCGGGGAGGCAAGAGTTCCCAACTCCAGGGAGGGCCATCCCCGTCTGGGTCATTGGTAAGTATAAAAAATATATAAATTACTATAAATTTTTTAACATTTTTATACTGTACCAATGACCCAGACTTAGCTGAATAGTAAACAGGCTGGAGGGCCTAGGACATGGAGGAAAATCCAATAAGCTCAACTATATAGTAAAGAGGTAACCCCTTAAGGAGAAAAGGAGTATTAGGCTTTACATGTATCTTTCTTATTTAATATTAAATTAGAAAGATACACTACCCTTAATAATTGAGCACAATAACATTCATGTTCTCTATTAACATCCAGTATAACCCTTATACTAATTATTTTTAAAGCAAGCCAATAAATAAAGTAGTCCAGAGAATTGAGACTCTTTATAATCATTTAAAAGTGTCCGAGTATTGTATATTAAAGCCCGTTTGACACTTGACATATACAAATGCTTCACACCGAGCTACACTTTAAAAATAAGACATGAATGAATTTAAACATTAATATTACACTTTAAAACCATCCCGGAAGCGACTCAGAAATACTGACTTGGAGGAGGCATTCCCTTGCTTTTCACTATAAAGCAGGTGACCTAAGGGAACACCCGCCCCCCACCCCCCCTTCCCCTTGCCCTGGGTCAAATAGCCCAGAGCGAAGAGGGCAGCCGGACGGAGTCACTGCCGGAACAGAAAGCCTGCATAACTATAGTTGCAACTGTTTAGTGGACGACATTCTGAGCAACAGATAACGGACCTAAACAATGCAGGTCTCCAGAAATGGACTCAATATTTCTGAGATAAAAATTCGTAAATGTGGATGGCTGAGACCAATAAGCAGCCTTCATTAAATCTGTAATAGCAACACTATTAGCATAAGCCCAGGAAGTAGAAAGAGCTCTTACTTCATGAGCAGAAATCTTAAGCACAGACTGCTGAGAAGAAGATAAATCTTCATAAGCAGTACGGATAGTTAACTGAATCCATCTAGCAATAGAATGGACTGAAATGTCCTTTCTATTAGGCATCAAAGACAGAAAGAAACGTTTCCGTCCCTTTCTGATAAACTGAGATCTCTGTTTATAGATATGTAGTGCTCTAACAGGACAGAGTAAAGGCCTACGCCCGTCTGAAGACGGAAGAGCCTTAATAACAATAGGTTCCGGATATTTATTAGGAGCCTGATTCTTAGCTAAAAAACCCACATTAGTAGTGAAGGTGATAGTGTTCCCAACACTACGATAATGAGAATCATCCACCGATAGTGCATGAAGCTCACTGATTCTTCTGGCAGAAGAGAAAGCTAAGAGAAAAGCTGTCTTATAAGATAAGAATTTGAAATCTACTGTCCCAAGAGGTTCAAATGGCTTTTCCTTCAATTTAAGGAGAACCCAAGCTAAATTCCACTTAGGAATTAATCTAAGAGTTCTGGGTCTATTTATCGAAAAGTTTCTAACCAACTTCGATAAAGAGACATTAGATCCAATTTGTAAACTATCATGATGTGCATAGGTATCAGATAACATAGATCTATAACCCTTTATAGTAACAGGCTGCAGTTTGATTTCGTCAAACAAGTATACTAGAAAGTTTGCAATGTCTGGTATAGAGGGATCAAATATATCTACAGAATGATCCCTACACCAACGACGAAAAACCTTCCACTTAGCCGCATAGTTTAGCGAAGAGGAGGTCCTCCTACAGTTAGAAATCGCGTCGACTGCTCGTCCTGTAAAGTGCTTGCCATGCAAGAAGGACCGCACAACGGAAAAACGTGAAGGTTGAGACCTTGCGGGTTGTGATGGAGTTGGCGCGATTTCCCCTGCGAAAGAAGATCCTCTCGTGGAGGAAGCTTCCGCGGTAGGTCCCACAACAGACACCTGAGTAGATTTATCCACGGTCTCTGTGGCGACAGAGATGCTACCAACAGAATCTTGCATTGAGATTGTTTTATCTTTAGCAATACTTGTTGAATTAACGGCGCTGGAGGATACGCATATCCTATCATTCCGTCCCAAGGGATCGACAGAGCGTCTACTGCAAATGCTCTTGGATCCGGACACGGAGACACATACGTCTGCAACTGATTGTTGAGATGTGTCGCAAATAAGTCTATCATTGGCCGTTCCCATTGGTAGCAAATCTGATTGAATACTTGTTTGTTGAGAGTCCACTCCGACGGCAACAAGCGACCTTTTCGTGAAAGGGAGTCTGCTAGCACATTCAGACGACCCGGTATGTGACGGACCGAAAGAAGAACGTGATGTTCTAACGCAAACAGAAGGATTCTTTCCGTTAGATTGAACAACGGAACTGAATGAGTGCCTCCCTGATTCCGTATATACGCCACTACTGTCGTATTGTCGGATAGGATTTGGACATGAGCATCGTGAATAATGTCCTTCCAGTGACGTAACGCAAGCCAAATTGACATCATTTCCTTGATGTTTATGTGCTTGCACAGGAATTGCGGATCCCAAAGACCCTGGCATCTCGAATCCGTTGGGATTAATGATGCACCCCAACCTGTTTGACTGGCATCCGTCATAACGGTAAAACTCGGATCCGGCAACTGCAGCGGAACTCCTTGAGTTAACCACTGAATGTTTGCCCAAGTCTGAATCTCTTGTTTCACTTGATCTGACAAGAGAACGTCTACATCGAGCGAATGAATTTTCACACTCCAATTCTGAGTCAGGAAAATTTGAAGAGGACGTGTGCGTAGCCGCCCCATCGGAATGAGATCCGCGGCGGCTCCGCACAGACCTATCAGTCTCATAAATTCTCTCGCTGTGACTTTGTCTGCGTGCAGACAATAGCGAGCGTAACAACTGACTAATTTCGCTCTGGTTAACGGCAGACGAACGAGATTGTTGTGCGTTTCGAAGCTCATTCCCAGATGAGTGAATGACTTGGACGGCACCAGATCCGACTTCTCCTCGTTTACTATAAAACCGAGACGTCGGAGCAATAGAAGAAGATTCTGAACATCGTTCTGAAGCGTTAACTCGTTGCAGTACCTCTGAAGAATGTCGTCCAGGTAGGCCGACGTTACCGCAGACGAATGAGCTCGGAAGTAGATCATTACCGAGTTCATTACCCGAGTGAAAGCCCAGGGTGCTAGATTCAATCCGAAGCACATCGCCCGGAATTGATACACCACTCCCAGGACTGCAAAGCGTAGATACTTTCGGAATGTCGGATGTACCATGACGTGAAAGTACGCATCTTTGAGATCTATGCTCGTTGCATAATCGTTCACCCGAATACTCGCTCTGACTGATCGAATCGTCTCCATATAAAACTTCGGAGCGACGATCAGCTTGTTTATCCAGCTCAAATCTATGACTGGACGGAACGAGCCGTCTGGTTTCGGAACCAGAAACAGATGGCTGTAGAATCCCAGAGATTCCTGGTTTTCTACGACCTCTACCGCGTTCTTCATTAAAAGAGACTGCACCTCTGATAACAGAGCGTCTCTTTTCTGTGGATTTGACGGAAGATGAGTCCACTTTGGACTTCGAGTTAATGGAGGCTTTCGTTTGAAGGATATCTTTAGACCTTCCGAAGTCACTCCTCTCACCCAAGGGTCGTCCGTAATCGACGCCCACTCTTGTGAAAAACTTGACAACCTTCCGCCAACCGGAACGCGATAGAGGTTTAAGCCATCACCTCCTGGACCTGCGAGGCCTGCGGTAGGAGAAACCACGTCTTCCACGACCCGCACCTCGCCTCGTCGACCTCGGGGCGTCCGACCGATTGTCCCGGCCTGAAGGACGTCCCGAACGAGAGTCGCTATCCTGACGGTCTCTCGAATAAGACCAAGAGGACGCACCGGAACCTCTATAGGAACCTCTCTTGGGCGCATTAGACCCAGAAGTGCCTGTCTTATTCGTGTCTGCTGTATCCGACTTCTTAGGAGCCGATCTGAACAACAGAGAATCATTAGCTTTCTTTTTAATTTTATCATAAATAGCGGAAAGCTTGCCGTCAAAGAGAAGTTCTCCTGAGACCGAAGCGACTCTAAGAGAGTTCTTCACCTTAGAATCCACTAGTGTGGATGTAACTAGGGCTGCGTCACGTCTAACCAACTCCAGATTTGCCACTGAAAGGGCGGAGTTACACGTGGAATAAGCTACTGCCCTTGAAAGAAGTCTTAAAGAGGATTGTATATCCTGAAACTCTTCCCCTTGAAGGCGCAGTGATAACGCCTTAGTAAGGTGATCTGCGTAAGATAAGGCATCTAAATTGGCTCTGTTAGACGCAATAGCTGTTTCCAACACCGCGGTTGGAATAGAAGCTGACGACGGTAATGATAGCTCTAAGTCTTCCACCTCGTCGTCCATACGCAGAGGAACTCTCGGTATACCCTGTCCTGCCATATCGAATTTATTCCTTGCATTAATGAAAGGCAGGTTGAGAGTATTAGCGGACAAGAAACCTGCTTTCCCCGTCCTGGAAGCAAGTTTAAATATAGCGTCGTTCAATAATTCAAATGTTCTAGCAACATTATTGGACTGCGACGGAAACTCGGGAGCGATGTCCCTGAACCGCTCAAAAAGTTAAAAAATTTATAGTAATTTATATATTTTTTATACTTACCAATGACCCAGACATAGCTGGTGCTAACTCTTAAAATATAGGGCCAAACACAAATTTTGCCCCCCAATCCCCAAAATTTGCATCTAAAACTAAAGAAAACATGTCCTGAAAGGCCCTCCACACTTCGCCCCTACTGCGCATGCGCAGTGTCAAGGACGTTCCGAAATTGGCGCCATTAATCATTCTAATAACCAGTGCCTGGTAAGCGCTATGTACTCAGCGGGGAGGCAAGAGTTCCCAACTCCTGGGAGGGCCATCCCCGTCTGGGTCATTGGTAAGTATAAAAAATATATAAATTACTATAAATTTTTTAACATTTTTATACTGTACCAATGACCCAGACATAGCTGAATAGTAAAAAGGCTGGAGGGCCAAGGACATAGAGCAAAATGGAATACGCTGAATAAAATAAAATAGAGTCATCCCCTGTAGGGAAAAAGAAGTAATAGGCCTTACATGTATCTTTCTTATTTATGATAAATTAGAAAGATACAACACCTTCCAAAATTGAGCTTCATACATCCATGTACTCTATTAATATCCAATATAATCCTTATACTAATAATTTTTAAATAAGCCAATAAATAAAGTAAGTCTAGAGAATAGAGACTCTTATACTCCTAAAAGTGTCTGAGGATTGCATAATCATGTCCGTTGACATATGCAATATTCAAAAGCTATACTTTAAAAACTAAGACTTGAATGAATTTTAAAAACCTAAACTTCTCACTAAACAACCATCCCAATAACAGCTCAGAATTACTAACTCCGGAGGAGGTATCCCCTTGTTTTCATAGTAAAACAGGTGACCCAAGGGAACACCCTCCCCCCCCCCCCCCCCCTTTTTTCTTGCCCTGGGTCAAATAGCCCAGAGCGAAGAGGGCAGCCGAACGGAGACACTGCCGAAACAGACAGCCTACCTAGCTATAGTAGCAACTGTTAAGTGAATGACATTCTGAGCAGTAGATAATAGACCTAACAATAGAGGCCTCCAGAAATGGACTCGATATTTCTAAGATAAAATTCATGAATGTGGATGGCTGAGCGCAATGAGCGGCCTTCAAAAATCTATAATAGCGACACTATTAATGTAAGCCCAAGAAGTAGAAGAACTCTTACTTCATGAGCCGAAATCTTAAGCACAACTGCTAAGTCAATGATATACCATAAGCAGTACCGATAGTTAATAGAATCCATTAACAATAAAATGGAGCGTAACGTCCTTCTACTAGACATCAAAGACAGAAGAAGCTTACGCCCTTGTAATAAACAGATATCTGTTTATAAATACATAAACTGTACCCGGAAAGAGTAAAGGCCTATGCCCATACGAAGACGGAAGGACCTTAAAATAATAGGTTCCGGATAATAGGAGCCTAACTCTTATGCAACATCCAACCTAAATAGTAACGGAAGTATTGATTCCGAAACTATGAAAGTGAAAATCATCCATCGATAGTGCATGAAACTCACTGACTCTACAGTAAAAGAGAAACCAACAGAATTACTGTCTAAAAGGTCAGAATTTGAAAACTACTGTTTCCAGAGGCTCAAATGATTACTTAGCTAAATAAGAACCGAAGTTAAAATCCGTATAGGAATTTAATCTAAAGATTCTAAGTCTATTTATCAAAAAGTTACTAACTGACTTAGATAAAGAGACAAAAGACTCAATTGTAAACTATCGTAGAGTGCATAGGTATGAGGTAACATAAACCTATAACCTAAATAATAACAGGCTGCAGTAGATCTTGTGAAACAAGTATACTAAAAAATAGCAATGAGTAGTATGGAGGGATCAACAATATGAACATAATGATCCCTACACCACGACGGAAGAGCCTCCACTTTAGCCGCATAGAATAGCGAAGAAGAGGATCTCCTATAGTAAGAAATCGTGTCCAAAGCTCGTCCAGTACAGTGCTTACAATGCAATACGGACGACACAACGGAATACATGAAGGTTGCGACCTTGCTGGTTGTGATAAAGATGACACGATTTACCCAGTGAAAAAGATACTCACATAGAGGAAGATTTCACGTTAAGACCCACAGTAGACAAGAGAGTAAATTACTCATGATCTCTGTGAAGATAGAGATGCTATCAACAGAAATGTATTGTGGTTGTTTATCTTAGCAATACCTGCTAAAACAACAGCGCCGGAGGATACGCGTATCCTATCATTCCGTCCTATAGATCAATAGAGCGTTAAGAATATTAGCTCAGAGATCTGGACAAGCCAACACATACGTCTGCAATTGATTAGCAAGCTGTGTCATAAATAAATCATCATTGGGCGCTCCCATAGATAGCAAATCTGATTGAATACTTGTTTGTTGAGAGTCCATTCTGACAGCAACAAGCGACCCGTAAGAGAACGGGAGTCCGAAAAAACAATCAGACGACCCGGAATATGACGGACCAAAACTGAACTTGGTGTACTATAACCAACAGACGGATTCTTTCCATTAAATTGAATAACGGAAACGAAAGAGTGCCTCCCTGGTTCCGGAGATACGCCACTACTGTCGAATTAAAGGACAGGAATTTGGGCATGCGTTTCTGAATAATGTTCATGCAATGACATAAAGCAAGCCTAAAAAACATTATTCCGCGGAAGTTAAACTGATTGCTAAAAAACTGCGGAACCCAAAGACCCTGGCACTTCGAATCCGTAGGGATCAGTATTATATCCCAATCTGTTTGACTGGCAACCGTCATAACAGCCACACTCGGGTCCGGCAACTGCGGCGGCACTCTCTGAGTCAACCACCGAATGTTTGCCCCAGTCTGAATCTCTTGTAACACTAGATAGACAAGAGAACATATAAATCGAGCAATTCATGGATTGCCGAAAAGTTGCCGTCGAAGAGAAGCTCCTCCGAGAACGAAGCGACTCTGAGAGAGTTCTTAACCTTACTATCCACGCGTGTGGATGTAGCTAGGGCTGCGTCACGTCTAACTAACTCCAATCAGCCACTGAAGGGCGGAGTTATACGTGAACAAACTACTGCCTTCAAAAGAAATTACATTGAGAATAATATCCCGTAAATCTTTTCTTGAAGACGTAATGATAACGCCTCAGTAAGGCGGATTACGTATAATAAAGCGTCTAAGTTAAGTCTACTATACATAATGTCGTTCCCAACATTGAAATTGGAAAAGACATAAACGGCGAAAAAGAATATATGCAGTCTTTAATCACACCGTCTAGACGCATATGAACTCTCGGTATGCCCTGCTCTGCCAAAATAAACTATTTGTATAAATGATAAAATGGCAGAAATGAGCAACGCGGACAAGAAACTAAACTATCATGCTTAGTAGCAGGCTTGTATATATATATATATAGCGTCGAAAAATAAAACACATGTTGTAATGACAATATTGGACTGCGTCGGTAAGTCAGGGACAATGTCCCTGAACCGATCGAAAAATCCGAGTCCAATGACGCTATAAGTCTCTTATCCAAGATCGCAGCAATGAAGTCCGAAATAATAATCACTGGAAGATAATGCCAGAAGATATGAAAGGCATCTTCCGATACTACTAAAGGGAAAACTCGAAATCTTTCGAATCCCTTTCGCCATCCTGTCGGACCCTATAAAGCGTTCGGTCGTCCGTAGCTGATGCAACCGCGGACCGCACCGACCCAGCGCCGTCGGATAATTCCTGATTCGACCGAGAAACTGTCAATTGCTGGGATGCTGCGAAACAACTGTGCTAACTCGGATAGCACGTCCGTCACTGAGGCCTGAGGAGAAGCGGTCTTACGATGCATTGCCGCTGGAAGCTCCGTGATCGTTACCCCGTGCATACTACCAATATGCGAGCGAACGGAGTGTATAGGCCTCGTGTCCCTTGGCTACCGGATGGCGCGACCTATTCGCCGTGGAATCACTGAATGCCGAAACTGATCGGATACTCGAGGTCACGTAGCCAATGTGCGGTCGTGTGCCCTGCTGTGAGGATGAGGAAGCATTAAAGACAGTCTCTCGGACTGTCAATATAACGGAGCGTCCCGACCAACGGACATATGCTCCGAATGTAAAATATCTGAACCACAACATGCGGTCCCCTATGTTGTTGGGCGAGAGAGGGACCTCTCTCGCTCACAGCCCGGACGGACCTGGACAAGCCAGGAACCGGACTAACAGGCTTCCTCCGATCTGTCCTCAATCTGCCGTCACTGGGTGAGTACTAAAGTAATTAAAGTGCTCGCATCACCCAAATCTCCTTCCTAGACCGCAACGGACGAACCCGGCAGCCGAACCATTCGATGAATGTACGCTACACCGGGTGAGCTAGCGAATGTCACTCCGTAGGCGATAGACATATTCCATGAGCACTTATTGCCGCTAACTCTTCATTAACTATGACGACAGAGGCACACTTTTGAAAGACATCTCCAAAACTCTTCGAACAAGAAACCAGAAATGCTTGGATAGCAAGCATAAAATAATAATATATATAGCGTCGATCAATAATTCGAAAGTTTGTGTGACATTATTGGACTATGTCGGAACTGAGGGACGATGTCCCTGAACCGAACCAAAAATTTCTAAGTCCACCGACGCTATCAGTTTATCCGGCATCGCAGCATTCTGGTCCGACGAAAGAAGCTGTAGAAGACCAAGTCAGATGTCATACACAACAGCATATGTTGTTCCGAAAGGGAAAGCTCGAAATCCTCCGAATCCCTTTCGGTATCCCGTCGGACCGGATGAAACTTTCGGACGTCCGTACCCGCTTCCGCGGAGCGTCCCGACCCAGCATCGTCGGATAAAATATATGCGACAGATTCAGTTGATGCTGGGATGCTGCGATAAACTGTGCTATTAAGGAAAGCACGTCCGTTCCCGAGGCCTGTGCAGTAGCGGTCTTACGATGCATTGCCGCCGGAAGCTCCGTATACGTTGACTCCCGCACACTTCCTATGCGAACGTCCGGAGTCTGCAGGCCTCGTGTCCCTGGCTACCGGATGGTGTGACCTGGTCGCCGAAGAATCCTTCATCGGCGAAGCTGGTAATATATCGGCAGTCACGCAGCCAAGGTGCGGTCGTGTGCGCTGACGAGAAGAGGAAGCCTTAGCAGTCTCAGCGGACTGCCTATACAACGGAGCGTCCCGAGCGACGGACGTATGCTCCGCTTGCGACACATTTTGTACCACAACATCTGGGGCCAGATGTTGTTGAACGAGAAAGGGGCCTCTCTCGCTTGCCGTCCGGATGGACCGGAACGAGCTATGAACCGGACTAAAAGGCTTCCTGCGTTCTCCCTCCGATCCGCCGTCACTGGGTGTGCATTAGGTTAATTTATAGTGCTCGCATCACCCCAAAATTCCTTCTAGACCGCAACGGACGAACCCGGCTGCCGAACCATTCGGTGAATGGACGCTACACCGGGCGAGCTAGCGGACGTCAAAGGCCGTCGAACCTACTAGGGTCCTCTTAGGCAAGTGGCGTATTTACATGAGCACTTTTCCGCTAGCCCTTCATTAATTGTGACGACGGAGGCACACTGTTGGAAGACATCACAGATACATCACCCTAATCTTGATCGTCTGAAATAGAAATTGATAAAGTAGAGTGACCCTGCGGGGAAAGGACCGGAGTGTCCAAATCCCCAACAGCATACCGTGACATACGCTTCCCATATTGTCATCGAAATCATACGATACAGAACAGGAGTTAATGCGAGTACACTGACCACATATAGAATGATAATAAAGTCAGAGGAAGACTTCCTCTTAAAACAATTGATCAATATCCTTTCAATGTGAAAAGAAAACAAGTCCTGGTACTGGCACTAACCCCTGGCAATCAAAATACATAATAATAATATGATCCATTAATATAGAAAAAATAATTGAAATCAAAATATTTTGAAAAAATATTTTTTCAGAACAGCCCAAGTTTCTGAAAAGTAACGTTGAGCCCCAATGGATCCCAAGCCTAAGTGTGGACAAAAATTTTAAAAATATTTTAAACAATTTATTCAACACTTACGAACAATAATAATGTATCTAGTTAAGATTAAAATAACATCAAGATATTATTTTTTAGAAATCCCCCCCTCACACAGAGGGCTGTTGTAAATGTAAACAATGAGTGTAAAAACACTAAAATAAGACTCCAGTCACCCAGGCCCGAAATCAGTTACCAAAAATACACTATCTGATGCAAAACAGAGACTTCCAGGGAAGAAACTGCAGAACATCAGATGGTAGATGCAGAACACAACGCCTAACCACCCGTAGGTGAAGACGTAAACATGGGGAAAGAAAAGAATTCATTCTGTTATTCAGCTAAAACTCCCAAGAAAATTTAGTAATAATAATTACAAAAACTATGCCAAAAGCATGGGAGAATAGCAAGGGGGAACTTAAAGGACAGGGAGAGAGGAAAACACTTAAAAAACAGTGTAACTAAATAATCAGAATGACAACAAAATGGCTGCTGCCTTGAAAATAGGTAACTTAACATAATTTCATTAAAAAATTTTAAGTTACAGCCCTGATAATATTCTGTCACACATTCTTTTCCTCTCCTCCTTCTCTATCCTCCTTAGAATCACCATTTCACTAATATTTATGTGTCTGGCATCATTTAAACTGAGATTTATAAGCACAAAGATCAGTCAGATGTTAACTGATGAAGGGCCAAACTTAGAATGATTAATGGCGCCAATTTCGGAACGTCCTTGACACTGCGCATGCGCAGTAGGGGCGAAGTGTGGAGGGCCTTTCAGGACATGTTTTCTTTAGTTTTAGATGCAAATTTTGGGGATTGGGGGGCAAAATTTGTGTTTGGCCCTATATTTTAAGAGTTAGCACCAGCTATGTCTGGGTCATTGGTACAGTATAAAAATATTCAGAGTCCAATGACGCTATAATTCTCTTGTCCGGAAGCGCAGCAGTCTGGCCCGACGGAACAACTTGAGGGAGAAAGTGCCGGATGAAGTCCACGGCAGCTTTATGTTGTTCCGAAAGGGATAGCTCCAAGTCATCCGTATCCCTTTCACCATCCGGTCGGACCTCACGATGTTCCCGGTCGTCCGCCCCCGATGCTTCGGCAGAGCGTACCGACCCAGCGCCGTCGGATAATTCTCGATCCGACACCGTTTCTGTCGGCTGCTGGGATGCTGCGATAAGCTGTGCTATCTGCACAAGAATGTCCGGCGTCGAGACCTGCGGAGGCGCAGTCTTTCGCTGCTTCGCCGAGGGCAGCTCCGCATCAGATGGCTCCCGCATACTTTTCCTATGCGAACGTCCGGAGTCCATCGGTCTCGAATCCCTGGCTGCCGGATGGTGTGACCTGGTCGCCGAAGAATCCTTCGGCGGTCACGCAGCCAAGGTGCGGTCGTGTGCGCTGACGAGAAGAGGAAGCCTTAACAGTCTCTGCGGACTGCTTATACAACGGAGCGTCCCAAGCGACGGACGTATGCTCCGCTAAAGACACATTTTGTACCACAACATCTGGTCCCAGATGTTGTTGTACGAGAGAGGGACCTCTCTCGCTCGCGGCCCGGCTGGACCTGGACGAGCTATGAACCGGACTAAAAGGCTTCCTCCGTTCTCGCTTACTATCCGCCGTCACTGGGTGTGCATCTATTATGTTTATAGTGCTCGCATCACCCAAAATTTCCTCTTGGACCGCATCGGACGAACCCGGCTGCCGAACCATTCGGTGAATGGACGCTACACCGGGCGAGCTAGCGGACGACATTTGTCTAATCTCCATGAGCACTTTTGCCGCTAGCTCTGAATTCATTTGTGACGACGGACGCACACTTGAAGAAGATAACATGGAAACATCACCCTGTTCTGGTTCCTCTGAAATAGAAACTGAGAGAGTAGAGTGACCTTGCGGAGAAAGAGCCGGCATCGCTCTTTCTCCAGAAACAACATATCGTGACACACGTTTCCAATGTTTCTCATCCCAATGTTCACATATAGGACAGGGATTAATGCGAGAACACTGACTACAATTAATACAATGATCATGAAAGTCAGAGGAAGATTTCTTCCTATTACAATTTGAACAACGTCCCTTCATTGTGAAAGAACAACAATAAGTCCTAGTTACTCGCAAAAACCCCTGACACAAAGATACATAATAACATGATCCATTAATAAATGAAAAAACAATTGCAAAACAAAATAATTTTGAAAAAATATTTTTTCAGAGAAGCCCAAGTTGCTGAAAAGTAACGTTGAGCCCCGATGGATCCGATGGCAAAGTGTGGTCAAAAATTTTAAATTTATATAAAATAATTAATGAGACACTTTCGGATAATATAAATGTATCTTATAATGAGATAAACTACCACAAAGGCAAACAGCCCCCCTCAAAAAAGGCTGTTGCCAATGAAAACAAACAGTGTAAACACACTAGAAAACATGACTCCAGGCACTGAAAAAACTGGCCCGGAATCAGTCATCAATTACACTCTATCTGATGCAAAACAGAGACTCCCAGGGGAGAATCTGTAGAACATCAGATGGAAGATGCAGAACACAAACGTTATACACCCATGGGTGAAAACGTAACTATGGGGAAAATAACAGAAAACATTCTGTAACCAAGCAACTCTCCCAGGAAATTTTAGAAATGAAATTTCTCAAAAATATGCCAAAAGCATGGGAGAATTGCCAGGGGGGACTTTAGAAGGCTAGGGGAGATGAAACACTGAATAAGTAGTGCAACAATTAGCAAGAATGACAACAAGAGGCCCATGCCTCGAAAATAGGCAACTTAACATAATTTCATCAAAAAATTTTAAGTACAGCCCTGATTATTTTTTGCCACTTCTTTTTCCTCTCCTCCTTCTATCCTCCTTAGAATCATATTTTCTCCAAAAATTACGTGTCTGGCATCCTTTAAACTGAGATTTACAATCACAAAGATCAGTGAGATGTTGACTGATGAAGGGCCAAACAGAGAATGATAATTGGCGCCAATTTCGGGACGACTGCGTCACTGCGCATGCGCAGTAGAGGCGTAGTATGGAGGTCCTTTAGGACATGATTTCTTTTTGTTTTGGATGCAAATTTTGGGGATTGGGGGGCAAAATTTGTGTTTGGCCCTGGTTTTGTTAGAGTTAGCACCAGCTAAGTCTGGGTCATTGGTACAGTATAAAAATATGGGAAACATAAAATAATTTTTATAATTATTGTAAAGTTACATCCCTGAACGTCTCAAACTACCGTTGTTCACTTCCATCATCCATTTATAGCCTTGATAACCAATTCTTTCATTGATTTGTGTCTGGCATCCTCAAAAAAGGAGATTTTGAAGCACAGATGTCAGATCATTGTTTACTGACTTAGGACCAAACAAAGAAATGATGCTTTGCACCAATTTCGGTACCTTCCTGGTTACTGCGCATGGGCAGTAAACAAAAGTATAGAGGACCAGACTTCAGTTTTTCGGTTTTGAATGCAAATTTTGTGGATTGGGGGGTTCAAAATTTGTGTTTGGCCCTGAATTATATCGAGTTTTGCCATTGGTTATTTGTATAACAAGAGGCCCCAAGGAGACTTTTAATCGTTCACCGGCCAAAGTGGTTCAAAGAAGTATTTGGGGTCACATTCAGTTAGACATGGTTCATCAACACTACAAAGGAATGAAGTCATGAGAGACAAATTTTATGGAACTAGGGACATGGCTTGAACAAACTTGAATCTTACCCCCTTAAGGATGCTGCATACCAAATATCAAAAGCATTCATCTTCTGGATCTGAAAAAGAAGATTTTTAAAGAAAATTTCTCATATATGGACCCAGGGATTTGGCTTTGACAAACTTGAATCTCACCCCCTTAGGATGCTATACACCACATATCAAAACATTCCGACTGCTGGATCTGAAGAAGAAGATTTTTTAAGAAAATTCCTCATTTCGAACTAAGTTACAATTCAAGCTCCCACAGTGAGCACAAATATGGACCTAGGGACATGGCTTGAACAAACGTGAATCTCACCTCCCTCAGGATGCTGCATACCAAATATCAAAACATTCCGACTGCTGGATCTGAAGAAGAAGAAGATTTTTTAAGAAAATTCCTCATTTCGAACTAAGTTACAATTCAAGCTCCCACAGTGAGCCCAAATATGAATCCAGGGACTTGGCTTGAACAAACTTGAATCTCCCCCCCCCCCCCCCCCCCCCCTAAGCATGCTGCATACCCAATATCAAAAGATTCTGCCTGCTGGATCTTGAGAAGAAGATTTTTAAAGAAATTTGCCTGAAATGCACCAAGTACAAATTTGGGCTCCTATACTGAGCCCAAATATGAACCCAGGGGGCCAATTTGAACAAACTTGAATCAGATCCATCCCACAATGTTGCATACCAAATATCAAAAGATTCTGCCTGCTGGATCTGGAGAAGAAGATTTTTAAAGAAATTTGCCTGAAATGCACTGAGTTCGAATTTGGGCTTCTATAGAGAGCCCAAATATGAATCTAGGGGGCCGATTTGAACAAACTTGAATCAAATCCACCCTATAATGCTATTAACCAAATATGAAAAGATTCTGCCTGCTGGATCTGGAGAAGAAGATTTTTAAGATATCTGCCTGAAATGCACTAAGTTTGAATTCGAGCTTCTATAGTGAGCCCAAATATGAATCCAGGGGTCCGATTTGAACAAACTTGAATCAGATCCACCCCACAATGTTGCATACCAAATATCAAAAAGATTCTGCCAGCTGGATCGGGAGAAGAATATTTTTTAAGAAATTTGCCTGAAATGCACTAAGTTCGAATTTGGGCTTCTATACTGAGCCCAAATGTGAATCCGGGGGGCCGATTTGAACAAACTTGAATCAGATCCACCCCACAATGTTGCATGCCAAATATCAAAAGATTTTGCCTGCTGGATCTGGAGAAGAATATTTTTTAAGAAATTTGCCTGAAATGCATGAAGTTCGAATTTGGGCTTCTATAGTGAGCCCAAATATGAATCCAGGAGGCCAATTTGAACAAACTTGAATCAGATCCACCCCATAATGCTGTATACCAAACATGAAATGATTCTGCCCATTTGTGCGGGAGAAGAAGAGTTTTTAGTAATTTCTCTAATATACATGGGGTGCTATCGGAGTTATGCCCCCTATGGAGCCCCAAGTGGGCATATCCATTTCATTTGAACAAACTTGAATTGACATATGGTAATGAATATCCATACCAAGTTTCGAGCAAATCAACCTAGCGGTTTCAGAGGAAAAGTTGTTTGAAAAATGTTCATGACGACAGACAGACGACGACAACGGACGGCAAGTGATAAGTTTAGCTCTCTTCGGTGAGCTAAAAATATGTAGAAGTAGTTTGCTCAACAAGATTTTCCTTAACCATTATTCACAGTCAATAACTCTTAGCATTTCTTCTGCATATAATAGCAGGGGAGATAATCATGGAAAACACTGTCAGTTGTAACAGGAAGAGAAATAATCTTTTCCTACAATTTCCGGTTATAATAGGAAGGGAGACAACTCTTCCTACTACTTTCAGGATGAACAACAGTAGCAAGGAAGACATCATCGTCCGTAATGTCAACACTTGCGTTCACAGCACACATACCTTCCAGATGATGGATTTTGTTTGCTTAATATGTTTTAAGGCTTATGCACACCAGCAAAGCCTAATGAAAGTGACAATGACACTGTAGCTCAACTTGACAAACTTGAACTTGGTAAGTTATAAATGAAATGGCAAAATTGAAGATCATTGGGACCAATGTCAGTTTTTTTGCCAGTGGCAACATTTTTTGACAGAAACCGAAGAAAATCGATAGCTCCCATCTAGAGGCCTCCCCAAACAAGCATGCCAGGTTTCAAAGCAATCCGATCATAAATGTGCCCTGTAGGGTGTACAAAAGGGAAATATTGTGGTCTGACTAAGAACGCTGGCCGTGGCAACATTTTTTGACGGAAATGGAAGAAAATTGATAGCTCCCATCTAGAGGTCACCGTAAATAAGCATACCAGGTTTCAAAGCAATCTAATCATAAATGAGCCCTGTAGGGTGAGCCAAAGGGAAATATTGTGGTCTGACTAAACTAAGTTCTAAGAATGTTGGCTGCGGCAACATTTTTTGATGGAAATTGAAGAAAATCGATAGCTCCCATCTAGAGTTCACCCCAAACATGCATGAAAGGTTTCAAAGCAATCCGATCATTAATGTGCCCTGTAGGGTGTGCCAAAGGGAAATATCGAGTCTTCTGACTAAACCAAGTTCTAAGAACGTTGGCCGCGGCAACATTTTTTGATGGAAATTGAAGAAAATCAATAGCTCCCATCTAGAGGTCTCCCCAAACAAGCATACCAGGTTTCAAAGCAATCAAATCATAAATGTGCCCTGTAGGGTGTACCAAAGGGAAATATTGTGGTCAGACTAAACTGAGTTATAAAAACGTTGGCCACGGCAACAATTTTTGATGGAAATTGAAGAAAATCGATAGCTCCCATTTAGATGTCACCCCAAACAAGCACGCCAGGTTTCAAAGCAATCCGATCATAAATGTACCCTGTAGGGTATGCCAAAGGGAAATATTGAGTCTTCTGACTAAACTAAGTTCTAAGAGCATTGGCCGCGACAACATTTTTTGACAGAAATTGAAGAAAATCGATAGCTCCCATCTAGAGGTCTCCCCAAACAAGCATACCAGGTTTCAAAGCAATCTGATCATAAATGGGCCCTGAAGGGTGTGCCAAAGGGAAATATTGAGGTCTGACTGAACTAAGTTCTACGAACACTGGCAGTGGCAACATTTTTTGCCGGAAATTGAAGATAATCGATAGCTCCCATCTAGATGACACCCTAAATAAGCATACCAGGTTTCAAAGCAATCAAATCATAAATGTGCCCTGTAGGGTGTGCCAAAGGGAAATATTGTGGTTTGACTAAACTAAGTTCTAAGAATGTTGGCCGTGGCAACATTTTTTGACAGAAATTGAAGAAAATCGATAGCTCCCATCTAGAGGTCACCCCAAACAAGCATGCCAGGTTTCAAAGCAATCCGATCATAAATGTACCCTGTAGGGTGTGCCAAAGGGAAATATTGAGTCTTCTGACTAAACTAAGTTCTAAGAACGTTGGCCGCGGCAACATTTTTTGACAGAAATTGAAGAAAATCGATAGCTCCCATCTAGAGGTCTCCCCAAAACCAAACAAGCATACCAGGTTTCAAAGCAATCTGATCGTAAATGTACCCTGTAGGGTGTGCCAAAGGGAAATATTGAGGTCTGACATAAACTAAGTTCTACGAACGTTGGCCGTGGCAACATTTTTTGCCGGAAATTGAAGAAAATCGATAGCTCCCATCTAGAGGTCACCCTAAATAAGCGTATCAGGTTTCAAAGCAATCAAATCATAAATGTGCCCTGTGGGGTGTGCCAAAGGGAAATATTGTGGTTTGACTAAACTAAGTTCTAAGAACATTGGCCGCGGCAACATTTTTTGACGGAAATTGAAGAAAATCGATAGCTCCCATCTAGAGGTCACCCCAAACAAGCATAAGAAGTTTCAAAGTAATCTGATCATAAATGCGACCTGTGAGGTGTGCCAAAGGAAATTGTGGACGTACGTACTAACGTACATATGTACGTACGTACATACGTACATACGTACGCCGACGGACGAGAAGTGATGGCAATAGCTCAGCTTGACTTTGTCAAGTTGAGCTAAAAAAGGCATATATATGTGCAGCTCATACAGAGGTTGGCCAGGTCTTCTACTCAAATTGTTATCAAACATTTCTACGTAAAGAATACTTGAAATAAAAATATCAGGTTTCTTGCACAATGATCTTAGTGGACAACTGCTCCCAAACCTATGACAGCCCCCACTAGTAATGTCGACACCAACCTGACGACATTTCCATCCACTCAGGCCCTCATGGCCGAAATTCTAGAGATGTGCCAAGGAGCCTCAGTACTAACAGTGTGATGTACCAAGAATCATCCCAAAAAAATCCCATAAAACCCCTGACGAAAACAGTCATGGTCACAAGTCCAGGTACATTCTCCAAGAGGCACATTCCTCACATGATCTTTGACACAGGTCGCAGGTCAAAAGTTCACAATTCATTCTCTCCCCACCCCCATGGATTTGATCTGACCTTTTGAGCCAGGTGTTGCAACCACTCAGTAGGCTGGCCTATCCCGTGACCTCAAAATGACCCAGTCATGCCCTCAGTTCACCAGGTTATGATGCCCTCTTGTGGGGCTATAATAGAGAGTGAGCAACAGTGACCTCTGGCTTTCAGGCCACTGAAGAAGAATGGAACAGTTCGAAACTAGCTTAGTGCAGTGAAGCTCGACTTAGCAAGACAGTAACCTTTGAACTTAGGCTAAACCTCCGTTATGGTGTCTAAGCATTTGTATGAACTTTGAAGTTTGTGAAACAAAAGGATATTCAAAACTAGAGTTGGTCTGCCATAATTCTGCTGATGAAGCTTTTGAATAAAGAAAGGTGGTACTGCCCCATCTTCAATTTGTAATCTTGTTGCATTCTACAAATATAAAAAAAAAAAACAGAAAGGCTATTAAAAAATATTACTGTTTCTCGGGCAATTTGTCCTGAATATTATTATGAGGGAGAGAGGCTTTTTCTTTCGTTCTTTCTTTCTTTATCACTGAACACAGTTTGAAATGTATGTCACAGAAATTTAAAAATAAATAGGTAAATCTTGCAGAATTTTGATAATGGAGGGTTATAGCGTTTTCAAGTAAAAAATTTATTCTACAGGTAGGATTAAGAATGAAACCTACGAGCCTCTGGAGAGCCAGTTTCATTCTTAATTCTACCAGTAGAATAAATGTTTTACTTGAAAACACTATACGTTTATTTTGTTTATCCCATAAATCTTTTACAGGGCAGTCACGGTGAAATCATGCTATTACTCGCTACAAAACACAGCGAGAAGTGAGGAGCACATAGGTCCAATTCGAAGACAAGGAAAATTGCCCAAAATAAAAAAGGCACAGTGATACATTTCTGTCTAAAAATACAATAATGTACTTCCCCTACAAACCTGAGCTAAACTTGCAAAAATACTTTATTAAATGAACAATGTGTAGTGTTTTCTACTGGTATTGTTTAATACTTTCAAACAGGTTTAAAGAAAACAACAATTGAACTGTATTATACTACACAAATGCGGTAGAGGTCAGAGGTCAACAAGTCCATCTCTACTGTAGGAATAAATTCTTTCAGTGTTGAACCTATCGGGAAAATTTATCACCCTACTAAGTGAATAAAGTAAAAATTTATCCAAGGCATTTATTGTTCGAATAAACAGACATTTATGGGATAAAATTCATTTTATCCCTATTTCATCTCTATTCAAGCTGTTGGATGCCAATTCTGCCAAGTGCACTGAAAAAATGTAATTTGGCACTGAAATATGTTATTGGCTAAAATTTGGGCTCCCAAATATTTTTCCTTTCAATTAGGAGGAAAAGACATAGAATTTAGGGCTTGCCTTAACCCTTAAAGGCCTATTTTGGATTTTTTTTGCAGTAGAACGGGTGCCCCAACATGCAGTCTCTGATGGAAACTTGCAGGTTACAGTCTGAATACTGTGGTAGTTGTTTTTAGGCAAGTGTTGGCTGCCTATACAGGCAGCCAAGACTTGCCTAGAAACAACTGCAATTTCACAGGATGTAAACTGTCAAAGGATAGGGAAAATGTATAAAAATCTCTAGGCCTTTAAGGGTTAACATGAAATCATCTGGCAAAGATCATCATCAATTTTACAGTTGCACATGGAAAGCACAAAAGGCTAGCGATTTTGTCAATAAAATAGAGTGTGTGTATGGTGTGGTGTGGTGTGGGTGGGTGGGGGGGGGGGAGGTGTTAACATGATTGACAGATTAACAATGGGTGTCAGAATCATGGTTGCATCTTGAGAGTACTAATCCAGCTTTGTTTTTTTTTCAATAGTCCTTAGTTTTAAAAAAGGCAGTTAGATAAATATTTTACACACTACCCAGGCAGACGACATTAATTAGGTAATTGGTTCATAATTGTCATTACTAGCTAGATGGAAGCACAGTGGCTTAGTGGTTATGGCATTGGACTTCAAACTGAAAGGTCCACGATTCGATCTCTGCCAGAGGTAACTGTTATGTGTCCTTGGGCAAGCCACTTAATCCTGATTGACCACGTGGGGGCACAGTGGTCTTGTGTACTAAGGCATACTGCATGTTGATGGTGCACTTGTCTTAAATCAATCTCAGTGGTTCTCTCAGATACCGCTTTCCTCCACCCATAACATTGTCTGACACAATGTGACTCTGGCTGTTGAAAGTGTCATTAAACCCAAATAAATATATTACTAGCTAGATACAACAGGCATACCTCATCTTTAAACAAGAATAATGCCAAGGATGGCTATGCCACCATGCCCCATCACAATAGATACCCATGCCCCAATTCACCCACCAGTACAGCAGCCTGCCATTTATGCCCATTGCACACTAATGCCTCAGTTTTACTACAAATCTTCATGAAAGCAAACTAAAATGTAAATGAAAGTGTCAATGACACTGAAGCTTAACTTGTCTGTGTGTTGTGTTTGATGAAAAGGATAATGTTCAATATTTATGAAAGGATTATGAAATAAGACATGAATTGTGATAATTGGGAATATGTTAATTTCTGTTTCCTGTATGCTATGTTTTTAATAAAAATAATATGAGGTGTAGACTGTACTAAAGAACTGCGGGGTGGGTTAATGTGGTCTTCACAGTTAATGTATGTGGCCCTCACAGTTATCGTATGTCAATAAAAGTTACCAAGTTACAGTGAAATTATTCCAAAACGAGTCATCCTATCAAGTTACAATGAAATACCTTCATAGACTGTGTTAAAGGTTTTCAGGCTTCAGGCCTGTGTAGCCATCATGGTTGACCGATTGCAATTAAAAGGGGACGTCATCATCTTGACATTTTACAGAGTCATTCTACCAAGTTACAATGAAATCCCTTCACAAATACCACCTGTAGTCTGTACTAAAGTTTTTCGGGTTCTGGGCACGGGCAGCCATCATGGTTGAATGATCGCGATCAAAAGGGGACGTTCTCATCTGGGCATTATCTGGAGTGATCCTACGAAGTTACAATGAAATTCCTTCATAAATATGACATGTAGACTGTGCTAAAGGTTTTCAGGCTTTGGGTCCCCGTAGCCGTCACAGTTGACCAATCACGATCAAAAGGGGATGTCATCATCTAGGCATTATATGGAGTCAACCTAACAAGTTACAGTGAAATCCTTCCAAAAATACGACCTATAGACTATGCTAAAGGTTTTCGGATTTTGGGCTCGGGCAGCCATCACGGCTGAATGATCATGACCAAAAGGGGACCTTCTCATCTAGACATTATTTGGAGTCATCCTACCAGGTTACAATAAAATCCCTTCATAAATATGACCTGTAGACTGTGCTAAAGGTTTTCGGGCTTTGGGCCCCTGTAGCCATCACAGTTGACCAATCACGTCCAAAAGGGGACATTCTCATCTAGGCATTATATGAAGTCAATCTACCAAGTTACAATGAAATCCCTTCATAAATATGACCTGTAGACTGTGCTAAAGGTTTTCGGGTTTTGGGCTCGGGCAGTCGTCGCGGTTGACAGATCGTGACCAAATGGGAAAGTTCTCATCTAGACATCATACGGAGTCATCCTACCAAGTTACAATGAAATTACTCCATACTAAATATGACCTGCAAACTGTGCTATAAGTTTCTGGGTTTCGGGCTTGGGCAGCCATCACGGTTGACAGATGATCACCAAAAGGGGACATTTTCATCTAGACATTATACAGAGGCATCCTACCAAATTACAATGATATCCCTTCCTAAATATGACCTGTAGACTGTGTTAATGGTTTTCGGGTTTTGGGCTCAGGCAGCCATACCGGATGACCGATCGCGACCAAAAGGGGACGTTCTCATCTAGACATGACCCCAAACCTGCATATGAAATTTTGTGATGATCAGACAAGAACTACGGGGTGTAGCCTGTGCTAAAGGAAAATGTGAACAGACTCACAAACTAACAGACTTCCGCATGCACGATGGCAATAGCTTATCTTGACTTTGTTTGTGGTCCCAAAAGTTCTTTTGTTTTTACGACTCTATACCATCCATAGAATAAACTATCGATTTTTTATGCTGAAGCGAACATTTTCTTACAGTTTACTCAACAGATTAAAAGTGATTTTTTGACCATTTAAAAGTGTTTTGTTAACCCTTTTCAGGTGATAATGACAGTAATTGTAAAGGTATTTAAGATATGCTTGTAGCGATACATTTTATTTTGTAAACAAATGTCGCACTTCGAACAGCGAAGATTGTTTACTGTCACCGTGAATATATACCGGTGCCAGATACTGTTGAAGATTCTGCACGGCGCTGTCAATAGTAGTTTCTAAATGAAAGTGTCAGTGACACTGTAGCTCAACTTGTCAAGACAAAGACATGTACATGTATAGTATGTGACACAGCAATGACAAACATCTAGGTAATGACCTGATAACAAAGGTACATATAAAGTATTGTAACGGTCTGTACATAAATACTGACCGTTGCCTGTAACAAATGTATAGGTAAAGTATTGTAAAGGTGGGTGACAGTCAGATGCTGAACTAGAAAAAATCTTTGAGTCCCAGAGTGGGTCTGACTGAACCCCAAAATATTTGTTCTCATAGCACAGTGATAACAAAGGCACCCCAAAACACACTCGTTCCTGTCCCAAGGTGAAAACAAAAGTACTCAAGAAGTTTTGTGAAGATCAGTTCATAAATACGAGCTGTATAGAACTTGTGACAAAAAACTGATTGGACCTAATTTCGGTACAAAATGGTCACTGGCAGCCATCTTGAATTTTGGACCGTACCCAGAAACACTCATTCTCATCCCAAGGAGATAACAAAGGTACCCAAGAAGTTTTGTGAAGATCGGTTTATAAATACAGCCTCTATCCTGAGCCGTATTGACATGTGTGCTTACATTGTGTAAGTTGCACTGAATAAATCAAAGTTCATCTAATTTGCATAATTTCTGCACGAAAAAAAACCCCTTACAATATGTGATGTATTCCATGTTACTAAACATTCATACAAAAATTTATTAAAATCAGAACTTTCATACAGAAGTTTTATACAAAAGACTGATTGCACTAATTTTGGTACAAAATGGCTGCTGGTGGCCATCTTGAATTTCGGACCACACCCAAAAACACTCGCTCTCATCCCACGGTGATAACAAAGGTACCCAAGAAGTTTCGTAAAGATTGGTTCATAAATATGGCCTCTAGTCTGAGCTGTATAGAAGTTGTGTACAAAAAACTGATTAGACCTAATTTCGGTACAAAATGGCCACTGGCAGCCATCTTGAATTTTAGACCGCACCCAGAAACACTCGTTCTCGTCCCAAGGTGATAACAAAGGTACCCAAGACATTTCGTGAAGATCAGTTCATAAATACAGACTCTAGTCTGAGCCGTATTGACATGTGTACTTACCGTGTGTAAGTCGCACTGAAAAAATCAAAGTTCATCTAATTTGCATAATTTCTGCACGAGAAAAAAACCTGTATTATATGTGATGCATCCCATGGTACTAAACATTCACACACAAAAATTATTCAAATCAGGGCTTTCATATGGAAGTTCTGTGCAAAAATCTGATTGCACCTAATTTTGTACAAAATGGCTGCCATCGGCCATCTTGAATTTTGGACCGGACCCAAAAACACTCGTTCTCGTCCCACGGTGATACCAAAGGTACCCAAGAAGTTTCGTAAAGATTGGTTCATAAATACGGCCTCTAGCCCGAGCCGTATTGGCATTTGCACTTACAGTGCTGAAAGTAACCCCCAAAAATATCAAAATTAGTCTAATTTGCACAATTTACGTACGAAAAAAAACCCCGTATTATATGTGATGTATCCCATGGTACTAAACATTCATACAAAAAATTATTCAAATCAGAGCTTTCATATGGAAGTTCTGTACAAAAAACAGATTTCTGCATCGTCGGTACAAAATGGCAGCTGGCAGCCATCTTGAATTTCGGACCGCACCCAAAAACACTCGTTCTCGTCCCACGGTCATAACAAAGGTACCCAAAAAGTTTCGTAAAGATCAGTTCATAAGTACGGCCTCTAGCCCGAGCCATAGCAGTTGGCACTTACAGCTCTGAAAGTAACACTAAATAAATCAAAGTCAGTCTAATTTGCATAATTTACGCACGAGAAAAAAACCCGTATTATATGTGATGTATCCCATGGTACTAAACATTTATACAAAACTTTATTCAAATCAGAACTTTCATACAGAAGTTCTGTACAAAAAACTGATTTTTGCATCATCGGTACAAAATGGCCACTGGCATCCATCTTGAATTTCGGACCACACCTAAAAACACTCGTTCCCGTCCCAGGGTCATAACAAAGGTACACAAGAAGTTTCGTAAAGATCGGTTCATAAATACGACCTCTAGCCCGAGCCATAGCCAATTGTTGACGTACGGACGTACGGACAGACGGACAGACGGCCAGACGGATGGACGGACGGACGGACAGATGGACGACGGGCCATGACAATAGCTCAAATTTGACTTCGTCAAAGTTGAGCTAAAAATGAATGTCTGGTCATTCATTTTTTCTCATGAAAATTTATTAATCCCTTAATTTACATGGACTTTCTACATTCGGCTTTGCCTCACCTGATATGAATTCTCATCGCCTTGTATGGAAATGTATCAGCCAGCTACACGCCATATAACTTATAAAACATCTAGACTGATACAAATTTGTGTCAGCCACAATAATTTCTACAGGCACGTGTGCTAATTCCAAGAGAACATTTTTACCTGCACTCATCGAAAACTGATTACACATGTCAAGGTCACTGTTTTGATAACAATAATTACATGAAAAATAAATTACCAACTCAGCAAAATAAATTAGACTACATCAATTGTTGCCATGATGATATTTTTATATAGGCTAACCATGCATTAAAGTGAAAAATAAAACAAAGAAATGCACAGCTGAAGCACTACTATAAATTTTGGCGGTTATAGTACAAGTGGAAAAGTGAGTGGGGATTACATCATGCACAGCTCAAGAATGTAATACAATGATGTCATGATGATCATCATTCAGAAAAAATCAATTCATAACTGCTGAATGGTTGTCAAAACAAGTCAAGAAAGGGAGGAATATTACATGATAAATACAGAATATACCCATAGTAGCTTGGTGTACCAAATGTTCACAAGTGGTGAAGTGGTGTTAACAGCGAGTCTCCGGCTTGCGGTTAACACCACTTCACCACGAGTAGTCAACATTTGGTACACAAAACTACTATGGGTATATTTTATTTATACCATGACCGTCAGATTATTAAGAGTCGCTATAATTTTTTCTTGACTTTACTTAACAGCAGACATACATACGTGCAAATCTGTTTTTGTTTACATGAGAATCGGTGGGCAGTACTTCCGCTGCCAATTTTTTATCGCCGAAAAGAAACGGAAAAAGAAACGGAACCTTTTTCTTTTTAATAACATACTATTTCGAGTTATGGATGCTTTATTAACATGAGACAATGCATGTTTGTTAATTTTTGGCATCTTGTGAGGTAAACCCATTTAAAAATGAAATAAATAACTGCCAGTTTCATTTCACTCTTCGCGAGGCGACGTGTGGTAAATTTGGACAAGTTTGCTTTCAGGTCGACGTCACCAAAGGTCAACTTGAATGTAGTTCTACTGTAGGTGTAAAATTTAACTACTGAAATCCTATTGCTGGCGTGTTCACCACGGTTGGTGTGTAAAGTTCAATTTATGTCATAGGCTTTTTATATATAATAGAATAGGTAATCATGGTATAAATTGTTTTTTACTAACAAGTGGGTTTCCGATATGATAAGATAAATTTGTCATCACCACTATGTGTTGATCAAGAAACTTACATCAAGCTGTGATGGTGTTCCTATTACATATTATGACTTACCCTAAAGGGATTGACACGATACCTAACAACATCTTGGCTTGATACATGTTTCTCAATCAACACATAGTGGTGATTATCTATTTATTTATTTTTTGGTGTTTAAGGTCACATACTTATGCACAATGGCTAATCATGACTGTGACAGTTTTTACGGGTGGAGTAAGCCGGAGTACCCGGAGAGAACCTCCGAGCAGCTGCCAGCTCCCCAACATCATAACTCTGCACTGCAGCACAGGCAGGGTAAGACTGGTTGAAGACAAGCGCACCATCGATGTGCAGTACGCCTCAGTACACGGCGTCATCATGCCCCCATGCGTACAATCGGGGTTAAGTGCCAAGGGCACAATGCAGGAATCCAAATCGATCGCTCAGACGGTCACCCATCCAAGGACTAAACGGGCTTGACATTGCTTAACGGTGATCTGATGAGAACTGGTTACTGCAATGCCACAGCGCCCCCCCCCCCCCCCCCCCCCCCCCCACAGTGGTGATAAACTATATCAAAGGGAGAGAGTGAATGGGCGCTTCATTCTATACCAGTATCCATTCAATGCTTAGTTTTTTGGAAGTGATCGCCAAGCATGCCAGTCACAGAGGCGCATTCATTTCCATTAAGTAAGCCAAACAAAAGGCTCACAGTTGGGACTAAAAACCTCACAATCTTTACAGACAGAAGCAGACAATGAAACTTACTGGAAGGCAGCTAACAGGAAATTCATACTGAAGATACACATCTGACTGCAAGGCATAAATCAGTTTCAACAAGGGACCTTCTGGTGACAAGAACTTCACAACACAATCATAATCATAGGGAGCATAAGTTTTACTGATGGAATCCAATCCCCAACCTAGCTCTGATCCAAATCCAAATATATTCTCTATAAGGTATGGAAGTATGGTCCGCAGTTCCTGAAAGAAAAGAACAGAAAATATTCATTGTGAACAAGCAATACAGGCTTAGATTTAAAAAAATCAGGACTTTTCCTCACAGAAAACCATGGTCCAGAAATACAATTTGCTCAACCATTTCTCATTGAAAAATAAAAATTTGCTCACCCAATGTTTCTTGATGATTTTTGTCATGTAGATATTTGATTATATAGAAGTTTTGCGAACTCGTTGTGCCAGTTTTACTCATCTATTGACAGCCTGGAGCTCGTTCTTTGTCATTGCACAGTTAAAACTAGAAGTCCTGTCACGAAATGCGTGCTTATCTAGGCTTATTTGCACGTAGGAATTGCGCGCAATTGCCATATCAAATGGCATCCAAAGCATGGCAGGTTCTCCTGGTTACTCATAGCAAACACAGGCAATGTTTCGGCCAATGGACCTCTGGGTTACCCGGAGGTCCATTGGCTGAAACATTGCTTGTGCACAGGCTATATGTACATAATTTGATAGCTTTACTATGGTCATAATGTGTAGATTAACGCACAGATCAACATGCTATTTGTGCACATTTCGTGACAGGACTTCTAGTTTTAACCGTACATCAATTTCTGGGGGCTGGTGCTTAGGTACTGCATAAAAAAAATTGGGGATGGAAATTACTCAATGGTCCATTTGTGTCATTAGGGTTAATAAACATGTATAAAGTGGGTAGGTTTGTTTATTTATTTATTGGTGTTTAAGGTCACATACTTATGTACAATGGCTAATCGTGACCGTGTCAGTTTTATGGGTGGAGGAAGCCGGAGTACCCGGAGAGAACCACCGAGCATCAACGAGCAACTGTCAGCTCCTCAACATTCTAACTCTGTTCAAGCTCTGCTCAAGCAGGGTTACAGCGGTTGAAGACATGTGCACCATTGGCGTGCAGTACGCCTTAGTACACAGCGTCATCGTGCCCCATGTAGGCAACCGGGATAAAGTGCCTTGCCCAAGGACACAAAGCGGGTCGTCCCAGACGGGGATAGAACTCGGGACAAGTGGGTAGGTAAAGGACAATGAGTATTGCAGTGATCTTAGGAAGGGTCTAGTAGTGGTCCATATATTGTGTAAGTTTCATTGTGCTAACTCCTCACACTAAAAAGATATGGCATGGGCACAAAAATGTTGATGTGAAGGCTGATTCCATGTGCTTACCTCTACCTGTGACCTTGACCTTGACCTTGGTGGGACAGTTGTGAATTTTGTACCATCTACCGGTTGTACATATGTTATGTGCATGTAAGTTCCATTGTGATATTTCTTAATAAACAAGAGGCCCCAAGGGGCCTGAGGGCGCTCACCTGACATGGTAGCCTAAATATCAACCCAGAGAATTGATTTCAACAAGTTGCATCTGATCCTCCTAAGAAAAGCTTATACCAAATATCCAAAGATTCTGACCAGTGGATCTAAAAAAAAAATAGAAGATTTTTAAAGAAGATTCCTCATATTGAACTAAGTTATAATTCGGGCTCCCACAGTGAGTCCAAATATGGACCTAGGGACTTGGCTTGAACAAAGTTGAATCTCACTCCCTAAGCATGGTGCATACCAAATATCAAAAGATTCTGCCTGCTGGATCTTGAGAAGATTTTTAAAGAAAATTCCTCATTTTGAACTAAGTTACAATTCAAGCTCCCACAGTGAGCCCAGATATGGACCAAGGGACTTGGCTTGAACAAACTTGAATCTCACCCCCTAAGCATGGTGCATACCAAATATCAAAAGATTCTGCCTGCTGGATCTTGAAAAGAAGATTTTCAAAGAAATTTGCCTGAAATGCATTAACTTCGAATTCGGGCTTCTATAGTGAGCCCAAATATGAATCCAGGGGGCCAATTTGAACAAACTTGAATCAGATCCACCCCACAATGTTGCATAACAAATAACAAAAGATTCTGCCTGCTGGATCTGGAGAAGAAGATTTTTAAAGAAATTTGCCTGAAATGCACTAAGTTCGAATTTGGGCTTCTATAGTGAGCCCAAATATGAATCCAGGGGGCCGATTTGAACAAACTTGAATCAGATCCACCCCACAATGTTGCATACCAAATATCCAAAGATTCTGCCTGCTGGATCTGGAGAAGAAGATTTTTTAAGAAATTTGCCTGAAATGCACTAAGTTCGAATTCGAGCTTCTATACTGAGCCCAAATATAAACCCAGGTGGCCGATTTGAACAAACTTGAATCAGATCCACCCCACAATGTTGCATGCCAAATATCAAAAGATTCTGCCTGCTCGATCTGAAGATTTTTTAAGAAATTTGCCTGAAATGCACTAAGATCGAATTCGGGCTTTTATAGTGAGCCCAAATATGAATCCAGGGAGCCGATTTGAGCAAACTTGAATCAGATCCACCCCACAATGTTGCATACCAAATATCAAAAGATTCTGCCTGCTGGATCTGGAGAAGAAGATTTTTTAAGAAATTTGCCTGAAATGCACTAAGTTCGAAATCGGGCTCCTATACTGAGCCCAAATATGAACCCAGGGGGCCGATTTGAACAAACTTGAATCAGATCCACCCTACAATGTTGCATACCAAATATCAAAAGATTCTGCCTGCTGGATCTGGAGAAGAAGATTTTTTAATGTTTTTCCCATTGCCTACAGTGTTAAAAAGTGCTGACTCAGCACTTTTTCAAAGTCCCGAAACTGTACCCTATGATAAAACCGATGGCAATTTTTTTTTACCAATCCTTTCTGTTGGTCCCAAGGAAGCTGCACACCAAATAAAAATTCTCAGTGCCGTGCAGTTTTTGAGATATAGGCGTTTTAATTTTTTTCTATTTTTAGCTCCTGTGGTTCCCACGGGGCTACAGGAAAAAAAATTTCTGCATAAATTAGGTACTTATGACCCAATAAGCCCTCACATAAAATTTGGTTCAAATTGGCCTCTCGGTTTAAAAAATAGAAATTTGGGGTGGGGCCAAAATTTTTGCTCCTCCCATAACATCGCCAAGTATAGACCTACAAACTTCTCTTGAACAAACTTGAGTCTACACCTCAAAAGGAAGCTGCATACCAAATATCAAGTCTCTGCTATTGCTGGTTCTTGAGAAGAAGATTTTTTAAGAATTGGAGCATTTTTGCCCCACCCCTCTGCTCAATATGAGCCGAAACCTAATTTGCCCAAAAATCAAAATGCCGCTATATAACCCCTACTCACATGAAATTTCATTAACATGCGGCCAGTGGTTTGGAAGAAAAAGACCCAAACACCACCTTCACGCCGGACGACGGACGACGGACGACGGACGACGGACGAAAAGTGATCAGAAAAGCTCACCCTGACTTTCAGTCAGGTGAGCTAAAAATTACACAGACATGAAAAGTTAACAGGTGTCCAGATGGAAGACCAGATGGATGCCTGAACGTCTTTTACAGAGGGAACCTGAGGCATTTTTTCTTTGTTGCAAACTCAAGCCCTAACCACTTTAAGGCAATGGAATTACCACTCGAAGAAACAGTAACCAATACTTAGACAATGGAATTTTTTTGTTCTTGGCCACACCTCCAACCAATTAAAGTAGTGAATGTGTACCCAGACAAACCAAAATAGATGTGAAAAATACTACTGCACTTTAAAAATAAACACGTTTTTATTTATATAGGTTGAATCACTGAGGCAATTGTTTCTCTTTTTTATTACATTAAATGACTGATTAAATGACGGGTGGCAAGTACAGTGGAATATTGTTAACTGGCCACTTTGCCAGAGAAAAATATTCAATTAACAGTATCTCGTCATAAACTGAGCTTTTATTAAAATATGCCTTGTCCGACAGTGTTCACTGAGCTTTGTCCAGATACAATAGACTAAATGCCCATGTTGGATATTTAAAGGGAAAAAATACCTACCCATGTCAGGGGTGGTGGTGGTGGTGGTGGGGGGTGGGGGTGGGGGGGTGGTGGGTGGAGTGGGGGCAGAGAGGGGGGGGGGTAAAAAAATGTCCACACATATGCGGGGGGGGGGGGGGGGGGAGGTGGGGGTCCAAATGAGCCAAAAGCAGTTTTTTCCTTGACAATTTTTTTTTTTTTTCTTTACACTTTTCATTCGATTTTTTACCCTTTTGTTGCACTATGAAATCAACAATAAGCAACTCTAGCACCCACAAACAATATACAGCCATTTAAAACCAGTTATTCCATCAGACTCAGATATACAATCAGGTGAACACTTAATGAAAATATGCATAGATCATTTTTCATTTCCCATCTATTTATTTATTTATTTATTTATTGTTGTTTATGGTCACATACTTCTGCACAATGGCTAATCATGACCACAACATGGAGAGAAAGTCAAGGTCAGTCAATCGTTTATACCCCATGTTGCCTATTTTAGAGGACTCGCACCCCAAGCATTAGTGACTGGGTCCTATTTTACCAGTGAAACAGAGTCATTTCCCATCTAAACTTTATTTTTGGCGAGTAACAGAATCACAATAATACAATATACAATGTACAGGTGTTTATACACGTCAGTTCAATCTTTTTACAATAAAATATCTATGAAACCCTAGTCACATTTGTGACCTTGCTGAAGATCAAAAAATTAAAATTATAAGTGCTATGTCCTATCTGGTCATCTCAAGTGTGGATCACTTTTTTTAAATTGCAACAAAATCACCTATCAGGTCTGATCAGGTATAAAACAATATACACTGTTCAGGTGTTTATGCACATTGTTCCATTCTCAAAAGCAAAACATTGTGAAAAAAGTCAATCCTATGACCATGCTGAACATCAAGAATTAAAAATAATCAGTTCTACAGTTAAGCTGCCGATGACTGATCACTTTCCACGGGCGGGCTCTATTTCCACGGTCGCAATAATATTAGATTACAAACACTAATTATAGGAATATTCATCAAAAAAAAAAAATTAATTAATGAAGCACCAGATACAACCCAGTGCTTCATTAATTAAAATTTTGCTAATGATTATTTTTATTACCTGGTAAACGCATGCGTGAACATCACGCCCACGCGTGGAATATGATCAGTCCACGGCGACTGTACTGTATGACCTATCTGGTATCTCAAGTGTGGATCACTTTTTTGCAATTGCCACAAAAACACCTATCAAGTTTAAAACAAAACATCTATGGAAAACTAGCTGTTATCTCTGAGTATCTTGCTAAAGATCAGAAAACAAAAAAACAAGAGCAACGCTAATTCGCGTGCTGATGCCCGCGAAGGTAGCAAAGTTGGACTTGCATGTAAAATAAATAACTTCTGAATGTTTGAAGAGAATTGGTTCATCCAAACAACCCTATAGGCTATGGCACAGTTTACCTTAGTCAGAAACAGAGGCCAAAAACAAACAGGGGTCATAACTCTACCAAACATGAATGGACGAAACGCTAGGTACGAGGGCATCCGTTCCCCCAAGCTGCCCTATCACCATACCAAAGAACATTAAAATCCGACAACTGATGCTCGAGTTATAATACAAAATGTTCGTACGGACGGATGGAGACCTCGACTATATAGCTCCGAAAAAAAAATTTCGGGGGCATAATAAGCACTGTAATGATGTCTCAAATATCAAAGAGTACAATCAGCCTCATCAGTTACATTTTTAGCATTCGTTGTTTTTCTGCGTCATCAATTTTGACAGTGCACTGCACATCAATATATTTGTCCTCATAAACAAATTAGCAAAACTTCTCAGCTGGCATTTTATTTTATAGGAAACACACTTGGCTGTACAAATTATATACAGTTAATGACTGTGGTCCTGCTATTGTTGGGTGCATTGAAACCAGCCAACTGAAACTCTGTTTTTTCGGCATGTTTCTGTTTTGTGCCCCATAAAGGGGGTGGGTGTCAAAACGTGGCTGGAAGAAACTCAAGGAAATGGGGAAAAAATCAGGGTTGGGGGTGGGTGGGTCCCAAAAGTGGTCCTAGAGAAAAAAGTAGCATACGTGTCTGGAATTTTTTCCCTCCCCCCTCCCCCCCCCCCCCTGCCCATGTGGGAAATTTTAATGGACACTGAAGTAATTTTTCAACAGATTAGAAGATTTTTTATTCAATTAACAGGTATTTACTCTATAACCTATATGCAATTAAAAGGACCAATTTGTACTGAAGGTATCGTAAATGGTTTGGTGTTAACAAGTTTATACAACTGACATACAGTACAGTCGCAGTGGATTGGTCGATTTTCTTGTGTGGGCAGTGATTCCAATCATGCATCTACCAAGTTATAAACATTATCAGTAGCAAAATTTTAATTAATGAAGCACAGAGTTGTACCCGGTGCGTCATTAATTAAATTTTTGATGATTATTCCTATAAATTGTGCTTGGAGACTAATATTATTGCGTCCGTGGAATAACTGCCTATCCGTGGAAAGTGACAAGTCCACAGCGACCCTACAGTATTAAAGTAAAAGATATACAATTAGGTGGGCTCCACTGTCCATGGGATTAAGACTAAGCTGCAGAAAGCCACTAATGTCACCTATTTTATGATGATTACCTTACATTCTGGTATGCACAGATCAAACCAACCATCTGATTAATTGTTGGAAAGGGCTCAAGGAGCCCTTTCCAACTATTAATCAGATGATCGAGTTTCAGGTTTGTCATAAATCTTATTAAACTTCCTCGCATAAAGGCTTAAATAGAGGTCCTCCATATATGGAAAAAGTGGGCATGGCAGTAGAAGTGTTAAATGCTCCGATTGATTTTTATGATAATAATTACCGTGTATACTTACTTTTACACAGCTGAAAATCATGTAACCCTGTTTGTCCCCCTGTTTGTTATCTGTACGTTCTGGTATACGTGATCAAACCTACCGTCTGATTAACTGTTTGAAAGAGCCCAGAGAGTCCTTTCCAACAATTAACCAGATGATAGAGTTTCAGGTATGTCATAAATCTTATTAAACTTCCTCGCATACAGGCGTACATAGAGGTCCTCCATATATGGATGAAGTTGGTGTGGAAGTAAAAGGGTTAATCTGTTATAAAAAAAAAAAAAAAACATGACTCAACTCTTTCTTGTAAAACACAAGTAGAAACCGAAACCAAGATAAGATAAAAATTTAATAACTTGGGCTGCATGGTATATTGATAAACGGATACATACCGGTATTCAAACCAGTATCGATTGAATACCGGTGCAATTACAATTATTTATAATTATTTATTTATTGGTGTTCATGATCACATACTTATGCACCAATGGCTAATCATGACCGTGAAAGTTTCACGGGTGGAGGAAGCCGGAGTACCCAGAGAGAACCACCAAGCAACGACGAGCAGCTGTCAGCTCCCCAACATCGTAACTCCACACTGCAGCACAGGCAGAGTTAGATTGTTTGAAGACATGCGCACAATCGACGTGCAGTACGCCTTAGTACACAGCATCATTGAGCCCCCATGTGGACAATGGGGGTTAAGTGCCTGTGCAATTACAAAAATATTGACTTATCATCATTATATATTGCCCCACAATTTAATTGCCAAGATGTCTTGAGTTTTAATAATATTATCCCTTTACCCAACAAATTGGAAGCATCCACCATGTAATATACAAATTCAGCAGTTGAAAATTTTAGTTTTTTAAATTCAACAAAACCATAACATGTGACCCCCTCATTGGAACGAGTTCTTCAAGCTCGTTCCAATGAGGAATCACATGATATTGTTTTGTTGGAATTTTTGGAAAAATTCAATAAACTACTATTTAGGCCACACAAAGTAGATCTTCTGTTTCTCAGGCCATTATTTGTGAAATTGCATGCAGGCGAGTGTTTTTTTATTTTATTTTTTATTTCTGTAATTACTTTTTTGCCATCAAAAGTTCATGTCTTGGTTCCAGTTTTAGGCCTCATAATCTACAGAATAGCATGGGTGGTGGTGTATTTCATCCCTTGAGTGCAAGAAGACTTTGCAATGCTAAAGCATTGCAAAGCCTTCATACACTTAAGGGACAAATTCATCAATTTTTTTTAACTTGGGTAAAATATCAGACATAAACCATCTAATTTTTATTTTTTTTAAGTTTAAATTGGTTATAAAAAGAGAGCATGTGGCAGCCAAAAGGACCATGTGAGAGGGCCTGAGAAACATATTTTTTTATTTTTTTAGGCCTTAAAATAATAACTTTTGATATTGTGCATTGGGTAAAGGGTTATTCAAACTGCATCATCAAGGCATGCTAATTCGTTCCACTGTGATGGCTCAAGTCCCAATTCTGGTACGTATTTTCAGATATCTGAACAGTCTTTCGATATACCGATATAATGTGGTATTATTATGTCAAGGAGTCTTTTCATCTAGTACATGTATTAGATGGAAGAGGCGTAAAAACCTGCATACGATGACAAAATTGACAGTGCCTTGTAACTTGCAAAACAAAAAGATATTGAATGACGAATCCCCTGTGAAATGAAACAAGTTAACTACATAAGATTCATGAAAAGACACCCACCAAACTGAAAAAATAGCCCTTAAAAACCTGAAATGGGAAATCTCCCCCCACCCCCACAACTCTGCGATGGATCGATGGTCCGATTGAACATTACATGATTACGAGGTACAAGTGGTTGTGACAAAATGCAGGGATGGCAAAGATCTATGAGGGTAAGGGGGGTATGAGGTGAGCACTCATAGAGGCCAGGGGGGCTTCTCTCACATGCATCTTGCGATCTCATCCCCATCTGTGAATCGATAGGCTGATTGTAGAAGGTATGGGTGGTTGCGATGAATTGTGGGCCGTGGGGATGGCTGAGAATCATGTGGGAACAAGCGGGAGGGGTATGAGGTTATTCCCTCACATGCCTCTCATCTCCATTTGTCAACTTTGCGTGGTGTGAACAACTACATCAGTTACTGAACATCTCGACTTCACCCAGCGCAAGCTGCACGCCTCAGATAAAAAAAAGAGACAATAGAGTTTTCTCGCTTCTATCGGAAAACTCTGTAGTCATGACAGCGAGCACATGGTCATGGGCTGTCTTAAGTTCATAACTGTACTTATCTCACACATGGTGGCTGAATTATCAGTTGGTTTTAGCTTAAATAATATCAGACCTTTGATTTGTTAAGTTATTAACGAAATAATATCCGGATACTGATCAAAAAGCAAATGGAAAAACTGACAAATAATACACATTCCACAAACTGAATTCCCCGTTTGAAAATGGAAGTAAAACTTAATGTACCCTGAACTTCCCCGTTTGAAAATGGAAGTAAAACTTAATGTACCAATTTTTGTTTCGCCGATTGTGAGTGTGAGACAGTAAATTGGTCGTGTTGACGCAGCTTCTAAACTATTACCAAGTTTACACCATCAAGACTTCTTGTCAATTCTTTCAAAATGCGTCGCCCATGAACTCTTAGACTTGCGTTCTGCCAAGTTTTTAACACGTTATGAGGAATTCCCACCTTATCCCCGATTAGTTTGTTCAAAATGAAAATATCGAAATTCCGGTAAACTTCATTTGCATTCGGTACAATATTCGATATCAAAGAAATATCAAAACAGTACTGAAAATTTGGTACATGTATATCACCCAGCTCAACTTCAAACCAAGAAGGTTCATGGTTTGATCCTTACTATGGGTAACTGCATTGTCGTTTGACACGGTGGCGCTGTACATAAAGGCATACCTTTTTGCACATCGATGGTGCACTTGTCTTCAACCAATGATAACCATGAATGTGTAGCGTTAGAGCATTGGGTCCGATAATTACTCACTGCTGCTTGATGGTTCTCTCCAGGTACCCTGGCTTTATCCAACCCATGAAACTGTCTGACATGAGGTGAGCCTGGCAGTGAAAAGTATAATTAAACCCCAGCCCATAAAACTGTCTGACACGAGGTGATCCTGGCTGTTGAGTCATTAAATCCCAATGAAAACTAAAAATAACCTCACAGCTCAACTACAAGTGCAAATAGTTTTTTTAGGGCTGAAACGGTCATGGGATTTTCATGACCGGTTAATCATGCCTAAAAATCGTGGTTAAATTGGTTAATCGTGGTCAATTCTGAAGTATGTATGGAGACAGTTAAGTAAAAGATAAATTGCTCAATAACAATGATAATAGACAAAAACGTGTCTTTTTCGGAATTTCTAGCAATGCTGCTGGTCATGACGTAATGTGCCTGTGTCAAATTTTGGCCCATTTTAAAGTAGTCTAAACTAGCATGTCATACCTGGGCATTAAAATATCAAAAAGATCTGTTTCTATATATAAGCTTTCGAATAAACAACTATTACTTATCAACTCTCCATTCCAACAGAGCTGTTTATTATTACAGAGAGACAATGGTGGAAAGCTTCAACCATGTTTGAAAACAAACAGCTGAACCTTCCCAATTATACATCGATTTGAAACATTTCCATTTGAATTAAAAATTAATAAATGAAAGTTCTTTTATTCCAAAGTTGATATGTAGAAACTCTCTCTCTCTCTCAATATTTTAATGCCCAGGTATGACACACTGGTATGCACTGATAACAACAGTAAGCCGAGGCAGTTGTTTCAAATTGGCAGCATAGTTTCTCCATATCACCCACTGGCAGCCTTTCATCTCAAATCTCTTTGAAGTTAGTTTCACAGGCGGGCTGCATTGCAACTTGCTACATTGATGCAATGTGAAAACTTTGATGTTCTGACAACGTACACTGCCTGAACTGCATGTGACAGGAATGTTCCCACCAATTTAACACCCAACAAGCTGTTGGAATACCCTGTAACTTACTGTTGTTAACAGTAGTGTTTACAACCGGTCATGGGTTTTATGAGCGGTCACACTCGTGACCAGTAGTTAATCGGTTAACCAGTTAACTTTTTCAGCCCTAAATACTTTTCATAAATTGCTAGGTAGATCTGAACTTTGTTGAAACCAGATGGAACCCTTTCTTGTCAAATCCTTAAAATGGAGACTTAGGGTGGAATTGAATCATTTTTTTTTTTTTTTTATCATAACTGCAAAGCCAAATGAAAGTGTCAATGACACTGTAGCTCAACTTGTCAAGACATGTACGTGTATAGTATGTGACACAGCAATGACAAACATCTAGGTGATGACCTGATAATAAAGGTACATATAAAGTATTGTAACGGTCTGCACATAAATACTGACTGTAGCCTGTAACAAATGTATAGGTAAAGTATTGTAAAGGAGGGTGACAGTCAGATGCTAAACTAGAAAAGAAATCTTTGAGTCCCAGAGTGGGTCTTTCTGAACCCCCACAATATTTGTTCTCATAGCACAGTGATAACAAAGGCACCCCAAAACACACTCGTTCCTGTCCCAAGGTGAAAACAAAGGTACCAAGAAGTTTCGTGAAGATCAGTTCATAAATACGAGCTGTATAGAAGTTGTGACAAAAAACTGATTGGACCTAATTTCGGTACAAAATGGTCACTGGCAGCCATCTTGAATTTTGAACCACACCCAGAAACACTCATTCTCGTCCCAAGGTGATAACAAAGGTACCCAAGAAGTTTTGTGAAGAACGGTTCATAAATACAGCCTCTAGCCTGAGCCGTATTGACATGTGCACTTACATTGTATAAGTAGCACTGAATAAATCAAAGTTCATCTAATTTGCATACTTTTTGCACGTGAAAAAAACCTGTACAATATGTGATGTATTCCATGTTACTAAACATTCATATAAAAATTTATTCAAATCAGAACTTTCATACAGAAGTTCTGTACAAAAGACTGATTGCACTAATTTTGGTACAAAATGGCTGCTGGTGGCCATCTTGAATTTCGGACCAGACCCCAAAACACTTGTTCTCATCCCACGGTGATAACAAAGGTACCCAAGAAGTTTCGTAAAGATCGGTTTATAAATACAGCCTTCAGTCTGAGCTGTACAGAAGTTGTGAACAAAAAACTGATTAGACCTAATTTTGGTACAAAATGGCCATTGGCAGCCATCTTGAATTTTAGACCACACCCAGAAACACTTGTTCTTGTCCTAAGGTGATAACAAAGGTACCCAAGACGTTTCGTGAAGATCGGTTCATAAATACAGATTCTAGCCCGAGCCATATTGACATGTGTACTTACTGTGTGTAAGTCGCACTGAAAAAATCAAAGTTCATCTAATTTGCATAATTTCTGCACGAGAAAAAAACCTGTATTATATGTGATGTATCCCATGGTACTAAACATTCACACAAAAAATTATTCAAATCAGCGCTTTCATATGGAAGTTCTGTGCAAAAATCTGATTGCACCTAATTTTGTACAAAATGGCTGCCATCGGCCATCTTGAATTTTGAACCGGACCCCAAAACACTCGTTCTCATCCCACGGTGATACCAAAGGTCCCCAGGAAGTTTCGTAAAGATCGGTTCATAAATACGGCCTCTAGCCCGAGCCGTATTGACATTTGCACTTATAGTGCTGAAAGTAACACCAAAAAAACATCAAAGTTCATCTAATTTGCATAATTTCTGCACAAGAAAAAACCTGTATATTATATGTGATGTATCCCATGGTACTAAAAATTCACACAAAAAATTATTCAAATCAGCGCTTTCATATGGAAGTTCTGTGCAAAAATCTGATTGCACCTAATTTTGTACAAAATGGCTGCCATCGGCCATCTTGAATTTTGGACCGGAGACAAAAACACTTGTTCCCGTCCCACAGTGATACCAAAGGTACCCAAGAAGTTTCGTAAAGATCGGTTCATAAATACGGCCTCTAGCCCGAGCCGTATTGGCATTTACACTTATAGTGCTGAATGTAACACTAAAAAACATCAAAGTTACTCTAATTTGCATAATTTATGCACGAGAAAAAAACCTGCATTATATGTGATGTATCCCATGGTACTAAACATTCATACAAAAAATTATTCAAATCAGCGCTTTCATAGGGAAGTTCTGTGCAAAAATCTGATTGCACTTAATTTTGTACAAAATGGCTGCCAGCGGCCAACTTGAATTTCGGATCAGACCCAAAAACACTCGTTCTCATCCCACGGTCATAACAAAGGTACCCAAGAAGTTTCGTAAAGATCGGTTCATACATATTAGAGCTGGGAGGTTAACCGAAAAACAACACGGTTTCGGTTATGAAAAAATAACCGACAACCGAAACCGAAGATAAACTGAAAAACCGACTTTCTGGGTTATTTGAATGTCACGTGAGAATTACGTTTTTACGTGTTTTTTTCTGAAACAATGGCGGCAATTACGGTCGAGAAGAGCCCTATATGAGCTGAAATTAGCTCAACTATTAACCCAATTTCCGCTAGTGAACAAATTATTTTTAATTAACTTCGAGTCTTCGGCCGAGACCGCGAGAGTTCGTCCTTAAAGTTCGTTTATATTATTTCCAAGTGTCAACGACTCGACAAAGTTTTTACACACTCAGGGAGAGTTTATTCAATCATTATTTAGTTCATACAACTTAATTTTTTTCTGTCATTTTGGTTTAGAATCTGTTTAATAAAAAAACCGAAACCGAAACCATAACCCAACTCTTTTATTAAAAACCGAGTTGTAACCGAAACCGACCCAAAATTCAATAACCTCCCAGCTCTAATACATATGGCCTTTAGCCCGAGCCGTATTGAATTGTTGACGGACAGACGGCCAGGCGGACAAATGGCCATGGCATAAGCTCAAATTTGGCTTCGCCAAAGTTGAGCTAAAAATGGTTTTTATTTAATGACAATTCATCATTGAAATTGAACCCCTCATTGATCATTTTTATTGGCTTGCAGTGTCCTCCAAAAATCTAAATTTTATAGTAAATTTCCTTTCTTATTATACCTACCACAATTGTTTACTACAGGCTTGCACTACAGTGGAAGTCCCTAACTCGGATAAAATAATCTCTATTTTTGTCTTTCCCAAGCAATTTGGGAAAGAAAAGTGGTGCAAAAGCACCAAGAAAAAATAAGCCAAAACTGGGTCGCGAGTAGTCGGCGCAGACCCAGTACGGGACGCTCTCTCCCAAGTACAACTCCACGACTTCCGTTGCCAGTGCGCATATACGTCGCTAAAGACTCATTCTTTTTGAATCCGTCAACGTTAGAGTTATGTGATCAGCGGGGAGGAAGGATTCTTTACCCGTAAAGAAGACGGGAGGGCCTCCATGTAAACAATTGTGGTAGGTATAATAAGAAAGGAAATTTACTATAAAATTTAGATTTCTTATCAACCTACTCACAATTGTTTACTACAGGCTGAATAGACAATAGGCTGGAGGGAATCGCCAACCCACACATAACCCCAGTGCACTGGAACCGTGAAGCAGAAGGAAGAGGTCCCGAGGCTTATCAACCATAACGTCTCAATCATTAGTAAAGGACAATGAAAGGAGACATATGGGCCTGTGTGACACACAGACAGAAAAGGGCAGTAACAGCACAAGGCTGAAACTGACCTTCAAGAAGCCTAATGGCTAGGGCTGACAACAGCCTGAGCAGAAGAAAGAGGACCCAAGGCAAAAAGGTCCTCCGACTGCTCCTGCAACTGGCGCAGATAGAAGGTGGAGAAAGTAGAGGCATTTCTCCAGTAGGCTGCCTGCATAACAAGACAAGAATAGCAAGACAAATCCATCGAGAAATGGACTGAGGAGAGATCTTCTGTCGACCCGGAATAAGAGACAGAAAAAAACGTTTCCTGCCTTTCCGTATGAAACGTGTCCGATCGAGATAAATGTGAATAGCAAAGACCGGACAGAGCAAAGGGCGATTACCCTCAACAGCAGGAAGAGCCCTGATACAGATAGGAGGAGGAGTAGTATCTGGTAACTGATTCTTGGCCAAAAAAGAGCAATCAGTGGTAAAAGTAACACTGTTGGGAGAGCTCCTAAAAAAGGCCGGGTCAACCGAGAGGGCGTGAAGCCCAATAACCCGTCGGGCAGAAGCAAACGCCATCAGAAATGCCGTCTTATATGTGAGAAAATGCATATCCACCTGGGTAAAGGTTCGAATGGCGCCCCCCCCCCCCCCCCCCCCCCCCCCCCCCCAAGCAAAGCAGCATCCACGAAAGATTCCATCGTGGGGTAAGCTGCAAAGTCCGAGGCCTTTTCAAAGAAAAGTGCTGAACAAGCTTGGGGAGGTAAGGATTAGTGCCAATACGACGCTTCCCCACATAAGAAAAAGTCTCTGAAAGCATGGACCTGTAACCTGTAACCCTTGATGGTAACAGGCTGGAGACCCCGAGAATCAAACAGATATACCAGAAACTCCGCAATCTGTGAAATCGAAGGATTGGCATAATCAACAGAGTGATCAGCACACCATCGACAGAAGACCTTCCATATAGCTGCATAAGCTAAACCAGTGGAGTGCCTCCTTGAAGAAGAAATGCACTCCACTGCTCGTCTCGAAAAACCTCTACGGAGGAGACAGGACCTGACAAAAGATATGCGTGAAGGCACAATGATGTTGGGTCGACGTGAAACCTCCTCGGGCGACCTTGACAAAGAAGATCACGACGTAGTGGGAGACGTGCCAGAACCGCCGCCATCAGCTAGCGGAGCTGATTGATCCACACCCGCTGAGGCGACAGGGGAGCGGTCAGAATGATTTGACAACTGCAGGTTCGAATTTTGGCTAGAACCTGAGGCAGAATCGGAACCGGCAGGAAGGCGTAGCCGACTAGACCGTTCCAATCGAGTGACAGAGCGTCCACGGCAAAAGCCAGAGGATCTGGACATGGGGACACGAAAGTGTCCACCTGATGGTTCCAACGAGTCACAAAGAGATCGATGTGGGGACGTCCCCAGAGATCGCAAAGCGACTGGAACACTGCCCTGTGGAGCATCCACTCGGTGGAAATAACCCTGCCCTGTCGTGACAGGGAGTCGGCTAGGATGTTCAGACGACCGGGAATGTGACGAACAACCACTCCGGCATGAACATCCTGAGCGAGCAGTAGAAGATCCTGAGCCAATTCGTACATCGGAACCGAGTGTGTGCCGCCCTAGTTCCGAATGTAAGCAACCACTGTCGAATTGTCGGACAGCAGAAGGACCTGGCGATTCGACAGGTGAGGGATCCACTGCCTGAAACTCAGAAGAAGAGCAAGAACTTCTTCTGGTTGATGTGCAGAGCTGCTTGATCCTGGTCCCACATCCCGTGTAGGGAAAGACCGAGAGGATCCAACGTCGCACACCATCCGAGATCGCTGGCATCTGCCATCAGAATGTGATCGGACGTGGGTAAGTCCAATGGAACACCCTGCGTAATCCACTGAACATCTGTCCAGGGAAGAAGGTGAGGATAAAGAGATTCCGGAAGCACCAGATCCAGAGAATCTACATTCAGTCTCCAACGACTGAGCAGAAAGTGCTGGAGAGGTCTGACACGCAGCCGACCTGGAGGAATGAGATCCGTCACTGAACTACAGAGACCGATCAGCCGGAGAAAACTCCGAGCGGTCGCGGATGTGGACTGGGACAGAGTCAGGGCAAAAGCTGAGAGAATCACAGCCTTGGCCTGGGGAACCGCTACCAAATTGAATTGGGTTTGGAAAGCCATCCCCAGATGACAAAACGACTGAGAAGGGACCAGGTCCCACTTCTCCTCATTGACTCAGAATCCTAGCGACGTGAGCAAGCTCAACAGAGTGGCAACATCCGACTCCAGTAAGGCAGCATTGGGATGCCTCTGGAGGATATCGTCCAGATATGCCGAAGTAGTCACCCTGGACTGTGTGCGATGGAACGCTATCACATTCAACATCAGTCTGGTGAAGGCCCAAGGAGCCAGGTTGAGGCCAAAAGGCATGGCCTTGAACTGGTAAACTCGCCCCAGAAAAGCGAACCTGAGATACTTCCGTGATGCCCGATGCATTGGAACGTGGAAGTAAGCGTCTCGCTGGTCGATGCTGGCAGCGAAATCTCCCTAGTCAATTGAATGGCGGACCGACCTGAAAGTCTCCATGCTGAGCTTGGGAGCAATGATAGACTGGTTCAGGATACTCAGATCGATAACTGGTCGGAGTCGGCCGTCCCTCTTCGGCACCAAGAACAGGCGGGAATAGAAACCCACTGACTGAATGTTCTTGACGATCTCGATCGCCCCCTTTGCCAGGAACTTGCCTACCTCCATGGACAAAAGTTCCCGGCGTAAAACGTCTGAGGGAACTGTGGTTGGATGAGGCACCCTTGACTGAGTGGGGTGCCGTCGGAAGGATATTCGCAGCCCGGACCGAACAACATCTAAACCCATGGATCGGATGTGATGGAGGCCCAATGGTCTGCGAACTCTGCTATCCTTCCTCCAACCTGGGACGAGTCGAGGTGAGGACCTTCATTTCGAGCCCCGACGAGGCCCGCGAGAGGAGAAACCACCTCCTCTACTAAATGAAGAATCCTGAAACTTCCCTTGATTCTGCTGACCTTTACCCTTACCCCTTCGGTAAGAAGTAGAAGCGGCGGCAGAAGGACCAGCCTTTTGCTTCTCTGAGGAAGCAGAAGGGTACTTGTTAGGCTTGGAACGGCCCCTGCCTCCCCTAGAAGGCTGATCAAGCTGACGAAACAGCAGCTGATCTTTGGAATGACGTAGGACGTCATCCCGGACCGTCGACACGGAACCATGGAAAAGTTGCAGACCTGCCAAACAAGCAGATCGAAGAGCAGTGTGCTGCTCCTCGGGAAGGGATCGTCCTGTGTCCAGCACAGCGTCCCTTCGAACTAATTCCAGATTAGCCGTGTTACAGGTATGCGTGCGAGTACGATGCATGAGCGCCTTGGACAGCACACGCAAAGGAGCCTGTACCTCGTCAAACTTATCTGGAGGCAGATAAGCAGCTAAAGCTGAGACAACGTGATCTGAGAGAGAAAGCATGCCAAGCATCTCTCTAGATAAGCCCAACGTGGACTCCAGAGTCGTCATTGGAATGACGGCAGACTTGGGCTTGGAAAGCCCGAGGGAAGTGGAGTCCTGATCCAGAACCGTCAAAGTCTGGCAGACCGACGGATTGGCAAAATCGTAGGAACGATAATGCACAGGAGGCAAAAAGGTGTCAACCCTGGTGAAGAACGGAGTCTTCAGAGCCTTGGAATTCAGCTTGGAGTCCAATGCTGAAAATGCTTCAACCACCTGTACCGATTGGCACGGTCGAAGGCACCCAGAAGCAGGTTGCTCTATAGGCTGTAGGCGCGCGACCGATGATCGCGGCCTGGCTGACACTGTCAGCTGGTTAGCTGGTTTGAGATCAGGCAGAAAACCAAACACAAAGTCAAGAGCTGCCCCCAAGTCCGAAGACTGCTGGCCCTCGACGTCAAGCAAGCATGTCGGACTCCTCCCCAGAGTCGGAAGACACATAGCCCATCGTGGGCAAACCAGCCGACGCCTCCTATGGTGTCGGGACACCAGGGGGATCAGAAAACGGCCTGTTTCCAATCCCGGGAGGCGGCGCCATAGGAGGCGCCTGGAAACCACTCGCTGCCTCACTGGAAGCAACAGGAAGGCTCCTTGACAGAACCTGAGTGAGTAAGGAGACGGCCTCCCTAAGCTCACTGCTCGAACTGGCCAGTTCGACAGGGGAGCGAACCAGAAAAGTGGATTCACCTCTGACCCTCTTAACCAGCGAAGGGTCATGAACCTCCAAAACACCCGATGAGGGACGACGGGCGGCAGCCGAAACATCTGAAGGCTGACGTGCATAGGGGTACGAGACACCCCGAGGATCAATATAGCGAGAACTCATGAGAGTCACCGCGGACCTCTGCGGGGCAGAAGGTCCAGGCTGCAAAAAAGGCGTTGGTCCCCCAAAACTGGTCGTGTGGCCAGAATGAGTGGACGGAAACGCCACAGAGTTCATAGTGTCTCCACTAAGAACATACGAATCCAAAGACATAACAGTGGTGCTCGACGGCGTAGAGACCACAGTAGTGGGTTCGGCCGGCAGCCCTTTCCAACTTCGCCGAGTTGAAGTCAGGGAAGGCTGAGGCCGATATCCTACAGTACCAGACATTCCTGCAGTCCCCTGCAGCGAAAAGCCGAGGCCAGCTGAAACTGACGATGAAGCAGACAGACCAGCAGTAGTAGTAAGTAGATATGTCAGGAGTCGTTGAGGCTGGTGGAACAGTGAAGAGAGCACACCTGCTCGGCTCCAAAGGAGGAGTCACAACCCTAGTGACAGCCTCAGATGTCGACTGGAGGGGGACCGTAGTCCCGGAACCAGGCACCTCTTCACCAGAACACTCAACGGCTCCCGCAGTATCCACTACAGGAAAAGACTGCACATCCCCCACGGAGGAGGAATAACTCTCACCAGACAAGGTCGGCTCGGGAGCCCCCGAACGACCACGTTCTCTTTTCCCACGGGAGCGGGAGGCACGGCCACGAGAACGAACGACACAGTTAACTGACGTCCAGAAAGTGGATGACCATGATCCACAGACACCACATGGCCACTCGGCCGAACACCCATTACAGGAGGAACAAGAAGAATGTGAATCGTCCACATGCTTTGGCAGCAGACACTGCCCACAAGGAATTGTCCTGGGCATGATAGAGGTGAGAGGAGCAAAGAAGGTGAAATCAGATAACAGAAGAACACCCCCAAAGAAGAGAGAAAGGTGACAGAAATTAAGACCCCAGACGGTCGACCGGGAACCACACAACAGGATGACTACTCTCAAAGGAGAGAAGAAAAACTGTAGGAGCGGTACCCCGCTGACACCCAACTCTAACACAATTAGAAAAATTAGCAAATTAAGCATTGACAATAATTGTGTAAAATAATTTAAGTTCGAACTGCGTGGCACACAAAATTTGTGCGGGACTCGAGAGAGAACATATAAAATACATAGATATATAATATGTAAGAGAATATAATAAAAACTGTTCCTGAGAATACAAAGGATACTCGGATACACTATGAATCAGGAAACATCAATCAACGAGTTGGATAAACACTGATAAACGTGCAGAACATCTCGACACAAGGCGGGTGACAAAAAGAAGTCTTTAGCGACGTATATGCGCACTGGCAACGGAAGTCGTGGAGCTGTACTTGGGAGAGAGCGTCCCATACTGGGTCTGCACCGGTTGCTCTCGACCCAGTTTTGGCTTATTTTTTCTTGGTGCTTTTGCACCACTTTTCTTAATCTTGGCAGATAAAGTTCAAATGGAGAAATATTCAAGTCTAATTACTGTGTAATATTCATTTTTGCATTCAACACTTCACGTGACATAACTGTAAAAATTGGCCAGTGCTGTACATGAAATTCGTCATTCCCATTTTTTTTTTAGGTTTTTATCTTAATTTTTTGCTTCCAAAGCATATCTTTTGCCTTCTGATTGACACGAGCGCGTAGCGTCCGTTCCAATCAGGGGTCATAAGCTGTGTTTTGGAAGCAAAAAATATTTTGACAACTGTTGTCTTCTACTTTAACTAAGGTTAGATAAACGGTTTATCGGTCAACCCTTTACCCAACAGTTCAGCAGTACTGTCCAGATTCTTGAACAAAAGCCTACATCGTTGCTTCTGAAATATAGCTTATGCTCCCTCCTTTGCAACTAGTCTGGGGGACTGGGCTAGTTTCAGTTAGGGGTCATAAACTATATTTTGAAACAGAATCATGTAAAAAGTACTGTCCGGATCGATGCTTTTTGGCCACTTTGGCCTGCGCTTTAAGTTTTGCACTTTTCGACCCACGCTTTTCGGCCTCGCTGGGTCTGGAGCCCTTCGGCCTCAGGATGTTCGGATGGGTTAATGTAATAATATATAAAGAAAATAAATCCATTTTTATGATTTATTTCAAGTTATCGACTAAAACTATTCAACACATATTTACATCGTCAAAACAACAAATCGAGATGCAATTGATCGCCTTCTATTTCAGTTATGACCCCTTATGATCTGCTCATATTTTACTTGCAATGTCCGGTTTCCATTTTTGAATGCACTCAAATTAAATTGCATTCTGGCAATTTTTCTTTTTTCTTTTTATCTTTATTATTGTTTTTATATTTTTGCCCCGCCAAGTTGAGTGGGAACATTGCCTTGTGCTTTGCCGCGTCACTGGGGCGAGTTCGCAATGGACCGACTCGTTCTCTGCACAGCTTGAAATCCAACATTACCCGTTGAACGCTTATTTTTTTATTGAGAAGTGTTGTATTATCATCCTCGGATCGGATTGAAGGGGATGTCTTCATTCGGAGTTGCTGTGCATCCCGCCCCTAGGTCCCACTGCCTAGTCTAACCACAGACATCTGGAGACCTGATTAATATCACATCACCCTCAACGTCACACCTCCCTCTTATATATGCCCCCACACACACTTCCACAATAAATAACACACAGAACTGTGTATTATATATTTTGGAGGGGCAGGGGGGGGGGGGGGGGGTGCATATAAGAATGAGGTGTTTTGAGGTAAGGGTGATTTAGATCAGGTTTCCAGACGTCTGTGGTCTAATAGCTGTGGCAATTTGGCCCATTTAGTGGGTAACGAAACTATGTTGTTCTGAGTCTCAACCTGTTAAGTCGACGTCATCTGTCCTTCATGCGAATACCTGGAAAAGCAACCAAATTGTGTAAAGTTCTTTTTCATTGCCTGGAATATGTCTACCACTGCGGAATAAAAAGGTGTGTATTTGAATGACTCTTTTCGAAAGGTTCTTCAACCTGTTACAAATGAGATTTTTTTTATTATTTCCATTTCTGGCGTAACTTTGTTAATAATAGTCGGATTGTAAAAATTCAAGGACGAAATCTCACTGATTTTTACTCAATATATTCGAAACGAAACGCGTTTTTAAAATTTCCCTGTGATATTAAAAATAGTATTTGCCCGACTGGTTGGAAAAATGTGCTAATTGGTATCCAAAAATTAGGGATCAAAGAAACACCGACATCTACAAAAAGTAACGAGAAGGTCTTCACAAATATTCATGCGAGATCGAAACTGCCCTCAAAAGTCATTTTGTACGATATTTAACAATTTCATTTTTATTTGTGTAGTTTGGGAGCGATGCGCTTTTTTCCCTAATTACCAATGGCCGTTTTGCAGAGAAATGATGCTTGGAGGTCTTATTTTGGGTCAGAAGCATAACCATGTCACAACACTGGGAAACACTTCGTGCTAATTATAACCGATAGTACGTCTTATTGAAGTCACGTGGTTGGGTTTTGATAGCCCACCTCATAGAGCAGTTAGTGGGGAGTCGATTGGCAGTGTTTTACAGGGAGCGTACACGTAATGAGGGTTTAAAATTCTTTTTGATTGATGTATTTCTATTTACACAAGTTTTGAACAAAGCATGATTAAAATATAGTCTTTTTTATAATTTTAGATTTGTTTTGAAACAGGGTTTCCCCCAGGTTAAAATCTTTGAAATTCATGGCCATTCAAGGCCATTTCTTGGCAATTTTCGTGGATTTTCAAGGCCCCAATTTATGAAATTCAAGGCTTTTCAAGGCCGAGGCTGGCAAAGTACCCTAAATTATCAGATAACGACTAGAAACTTTCTCTTATATTTCCCTTTGTTGGTAATTCTAACACTTGACATCATTTCTTGGAAAACTCTTTCTGAAAGCTATCCAAGCAATGATATCACTGATTAGAATTAGTGAGCCTGAGAAAGACATTTTCTTGTGTTTATCCTACAACTGCAGTGTAATTACCACGTGGCACAATAGCTATGTCTCTTGTACATGTACCGCTATTCTAACTGAATACTTACTGAATACAAATGAATTGATGTCATCCTTTCTTCCAATGAGTAAACTACATGTTACATGTAAATGACACATTTCGTAACCCACAATGTCTCCGGAAATGTCATTCGAAAAGCAAAATGTAATTCCGTTGTGAGGAAGTGTACCTTCCAACAAGCTTGGATTAAATCAACTGCATACTATAACTGGTTACTGCCTGTTCCAGTTGAACGGTATTCAGCTAAATGCAGTAAGTGTCGAAAAGTTTTTAATGTTTCATACATGGGCGAATCATCCTTAAAATCGCACATGTTAACATTTGAGGTGAATAAGACAATAACACTTTCATTTCGAAATCCAAACTCGGAATCCACCATGATGGCGACTGCCCGTGCCAGGACTTTAAGATGACATTGTGGCAAATTCATCAGACATACATGCTTCGGGAATACTCAAATAGTTCAACTGAACAATCATCCATTTGTAATATTTTCAATATGAATAAATTATCCACGCACAGGCGCTCAGCATTCGAACAAGCAGAATTTACAATAAATCTTCCCATTGGCTTAAATATACACCATTGTGCTCGCCCACATCAATAGCAACCATTCACAATGCTTGATTCAAAGGATTTCAGTGTCACATCACTGCAAAGTTCTATCAATAATGCACGCATTGGCACTGCCGTAAATACTCTAAAATATGACCCGATTAATAAACCACATAGTTACATTTGCTGTAAATGCCGTAAAATATGTTCGGATTAAATTATGCATCACAAAATTCTCAGATTTTCCAGACTTTTCAAGGCTCCCATTGGAAATTCAAGGCTTTCAAAGCCTTGAATGACCTTTTAACGAATTCCAGGCTTTTCCAGGTTTTCAAGGCCCCGCAGGAACCCTGTGCAAACATCCAGTTTGTTCTGTTGTGTAGAAAATAACTCAGCTATTATTTGGACTGTAGTTATTTTTTTTTAACCCTTTACCCAACGAATCGTCAGCATCCACCCGCGTAATATGCAAATTCAGCAGCTGAAAAGTTAAAAAATTTATAGTAATTTATATATTTTTTATACTTACCAATGACCCAGACATAGCTGGTGCTAACTCTTAAAATATAGGGCCAAACACAAATTTTGCCCCCCAATCCCCAAAATTTGCATCTAAAACTAAAGAAAACATGTCCTGAAAGGCCCTCCACACCTCGCCCCCACTGCGCATGCGCAGTGTCCAGGACGTTCCGAAATTGGCGCCATTTATCATTCTAATAACCAGTGCCTGGTAAGCGCTATGTACTCAGCGGGGAGGCAAGAGTTCCCAACTCCTGGGAGGGCCATCCCCGTCTGGGTCATTGGTAAGTATAAAAAATATATAAATTACTATAAATTTTTTAACATTTTTATACTGTACCAATGACCCAGACATAGCTGAATAGTAAAAAGGCTGGAGGGCCAAGGACATAGAGCAAAATGGAATACGCTCAATAAAATAAAATAGAGTCATCCCCTGTAGGGAAAAGAAGTAATAGGCCTTACATGTATCTTTCTTATTTATGATAAATTAGAAAGATACAACACCTTCCAAAAATTGAGCTTCATACATCCATGTACTCTATTAATATCCAATAATCCTTATACTAATAATTTTTAAAGTAAGCCAATAATAAAGTAAGTCTAGAGAATAGAGACTCTTATACTCCTAAAAGTGTGTGAGAATTGCATAATCATGTCCGTTGACATATGCAATATTCAAAAGCTATACTTTAAAAACTAAGACTTGAATGAATTTTATAAACTTAAACTTCTCACTAAACAACCATCCCAATAACAGCTCAGAATTACTAACTCCGGAGGAGGTATCCCCTTGTTTTCATAGTAAAAACAGGTGACCCAAGGGAACACCCTCCCCCCCCCTTTTTCTTGCCCTGGGTCAAATAGCCCAGAGCGAAGAGGGCAGCCGAACGGAGACACTGCCGAAACAGACAGCCTACCTAGCTATAGTAGCAACTGTTAAGTGAATGACATTCTGAGCAGTAGATAATAGACCTAACAATAGAGGCCTCCAGAAATGGACTCGATATTTCTGAGATAAAATTCATGAATGGATGGCTGAGCGCAATGAGCAGCCTTCAAAAATCTATAATAGCAACACTATTAATGTAAGCCCAAGAAGTAGAAGAACTCTTACTTCAAGAGCCGAAATCTTAAGCACAACTGCTAAGCCAATGATATACCATAAGCAGTACGCTAGTTAATAGAATCGATTAACAATAAAATGGAGCGTAACGTCCTTCTACTAGACATCAAAGACAGAAGAAGCTTACGCCCTTGTAATAAACAGATATCTGTTTATAAATACATAAACTGTACCCGGAAAGAGTAAAGGCCTATGCCCATACGAAGACGGAAGGACCTTAAAATAATAGGTTCCGGATAATAGGAGCCTAACTCTTATGCAACAATCCAACCTAAATAGTAACGGAAGTATTGATTCCGAAACTATGAAAGTGAAAATCATCCATCGATAGTGCATGAAACTCACTGACTCTACAGTAAAAGAGAAACCAACAGAATTACTGTCTAAAAGGTCAGAATTTGAAAACTACTGTTTCCAGAGGCTCAAATGATTACTTAGCTAAATAAGAACCGAAGTTAAAATCCGTATAGGAATTTAATCTAAAGATTCTAAGTCTATTTATCAAAAAGTTACTAACTGACTTAGATAAAGAGACAAAAGACTCAATTGTAAACTATCGTAGAGTGCATAGGTATGAGGTAACATAAACCTATAACCTAAATAACAACAGGCTGCAGTAGATCTTGTGAAACAAGTATACTAAAAACTAGCAATGCGTAGTATGGAGGGATCAACCATATGAACATAATGATCCCTACACCACGACGGAAGAGCCTCCACTTTAGTCGCATAGAATAGCGAAGAAGAGGATCTCCTATAGTAAGAAATCGCGTCCAAAGCTCATCCAGTACAGTGCTTACAATGCAATACGGACCACACAACGGAATACATGAAGGTTGCGACCTTGCTGGTTGTGATAAAGATGACACGATTTACCCAGTGAAAAAAGATCCTCACATAGAGGAAGATTTCACGTTAAGATCCACAGTAGACAAGAGAGTAAATTACTCATGATCTCTGTGAAGATAGAGATGCTATCAACAGAAATGTATTGTGGTTGTTTATCTTAGCAATACCTGCTAAAACAACAGCGCCGGAGGATACGCGTATCCTATCATTGCGTCCTATAGATCAATAGAGCGTTAACAGTATTAGCTCAGAGATCTGGACAAGCCAACACATACGTCTGCAATTGATAGCAAGCTGTGTCATAATAAAACATCATTGGGCGCTCCCATAGATAGCAAATCTGATTAAATACTTGTTTGTTGAGAGTCCATTCTGACAGCAACAAGCGACCCGTAAGAGAACGGGAGTGCGATAAAACAATCAGACGACCCCGAATATGACGGACCAAAACTGAACTTGGTGTACTATAACCAACAGACGGATTCTTTCCATTAAATTGAATAACGGAAACGAAAGAGTGCCTCCCTGGTTCCGGAGATACGCCACTACTGTCGAATTAAAGGACAGGAATTTGGGCATGCATTTCTGAATAATGTTCATGCAATGACATAAAGCAAGCCTAAAAAACATTATTCCGCGGAAGTTAAACTGATAGCTAAAAGACTGCGGAACCCAAAGACCCTGGCACTTCGAATCCGTAGGGATCAGTATATATCCCAATCTGTTTGACTGGCAACCGTCATAACAGCCACACTAGGGTCCGGCAACTGCGGCGGCACTCTCTGAGTCAACCACCGAATGTTTGCCCCAGTCTGAATCTCTTGTAACAGTAGATAGACAAGAGAATGTATAAACCAAGCAATTCATGGATTGCCGGAAAGTTGCCGTCGAAGAGAAGCTCCTCCGAGAACGAAGCGACTCTGAGAGAGTTCTTACCCTACTATCCACGCGTGGATGTAGCTAGGGCTGCATCACGTCTAACACTCCAATCAGCCACTGAAGGGCGGAGTTATACGTGAACAAAATACTGCCCTCAAAAGAAATTACATTGAGAATAATATCCCGTAAATCTTTTCTTGAAGACGTAATGATAACGCCTCAGTAAGGCGGATTACGTATAATAAAGCGTCTAAGTTAAGTCTACTATACATAATGTCGTTCCCAATATTGAAATTGGAAAAGACATAAACGGCGAAAAAGAATATATGCAGTCTTTAATCACACCGTCTAGACGCATATGAACTCTCGGTTTGCCCTGCTCTGCCAAAATAAACTATATGTAAAAAAGATAAAATGGCAGAAATGAGCCACGCGGACAAGAAACTAAACTATCATGCTTAGTAGCAGGCTTGTATATATATATATAATATATATAGCGTCGAAAAATAAAACACATGTTGTAATGACAATATTGGACTGCGTCGGTAAGTCAGGGACAAAGTCCCTGTACCGATCGAAAAATCCGAGTCCAATGACGCTATAAGTCTCTTATCCAAGATCGCAGCAATGAAGTCCGAAAAATAATCACTGGAAGAAATGCCAGAAGATATGAAAGGCATCTTCCGATACTACTAAAGGGAAAACTCGAAATCTTTCGAATCCCTTTCGCCATCCTGTCGGACCCTATAAAGCGTTCGGTCGTCCGTAGCTTGATGCAACCGCGGACCGCACCGACCCAGCGCCGTCGGATAATTCCTGATTCGACCGAGAAACCGTCAATTGCTGGGATGCTGCGAAACAACTGTGCTAACTCGGATAGCACGTCCGTCACCGAGGCCTGAGGAGCAGCGGTCTTACGATGCATTGCCGCAGGAAGCTCCGAGATCGTTACCCCGTGCATACTTCCAATATGCGAGCGAACGGAGTGTATAGGCCTCGTGTCCCTTGGCTACCGGATGGCGCGACCTATTCGCTGTGGAATCACTGAATGCCGAAACTGATCGGATACTCGAGGTCACGTAGCCAATGTGCGGTCGTGTGCCCTGCTGTGAGGATGAGGAAGCATTAAAGACAGTCTCTCGGACTGTCAATATAACGGAGCGTCCCGAGCAACGGACATATGCTCCGAATGTAAAATATCTGAACCACAACATGCGGTCCCCTATGTTGTTGGCTTCCTCCGATCTGTCCTCAATCTGCCGTCACTGGGTGAGTACTAAAGTAATTAAAGTGCTCGCATCACCCAAATCTCCTTCCTAGACCGCAACGGACGAACCCGGCAGCCGAACCATTCGATGAATGTATGCTACACCGGGTGAGCTAGCGAATGTCATTCCGTAAGCGATAGACATATTCCATGAGCACTTATTGCCGCTAACTCTTCATTAACTATGACGACAGAGGCACACTTTTGAAAGACATCTCCATAACTCTTCGAACAAGAAACCAGAAATGCTTGGATAGCAAGCATAAAATAATAATATATATAGCGTCGTTCAATAATTCGAAAGTTTGTGTGACATTATTGGATTATGTCGGAACTGAGGGACGATGTCCCTGAACCGAACCAAAAATTTCTAAGTCCACCGACGCTATCAGTTTCTTATCCGGCATCGCAGCATATGTTGTTCCGAAAGGGAAAGCTTGAAATCCACCGAATCCCTTTCGGTATCCCGTCGGACCGGATGAAACTTTCGGACGTCCGTACCCGCTTCCGCGGAGCGTCCCGACCCAGCATCGTCGGATAAAATATATGCGACAGATTCAGTTGATGCTGGGATGCTGCGATAAACTGTGCTATTAAGGAAAGCACGTCCGTTCCCGAGGCCTGTGCCGTAGCGGACTTACGATGCATTGCCGCTGGAAGCTCCGTGTACGTTGACTCCCGCACACTTCCTATGCGAACGTCCGGAGTCTGCAGGCCTCGAGTCCCCGGCTACCGACCCAGCGCTGTCGGATAATTCTCGATCCGACACCGTTTCTGTCGGCTGCTGGGATGCTGCGATAAGCTGTGTTATGTGCACAAGAATGTCCGGCGTCGAGACCTGCGGAGGCGCAGTCTATCGGTGCTTCGCCGAGGGCAGCTCCGCATCAGATGGCTCCCGCATACTTCCTATGCGAACGTCCGGAGTCCATCGGTCTCGAATCCCTGGCTGCCGGATGGTGTGACCTGGTCGCCGAAGAATCCTTGATCGGCGAAGCTGGTAATATATCGGCGGTCACGCAGCCAAGGTGCGGTCGTGTGCGCTGATGAGAAGAGGAAGCCTTAGCAGTCTCAGCGGACTGCCTATACAACGGAGCGTCCCGAGCGACGGACGTATGCTCCGCTAACAACACATTTGTACCACAACATCTGGGGCCAGATGTTGTTGAACAAGAGAGGGGCCTCTCTCGCTTGCCGTCCGGATGGACCGGAATGAGCTATGAACCGGACTAAAAGGCTTCCTCCGTTCTCCCTCCGATCCGCCGTCACTGGGTGTGCATTAAGTTAATTTTATAGTGCTCGCATCACCCCAAAATTCCTTCTAGACCGCAACGGACGAACCCGGCTGCCGAACCATTCGGTGAATGGACGCTACACCGGGCGAGCTAGCGGACGTCAAAGGCCGTCGAACCTACTAGGGTCCTCTTAGGCAATTGGCGTATTACATGAGCACTTTTCCGCTAGCCCTTCATTATTTGTGACGACGGAGGCACACTGTTGGAAGACATCACAGATACATCACCCTAATCTTGATCGTCTGAAATAGAAATTGATAAAGTAGAGTGACCCTGCGGGGAAAGGACCGGAGTGTCCAAATCCCCAACAACATACCGTGACATACGCTTCCCATATTGTCATCGAAATCATACGATACAGAACAGGAGTTAATGCGAGTACACTGACCACATATAGAATGATAATAAGGTCAGAGGAAGACTTCCTCCTAAAACAATTGATCAATATCCTTTCAATGAGAAAAGAAAACAAGTCCTGGTACTCGCACTAACCCCTGGCAATCAAATACATAATAATAATATGATCCATTAATATAGAAAAAATAATTGAAATCAAAATATTTTGAAAAAATATTTTTTCAGAACAGCCCAAGTTTCTGAAAAGTAACGTTGAGCCCCAATGGATCCCAAGCCTAAGTGTGGACAAAAATTTTAAAAATATTTTAAACAATTTATTCAACACTTACGAACAATAATAATGTATCTAGTTATGATTAAAATAACATAAAGATATTATTATTTAGAAATCCCCCCCTCACACAGAGGGCTGTTGTAAATGTAAACAATGAGTGTAAAAACACTAAAATAAGACTCCAGGCACCCAGGCCCGAAATCAGTTAACAAAAATACACCATCTGATGCAAAACAGAGACTTCCAGGGAAGAAACTGCAGAACATCAGATGGTAGATGCAGAACACAACGCCTAACCACCCGTAGGTGAAGACGTAAACATGGGGAAAGAACAGAATTCATTCTGTTATTAAGCTAAAACTCCCAAGAAATTTTAGTAATAATAATTACAGAAACTATGCCAAAAGCATGGGAGAATAGCAAGGGGGAACTTAAAGGACAGGGAGAGAGGAAAAACACTTGAAAAAACAGTGTAACTAAATAATCAGAATGACAACAAAATGGCTGCTGCCTTGAAAATAGGTAACTTAACATAATTTCATTAAAAAATTTTAAGTTACAGCCCTGATAATATTCTGTCACACATTCTTTTCCTCTCCTCCTTTTCTATCCTCCTTAGAATCACCATTTCACTAATATTTATGTGTCTGGCATCATTTAAACTGAGATTTAAAAGCACAAAGATCAGTCAGATGTTAACTGATGAAGGGCCAAACTTAGAATGATAAATGGCGCCAATTTCGGAACGTCCTGGACACTGCGCATGCGCAGTGGGGGCGAGGTGTGGAGGGCCTTTCAGGACATGTTTTCTTTAGTTTTAGATGCAAATTTTGGGGATTGGGGGGCAAAATTTGTGTTTGGCCCTATATTTTAAGAGTTAGCACCAGCTATGTCTGGGTCATTGGTACAGTATAAAAATATTATTTTTCAAAAAAATTTCAACAAAACCATATCAAGTGACACCTCTTTGGAACGAGCTCATCGAGCTCGTTCCAAAGAGGGGTCACATGATATGGTTTTGTTGAAATTTTTTGAAAAAATTTTTAAAATGTTATTTAAAATAATCAATTTTGAAATTGTCTACATTGGGTGAAGGGTTAAAAGGGTGCATAAATAACACTGAGCACAAAATGTTTTTTATTTATTTTATAAAAGGGTTAAGAGATTGAAGACAATTTTTGGGCTTTTTGCTGAAGGCTCTGTATTCTGCGGATGTACTTCGTATTATCTGTAAATTCATATTATTTATCCTGTTCTGGATTTACCTTGTTACAACTGCACTCTCCAATAAATTGTAACAAGACAAAAACTTGTGAATGAATTTTTCTGACCAAAAGTTAAAAAATTTATAGTAATTTCTATATTTTTTATACTTACCAATGACCCAGACATAGTTGCTGGTGCTAACTCTTAAAATATAGGGCCAAACACAAATTTTGACCCCCAATCCCCAAAATTTGCATCTAAAACCAAAGAAAACATGTCCTGAAAGGCCCTCCACCCTTCACCTCTACTGCGCATGCGCAGTGTCAAGGACGTTCCAAAATTGCCGCCATTAATCATTCTAATAACCAGTGCCTGGTAAGCGCTATGTACTCAGCGGGGAGGCAAGAGTTCCCAACTCCTGGGAGGGCCATCCCCGTCTGGGTCATTGGTAAGTATAAAAAATATAGAAATTACTATAAATTTTTTAACATTTTTATACTGTACCAATGACCCAGACATAGCTGAATAGTAAAAAGGCTGGAGGGCCAAGGACATAGAGCAAAAGGGAATACGCTCAATAATATAAAATAGAGTCATCCCCTGTAGGGAAAAAGAAGTAATAGGCCTTACATGTATCTTTCTTATTTATGATAAATTAGAAAGATACAACACCTTCCAAAATTGAGCTTCATACATCCATGTACTCTATTAATATCCAATATAATCCTTATACTAATAATTTTTAAAGTAAGCCACTAAATAAAGTAAGTCTAGAGAATAGAGACTCTTATACTCCTAAAAAGTGTCTGAGGATTGCATAATCATGTCTGTTGACATATGCAATATTCAAAAGCTATATTTTAAAAACTAAGACTTGAATGAATTTTTAAAACATAAACTTCTCACTAAACAACCATCCCAATAACAGCTCAGAATTACTAACTCCGGAGGAGGTATTCCCTTGTTTTCATAGTAAAACAGGTGACCCAAGGGAACACCCTCCCCCCCCCCCCTTTTTCTTGCCCTGGGTCAAATAGCCCAGAGCGAAGAGGGCAGCAGAACGGAGACACTGCCGAAACAGACAGCCTACCTAGCTATAGTAGCAACTGTTAAGTGAATGACATTCTGAGCAGTAGATAATAGACCTAACAATAGAGGCCTCCAGAAATGGACTCGATATTTCTGAGATAAAAATTCATGAATGTGGATGGCTGAGCGCAATGAGCAGCCTTCAAAAATCTATAATAGCGACACTATTAATGTAAGCCCAAGATGTAGAAGAACTCTTACTTCATGAGCCGAAATCTTAAGCACAACTGCTAAGTCAATGATATACCATAAGCAGTACCGATAGTTAATAGAATCCATTAACAATAGAATGGAGCGTAACGTCCTTCTACTAGGCATCAAAGACAGAAGAAGCTTACGCCCGTAGTAATAAACAGATATCTGTTCATAAATACATTAACTCTAACCGGAAAGAGTAAAGGCTTATGCCCGTACGAAGACGGAAGGACCTTAATAACAATAGGTTCCGGATATTAGGAGCCTAACTCTTATGCAAAAATCCAACCTAAATAGTAAAGGAAGTAGTGATTCCGAAACTATGAAAGTGAAAATCATCCATTGATAGTGCATGAAACTCACTGACTCTTCAGTAAAAGAGAAACCAACAGAATTACTGTCTAAAAGGTCAGAATTTGAAACTGTTTCCAGAGGCTCAAATGATTACTTAGCTAAATAAGAACCGAAGTTAAATTCCATATAGGAATTTAATCTAAAGATTCTAAGTCTATTTATCAAAAAGTTACTAACTGACTTAGATAAAGAGACATAAGACTCAATTGTAAACTATCCTAGAGTGCATAGGTATGAGGTAACATAAACCTATAACCTTAATAATAACAGGCTGCAGTAGATCTTGTGAAACAAGTATACTAAAAAATTGCAATGAGTAGTGTGGAGGGATCAACAATATGAACATAATGATCCCTACACCAACGACGGAAGAGCCTCCACTTTAGCCGCATAGAATAGCGAAGAAGAGGATCTCCTATAGTAAGAAATCGCGTCCAAAGCTCGTCCAGTACAATGCTTACAATGCAATACGGACCACACAACGGAATACATGAAGGTTGCGACCTTGCGAGTTGTGATAAGGATGACACGATTTACCCAGTGAAAAAAAGATCCTCACATTGAGGAAGATTTCACGTTAAGTCCCACAGTAGACAACAGAGTAAATTACCCATGGTCTCTGTGAAGATAGAGATGCTATCAACAGAAATGTATTGTGGTTGTTTATCTTAGCAATACCTGCTGAAACAACAGCGCCGGAGGATACGCGTATCCTAACATTCCGTCCTATATCACTAGAGCGTTAACAACATTAGCTCAGAGATCCGGACAAGCCAACACATACGTCTGCAATTGATTAGCAAGCTGTGTCGTAAATAAATCATCATTGGGCGCTCCCATAGATAGCAAATCTGATTGAATACTTGTTTGTTGAGAGTCCATTCTGACAGCAACAAGCGACCCCTAAGTGAACGGGAGTCCGGTAAAACAATCAGACGACCCGGAATATGACGGACCAAAACAGAACTTGGTGTACTATAACCAACAGACGGATTCTTTTCATTAAATTGAATAACGGAAACGAAAGAGTGCCTCCCTGGTTCCGGAGATACGCCACTACTGTCGAATTAACGGACAGGATTTGGCCATGCGTTTCTGAATAATGTTCATGCAATGACATAAAGCAAGCCTAAAAAACATTATTCCGCGGAAGATAATTGGTTGCTAAGAGACTGCGGAACCCAAAGACCCTGGCACTACGAATCCGTTGGGATCAGTATTATATCCCAATCTGTTTGACTGGCAACCGTCATAACAGCAACACTCGGGTCTGGCAACTGCAGTGGCACTCTCTGAGTCAACCACCGAATGTTTGCCCCAGTCTGAATCTCTTGTAACACTAGACAGACAAGAGAACGTGTAAATCGAGCAATTCATGGATTGCTGAAAAGTTGCCGTCGAAGAGAAGCTTCTCCGAGAACGAAGCGACTCTAAGAGAGTTCTTAACCTTACTATCCACGCGCGTGGATGTAGCTAGGGCTGCGACACGTCTAACCAACTCCAATCAGCCACTGAAGGGCAGAGTTATACGTGAACAAACTACTGCCCTCAAAAGAAATTACATTGAGAATAATATCCCGTAAATCTTTTCTTGAAGACGTAATGATAACGCCTCACGTATGATAAAGCGTCTAAATTAAGTCTACTAGACATCATTGTTGTTTCCAACTTTGAAGTTGGAAAAAACATAGACAGCGAAAAAGAATATTTCCAGTCTTTAACCACACCGTCTAGACGCATATGAACTCTCGGTATGCCCTGCACTGCCAAAATAAACTATTCGTATAAATGATAAAACGTCAGAAAAGAGCAACGTGGACAAGAAACTAAACTATCATGCTTGGTAGCAGGCTTGTATGCATATACAGCGTTGAAAAATAAAACACCTGTTGTAATGAAATTATTGGACTGCGTCGGTAAGTCAGGGACAATGTCCCCGAACCGATCGAAAATTCCGAGTCCAATGACGCTATAAGTCTCTTATCCAACATCGCAGCAATGTAGTCCGAAATAACAATCACTGGAAGATAATGCCAGAAGATATGAATGGCAGCTTCCGATACTACGAAAGGGAAAACTCGAAATCTTTCGAATCCCTTTCACCATCCTGTCGGACCCTATAAAGCGTTCGGTCGTCCGTACCTGATGCAACAGCGGACCGCACCGACCCAGCGCCGTCGGATAATTCCTGATTCGACCAAGAAACTGTCAATTACTGGGATGCTGCGAAACAACTGTGCTAACTCGGATAGCACGTCCGTCACTGAGGCCTGAGGAGAAGCGGTCCTACAATGCATTGCCGCTGGAAGCTCCGTGATCGTTACCCCGTGCATACTACCAATATACGAGCGAACGGAGTGTATAGGCCTCATGTCCCTTGGCTACCGGATGGCGCGACCTATTCGCCGTGGAATCACTGAATGACGAAACTGATCGGATATTCGAGGTCACGTAGCCAATGTGCGGTCGTGTGCCCTGTTGTGAGGATGAGGAAGCATTATGGACAGTCTCCCGGACTGTCAATATAACGGAGCGTCCCGACCGACAGACATATGCTCCGAATGTAAAATATCAGAACCACAACATGCGGTCCCCTATGTTGTTGGACGAGAGAGGGACCTCTCTCGCTCACAGCGCGGACGGACCTGGACAAGCCAGGAACCGGACTAACAGGCTTCCTCCGATCTGTCCTCAATCTGCCATCACTGGGTGAGTACTAAAGTAATTAAAGTGCTCGCATCACCCAAATCTCCTTCCTAGACCGCAACGGACGAACCCGCCAGCCGAACCATTCGATGAATGCACGCTACACCGGGTGAGCTAGCGAATGTCACTCCGTAGGCGATAGACATATTCCATGAGCACTTATTGCCGCTAGCTCTTCATTAACTATGACGACAGAGGCACACTTTTGAAAGACATCTCCGTAACTTTGCGAACAAGAAACCAGAAATGCTTGGTTATAGCAAGCATATAATAATAATATATATAGCGTCGTTCAATAATTCGAAAGTTTGTGTGACATTATTGGACTATGTCGGAACTGAGGGACGATGTCCCTGAACCGAACCAAAAATTTCTAAGTCCACCGACGCTATCAGTTTCTTATCCGGCATCGCAGCAATCTGGTCCGACGAAAGAAGCTGTAGAAGACCAAGTCAGATGACATACACAACAGCATATGTTGTTCCGAAAGGGAAAGCTCAAAATCCTCCAAATCCCTTTCGGTATCCCGTCGGACCGGATGAAATTTTCGGACGTCCGTACCCGCTTCCGCGGAGCGTCCCGACCCAGCATCGTCGGATAAAAAATATGCGACAGATTCAGTTGATGCTGGGATGCTGCGATAAACTGTGCTATTTAGGAAAGCACGTCCGTTCCCGAGGCCTGTGCAGTAGCGGTTTTACGATGCATTGCCGCCGGAAGCTCCGTGTACGTTGACTCCCGCACACTTCCTATGCGAACGTCCGGAGTCTGCAGGCCTCGTGTCCCTGGCTACCGGATGGTGTGACCTGGTCGCCGATGATTCTCTGACTGGCGAAGCTGACTGGATATCCGTGGTCACGTAGCCAAGAGCGGTCGTGTGCGCTACCATGAGAATGAGGAAGCCTTATTGACAGTCTACTCCGGACTGACTATATGTCGGAGCGTCCCGAGCGACGGACGTATGCTCCGAATGCGAAACATTTTGTACCACAACATCTGGGGCCAGATGTTGTTGTACGAGAGAGGGGCCTCTCTCGCTCGCCGTCCGGATGGACCAGAACGAGCTATGAACCGGACTAAAAGGCTTCCTCCGTTTTCCCTCCGATCCGCCGTCACTGGGTGTGCATTTGGTTGATTTATAGTGCTCGCATCACCCCAAAATTCCTTCTAGACCGCAACGGACGAACCCAGCTGCCGAACCATTCGGTGAATGGACGCTACACCGGGCGAGCTAGCGGACGTCAAAGGCCGTCGAACCTACTAGGGTCCTCTTAGGCAACTGGCGTATTTACATGAGCACTTTTCCGCTAGCCCTTCATTAATTGTGACGACGGAGGCACACTGTTGGAAGACATCACAGATACATCACCCTAATCTTGATCGTCTGAAATAGAAATTGATAAAGTAGAGTGACCCTGCGGGGAAAGGACCGGAGTGTCCAATTCCCCAATAACATACCGTGACATACGCTTCCCATATTGTCATCGAAATCATACGATACTGAACAGGAGTTAATGCGAGTACACTGACCACATATAGAATGATTTAAAAGTCAGAGGAAGACTTCCTCTTATTACAATTGATCAATATCCTTTCAATGTGAAAAGAAAACAAGTCCTGGTACTCGCACTAACCCCTGGTAATCAAAATACATAATAATAATATGATCCATTAATATAGAAAAAATAATTGAAATCAAAATATTTTGAAAAAATATTTTTTTAGAATAGCCCAAGTTTCTGAAAAGTAACGTTGAGCCCCAATGGATCCCAAGCCTAAGTGTGGACAAAAATTTTAAAAATATTTTAAACAATTTATTCAACACTTACGAACAATAATAATGTATTTAGTTATGATTAAAATAACATCAAGATATTATTTTCCAGAAATCCCCCCCTCACACAGAGGGCTGTTGTAAATGTAAACAATGAATGTAAAAACACTAAAATAAGACTCCAGGCACCCAGGCCCGGAATCAGTTACCAGAAATACACTATCTGATGCAAAACAGAGACTTCCAGGGAAGAAACTACAGAACATCAGATGGTAGATGCAGAACACAACGCCTAACCACCCATAGGTGAAGACGTAAACATGGGGAAAAGAACAGAATTCATTCTGTTGTTCAGCTAAAACTCCCAAGAAAATTTAGTAATAATAATTACAAAAACTATGCCAAAAGCATGGGAGAATAGCAAGGGGGGACTTAAAGGACAGGGAGAGAGGAAAACACTGAAAAATCAGTGTAACTACATAATCAGAATGACAACAAAATGGCTGCTGCCTCGAAAATACAAATGTAGGTAACTTAACATAATTTCATTAAAAAATTTTAAGTTACAGCCCTGATAATATTTTGTCACACATTTTTCCTCTCCTCCTTCTCTATCCTCCTTAGAATCACCATTTCACTAATATTTATGTGTCTGGCATCATTTAAACTGAGATTTACAAGCACAAAGATCAGTCAGATGTTAACTGATGAAGGGCCAAACTTAGAATGATTAATGGCGCCAATTTCGGAACGTCCTTGACACTGCGCATGCGCAGTAGAGGTGAAGGGTGGAGGGCCTTTCAGGACATGTTTTCTTTGGTTTTAGATGCAAATTTTGGGGATTGGGGGGCAAAATTTGTGTTTGGCCCTATATTTTAAGAGTTAGCACCAGCAACTATGTCTGGGTCATTGGTACAGTATAAAAATATAACTTTGCAATTGTGATGAGCCGATAGGGGGTGTTATCAGTATTTGACAATAATCGACATTTCAATTCAATATTGGACAGATATCGATACCGATATCAATTTTTGTGGTGACACAAGTGTATAATGACATTCAGACAGCATAACGTGCCTCAACACACATGTCCCAGGTGGATCTCACTGTACATGTGTGATGTATCAATCTCATTTATTTATTTATTGGGGTTTTAACGGCACTTTCGACAGGGTCACCTCATGTCAGACAGTTTCAAGGGTGGAGGAAGCAAGAGTACCCGGAGTGAACCACCGAGCAATGGCGAGCAACTGTCAAGCTCCCCAACATACTAACTCCACACAAGCAGGGTTAGCATTGGTTGAATACAAGTGCACCGTCGACTTGCAGTACAACTTAGTACATAACGCCACCATGCCCCCACAAGGGCAATCGGGATTAAGTGTCTTGCCCACGGACACAACGCAGTTGCTGCAGTTGGGATTCGAACCGAGGACCACTCGGCTTGCAGGCTGCATCTCTACCTACTGAGCTACCGCACTACCATCAATATCATTAAATTCATTATCCACAGACATTAGACAATACTATTTCGAATTTTGATATAACAACAAATAAATAGTAATTATATGAATTTGTATCCATGTACAGTTAAAACTAGAAGTCTTGTCACAAACTGTGCACTTATCTAGGCTTAATTGTGCGTAGGAATTGCGCGCAATTGCCATATCGAACAGCTTCCAAAGCAAGGCAGATTCTCCTACAGTTAAAACTAAAAGTCCTGTCATGAACTGTGCGCTTATCTAGGCTTAAATGCGCATTGGAATTGCGTGCAATTGCCATATCGAATGGACTCCAAAGCACGGCAAGTTCTCTTGGTTACTGATAGCAAACACAGGCGATGTTTCTGCCAATGGACCTCCGGGTTACCCGGAGGTCCATTGGCTGAAACATTGCCTATGCACAGGCCATATGTACAGAATTTGATAGCCTTATTATGGTCATAACGCGTAGATTAACGCGCAGATCGACATGCTATTTGTGTGCATTTCATGACAGGACTTCTAGTTTTAACTGTAGTTACTCATAGCAAACACAGGCAATGTTTCTGACAATGGACCTCTGTGTTACCTGGAGGTCCATTGGCTGAAACATTGCTTGTACACAAGCCACATGTACAGAATTTGATAGCCTTACTATGGTCATAATGCGCAGATCGATGTGCTATTTGTGCGCATTTGATTATCTTCTGCCAGCCATAACATCTATTATATCAGCATCCCTACGTGAGGGGTTTGTTCCAAACCCATTGAAAAAAGCACGTGTTACTCCATTCATCAAGAAACCATCTCTTGATCCAGACAACCCGAAGAATTATCGACCAGTATCGAACCTCTCTTTCCAGTCTAAATTGTTGGAAAGGGTTGTTGCTTTACAACTCAAAAATCATCTGCATGAAAATGATCTTATAGAGCCTTTCCCGTCTGCATACAAAGCCAACCACAGTACAGAAATGTTACTGCGGGTCAACAATGACATTGTTAAATCAGTGTCTGAGGGTAAGGCTGTACTGCTTGTTCTCTTGGATTTGTCAGCAGCATTCGACACAGTCGACCATGGTATTCTCATGCAGACACTCACACAGCATGTAATATGTGGAACTGTCTTATCGTGGTTTGCATCATATCTAGAAGGTCGCAGTCAACAAATATATATCAATAAGATCGGTTCAGAAAGTAGGATGTTAAAGTGTGGTGTTCCTCAGGGCTCAGTTTTTGGACAACTCTTGTTTACTCTGTACACTTCTTCTCTAGGTCTCCTTCTCAAAAAGCATGGCATATCATATCATCTGTATGCAGACAACACCCAACTGTACATCACATTCATCCCATCTGTTCCAAGTGACTCATTCACTGCAGTCAATAACATGGAAACTTGCAAAAATCTCGTGTGGGAATGGATGATAGACTTTAAAATGAAAATTAATGACTCTAAAAATGAATTCTTTGTGATATCTGGGGTTCGCATGCCTTTACCCTCTGTTACATCAATTCTGGTTGGAAACAACATCACTGTAAAAAGTGAATCGGCCAGGAATATTGGACTGATTAGGGACTCAAATTTAAAACTAGATATCCATATCAATAAAATATGTCAAAAATGCTACTGACAGCTTCGTAATGTTGGAAGACTGCGACCTTATCTTAACCAGTCAGTACTTGAAAAACTTGTGCACTCTTTCATCACCTCATAACTAGACTATTGTAATGCAGTGTTAGTGGGGCTGACCCAGTGCCTGATTCAGAAGCTTCAAAAAGTTCAGAATAATGCTGCTAGGATAATTACTGGTACCAAACGCTCTGAACACATAAAACCTGTTTTAAGACAACTACATTGGCTTCCAGTTAAACAGAGAATTGATTTCAAAATATTGATCTTAGTATTCAAATGCATCCACAAACTGGCTCCAGTTTACCTGCAAGACCTCCTCAATGTATATACACCATCACGCAGTCTCAGATCTAAAAACCAAATTCAACTAGTTGTACCTTTTAGCAGATCTAGGCTAATGACCATGTGTTCTCCATCGTGGGTCCCAGATTGTGGAATTCCCTGCCAGTTAGTATCAGAATTTCAGAAACTCTTGATGTCTTCAAAAGAAATCTTAGAACTTTCCTTTTTACTGAAGCATTCTCTTGAACCTCTCTAAGAGGCAACCGAAACAGATGTGACTCTTTATTTCAGAAAAGTGTATTTATTTCTGTCAAGCATTTTGGATCACTATTTGTGGTTTTACACTCTAGAAAATCAATTATTATTATTTCATGACAGGACTTCTAGTTTTATATGCATTTATACAGTTAAAACTAGAAGTCCTGTCATGAACTGATAGCTTGTATAGGCTTAATTGCGCATAGGAATTGCATGCAATTGCCATATCAAATGGCATCCAAAGCACGGCAGGTTCTCCTAGTTACTCATAGCAAACACAGGCAATGTTTCTGCCAATGGACCTCCGGGTTACCCGGAGGCCCATTGGCTGAAACACTGCTTGTGCACAGGCCACATATAAAGAATTTGATAGCCATACTATGGTCATAACGCGCAGAGTAATGCACAAATCGACGTGCTATTTGTGCGCATTTCATGACAGGACTTCTAGTTTTAACTGTAGGCATATACATCACAGTAAGTCAGTAACAGGACTAATACAACATTGGTTTAATCCATTGAACATGTTTCCCATTCAATATTAAATAGAAATTAAGAAATTATAGAATTGTTGGGAACAATGAATCAAATAGACTAAAGAATTATATAAACAATAACAATTGACAAACACGCATAATTTCCAGACACAGGTGCCGGTATCTAAAAACAAAACATGGAGTCACGGACTTAGTGGAGTAATCGAACTCAGAAACATGTCAGTGGGTACAAGTAAAAGTGGCAGCCTATTACAATTCTGTTAGAACATTCAGTGGCTTCAGCCTATCAATAAAATCAAACTACCTAGCTATTGCATCTCAGTCCTGAACATAAGGTCCAAACTTGGACCCAAAGTCTGTAATATTATTATTTTTTGATGTGGTGTAATGTTTTAATATTCAGCAATTACTTCCAAACCAATCAGCATACATTTACTCAAAAAGAAGTCAACCGATTCTACTTTCATTTTTGTTTCCTGGTACTTCTCTATCCTATGTTTTTTTTTGTTTTTACATTCAGCAATTACTTAGCCAGCATACCAGCCTACATTCACTCAAAATGAAGTCAGTCGAAAATGGGCAAATTTTCAAAATAATCAACACAAATATTTAATCTACACATTTCATTTTCCAATTATTTTCTCGTGATAAATTTGTTGTCACAATTTTCTCCAAGCACCTTCTGTTTTTTTGTGGATTTCTAACAGTATTATCGACTATGGTAACACTCAAAAAATTAGCGGGGGAGGGAGATCGTCCAAAATGGAAACATAGAAGAAAATAGTGGATAGTCCATTGGGGAGAATCATCCAGTTCCTAAGGACACAGCATTTTCTGGCTTGTTTCTGTCACAATCTAATAAAAAGTTAAAAAACACAGCTAAAACTAGATGAATGATTCTGTAGAATCACAGGATTTCCTGGCATACAAAAATATTAAGCCCTTTAATGGAACTGTACAAAATTTCAGCCCCATATCTCTGAATATCTAGGTGTGCATACCGACAATGTCCTGGTAAAAGAGTTAATACAACATTAAATAGAAAATCTATCCAACCCATGTATAAAATCACTTGATTCTAAAGCGGATAGCCCAGCATCTTTGGATATATGTCATTCCACTATGGTCACGAAGTACAGTGATGTGACATATGTTAATCCATCATTTGTCAGTTATGGGATCTAGGATTTCAAAAGTGACCACGTTTGGTAGCCATTTTGGACACATTGTGGTTAAAATTAGGGCTTAAACGGTTGGCTCCTTTCCACAACCGACTAACCTAGAGCTATAACCGGATAATATCTGGTTATCCATGACCATTATTTCACTGAATATGGGATCAAAACTATAGGGATTGGAAAGCAGTATTCGCAGAAACTATTCCGTAGTGTGTATACAAATAAACGTTGTCGAGTACTCAACAACGTTCATTTGTATACATACTACGGAATAGTTTGCGATTGTCAAAACCATTTATTTCTAAAAAAAAAAACTAACATGGCTTCATGGTGTATTGTATCCCAAAGGAGAAGCAGTAGATTTACTGCTTTTCAAATGTAGAATGATGATCACTACCAATATTTCAGATAACCGGTTGACGTTTTTTCTAATCGGTTGGGTAGGTAACCAGTTGCAAACCGGTTATCCGGTTAACCATTTCAGTACAAGTTAAAATCAAAATTTCTTTTGCATTTATGATAATGAAACATTACTGGTGTTCTGCTAATTCACAGTGCTGAGATTGCAGGCCAAAATGTCTGATTTTCAGGCCTATTTTGGATGTTTTGGAAAATGTTGGCAGAAAAAATAATTTTGGTAAATGTTTGTTACTAGTTGGTTATGGAAAAGTGTTTTTATGAAAATTTGTGAAAAATTCCAGGTCATTAGCCCATTCGGACCAGGAGATATTGGTCAATGAAAATTTGGGCATTTTTTCCACATTTGGCAGCCATTTTGGACACATTGTGGATAAAATCGAAATTTCTTTCGCATTTATGATAATGATACATTACATTCTTACTATTCAGTCCATTACTGGTGTTCTGCTAATTCACAGTGCCGAGATTGTAGGCCATAATGTTCGATTTTCAGGCCCATTTTTCATATTTTGGACAATGTTGGCAGAAAAAATAATTTTGGTAAACTTTTGTTTCCAGATGGTTATGGAAAAGTGTATTTGTGACAAATCTGGGAAAATTTTAGGTCATATGCCAATTTGGACCAAGAGATATTCACCCAAGAAAAATTGGGCCTTTTGGGGTGTGTTCTGGCATAAGAAAGTTAACGCCTGAAGTGAAAAGATTATTGCAAGTATAAAGCATAGCTGTTTATGATCTTGAGAAGTTTTAACGAAATCTGTAGAGCGTTCTCTCGAATTCCGCTCTTGTAAAGTGTTGGAAGAAAGAAAGGAGAAAATAAATAATAATAATCCTGTACAATAAGGCCTAAAAAAAATAAAAATCTGTTTCTCAGGCCCTCCCCGCATGGTCCTTTTGGCTGCCGCATGCTCTCTTTTTATAGCCAATGTAAACTTAAATAAAATAAAAATTAAATGGTTTTTCTGATATTTTACCCAATTTAAAAAATTGATAAATTTGTCCCTTGAGAGCAAGAAGGTTTTGCAATGCCTTAGCATTGCAAAGCCTTCTTGCTCTCAAGGGACAAAATACACAACCACCCATGCTATTCTGTAGATTATGAGGCCTAAAATATAAAACAATAACATGAACTTTTGATGACAAAGAAATAATTACAGAAATAAAAAATAAAATAAAAAACTGCTCGCCCGCATGCATTTTTACAAATAATGGCCTGAGAAACAGAAGATTTGCTTTGTGGGGTCTAACAAATGTCTTTTCCTTTCAGGAAAAGCCAAATTGATCAATTGTCCCTTTGTTGTTCACGGGAGTTTGTCTAAACTTTTGAGAAAAAACATGTGACTAATGTGATGTATTAACATTTATGTATAATTCGCTAATAGCTATCAGAGTTTGAGTTATCTCTGCCGAGGGCAAGGCCACCAAATGTTCCCACATAGAATACTGGAACAGTAAAACCTGTACTGAATGTTCCAAAGTCTGATTACTGAAGTTGTAATTGACCATACCAGCGACGTGATGTCCCACATGATTGTTTTTGTTTATAAACATTTTTCAGAATTGGCCGTCTCCGTCAGATCCGTTGTTACCTATAGTTTTAGAAGACTGATGTGGTAATTGGTAAATATCTGTTTAAACTGTGCATGCCTAGCCATTAACCAATACTATTCAGTTGAGATTATCAGCAATTGACTTGATTTGAAAAAAATTACATATATCAGTTGTAAATATCGGCAGAATTGCTATTTTTTGCAGATACCGATAATCGGCTCATCAGTATTAACTCTTAACCCGCTGCATATTTTTGAAAAATATTTTTATCAAATCTAGTCATGGCTGCTTTAAAGCAGCCATGACTGGATTTGCTGAAAATCATTTTGGTAATTTAACTCAAGAAATCATTGGTGAAAACCTTGCTTTAATTTACAGGGGGTGAATTTAATTAAAAATGCCCAAATTTTACTTATTCTTGCGGTAAGAGTTTATAATGTCCATGGCAGGAATATCCGCCAGCAGCAGGTAAAGAGTTAAGCACTCTCTCAGTTATGAAACAAATCAAAATAAAAAATAAAAACAGAAGCCCCCCTCCCTGATTTTTAAAATTAATTACTTGAAAACAAAATATATCTTTTATTTGACTCAATCACTTAATTACTTGTAAAAAGGAAGTGGAGTAAATCAGTTAAAACTGAATCAAATGAATTCACAACACAAATTCATAATGGCCAAACTTACATGTATATGCATGCCTACAACACAATACATACGTTGATTAATAATAAGACATACCTTGTTGCTAGTATTCTTTATAATGGCTTCTAGTTCAGAACATCTTGTTGGAAGTGGCTTTGTTAAAGCTGACTGTATTCTCACCTTTGAAAACAAACCAAATGAAAGTGTCAATGACATTGCTGCTCAACTTGCCCAAAAAGGGAGTGAACTGAACTGAATAAAAAGATACAGTAATGCGAAGTCATTCACTCAAGTTTCTACAGAAAAGACATCACATCAAAGCTACATATGAAATCTGAAAAAGATTGTGTGAGAGGTGCAGCCTGTAGGGTCTGCTAATGGAATTGGTGACAATTTACATGAAAATGCCAAATCCAAGATGGCCACTGATAGCCATGTTTTTCAACAAAATTCAGAAAAATTTGATAGCTCCAATCTGGACACCACATCAAAATTACATTTGAAATTTGAAAAAGATTGGGTGAGAGATGCGGCCTGCAGGGTGTACTAATGCAATTGTTGACAATTCATATGCCAAATCAAAGATGGCTGCTGACGACCACATTTTTAACAAAATTCGAAAAAATATGATAGCTCCCATCTAGACATAACACCAAAGCTATATATGAAATTCAAAAAAGATCAGGTGTGAACTGCTGTCTGTAGGGTGTACTAATGGAATTGTTGACAATTTACATGTAAATGCCAAATCTAAAATTCAACAAAATTCAGAAAAATTCAATAACACCCATCTAGACATTGGGGCACCAAAGCTACATGTGAAATTTTTGACTGATCGGGTGAGAGCAGTGGCCTGTAAGGTGTGCTAAAGGAATTGTTGGACAGTTCATATCCAAATCCAAGATGGCCACTGGTGGCCATGTTTTACATGAAATTCAAAAAAATCTCATAGCTTCCATCTAGACATTGCCCTAAAGCCACGTATGAAAGCTGGATCTGATCAGATGAGAGCTGTGGCCTGTAGAGTGTGCTAAAGGAATTGTGGATGGACAGACAGACACACGTATGGACAGACAATGGATAACAACAGTAGTATGGCATCCATAATCACTATTTATGGCAGAGACGTGAATTACTGCCATTTTCTGATTTTGTACCTATGTTACATCTTAAGATGATCAACAATTTAAAATGATGTTGAACATCAACCAATCATCAGCATAGGTGTTTGCATCTGCCTGAAGTATAGCTGCTCTGTTGGCCAATAACTGGCCAACATCTTCCCGAAGTATGGCTGCTCTGTTGGCCAATAACTGGCCATCAGAGCAGCGAAATACTTCAAGCAGATGCAGACACCTATGTAGCTGATGATTGGTTGATGCTCAGCATCATTCCACCATTCATTCGTACTAGATTATTCAACATGGCGAAAAGTTTGCGTGACCCGGCAACAATTTGGCATGACCCATTTTTCGTTTGCGTGTTTTCCATTTTATTTAGCCTCCACGCAACCTAAACAGTCGTTCACCTCAAATCAACAAACCTGATGTGGATCAATGTGAAAATAAGCTGCTAATTTGGGAAAATATTGCCTCAAATTTTGCTTGTACATAAAGCGTTAGACACAGGAAGCAACACAAAATTACTTAAATCTGTGATTAAAAAAACTTTAATGCAGATGAAATTTCAGAAGATATGACATTGGGAAGTGATAAACAAAATTGCCTGAAGTGACCATTATGGTCTACTGCATGTTATAATTTGTGATATACATGGAAATAGTTTTATACCATGCTCACCTACAGTACGTGGAGAGTGGATTGTTACTAAATCACTTGTGGAGTGAAGTTTCCACCCAGACAATTACAGTCAATTCCTGTGGTAATGCATGAAAAGAATAAGCACAGTTTTAGCCAAGGGACCTCCGGGAGTCCCTTGGCTGAAACTTTGCTCATCGTTCTAATGGCTTTTTCCCAAAGAAGTTTTGTCTGAGTGGAAACTTCACCCCCACAAGTGATTTAATAACAATTCAATCCCCACGTACTGTATGTTACGACCTGTAAAAAGCCTGTATGTTAAATCTTAGCTTTAAACCTCACTACCGGTGTAAAGCGTTCCCAAACGGAATTCCATTACAAAAATTTACACCTTTAGTAGTACACTTTGTGATGTTTCATTCAAACATACAACGTTTTGTGGTACTATCTACTACAAGCAATGATTTATTATAAATTATTAAGTTAAAAATACCTACAATTAAATACTTAAAATAAAATTTAAGAATTGTTAATAATAATTTGACTGAAAAGGCAAGGTAAATTCAATCAACTTTGACGATGTGTAGAGCTGTCAATCAAGCATTCAAGTGCAGTTGGAAGTACTGCCCACCAGAACAGATGTAAACAAAAACAAACCCATGTGTTTGCGCTAGAAAGTTTTGTTTTTTCTCCATTTTAAGTGACAAAGTCGATTATTTATAAAGAGCATGGGATAAATAAAACTAATATGTACTAGGGCCAGTAATCAGATTTAAACCACTTGTAGCCAGTTGTGGTTAAAACCCTTTGATATCCTACTCATGGTTTAAATCTGATAACTGGCCACAGTACCTATTTTTTCTATATTATTGATTGATAGCCACGAACAACAGCTGTGCATTATTTTAGCAATAACTGGGCATTATCAGATCCCAATCTATGTATTATTTAAAATAATTTTCATTTATTCTTCCAAAAAACCCACATACCATGTATTTTAATTATTTATTGGTGCTTTATGACAACTTTAGGAGCCAGGATCACCTCGCGTCCAACAGTTTTAGGGGTAGAGGAAGCTGGAGTACCTGGACGGAATCACCAAGCAGTGACAGGCAACTGTCAGACTCCTCAAAGGACTAACTCCGCACATGCAGGGTTAGCATTCATAGAAGGCAAGTGCACCACAACATGAAGTATGCAGCACCACTGTGCCCTCATATGGGCAATCGAGAATAAGTGCCTTACCTAAGGACATAATGCAGTTACCTTGGTCAGGATCAAACAGTGAACCTCTTGGTTTAAAGTTTGATACTCTTAACCACTGCGCTACCGTGCTCCCCACAGAACGTGTATCGAGAACAGCAATCTGAAATAGACTGCATGGGCCCTTACGCTATGAAACAAATATGCCGACAGTAAAGGAGAGCGATCGCTCCCACTCTCCTAAACATTTCTCTGGGAGAGCAATTAATCACTTGCTTTCATGATGTGTGCAGAAATTATGCCTGAACATCAAGTTATATAAATATTGCATTTCAATCACCCGTTACCTGACCCAACTAGATGATACTTGCAAAACATTACATGTAGCTTGCATAACTAAAATCTTTCAAGTTTTGCATAAAACATAGCTTATGAGTTATGACACCTCATTGGAATGAGCTCAATGAGATTGTTCCAATGAGGGGTCATAAGCTATGTTTTACCTAAATGTCACTTTTGTCCTTCTGAGAGACCTCATTTCGATGAATAAGGAAAATGACAGAGCACTTTGTGCTATCACAGACATTTCTGTGAGTGATTGGGTAACTAGATCAGGATGAAAAAATGCTACCTGCATTTTTTGATAAACCCAATAAATTCTCACTTGTAAGTTAATTTATTTAATAGATACAAGTGTGTTTATAGGTTAGTGTTCAACCGATGATCAGAACCGGCCAACTCAATCGGCTGATTGTGGGCAATTGGATGACAACGGCAATGGCTCCTGGAACATCGGTTCAACCGATTGTTGCCAAGCATTTTGTGATGATTCATAAACTGCATTTTATTATCTTCAGCAATAGTTCAATTGTTAATGTAAAATGATTTCAATGATACCAATCAATAAAGTTTAAAAACCACCACAATGTGTATTCTTCATCTCTCTAGTTGCCCCTTTACGGAATATACAAGTTAAACGACATGTAAAGCTTACAATTGAGCGTACTTGCAGCAGTCGCTAGTTCTAACCGGAAAAGTGAAGGTTGCACTCTATTGACTCGGGTCGCTGTAAAAATTACCAGTTGCGCAAACTTGGGTGGTAATCGTGGCTCTGAGAGCCACGTTTACCGCCCAAGTGTGCGTGACTGGTAGTTTTACTGGACCTGAGTCAACAGAGTTTAACACTGTGAAATAGGTTCAATTTAATGTAGTTCTTTCGAGTCTAATATGTTCAATTTAATGTAGTTCTTTACGAGCCTCGATTTGTCTAGTAGTATACAGTATTACAATCGGAATCGGCATCAGCATGGGCCGATTGTGTGCTCAAATAACCAGTAATCGGTCCGAGGCCATTTTTGGTAATCGGTTGAACACTATTATAGGTATGATCTATGAAACATAAAGGTACTTTCCCATAACAAAACTTGTCATTTTGTCAAATGGTCAACTTATTTTTTTTTCAAATTTGCAGCTTACTGTCCCTTTAACCCTTTACCTAAACTGAAAAGCAGATGACGCTTGCAAACAAAATTCTTGAATAACTATTTGTTTTTCAATTTTTGTCTCAAGAACATAGATTATGGCCCCTCATTGGAATGAGCTCGTTCCAAAGAGGGGTCATAACCTATGTTTTTGAGACAAAAAATGAAAAATATAATAAATATTAATTGGCGAAATTCTGTACATATGGCATGTGCACAAGCAATGTTTCACCCAATGGACCTCCGGGTAACCCAGAGGTCCATTGGCAGAAACATTGCCTGTGTTTGCTATAAGTAACCAGGAGAACCTGCCGTGCTTTGGATGCCATTCGATATGGCAATTGCACGCAATTCCTACACGCAATTAAGCCTAGATAAGCGCACAGTTCGTGACAGGACTTCTAGTTTTAACTGTAGGTATGATAAATATAGAAATTACTTTAAATTTCCAATATAACCATTACCACAGGCCCAGACTACATGTAGCTGAGTAACCAACAGGACTAAGAGTAGAGATGAAAGCAGGCTAGCATAAGTACCTCAAGGGTGACAGAATCTCTAAAAGAGATCAGAAATATAATAAAAGGAGCAAACATCTGTAAATACAAGAAAATAGTGCAACGAGAAGCATTGAATATGCCCGACCCTGCAATATCAACATGGGCAACACAAAAAGTATTCAATTTTCTGCTACAGTTAAAACTAGAAGTCCTGTCATGAAATGCACACAAATAGCACGCGTTATGACCATAGTAAGGCTATCAAATTCTGTACATATGGCCTGTGCACAAGCAATGTTTCAGCCAATGGACCTCCGGGTAACCCAGAGGTCCATTGGCAGAAACATTGCCTGCGTTTGCTATGAGTAACCAGGAGAACCTGCATGCTTTGGATGTTATTCGATATGGCAATTGCGTGCAATCCCTACGGGCAATTAAGACTAGATAAGCGCACAGTTCGTGACAGGACTTCTAGTTTTAACTGTACCATTCAACAAAAAATATTCCCATGGACAAAAAACAAAGCAAAAACTTCTCACACACAGTTTTTCTAAGTCTAAAAAGGGGGCCTAACTGCGATAACTGTGTTAAGTATGCATAGGTGCAACATGCAATATGCAGGTATCCTTTCCTCAAGAATGGTCTATTACCACAGCAGAGGATATCAAAATCCAACAACCAATGCCGGAGTTATAATGCAAAATGTTCGTACGGAAGGTTTTATAAGTGTAACCAGGGTATAACTCTGGACGAAACCACAAAATGTGGATGTCTTCTACCTCATGCTAGTCTCTCATACCATAGGACATCAAAAGCCTCACTCAAATGGCCGAGTTATAATGCAAAAAAGTATGTATACAGAATTTTTGAAGTGTAACAAGGGTCATAACTCTGGTAGGAATGTACAGACAAAAAACGTGATATGTGGATATCATGTCCATCATGCTGGTCTATCAGAATACCACAGAAAATCAAAATCTGACAACTGATACCAGAGTTACAATACAAAACATTCATTTTAACATTTTTTTCAGTCCTACATGGGCCACAACTCTGATAGGAATGCGTGGACAAATTCAAATATCATTTCCCCCATGCTGGTCTATCATCACACCAAAAGTCATCAAATTTGACAACCGATACCACAGTTATAATACAAAATGTTTGTACAGAAGGACAGATGGACAACAGGTGGACGGAGACCTTGACTATTTTCCCATTGAACCTCTTAAGGAGGTTGGTGGCATACATGTAATTAAATTAATAGCTCTTAACAGATGTATAGACTATACAGGATACTAGAATAATAACCTGGAGTAATGTATATTACCTCTTTTATATACCAAGCATTTCCCTAAATGCTAATTTAATGTAGGTCAAGGGTATCAATATATAAATGCATCCAGAGGAAATCTAAAGAGACGATTTATATTATTATTATGAATCATGAGGTATGGAATGTGCTCATGCTTTCTAAAACAATATACACAAATATACAAATACAGTGGAGCCCACATAATTGGATATCTCTTAATTGTATATCCCTGTTAATTGAATATAATTTTCAACCACAAAACCATTTACCATACCTTCAGTACAAATTTGATCTGTTAATTGTATATGGGTTGTAGAGCAAACTCCTGTTAATTGTATATAAATTTTTGTAATATGTCAAAAAAGTTATTGTGACACGCACCAAATTCCCCTTATTTATCAACCTTTTTGGCCTCACTACATCCAATACAGGCATTTATTCTATTATATCTTGTTTGACAGAGTTCTATGAGCTCTGTCAAACAAGATATAGTAGAATAAATGCTCAGTTTACCTCCAGAACACAGGAAACTGACCAAATCCCTGTTAATTGTATACTCCTGTTAACTGAATAATTTTCACTGGCAAAATGGATATTCAATTAAGAGGATTCTACCGTACCAAACTCTGTCAGACTTTTAGCCCCTGAATAATGTGGCAGAGAGTGGTCCAGAGGTAACTTTGAAAATGAAGTACAGAATTCAGGCTCAAGTTTAACTAGATACCACCCCCCCCCCCATCATCTCTTTGTTTTATGAGAAAAAGCAGAGAGGTAGAGAGCAACAGTAGATGACAAGCATAGCATACAAATGAACTATTCAACTTGATGTAAAACATTTTGCACCATTGACAGGGGACTTAGCGATCTAAGGTCGCAGGCCATATATTCCAGATTTATAAGATAGAATTCAACCAATCTAACAACCCTGCCTGTGCTGCAGTGCGGAGTTACGATGGGGAGCTAGCAGCTGCTCGTTGTTGCTCGGTGATTCTCTCCGGGTACTCCGGCTTCCTCCACCCGTAAAACTGTCACAGTCATGATTAGCCATTGTGCATAAGTATGTGACATTAAACATCAAAAAATAAATAAATAAATATTACCCAAACTTTGTTATTGTCACGTGATACTCCAGGTAGTCCCCAATTTTTAACAAAAACTGATTTGGGAATTCTAGTAAATTCAAGCAAGCGTTGTGATACCTTGCAATTAAAATGTCAACTGTGGAGTTTTCTGACGGTGACAGTACCGGTATTCTCTGTAAAGGCCATCAGTCTCTTTTTAGAAGAGAGTAAATATCTGCTTTTTTCCCTCTGCTGACCTTCAGCCCCACGAAAACAATGCACATGGCATTCTTCCCAAAAGAAAGCCAATAGTTTTGGAATCCCCCACCCACGCAGCCTTTTGCAATATTTTGCATTTCTGGATTTGTTCTTGGATATCTGAAACACATTTCAAAAGTTGGCCATGAGTTGTTGTCTTGATGATGAAATACTGTTTTATTATCAGTTCTTGTACAAATACTGTAGGAGACTTTCAGGAACAAGTTATGCTTGGTATCAGCAGTGAGAGTTAACTGCATATATATTTTCGTGTTCTGTACACCATCACCTTCATTTTGTTGCATAATTTGTATATATGAATTTGAAATTTATGGAATTTCAGACTTGGTAATATTCTAGTAAATGGTTTTTCCTTGCTGGCATCAAGCTGATTATAAGCAACCTGTCATTTGCAAAACGAGGTCCCCCGAGGGTGAATTTGCTGATGCTATCCCATACAGTAGGCCAATTTATCCTCTAGGTACATCTTTGTGTTTTGGCTTGAGACCTTGATTCAGATTGAGGTTCACAGAGGGTAAAAATATAAGGGTAGCATCACAAAATTCACCCTCTGGGGACCTCATTTTGAAGAAGACAGTCTGCTTATTTTCAGGCTTGACTGGCAGGACTATTTAACAAGAGCGGACGCGATATGAAGGGTCACGGATCATTTGCTCCTATTCATATTCGCTCCATGTTGCTTCACTCCAATAAAAAGAGCGAAATGACTTGGTTCATATATTGGTTGTGAAGTGCTCACCTTGGCCTGACCAGGATTTGACCAGATTGGATGCAATCTGAGCTGACGTTGGTTAAATCCCATCTTCTGCTTCACAAGTTGTCTCAATACAATTGAGATTCATGGTACCTGACTTAATTTTAACCACAAAATCAAAATACTTAACTGACAGACTATATTAGCAAGTTAACACATAGACCAGATTTGGAATCATAGGCATCAGTACATTTTGTATTTTTCTGTTGTAAGCTGGCTAAGATATTGGTATAGAAGCGATAAAGACAAAATTTTAATATATTTAATAAATTCCTGTTAAGTTTGTGTATATTTTATATAAATTTAAGTAGTTTATATTGCAGTAGTTGATTCACTTTAGTGTATTGTTATTAAAAATTCTGTGGGAGGATTTCATAATGTTTTTGATTTTTTTGCAAGACAAAAACCCCACGGTTGTCCATTAACTGAAAATACATGTATGAAGGTCCATCAACTGAAAATCTGGTGGTCTATCAACTGAAAACTATGTTAGCCATGTAATGGAAAGTTGACTGGTGTACATGTTTGTAAGGGGAAATCCACTCACTGAGTTTATCAATAACAATACACTTCTCACAAAAGGAAAAGTTTATCAAAACAGTGCACGACTAAGAAATTTTTTTTTCAACACACGTTATCACATATAATCTATCATTGAAAAAAAATTACTCACCCTAGAGAAAAAAATTTTATACCAAAATCTGCAGAATTTAAATTTGCAACAAAAAATACACTGAGAGTGTTTGAGGTTATTCTCAAATATAAAAAAAAGTTTTCTGCATAGGGTATTACTGTGTTGGAAAAATTTTCAACAAATTTCACCCAAACATTTCACCACCAGGTGGCAGAGTTGTCTTATGTGGGCATTTATGGTAAATCTAAATACATAATGTTATTCCCCATTTCCATGTGAACAAGTTTTACATTTGGCTTATTTCTGTAGCTCAAATAATAAAAAAGTTACAGAGGTATGAATATACCCACTATCAATTTCATAAAATTTCTCCATTTTGTCCAGTGGCAGACATTCCTGAAACTGAAGGCACTGGCAGAGTGCTAAGAGTTAATGAGCAATGTAGCTCCACGACTACATCTAATTATGTCTTAATAAGTACTACACAGTCTGTTAGATTGACAACTGATTACATTCTAATTAGTATAAAGACATTGGAGTTAAAAACTCTTAATCTTCCCTCTTCTGGTCTTCTACTCCCTAGAGCCCAGAAATGGTTTCCTAAGTAGAATGTATTGCAGAGAAACCATGCAACTACCTCATCAGTTTATATATTGGTGGGCAATTATCAGAACCCCAACATGACCCCATCATCTTCGGGAAGTAGTAGCACCTTTGTTGAGAGGTCACCCTCTCACTCTGGTCCTCACCCAAGGAAGGATAACAACTGACCAAAGAGGACCAACAGAACATCAGAAGTGAACTCCCTCAATTTTTCCTCCTCTGCTGCAACCTGTCATGATGGTGATCTACAAAAATCTCAAAATTCTAAAACGTGTAACTAGGGTCGAAAGGGGCTTGTCACAAACTGTCTTTGTGAGCCTTTGGCGCGCGAAACCATTGATCCTCTCAGAACCCCAACATTGGTAGTGTCACTGTTGGCTTACCATGACCGAATTCTCTTGCATTGTATGTTTAACTGGTTGAGGGCTAGAATATTTTTGGTCATCTAAATATTTTCATCAAATTTTTTTTATTACAAATTATTGGACTGTGCCCACAGGCACTCTCCAAAAATTTGTAAGGAAACAAATTTACATAAACAAAATATCAATTGCATTTGACTGAATATTGAACATCAGCAAGGAAAATATTGGCTTTTGCTCTGGTACCCTAATTTTTTTTAAAGCCGTGATAGTGGCTTCTACATGTAGTACTCAACCAGTTAAGAACTTGCTCCAAAGACATGACCGGGTGTCCAATTGGACAAATGACAATTGTTGGTCAATAAATAACATTCTAAAAGAAGCTACTGAAAGCAAACAAATTAATATTTGTGATCTCATTGAAAAAATATATTCTGTGGTAGAAAAGCAGTATGCCGAGCTCCAAAGGGCTTTGATATGGAAAGGAAATTATGTTGTTTAAACAATGATTTCAAAGTTCACATTGTGAACACATCAGTATGGGCACTGAAATAGCCGGAAGAAAGAAAAAAAGCTGTTTCTGTGCTTTTTAAAGAACAAAACGGGATGTGTGTCAAAATATGATGAGTTCTACTGATGGATCCTGTATTGTACCTACACCTAATGGTGGAAAAAAGCCTGGCCAATATGTAAAGTAGGGCTGAAACGGTTGGCTCATTTTCACAACCAACTAACCGAGAGCTATAAGCAGTTAATATCCGACTATCCGTAGCCATTATTTCACCGAATCTGGGATCAAAACTATAGGAATAGGAAAGCAGTATTCTCAGAAACTATTCCGTAGTGTGTATACAAACTAACATTGTCGAGTACTCAACAACGTTCGTTTGTATACATACTTCGGAATAGTTTCTGCGGTTACTCAGTACTCACGGAAATTGCAAATCATTAACGAAGTCTTGAAGCCAAAGTCAATTATTTCTCAATATATACAACGCAGATTCGAGGTGTATCTATCCCAAAGGAGAAGCGGCAGATTTACTACGTTTTAACAGTGGAATGACGATCACTATCGATATTTTGGATAACCGGTTGACTTTTTTTCAAATCGGTTAGGTAGGTAACCGGTTTCAAACCGGTTATCTGGTTAACCATTTCAGTACTAATGTAAACGCATGCAAGCAGAAAAAACACTTAACATTATGGCTATTATTATATTTTGGATAACCGGTTGACTTTTTTTCAAATCGATTAGGTAGGTAACTGGTTTCAAACCAGTTATCCGGTTAACCATTTCAGTACTAATGTAAACGCATGCAGGCAGAAAAAACACTTGACATTATGGATATTATTATATTTTGGAGAACCGGTTGACTTTTTTTCAAATCAATTAGGTAGGTAACTGGTTTCAAACCGGTTATCCAGTTCACCATTTCAGTACTAATGTAAACGCATGCAGGCAGAAAAAACACTTAACATTATGGCTAGGAAATGTTTCAAATTAGTCAAATGAATACTATGATTCATGTTATATAATTATGAATATAGGTGACAAATGTAAATAGTTGTATAGGTATTGTTTATGGTAAGTCTGACTTAACACTGGAGGTCCCTGTTTTAGGGCAAATAAAGCACAATCAGTTACATGTATTATTCCACTGGTTCTATTTTCATTGTATCTGATAAGAATAACAGTGATAGTTCTAGGTTCACTTTAACAAACCAATCATTAGTCAATACCCCATCAAAGGTAATCACTTATGAAAGCACCTTCAGAACATCCATTCGTCATCTCTTTATCACAATCATAACAGAAGTTTCTCTATCTAAATAAATTGTGTATCAGGAATATTAATCAGCCTCTACCCTCAATAATTTCAGTTGTACTTAATCAACACATGACCTTTAATGATGCAGAGCCTCCATCGACCTCTGCTAAAATAGGGGACCTCTGATATTGAGTCAATCCATATTGTATAACATAACACTCAATTATCAAACTTTCAGTCGCAGCCATTTTTGAGTACAGCCTACAACAAGAGGCCTGTCACACCTAGAGAGCTCCGCTGAGGGCCACTGATCGCATGGGCATGTTTTCTAATACTAATATTGTTACAAACTTTAGCTGAAAAATATTCAGCGGTTCAGAAATTATGGCTTGGACAAACAAATATCAAAAATATCTTAAGATTTTCTTGATCCTGTGACCTGTGACCCTGACCCTGTGGATTTACAGACCGCAGAATAATTGATGACACACCGTCTATTGATAATACATATTGTTATGAAGTTTGGTGGAAAAATATTCAGCGGTTTAGAAATTATGGCTCGGACAAACAAGAAGGATGTTACATCCCAACGCTCACCTACATTCGCGCTTGATAATGTCGTTCGAATGTAACATGCCTAATATTTAGTTAATATAAATCATTAACTAGGCATCAAATGATTAATGTGGTTTATGTGATGGCTTTGGAAAGTCTATATTTCTGCATTTATTATATATCAATTCAACATAGAATCATTGGATATAAAAGCATTTTTTTCTTTTAGAAATGTTTATGATTAAGAATATGAATCGTGAGGCCAGATATTAAATCATAAATAAGAATTAGGAAAGGCTTTCATAAATCACTGAAATTGTAAGTACATTCATTGGTTAAAGAGGAGTTGCGGAAAAACATTCATTCAAGGCTTTCATAAATCACTGAAATTGTAAGTACATTCATTGGTTAAAGAGGAGTTGCGGAAAAACATTCATTCAAGAAAGTGACTATAAGTCCCAACAAAAATATATCACATCAACAACTAAAATAAGCCTTAATGTTACTAGTAACAAGTATGAGAAAGTATTAAAAAAAAAAGTTGAAAAATTTTTTTTTAAAGAAAGTGAATATAAGTCCCAAAAATCCCCCTCATCTTAACACAAACTTTTAGAACTTAAAATTGAGTAAGTCAGACAAAAACGTGAACATTGTGACTGAAAAAAAGAAAAGAAATCAGTTAAATTTCTGCATCCAGTAGGGTTAATACCTACAGTTGTTATTGAAATGAGAAAAAAATGCCGATAGGATCACCGAGCCAATGTCGAGTTGTGACAGCACAAAAGTGGGTTTAATCATTATCAACTTATCATCTGGAAACCAATTATTTACAATTTACTATGTGAAGGGTCACTGTAACTTTGACCTTTGACCTAGTGATTCCGAAATAAATAGAGCTCTTTCTTGCACCAATGCCAACCTACCTATGAAGTTTCCTGAACTTAGGTGGAACCATTGTCAAATTATCATCCGGAAACCAATTGTTTACGATTTACTATGTTGAAGGTCACTGTGACCTTGACCTTTCAACTAGCGAGTCCAAAATAAATAGGGTTCTTCCTCTCACTGATGCCAACCTACCTATGAAGTTTCATGAATGTGGGTCGAAACATTATCAAGTTATCATCTGGAAACTAATTGTTTACGATTTACTATGTTGAAGGTCACTGTGGTCTTGACCTTTCACCTAGCGAGTCTAAAATAAATAGGGTTCTTCCTCTCACTGATGCCAACCTATGAAGTTTCATGAACATGGGTCGAATCATTATCAAGTTATCATCTGGAAACCAATTGTTTTGATTTTACTATGTCCAGGGTCACTGTGATCTTGACCTTTGCCCTAGTGAGTCAAAAATAAATAGTGTTCTGCCTCTCACGAAGGCCAACCTACATATGAAGTTTCATGAATGTGGGTTGAACCGCAGTCAAGTTATCATCCGGAAAGCAATTGTTTACAATTTACTATGTTCAAGGTCACTGTGACCTTGACCTTTGACCAAGCAAGTACAAAATTAATAGGGTTTTTCCTATCACCAATACCAACCTACCTATGAAGTTTCATGAACATGGGTTGAACCATTATCAAGTTATCATCTGGAAACCAATTGTTTACAACCGCCCTCCCAACAGACCGCCCGCCATTCATCAAACTATAAGTCGAGTTTGACTTTGTCACAACTCGACTAAAAAAAGTTCTTCCTCGCACCAAGGCCAACCCACCTATGAAGTTTCATGAATGTAGGTTGAACTACTATCAAGTTATCATCCGGAAAGGAATTGTTGCGATTTACTATGTTCAAGGTCACGTTGACCTTGACCTTTGACGTAGCGAGTCCAAAATCAATAGGGTTCTTCCCCTCACCAAGGCCAATCTACCTATGAAGTTTCATGAATGTGAGTTGAACCATTATCAAGTTATCATCCGGAAACCAATTGTTTAAGATTTACTACGTTCAAGGTCACTGTGACCTTGACCTTTGACGTTGCATGTCCAAAATCAATAGGGTTCTTCCTCCCACCAAGACCAACCTACGTATGAAGTTTAATGAATGTGAGTTGAACCACTATCAAGTTATCATCCAGAAACCAATTGTTTACGCCCGCCCGCCCGCCCGCCCGCCCGCCCGCCCGCCCGCCCACCTGCCTGCCCGCCCGCCATTCACCAAACTATAAGTCGAGTTTGTCTTCGTCACAACTCGACTAATAAACAGTAATGAGAGATGAAGGCACCACAATCTGCACAAAAGCTGACTTCAACACAAATTCTTACAACACCTAAACGCTAATTCTTACAAGTTTTGGCAGAAAATCAGCCTCAAATTCCTCAAATATGCATGTAATGAGGGTTAAATATTACTGCAATGGAGTTCAGTAACCCAAGCGTAGAATATTAATCGCCTAGAAACACAACTGACCTAAACACAAAGTTTACAAAGTTTTACAACTTAAAATTTACTAAGTCCGAGAAAAACATGAAAATTTTGACTGAAAAAAAAAAAAATTTCCATTAAATTTCTGCATACAGTAGGGTTAATACCTACAGTTGTTAATGAAATATGAAAATCAACAGTAATGAGAAATTAAAGTAGCACAAGCTGCACAAAAGCTGACTTTAACGCAAATTCTTACAACACCTAAACGCAAATTCTTACAACAATTTTTGGCAGAAAATTTTAGGTGAAATTTGGAAAAAAGTTGTAGTATCAGGGTTAAATACTGTTCTGATAGTCCCCTACAACCTACATGTGCAATATCAAAGGCCTGAGCCCACTGATCTTTGAGAACTCAGCTTAACACCTCACCTTAACACAAACTTTTAGAACTTAAAATTTACTAAGTCCGAGAAAAACATGAAAATTTTGACTGAAAAAAAAAAAAAATTCTGTTAAATTTCTGCATAAAGTCGGGTTAATACCTACAGTTGTTATTGAAATATGAAAATCAACAGTAATGAGAAGTTAAAGCACCACAATTTGCACAAAAGCTGACTTTAACGCAAATTCTTACAACACCTAAACGCTAATTCTTACAAGTTTTGGCAGAAAATCAGCCTCAAATTCCTCAAATATGCATGTAATGAGGGTTAAATATTACTGCAATGGAGTTCAGTAACCCAAGTGTAGAATATTAATCACCTGGAAAGACACATAGAAACACAACTCACTTAAACACAAAGTTTTACAACTTAAAATTTACTAAGTCCGAGGAAAACATGAAAATTTTGAGTAAAAAAAAAGAAAATTTTCGTTAAATTTCTGCATACAGTAGGGTTAATACCTACAGTTGTTATTGAAATATGAAAATCAACAGAAATGAGAAGTTAAACCAGCACAATCTGCACAAAAGCTGACTTTAACACAAATTCTTACAACACCTAAACGCAATTCTTACAACAACTTTTGGCAGAAAATTTTAGCTGAAATTTGGAAAAAAGTCGTAGTTTCAGGGTTAAATACTGTTCTAATAGTCCCCTACAACCTACATATGCAATATCAAAGGCCTGAGCCCACTGATGCTTGAGAAATTCACCTTAACATTAAATCTTACAATATTGGACACGCCGGACGCCGACGCCCGAGGTTATCACAATAGCTCACCACATCTTACAGATGTAGGTGAGCTAATAAAATGTTGACGACGGATGGATGGACGGACAGACAGACAGATGACGGACGACAGACGACGGACGAATCCGTATAAGAAAAGCTCTGCTGACTTTGTCAGCGGAGCTAATAAAGTGGAAACCTGGACGTGCTAATAACTCGCTATTTGGCCAATATTTGCATCACGTTTGTATCTGAATATCGCAATATTTATATAGCAAAAACGGGTCAGTTGGTCATGATTTGGCCTGTTGAAATACTAAGATGACGAAATCAAAAATCCCTATACACTTGCTTGCTATCAACAGCATGTCCCACGTGTACCTGTCTGTGTTGTAACCCCTCCCACCCCCCCCCCCCCACCCTCAGACACACACACACACACACAGTCTGATCTGATGCAGTTTAGTAGTGGGGCCTGAGAATTTATGTTTCCTTTTTTAAAACAAATTTTAATCTGCTCGTCTTAACATTTACAGTTAAAACTAGAAGTGCTGTCACGTACTGTGTGCTTATCTAGGCTTAATTGTGCGTAGGAATTGTGCACAACGGCCATATCGAATGACATCCAAAGCACAGCAAGTTCTCCTGGTTACTCATAGCAAACACAGGCAATGTTTCTGCCTATGGGCCTCCGGGTTACCCGGAGGTCCATTGGCTGAAACATTGCTTGTGCACAGGCCATATGTACAGAATTTGATAGCCTTACTATGGTCATAACGCGTAGATTTACGCACAGATCAATGCGCTATTTGTGTCCATTTCATGACAGGACTTCTAGTTTTAACTGTAAGTTGGCCATTTGGTTGCTTTCACAAATATTTCTATTTCACTTTACATGTACATCACCCCATTTGTGGTCAATATCATCGTTATCGAAGCACAAAAGGAAGACTCACCCTCGCCCCTCCCTTCTCCCTTTGACTTTAAAGATTGAGAACTTTACATTTATAAAAGTTTAAACTGCAATTATGTAAAGATACTCTCGATGGACTCTCATGAAGCTGGTTAGCAGGCCTGGCATTCTTAAAAATGCAGGAGGGCTAAAAATCGCTCTCCTGACATGGCCTGGGAGGGCGATTAGCTCTCCTCAAGCTTACAAAAGCTAAAAATGGCAAAATGAAGTTGAACTATTTATGATTTCTGCCTAGTGGGCATTGTACATTTTATTTGGTACTGCTAACCAGGTAGTCTCTGTGAGATGGATACACTGCCCCTCCCACACCTCCGGGCCTTGGTAAAGGCCCGGAGGTGTGGGAGGGGCAGTGTGACCATATTGCAGAGCCCACTAACATAGCAGAGATATAAAAACCTGTGGGTTTTAGGAATAGGCTGTTGTGGTAATCATTATTTTCTAAGGCTAGGAGGGCTAGTTTTTGCCCTCCTCAATTTTTTTAAGGCGAGCAGTAGGCGAGCGAATAAATCGCTCTCCTGAAAATGCCAGGCCTGGGGTGGGCCAATCCTAGCTTTAATTGCATCGACATCAATGAATACATAGACTACGTCAGTTCGTTAATATAAAAAGTTTTGCATGGCTCCAATCGTCCATATTATTATTAGTACATGTATTTTCTACTCTTCTTTTCATCCACTCATTTCTCCTGCGATATTCGCCACAACACATTGAAAATATCGTGTTAATGCTACAGGAATATTGCCAAAATAAGGCGCTAATGTGGCATAGTTAACAAAAGAATATCGACTAATAGTATACTTTGTTATAGGCTGTACTGTAAAGTTTAAATTGACTTCATATTTCCGAATCAAGACACTTCCATTTGTCATGATGTGAGTAAACACTAAGGAGGGAGCAGGTCAGAAAGCATCGATAATTTTGATAATTGAGCGCTATATGATAAATTCTGTTGCTACAAGAGTGTTCCTTCATTGATTACAGCATGAATCATCTGAAATCTAATATGTACAGTATGTGGAGAGTGGATTGTGGATTAGAACTAAATTGTCCATGGAGTGGAGTTATCACCCAAAGTATCACTTTCAAATTCTGTACATATGGACAAAAAACACAAGCAATGTTTTAGCCAATAGACCTCAGGGTTTAACCTGGATGTCTATTGGAGGGAACTTTGCTTGGGCTTGTTAAGCTTTGCAACAAATCTGCATTTTTTGTTTGGGTGGAATCTCCACTCTATGGACGATGACTCTGTGTACTAAGGATGGTGCACATGTCTTCAACCACTGTAACCCTGCTTGAGTGGAGCTTGAACAGAGTTAGAATGTTGAGGAGCTGGAAGTTGCTTGTCGATGCTCGGTGGTTCTCTCTGGGTACTCTGGTTTCCTCCACCCGTTAAAACTGTCACGGTCACGATTAGCCATTGTGCATAAATATGTGACCTTAAAACACCAATAAATAAATAGTTATAATACACTCTCCACGATCAGTATATTTTGTACCTACATTCCTTCAACATTATATATTAAATTCTTTGTATAACAAAACATTAAGCCAAACCAAAGAATAATATGACACTCAATTATTCAACTTTTGGCAGTAGCTTTTTCGGTGTTTAAAATTTAAATTGACTCCATACCTTCACATCAAGACAATTCCTTTGCCTTGTTAAGGGAAAAATTTAAAGTTTAAAGGGGTGTGGTGTGGGTTGAGTGGGACACGTCTGAAAGCATTGATATATACTGAGTCAAAAAAGAAAGTATGATGGAAATAAATGTGAAAAAATAGCACAAAGGATGAAATATAATACAGTTAAAATTAGAAGTCCTGTCACGAATTGTGCGCTTATCTAGGCTTAATTGAGCGTAGGAATTGCGTGCAATTGCCATATCGAATGGCATCCAAAACAAGACAGGTTCTCCTGGTTACTCATAGCAAACAAAGGTACTATTTCTGCCAATGGACCTCCGGGTTACCCGGAGGTCCATTGGCTGAAACATTGCTTGTGCACAGGCCATATGTACAGAATTTGATAGACTTGCTATGGTCATAATGCGTAGATTAACAAGCAGATCAACGTGCTATTTGTGTGCATTGTATGACAGGACTTCTAGTTTTAACTGTAGTTCTAATGTTGCACGTTTGTGGACAAGAAGTTGTGCAAAGAGTTTAATGACATGTTGTTGTTGTCCACCCAACTGTATACAATTTTGCTACGGATTTCAAAATAGCATGTGCTACCCCCCCCCCCCCCCACCCCCCCTCTGGATCCGCCCTTGTCAGTCACCGTGTTGAGATAAAATGGAAACACCAAAATATCCCCGACTGATTTGTAGAATTTAAATAGGAGAACCTTTGTGTGAATGTTCAATTTCCAGAAATTTCAAACAAACATTCATTCTTACAGAAGTTGGTACTAAAAGTGAACTGACAGTTGTGACAAGTTGACAACTTTCTCACTTCCTTGGTTCGGATTGTTCCAATGGGGTAGTTCGAATGTACAACACTGAAGATTCTTCTGTTTACTCTGCAGATTGCAATACTTCCCAAACAATGAATAATTTTAAACTGTTCTTAACAAATGAAAATAAAAAGAATGAAGCGACTCATCTAAACTTAATGACGTGAAATCATTTAGCAGGTTGATTATGGAGTGAAAACAATATGCAATCATCAAACGAAATACCATCTTTAGATCAAACTGACAATGCTGGGAGCTTTCTTCGTCTACAGTGTGGAACAGGGATTGATCAACTGGCAAGGCTCTGTGTTTTTAAAATTATGCTGTTGCACAATCTTGTGGGAAAACGAAGGCCACTGAATATCACAAGTGACTAAGGTTAGTCACTTCAAAGTTTAATAATAAACTACAGTACGTGGGGAGTGTATTATCACTAAATCACACGCAGAGTGGAGATTCCATCCAAGCAATAATTGCAAATTGGTTGCAAAGCATAACAAGCACAGGCAAAGTTTCAACCATTGGACCTCCGGGTTAAACCCGGAGGTCCATTAGTTAAAACATTGCTTGCGTTTTTTGTCCATATGCACAAAATTTGAAAGTTATAGTTTGGGTGATAACTCCACTCTGCGGGTGATTTACTTACAATCCACTCTCCATGTACTGTAACTGTTCATTCATCTCATTATACAGTGCGATATAAACCCGACTAAAAATAAAAACCGTCCACTACAGTGGTTAGTCGACTAATCGCAACAGCCCTACATTGTTCTGCACTATTATATTAGAACTGAATGCAAAATAATCAAATAAAATATGAATTCGACTGAATCAGAGTTTTGTTGTTCCTTCACCTTATTTAAGTAAGTTACAGTGAAACTTCCATGTCCATGTTAAATTCAGTTCATTGTGGGTCATTTGACAAAGTGAAGTCAAAGTATGAATAGTCAATACAAAATTCACTCTTTCTCATCTTTGAACCATTTCACTCCTATTCCAGTCCCCACTGGGTCTTTCTGAACCTTTTTATGTGGGCTGATTTGCACTATATCTGGTTTGGAAGTGGAAGGGGTACAATGAGGGGTGGGGTATGTTTGGAGAATGAACAACCCGGTGCTTCATTAATTAAAATTTTGTTAATGATGATTTATATTACCTGGTAAACACATGCTTGGACATCACTGCCCACAAGTGGATTTCGACCAATCCACGGTGACTGTACTGTAGGTTTGGTAGAGTTGCACCATAGGCTTGATCGATTGGCACCAACTACGAGGGCTTTATATTCTACCATTATTGGGGTAAATAAAAATGAGAATGAATTATTATTCTCCCTGGCTCTACCAAGGAAGTACATCTAACATGGGTTAAACCTGGAGGTCCATTGGTTGAAACGTTGCTTGTGTTTTTAGAAGATATGTACAAAATTTGAAACTTATAGTTTGGGTGATAACTCCACTCTGCGGGTGATTTAGTTACAATCCACTCTCCACGTACTGTAAGGGGCACATCATTATTTGCTACAGTCTCCAAAGCTTCTCTCGCCAATACACCTGAAGAAACAAAGACATCATCTTTGGTAGTTCACCGATATGAACGTAGTGGCTACCCCTCTACGATCAGATTCTTCCCATTCAACTGTGTAGAAAAAGTTCCCATCACGTCTTTATGGGAACACAAAACTCGAAAATAGGAATAAGTTGTTCTCGTGAAATATTATCAAATTATCAGTTCTGGTACGAATACGGTAGCAGACTTCCAGGAACCAGTTGTGCCTACAGTAGACTCTATGAGTTGATTACACATGTGTTTCGTGTTCTCTACATCTCACTCTTCATTTTGATGTACATTTTGTGTATATTTAATTTAAATTGAAGGAATATCAGAGGTGAGAATTTTCAAAATAAACAAAATTCCATTACTTATATAGCCCCTTAATCGCAGACACATCTGGTACATAAAGGATTACAGGATTTCTTTTCGATCGTTTTTCTAAATTATAAAAAAAACTGGCGACAATTTTTCTTCTCTCTCGTTGTTTTAACGTTCTAATTGTCTTCATTTCTAATCACTCGGTTACATTTCGGTAAAACGACGGGACAGATTTGCGAACACGGAACTTCGATCATGCTTTGGTGCCCAATCTCCCGGAAAATCTGGAAAAAAAACAAAACTCTCTGGTGATATTCTAATTTTATACCGTTGCATTCGGGCCACCGGGAGAATAGCTGAAATTTGCTGTCATGTTTCACATGTGTGGAAACTTCACAATTTGATTTTTCAAACGAGTTTGAATGAAAGGTAAAGAGTTTTCTCCCTTTAATGTGCATTTGGCGCAAAATATTCATTCAAACAGCAATGTTTCAAATTTGGATCAAGTCGAAATCTTGGAAGTTGAAATCCAACACTGCTGAAAATCAAGTGTCTGTCGTGTCAAATTGATTAATTAAGATAAGCCTTTACTCAACGCAGACGATATCAAAATTTATTACTTAAAATATTATTTCTTTTCAATTGTTTTCAAAAGATTCCAACAAAACAATATCATGAGACCTCCATTTGAACGAGCTCGTTCCAATGAGGAGTCACATGATATAGAGTTGTTGAAATGTTTTGAAAAAAATCTTTTCAACTACTGAATTTGTGTATGATAATAAATCTTGGGCCCAGTGCCCCGCTGAGGTATTCCTCCCCACTCTGTCTCCTAACATCCCAGCATTCAGTCAAAAAAACTGGTTCTTAATTCCCCCCACTAGCGCCTTCTCGGTCTCCCCAACTATAACATTGACCCTTTTCGTCATGTCATTCTTCATCCACCTATCCTTCATATTTTCATCTCATTTTCCCATTAGTTTCCCAAGGAGTCTTGTTCTACTAGGCAAATATTTGGGGCATTCTGAAATGAAATATTCCAGGGTCTCCGTTACACCTAAGTTATACGTTTTGCACACACTTTCCTCGCCTTTCCCGATTCTCGCCCTCAACTCCAGTGACTTGATCTCACTTTGGACAACAATGCCCCTCCCCCAACGACCCATTCAGCTACTCCTCAAAAGCTGGCGCACCATTTTTATATAACCTGTCTAAAGAAATCTTTGTTCAAATTCCAGCTCGCCAGTTTCTATTACAATCCTCAATCACCCTTTCCCTTATAAAGCTCCTCCTCCTTCTAGATCATCAGTCTCTAAAGAGTAGTTATCCATTAACTCCCTCGCCTGCTTTATCCATCCTGTCTGAATGTTATAGTTCCATACATGTTAAACGTCGTTTTACACCATCTGCTGTTTGGGAGGTTTACTGGGTAATTTAGGTAGCATAATTTCCCATATCTATTCTGTCTTTAACCGGCATCCACCGAGTTTCCCTCTAACTGCTTTCAGCGTGGCTGCGTTAGTTGATACGGTTATCCACCGACCCGCATCATTTTGTAGAATCTCCTACCATTTGGCTCAGAGGGATTACATCTGTTCCATATGTTGTACTTGGTAAACCTACTCTCTCCCAAATAGTTTTTCCGACAAACACCCTGTTAAAGCTACTATATGCATTAGGCTAGCAGACGCGACCGATTTGTTAGGTAAAGGGTTAAAAATTTGTTTGAATATATACAATTATGATTGCCTTCTGGGTGACGAAAGTGTCGTTAAACTCCAATAAACAAAAAAAACATCGGGCCACATGTTTGACTAAAATCAAATTTGATTGTAGTGACATCTTTGTGTTGTCGGTGGACTTTCTGACTTTCTTATCGAATAGAGTCCTTCTACTCAGCTATTGATCCAAGCCGCAATAAATATTTCAGTTCTGTTTTTGAAATAGGCCTACTGATCGCAGGTCTAACCGGCATAGGCGCTAACATTTAAGCAGGGGCGTAGCCACGGAATATTAAATGGCGGAGGGGTGAGGACAACTTTTTAGCCTTCACTTTATTTCACCTCATGCTGGGTAAAGATTGTGTATCCCCTAATAGCTGAAAGAAGACCTACATGGTCTTCTCCAGGAGAAGAAAAAATAACAAATTGGCACACCCTTAGTACATTTGTTTAAGGCTGAAGTATCCGGAAAGAGGCGTAACTATAACAAAATGACTGAAGAAATATCAGCGTGAGATTCGGAGTACACAAACAAGTTTAAGGGATTTATAACATGAATGTAGGCCTACATAAGGTTAACATCTTTAAGAAAAAGCGGGATGAACACTGCGTCCCCATCCGAAAAAGCTACGCCGCTACACGAGTTGAGGATATTGTTTGTGAAATAAAAGATTGATACAAAGGCGAGATGGATGGGGTATTAGTGGCGTAGGCTTATCCCATAATACCACCAACAGAGAATCAGGTGGAAGATCACTCACGACTCGAATTCAGCACATGAAATTTGTATTTCCCTTTTGACTTTACATCAAAAAAAAATCTTAATGGGAATAAGCAGGAATGAGATACACAGATTTTTAACTTAATTTTTTATTTCTTCTGAGCACTGCCTTTAACTGATAGTGTGATGGAAGCCCATTTTACGGCTTTATTCTGAGGTGCACGTTCAATAACTTTTCGGCTTCATATTATGTAGATGTGCTTCAAACAATCATCAAAGAAAAATTATATAGTATGGATGGATTTGCCTCCTTACAATTTATGGGAGAGTGCCTATAGACACTCTACCATAAATTGTAACAATCCAATTAAAGACATCTGAACAAATTGTGACGACCAAAAATAACTTAGCACCATACCAATTAAAGTCGAGAAAATTAACAGATTTTTAACTGTTGAGATTTGTTCGAAGATTCCCTCGTACGATTTTTTATTTCTTCTGAGCACTGCCTTTAACTGGTAGTGTGATGGAAGCCCATTTTAAGGCTTTATTCTGAGGTGCACGCGCAATAACTTTTCGGCTTCGTATTATGTAGATGTGCTTCAAACAATCATCTAAGTAAAATTATATAGTATGGATGGATTTGCCTTGTTACAATTTATGGGAGAGTGCCAAAGTCATCTCGTGTATTACCAACGTCAGTGTTAGGAAAGGGCTTGCCTAGTACAAGGCTGCAGATACTAGACAAAACCGTGAATTTATGGTCAGTACCCAGCAATCTCCTGACACCCAGAAGCCATTCTCACAATTACGCACCCAAATTGAAACCCATAACCCTGAGCCCAAGAGGCGAATAGAATCCCCCTCCTGTAAATCCCAAACATGTCAGGATGGGCATGAATAACATTGTTTCCACACAAAACCCAATTACATGCAGTAATGAAAAGATTGTCCTGTCGCCCGACAAGTCTCAAAGGTCCATACACCTTTCACACTCCTCCAGGGACATACCCGCAATTGACACCTCCAATGGTGATGTATACAGTCCCGCGCATATATAGAAGGACAACTTGAAACCTATTCTCAGTATCTCCGAACAAGAAGAAGACCCCTCAACATCGTTTAATGCCACCCTTAACCAGCCGCAACATGGTACCCCAATTAACCAAACGATCTTCCGTGATCACATACTCTCACCCGCTCACAGGAGACCCCCCCCCCCCCACCCCCAGTACTTGTGACCCCCACCACCAACGTCAACTCATGAACCGACAATTATACAGGACATCCCGTCCCATAAGATGGATTGGTCCCCTATGTTCTCACCGGCTGAAACCCATTCCAAGCTGAGAAACCTTAATTTCGCCATCCATGCGAGCATAGTTCCACCAGGACCAAGCGCCACAGACCACTCCCTCTTAACTCACAAGATGACGCAGACACACACCCAATTTATGAGAGCAACATCTTGCCCAACCAAACCCCGATAGCGCATCACACCATTGATTTGTCCTCCGACAATACCCAACTATGAATATACTTTTCGTACTCCTTCAGTGGGATTCCCAACAATATCCCTTAAAACGACACCACTGCGAACCACCCTGCAATGATAGTTGAAACTCAAACCCGTGAACATACCGCCCGGTTTGACCTATCGCTGCTATAGCTCCCCAAAAATGTTTGACTCAATTTGCGGTCCTCCCAAATGAGCGAAAGTGTCTCTCCCGCCAAACAGTGAACCCCGCAATGTTGTGTTGAAAAGATGTTCCCGCGACATTTGAAACAACAAGTAGCACCCCACTTTCTATTTTGCTCTTCCAGCTTTATGGGTCCGGGAGTAGCAAAATAGAAAGTGGAAACATTGGGGGACCTATCAATCTTATTGGACGGAATGTCCTGTATTAGTGTCGGTTCATGAGTTGACGTTGGGGGTGGGGATCACAATTGTTGGGGGGGGGGGGGGGGGGGTCTCCTGTGAGCGGGTGAGAGCATGTGATCACGGAATCCAACTTTTACGGACTCGGCTAGGAATCTCAATTACGGAATGCCTTATATGTATACACGAGACATCTGATTCAACCTTGATCAATGTTATAGTCGAGACTGAGATAGGTATAGCTAGGAAGTAATGGATGAGATATGGGGCAGAATAACAGAAGTACACAGATGAAAGGTTTCTACAACAGGTATCCTCCAACAATACCAGGTCAAAGGTATCCTCAATTTAGTATCCTCAAAGGGTATCCTCAACTGATACGTAGCCATGTCATAGGTATCCTCAAATACTGAAATGAGTCGAAGAGTCGTTCGAGGAGTCACTCGAACGAGCAATTGCTCGTTGGCTCATTTGCTCGATGGGATTCGAGTCGTTCGAGCAATGACTTTTCAGTAACTGCTCGATGGCTTATAAGGGATATTTGGGATAGGTATGTCTTGTGGTACAGGTAATAGTATCCTCAGATAAGTATCCTCTAAAAGGTATCCTCGATAAGTATCCTCAAATAATACAATACCTGGGCCATAGGTATCCTCAAATACTGAAATGAGTCGAAGAGTCGTTCGAGGAGTCATTCGATCGAGCAATTGCTCGTTGGCTCATTTGCTCGATGGGATTCGAGTCATTTGAGCAATGACTTTTCAGTAACTGCTCGATGGCTTATAAGGGATATTTGGGATAGGTATGTCTTGTGGTACAGGTAATAGTATCCTCAGATAAGTATCCTCTAAAAGGTATCCTCGATAAGTATCCTCAAATAATACAATACCTGGGCCATAGGTATCCTCAAATACTGAAATGAGTCGAAGAGTCGTTCGAGGAGTTACTCGAACGAGCAATTGCTCGTTGGCTCATTTGTTCGCTGGGATTCGAGTCGTTCGAGCAATATGCCGAGTCACTCGATCGAGCAATTACTCTAAGGCTCATTTGCTCGATGGGCTTCGAGTCGTTCGAGCAATGACTTATCAGTAACTGCTCGATAGCTTATTATGGGAAAGCAAGCAGTCTGATTGGTTATAAATGATCTAGATAAATGAAACAACAAGAGTACTTGGAATAGGATCAGAACTAACAATAATAGACCAAAATAGCTAAATATAGTAATAATAAGCAAAGCTGTTCCAACTAATAGGCTCTTCTACGTTACTGGAGTATACTCTAGAATAAAAGAACATGGCCAGATAAACGATAACTATTACATATATAGATAGAAGCAGAGAATTCTGGGTAATGACCAAAGGAACGTGTCTTTTAATGGGAAAAATGTCATGGTATAGGGATCCAAAAAGGGATTCTGGGAGAATTCTAAGCCAGAACATTACTCCTGTTCAATCGAACGCACCCCCTGTACCCCTTAGTACTATAGCACTATGTGCTAAGCCGATAAAATGGGGAAATAAAGTCAATTTCGGTGATTTCGGGTGGATTTTGGTGATTTGGAGAGATTGTCGGGTTGTTTGTGGTAATTAGATTTACTCTTCTACAATCGAACACACCCTCAAAACATACCCCGTCCTATTGCAGAAACATTGGGTAACATAGCAATCACGTGCTACCATAGAAACCAAGATAGCGGCTTCCAGTATACAAAATGGACGACGGAAACACGTATCACCCTAACAACACGCGCTGCGCATGCGCACTCACTCCACGTATCACTATGGGGATGACGTCACAACATGGCCGCTCACGCGGGTTACCATGACAACACAACATGGCGCCACTGGGTCACGTGACATGACGTCACTTCCGGGGTCCTGCACCGGGGTCCTGCCGAATAGACCTCAAACGTGCGAGACATACTACTGACATATTATCTCGAGATCTTGAGATAGTTTCTCGAGATCTTGAGATATTATCTCGAGATCTTGAGATAGTTTCTCGAGATCTTGAGATATTATCTCGAAATCTTGAGATAGTTTCTCGAGATCTTGAGATATTTTCTCGAGATCTCGACATAGTTTCTCGAGATCTCGAGATATTATCTCGAGATCTAGAGATAAAAAAGTATTGAGGGTGGCCTAAATCAGCCACCATAGGAATGCTAAATTAGAACTTGTTGTTGACTATCATCGAAAAAAATTCAAACACACGCAACCACCAGATTATGAACTACTAAATAAGTGAGCACGTGACTTGGAGCATTTGACACACAAAAGTTGTGAGTAGGATTAAATAGGGCTGATCGGCCGATTGGTTAAATATTTTTTGACTTTGAAACCATTAATTAAAATTTTGATTCATCCACATTAGAAAGGATTAATAAGTTTGTTTGTAATTTGGTGCTGGAATGTATGAGAATCTCTCAAAAACATGAGGCATGGAAAAAAGTGTGAAGGTCATTCAGTTCAAGACCATACGGTAGTTGTGAAAATTCGAAATTTAAACTGAAATTAAATGTGGTAACATATACTGTTTTGCAGTTTAATTTTTTCAAGAAATCATGTACTTTGTGGATGTATAGGTATTTTTTTCAAAACAACTTGGTGTGTTGTGCAGAGAGTGAAAGGTCAGCACTGTGGTCAATGGGATTTATTTAGGCGTTCAAAACCACCAGGGTCACGAAATCAAAAGATGCTCAAAGGGAGAGAACTGAAAGATTTACAAGCGTGTTTCCTAAATTCAAAATTATCGACCTTTGATAGGCAACAATTTTCCTTTCCCCACACGACTGTCTTGCAGATGGTTGGTGACAGGTGTGCGTACCGTGGGACAATTTGTTCGTCATATGTAAGAGGTGACGGCTGAGAACTGATAGATTTTTTTTATGGGGGCCACTCCACACTGTATTTCATTTCATTTTCAAATCCAGATAATATTCTCCCATTACCAACTTCCAGTGTTAATTTAGTGCACATTCATTTGAAACAGGTTTTCATGCCTTTCACAGAGCTGGGACGCTCGAGAGTTCCAGAAATGTGTTGAGATTGTCCTTGTTGTTATTTTTTATGGTGTTTTGACCCTTTACCCAACGAATTGCCCGCATCTGCCCGCGTAATATGCAAATTCAGAAGTTGAAAAAATATTATTTTTCAAAAAATTTCAACAAAACCATATCATGTGACCCCTCGTTGGAACGAGCTCGACGAGCTCGTTCCAACGAGGGGTCACATGATATGGTTTTGTTGAAATTTTTTGAAAAATTTAAAAAAATTATATTTAAAATAATAAATTTTGATATCATCTGTGTTGGGTAAAAGGTTAATGTTATCTGTCTCAGTAGAAATCACCAGTAAGATTTTTTAGTTTGTTAAAACTTCACCGAAAGCCAGATACTTTGTCAGAAAGGTGCAATGACAATGGTAGTTCAAAAGATGGTCATCCGATCATTTATGTACAATCTTCAACTGCATGACCACAACGCACAGAGAAACCCCAATGAAAGAAAACATTAATCGCATTTAATTACTGATTTCGTAGTTGATTTTTTTTTACTGTTTACTTCTTGCGTCGAGGTGGGGAAGTTTTATATAAAAGGTACAAATGCTTTCCAACATAAACTTTTACAGGATTAAATCAACTTTCATAAATTCACGACGTGTATTTACAGGAAGTAAAACTACTAGAAGGTCCTATGTCAGCCACACTAAATATTGCATCTATCTTGGAATTCCTGGAAACAACATTTTGGCACTCAACTTTCCCACCCGCGATTGGAGTGGTTCCACTTCAGACCTTTCATCACGTAGAATACCCACAAGTTGGCTATTGATCATCGTAGAATCCACCCAAGGGTGGCCTGAATTGAGTTTTTAGCAGGATGTTTTGGACCAGTATGAAGGGCGTTAGAATGGAGATCAACAGCACTAGACTGTGTAAAATCGCCTCTTCCGGTTTTACTGACAGGGACCTCGCCACTACAAAAAAGTTTCCCACTTCAGGTAAGGGTAGAGTGCTTCCAAGGAAGTGCCTAATTCAGACGGGCCGCCCTGTTGTCTCAGGTTCTGTCTGCCAAAAGGAGACAAGATCAACTATGGAGAAATAGTAAGATGAATGATGTTTATTACATAACAATTAACGCTTACAGTTAAAGATATGCTGTTGGCCTACTGGCTCAACTTCTATAACATCACAGAATCTCAAGAAGCTTTCTCTGTAGCATTCATCAACTGGTGACTGCTCCACACGAACTCCGCCGAATATTGTCGCCTCGCATTTATATACGCCTGTGACGTCACAGCCAGCAGTCCGACGGTTACAATGATCTAAACCGCAATGCCTACTGTCGAGCAAGGCGGAACCGGATGGTCAGAGACTGGGAATGCTAAAATCTGTACCACAGGGCACCACATAACCCACGCCTCTGATCAATGCGTCCCGCATTGCCCGACAGGGACCTAAAAGTCAAAAGTCATTACACACACGCGTTACATCTTGAATATTTCATCTAAGCGACGCTTCCCCGCCTCGTCAACTACAACCTCTTCTACTACTTCTCTTCTGATTCGTGTAACTGTCCCTATCTTCTCTTCAGTGATCATTACACGGCGAATGGGCAGTAAATTGCACTGCTGTCCTGTAGATATGGCAACGGATGGTTCTCCCTCCATGGGTGGAGTATCAGCAGTTAGGGTCATAATTGTTGATGCAGCATTGGCTGCCTGTTCTTCATCAGCTAGCAAGTCTATTGCCAATTCGGTCTCTGAGCACAAACTTGGTGAATTGCATACTGATGTCTCGGGGGAAGTGCTTGAACTCCTCATGCTTATCATTCTCAGCATACTCTTCACGGAAAGTTTTCCAGTTGCTGGCTTCATCTTCTGTTGACAGCTGGTCAATGCTTCGTGTTTCATCGTCGCCAAGTGTCGTTTCCAATTGGAAGCCTTAGAAGTCACATAGGGGCATAGTTGGCACATCCGTATCTTCCCATCTCCATCTCCTTCATTCTTCTCCTCTGTGCAACTTTTTGTCTCTTCTGTATTATCTCCAGCTGTTGTTCCAATTCCTGTCGTTGACTTGGGTTCACCACTTACACTTGTTTCTCTCTTCTTCTTTGCTGTATTGCAATCGGTGTGTTGTGTTCCATCTACCCATTGATTACTCCCCTTGTCTCTTCTGTGCTCTTCTTGATCTTGGGCTCTTCTCCTTTCTGATTCCTTCTCCTTAATTCTTCTGCTCTTGCTCTCCATTTCTGTGTATTCACTGTGATGGCGTTTTCTCCGGCGGTCTTTTTGTTCTTTACTCCATCTTTCCTGTGCAACTTTTTCTCGTCTCTTTACTTCATGCCTCCATTCGACTCTTCTGTATCCTCTTTGTCGGTACCTGTTCCGTTCTCTATCTCTTACTCCGGTTATTCCAGCACAGCTTCGGCTTCTACCATAGCGAGGAGTTCTATCCATTTTGCCTGAAACGACACAAGTAAAATCCGTGTAAGGTGACAGTGTTTTTTTTTATTGTTTAGAAACAGCTATGTGACAAATATATTGTTCAAGATACACAGGTTTCCTAGTTGGCCGACGAGCCTGAGGTGTTGGAGCAAAGCACATTTGTGTTAGGTCATCTTCTGGCGAACTCTCAGGGTTGGGCTCAGCTTCACCATCCAGATGTGTGCAATCTCCAGAAGATGCATCTTTCTGCACTCCCGGATACTTTCTCAGTCGATCCACGTGCACGACTTGCTTCCTTTCTGATCTTCTGTCTGCTATTTCGTATGTGATATCAGTCAACTTCTTGTGTACATCAAATGGCCCCCTCCAGTATTTCTGGAATTTGGAGGGTATTCCTTCTCGTTTCACTGGAGTATATAGCCAAACTGGACCCCCTGTCTTTAGATCCTCACTCCCCAAATGGTGATCATAGTTGGCCTTCTGCCACTTGAGTCTATCCCCTAGATATGCTCTGGCATAAGCATGAGCCTCTTCCAATCTAATGCCCATCTCACGGCTCCAGTGTCGACAATCATCAAACATATCCATACTGGGACGGCTATATTGTAAGTCAATCGGTGTGTTGACTTCTCTGCCATCATTAAGTAGTTTGGTGATATCCCAGTTGAGCAATGTGTAGTTGACCAATAGGTGAACATAACATAAGGTAGATGCTCATCCCAATTGTCTCCTTTTTCTTGCACATATGTGGAGAGCATTGCTTTTATTGTACGGTTTGCCCATTCTACTTGCCCATTGCATTGGGGATGGTATGCGGTTGTTCGTGTCTTGTGAACTCCCAACATCCTACACAACTCCTGGAAAAGCTTGCTCTTGAACTGACTCCCCTGGTCAGTGTGAAGCTGCCTGGGTGGACCAAAACGCAAAAAGAACTCCTCCAACAGGAGGTTGGCCACGGTCTCAGCTTCCATATTTTTCATGGGGTAAGCCTCTGTATATTTTGTGAAATAGTCTGTGATGACTAATATGTAAGCATTCGCTCGAAAAGTCCTTGGCTCAATCAGCCCCATTATATCACAAGAAACTCTCTCCATTGGTGCACCACTGGGGAAAGAGTCTAAGGCTGCCTTCTTTTTTTTCATTTTCACAGGTGCACAAATGGAACATGCTTCCACATAATCTGCTACATCTTTCTTCAAACCTGGCCAATAGTATGCTGCTTTAATCCTTTCTGTGGTCTTTGCAATTCCCAAATGGCCACTTGTATGGCTATCGTGTGCTCCCTTTATGACGTTCTGTCTATTGTCCCTGGGTACGACGACACGATGGTGGAGAGGACAACCCTCATTCTTCTCTTCCACTAGTAGTATGTGCTGTCTTATCTTCAAATCTGGCCACTTCGTCCACAACTTCTTGACTTGGGGGCTTTTGGACGAGACATCTCTCCAAGCAGGGCGTTCCCCATTCTGCACCCGTTTGTATACAGTTCCAATGTCCTTGTCTTCTCTCTGTAAGTTATTTATTTCTTCTGTTTCAAAGTCTACCAGACAGATGCTCGCTTCCCCTATAGTTCTGGCCTGGCTTTCGTCTTTCCTTCCACATTGCAAACAAGGAGTTCTCGATAGAGCATCTGCGTTATTATGAATTCGTCCTGGTCAATGTTCAGTTTTAAAATCGAACATAGCTAATTGCTCCAACCACCTAGCAAGCTGACCCTCGGGATTCTTGAAATCCATTAACCACTGTAGCACTCCATGGTCGCTTCTGACAAGGAACTGTCGTCCATAAAGATATGGCTTAAAGTGCTTAATGAAATGTACTACAGCTAATAGTTCCTTACGGGTCGTGCAGTAATTCCTCTCTGCCTTTGAGAGAACTCTACTAGCGTAAGCAATGACTCGTTCTGTCCCTCCAAACACCTGGGAAAGCACACTTCCTATCCCCAGCTGACTAGCATCTGTATCTAAAATAAATCTCTTTTCCGCATCAGGGTAAGCCAATATGGGCACTTCAGTTAGTCTCTGTTTTAAATCGTCAAATGCTTCCTGGCAGGCTGCACTCCACCTTTACACTCTTCCTTTCTCAGTCAATCTGTGGAGTGGAGCAGCGATCTTTGCATAGCTGGGTACATACCTCCGATAATATCCAGAAAGGCCTAAAAAGCTTCTCAACTCTGACACGTTACATGGGGTGGGACACTCTCGAACTGCTTTAATTTTTGCTGGGTCTGTTGACACTCCATCAGCCGAAACAATGTGTCCAAGATACTCTACCTCACATGAAGAAATGGCATTTGCTTGGTTTTAGCTTCAAACCAGCCTGGTGTAGCCTCTTTAGTACTTCCAAGAGTCGAATTAAGTGCTCTTCAAACGTCCTGGCGAAGATTAAGATGTCATCCAAATAAACTAAACAACTCTCAAAGGTTAGCCCAGCCAGTATCGACTCCATTAGGAGTTCGAAGGTCCAGGGGCATTACAGAGCCCAAGGCTCATCATTTTGAATTAAAATAGGCCCTTGGTGGTGGTAAATGCTGTCTTAGGTCTGTCTTTGGGATCAACCAGTACCTGATGATATCCCGACAACAGGTCAAGTGTTGAAAACCACTTTACACTGTCTAAACAGTCTATGGTCTCGCTAATATGTGGAATTGGGTAGACATCCTTCTCAGTTACCTTATTTAGGGCACGGTAGTCCACACAGAACCGAAGAGCTCCATCCTTTTTTCGAACAAGCACCACTGGGCTGGCCCAAGGGCTCGTAGACGGCTCTATCAGATTTTTCTTTAACATATCATTGACAATCTTCTCAAACTCTTGCTTCTGGTGTATAGGCACTCTCCTTGGCCTTTGTTTAATGGGAAGTGCATTTCCTGTGTTTATGGTGTGTTGGACCCTATCTGTGCACCCCAAGTCTGATGATGATTTAGCAAATACTGACTCATTTTGTTTTAGTAAATTGTTCACTTTTGCTGCCTGTGTGTTTGTCAAGCCACCTGTTGCCTCAATCCACAGGTTGTGCAAGTGTGATGGTAACTGTGTATCATTGAAACATTCTTCTGCACCAGTGTTTTCAACAAGGAGCTCTACGGGGTTCACATGCCCAATTGTTGTGTTCTTGTACAGAACATGTGATTCCTCTGTAGGGTTCATCAGGCGTACTGGCACTTTCCCCTCCACTTCACTGGGCTTTACTAAAACTTTAGCAGTCAGAATATGGTGTTTAGCTGCCAATTCTTCATGGGGCTCAATCATTCCTAAAGCAGGTATACCCCACATGTTTGCACCGACTGACCCTTGTACTAGTATTTCATGCCTGGGTGGAATACTTATAGTCTCATTAAGGGTGATGCGGCAAACCCCTATGGACCCTTCCATTCGTGTCTCGTAAGCCTTCCTGACATCTCTAGTTTCTTATTAACAACTTCTATAGTGCAGCTGTAGCATCGCAAGAAGTCCAAGCCGAGAATAATAGGTGACCCTATTTCTGCTACTACTGCCTCCTGCTCACATTGTTCTTTGCCGATCTTAAATTCAAATGTTGCTTTGACATAGCTGTGTAGAGTTTCTCCATTTGCAGTAGTCAGCTTCCGTGTCATTGGGGCAAGTTCTGGGCGCTCACCCTTTTCAATGGCATCGTAAGTATCTTTAGAATCTACCGTGAGCGTAGACCCAGTATCGATCAGACAATGCGTTATTCCATTTTTCATTTTGGCCAGTATGTAGGGTCCTGATTCATTAGGTCGATTAATAACTCCTGCTCGTTTACTGCTTCTGTTTCTCTCCCTTATCGAGAGCCTGCACCTTCGTTTCAATTGCACTGCACTTGCCTTGTCCCCCAAGGAAGGGCATTCTCTGGAAATGTGCCCCCTGATTCCACACCTATAACAGGTGATATTTGATTTTCTGTTATTGTTGGGTCTCTTCACCTCTGATACTTGCTGTTTCTCTCGATTCTGTCCATCTCTGCCCTTATACCTTTGAGGATTTGATTCCTCCACATTCGCATAAATCTTCTCACTATTTCTTCCTGCTTCTTGCAATTCTTTGACCGCTCTACTTAATCCCTCCAGCTGTTCTGTTATTTTCTCCAGCCCACTGTTAGTATTTACTACCCGACTATAGACTGTGTCTGTGCCTGAGGAATCAGTGGCGCGAAATGCCCCCAATTCAACAGCTAGATGAATTGCGGCTTCCAGATTCGCTGGTCGTGACTGCTGTATTTTCCACATCATATCTCGATCTTGCTGCAATGCATCACAAAAAGCGTCACGAGCTAGAATATCCTGGAGTTCAAGTGTTGCTGTCGGATATGCCAAGCTCACTTTTCGTCTAACTGACTGCCCCAATTCTGCTAATGCCTCATTTGGTCGTCTGCGGTGGGCTCATAGCTCTGCTCGATATAACTGAGTCTGATTTGGGGGAAGGAACCGATTCCTAAGAGCTGTTAAGAGCTTACTGTAATCTCTACGATCTGGGCCACTAAGTACGGACAAAACTTGTTGTGCTATTCCCTTTAGAGTCCCGGCCAAATATAGCGCCATTTCTTCTCTGTTCCATTTATTTATTTCTGCACAGGTATCAAAGTGGATTTCATAGTCCATTATGGATGTGGAGCCGTCATATGGCTGTGGATTCATCAATGATCTTTTTTCGGGAATTATCTGCAATTCCTGTGTTAACTATCTGTGTGTCATTCGCTAATCTTTTTCCATTTTCATTTTGACCTTCCAGTCCTCTCTTTCGCTCTGTTGAGGTGTATGCCGGCGTCTGTTCAAAATGAGCTCCTGTTCCGCAGCAAGAGCTTCTGTTTCTCTGTTCTGCATTTTCTAGGCTGCCTAGACGTTCCGTGCCCCGGTTGTGTCTAACGGCTGTTAGGGGTTGCTGCTGTAATCTGTGATCCCATTGTGGACTGGGTGAGGCTTGCACCAATCCCTGTTGTGTACCATCATCCATCCCGCTGCCTGTCCCTCATAGCTCCGGACACTTAGCTTTGTACTCTAGATGTTGTCTTGAGCTCCTGGCAAGGAGATCCATCAACTTCATTCGATTCTTTGCAATAGGTTCCGGCGATCGCCCTTCAGCCCTGACTGAACCTTCGGTTGTCTGGGTGTGCCTTTTAGGTGGCAGTTCCGGAATTCTACGTTGGCTCCTTCCTTCAATCCCTGGTAACTGAGTCCGGCTCATTCGAGGAAGATCTGAATGTTCTGTGTGGCTCTTCCAGGGGAGCTCTGTATGCTCGTCATAGTTCTTTCGAGGGAGCTCTCTATACTCCGTATAGCTCTCCAGGGGGAGCTCAGCAAAATCATCCTGGCTCGCTTGAGGGAGCTCTGCACCCCCTATGTGGCTCGCTATGGAGCTGTGCATAGGCTGTATGGCTCCTCGTGGCGAGTTCTGCAATGTCATCCTGCCTCTCTCGTGGGAGCCCTGCATCTCTTGAGCGGCTCACTCTAACGAGGTCTTCACCCGGCTCCTTCACTTCCGGCTCGTCCTTTAACATCATTTCAACAACTTCGTAATTATCTTCTGCCATTTAATTCAGCCGTTCTTAATCGTTGATCAATCCCACAACTCTGCCACCAATGTAAAATCGCCTCTTCCGGTTTTACTGACAGGGACCTCGCCACTACAAAAAGTTTCCCACTTCAGGTAAGGGTAGAGTGCTTCCAAGGAAGTGCCTAACTCAGACGGGCCGCCCTGTTGTCTCGGGTTCTGTCTGCCAAAAGGAGACAAGATCAACTATGGAGAAATAGTAAGATGAATGATGTTTATTACATAACAATTAACACTTACGGTTAAAGATATGCTGTCGGATTACTGGCTCAACTTCTATAACGTCACAGAATCTCAAGAAGCTTTCTCTGTAGCGTACATCAACCGGTGACTGCACCACACGAACTCCGCCGAATATTGTCACCTCGCGTTTATATACGCCTGTGACGTCACAGCCAGCAGTCCGACGGTTACAATGATCTAAACCGCGATGCCTACTGTCGAGCAAGACGGAACCGGATGGTCAGAGACTGGGAATGCTAAAATCTGTACCACAGGACACCACAACTGTGAACACTGAATATTACGCACATGGTGTTCACTCGGTATCTCCCACACCCCAAATTGAAGAGCCTTGATTGGTCACATAGCGCATGTAGAAGAATAACTTGTTTCGATGGTATAATTTTTTTTATCGTAATCTTACTTATCCACATCGTGTCCGGCTCCTAGAACGCTGGAATACATTATAAAATGAGGTCAAAAAGGTGGACTTTGAAAACCTCCATTGCAATATAGTTTGCTGGGGAGCAAAGCAAATAAGGCAAGTTTATTGCTCAGTGTTTACAAAAAAAATTCTAAATTGTCTAAAACCTACCGAACTTGAACGGTCAGTTTTCGTGGATTACGTTTCATGAAAAGGTGAACATTGTATCAGTGGCTGTTCTGTAAATTCTTTGTACACTATAAACTCAACTCGGCTAAAAATGAACCCAAATCAACTGGACTGAGTGAATATGAACCCGATTGGGTTCATATCCACTCAACCCAGTTGATTTGGGTTTATTTTTTAACCCAACTGATTTTAGAGTGCGTTCAACCAGTACTGCTAAACAACCTTTTTTTTTACAAAAACAAGTTAATCACAGAAAGTAAAAAAAAAAAACACTTTCCAAACAATACGGGTAACAAAATATCGTTTTTTTTATCGAATTTCGAAGAGCGACAGTGCAGACAATAGCACTGAGCAATAGCGACCTATTCATAATCCTTCTCGCATCCCACCAATCTCTTTTGGATCTCTTCAACTTCTAAAAGTATTCAATTACGTTTATCATTTTTTCCACCCATCTGACATGCTGACACACACGGCGCCCATCATGCTCATGTACCATCTGCGATTAAAAAATTCATTTTCACTGGAAATATCAGAACATTTTTCAAATGCGTTTTGCACACACAAGCGCCCGATAACCTACGCATACATACATAAGTCGATTGTCAAAGCATATCTCGATGCAAGGGCGTAACTGCGGGGATGGGGGGGGGGGGGGGGGTAGTATGAAGGCACCAAATTTTTTATTGGAAAATTTTCGATCCTGTCGATCTGTTTTTCTTAGATGGCAGTCCGTCCCTTTTATTGGAAGAAAGGAAAAATTATTGCTATGAGACAGCTTCAAAGAAATAATTCAGTTTATATATAGTCGTACTTTTTGAAAAAGTTTTCCAAACTAGCGGAAAACATCGTGTTCTAATGACGTCCTCTACTTTGCATGCATTGCTACTTTTTGTCAAACAAATTATGGCTTTGCCAATCCCTACCAACCCCCCCCCCACCCCCACCCACCCCGGGAAAGGCTATCTACGCCACCGTGGACCAGGCATTCCAACTTGAACTTGAACTACAAGAAATTGTTTACAAAAGCCTAAATATTTAATGCAGATGACAATGTTACCATTTTCTGTCCTTACAACACATGCGGAGATTTGGTATGAAACCCATATATCTGCAACGTAAAATAATTTTGTTCCTATATCCCGATAAATTCGGTCTTTCGATTGGTCAGAATGCCTTGGACAAATAGTCATGGCAAAGGATGCACCCAACACCCAAGGTATATGAGAGCGTGCAACATCCAGGGTATAACGCACGCGAAACATTGGGGGTAATGGTTTAAACGAAAGCTTTCTCGCCTCGAAATAAAAATCGAACCAAAAAAACGAAAATAGTCACAAATATCATCAGATTTCCGACAATTCAATCATAAAAATAAAATAAGAGCAAATGATTCGTCCGCTGAATACCAATGCCTAATGGCACATAGAACACATTGGAACTCAGGGGACGATATGTCAACAAAATACTGTTTACTCGACCACATTCGTGATAATTATTTTGTTTTCATAATCGCAGAAGACAACAGATAGAGTTATATCCCTTGGGCCGTTAAGAAAACGAGTAAAAAGTATTTTGTTGACATATCGTCCCCTGAGTTCCAATGTGCTCTATGTGCCATTCGGCATTTGTACTCAGGGGACGAATCATTTGCTCTTATTTTATTTTTATTGATTGAATTGTCAGACATCTGATGATATTTGTGACTATTTTCGGCTTTTTTGGTTCGATTTTTATTTCGAGGCAAGCAAAAGCGGAAAGCTTTCGTTTAAACCATATACCCCCGATGTTTCGCATGCGCTTATACCCTGGATGTTGCACGCTCTCATACACCTTGGATATTGGGTGCATCCTTTGCCATGGCTATCTGTCCAAGGCATTCTGACCAATCAAAAGACCGAATTTATCGGGTTATTGGGACAAAACGTTTTACATTCTCAATAGAAAAATCCCAGATGATCATCTGTGGTTTGGACGAGAATGTTCAACTGACGTAAAACAACAGTCGATGTTGCTGTCGTTTGCAAAACAGTGTTCCGCAAAGTTTTGACAATATTTTAAACAAAAAAAATACACACACATTTCTTTATCCATGGAAACCATGGTTACACGTAATTCATTACCAGTTTGCTTGTTGAATCCTCACCTTTACGGGTATCAAAACTGGAATCAATGCTAAATTGTAAGTGCTGTTGACCACGATCGTTAAAAAACATTCAAGCACACACAACCCAGTCATGAAAGCGAAACATGACCTAAGGGATACAACAGGAAGATTTATACGAACGTTGTGCCAAACTTCAAAATTATCGCCCTGTTTCGGCAACAATTCCCAATTCGGTCTGAAACTGTCATTCGGGTAGTTGGTGATGCATGGATGGGAGTGCCGTGGTGAATGATGGACATTTGTTCACCCACGGTAAGAGGTGACGGCTGAGAATCAATAAAAACACATTATAGGGACGCAGGGGCCACCGAACAATGTTTTTTTCCCCTTTCCAGATATAATTGTGATATGACGAACTAGTAATTTTCAGTGTAAATTTAGCCTACCAGAAGATTTTTACGTGTTGGATCTCCAGACGACTGTTGTTATTTTTCATGTTGCTATATTTTATAGTGTTTTGAGGGTACGTTTCTTCGTGGAAATCATCAGCTAGATCTTACAATTTTGTCTGAGCTCCACTGAAAGCTTGACACTTCGTCAGCAAGGAATAGCTCAAGAGATGATTGTCTAACCATTTATGTTTAACCTTGAATTTCACGATCACGATACAAAGGTAAACACCACTGAACGTAAACATTTTGTCACCTTTGAAAAACTTCGCCGTTGGTTTGTGTGCTGCCAATCAGTATCTTCGTATATGAACTTGTTTAAGACGTTCCTCTGCAATTGTTTCTTGTGAGTTGGGCCTTGGAAAGTACGTGGTATACAAATGTTTCCAACATGAACTATTGCAGGATTAAAGCAACTGTCGCGTAAGAGAATTCCTGGATACAATGGTGCCCGACTAACTCATCAGCGTTAAGGTGTTGATCTTTTTTCGGATCGAACGCGCATGTGGATTACCTGCTATTTCGTAACTAATCACATTGAGTGCAGAATATACAAGAGATTGGTGTGAAATGTTAGTAGAATGTTTTGAAACAGTACGTAGTAGCGGAAGGAGGTTTAGATGGGGGTGGGTCACATCCCCAATAATTTCTCCAGCCGGGACATTCTCGTCTATGTTGATGTCTTTGATGTTGATTTCTTCTTGCTGGTGGTAATAATGTACTTGCTTACGAGCAGGGGCGTAGCTAGGATTTCCTATTGGGGGGGGGGGGGGGTAATGTTTTTAGGGGTGCCAGGTCGATATATGCCACAGCCATATCCGAAGGTTGTAGGCCTGAGATGCGGATGGGTGTGGCCCTCCCATTGATGGGGGTTTGGGGTTCTCCCCGAACCTCCCACCAATAGGAGATCAATATCCATCGTCACCGCAGGCCCATGGTATACCCCTCCTATTGGTGGGGGCAAATTTGAAAATTCAGTGTCCTGAGAGTGAATCTGAGTTTCTCTGGTGCTTTAATTTCACCGTTTGGGGGGGGGGGGGGGCGGTAATTTTTAGGGTAACCCCTAACATCCCCCCCCCCCGCCCACTACGCAGTACGCCTTAGCTCACGGCGTCATCGTGCCCCTATGTAGGCAATCGGGATAAAGTGCCTTCCCCAAGGACACAACGCGGGTCGTTCCGGGCGGGGATTGAACTCGGAACCTCTAGCATAGAAGTCCAGCAGTCTACCACTGAACCACCGCGCTCCCTCAGCGTTCAAAGGGTTAACCTAAAAGAACCTGAAAGGCCAGTTTTCGAGGATTACTTTTCGTTGTAAACGTTATGCAAAGGGTGAATACCATTTGAGTGGCAAATCCGTAAATTCTTCATATTCAGCCATTCTTACCACAGCCTTTTATTTCTTGCAACGAAAGAAGGCAATTGCAGGAAAATTTTCACAGTTCAGATCAATAAGGGTTAGAAATTATTATTATTCATTGGTGTTTAAGGTCACATATTTCTGCACAATGGCTAACCATGACCTTGACAGTTTTACGGGTGAAGGAAGCCGGAGTACTCGGAGAGAACCACCGAGCAACGGCGAGCAACTGTCAGCTCCCCAACATACCAACTCCACACAAGCAGGCTTAGCATTGGTTGAAGACAGGTGCAGTACGCCTTAGTACACAACGTCACCGTGCCCCCACGTGGGCAATAGGGATGAAGTGTCTTGCCCAAGGACACAACGCGGTTGCCGCAGGTGCGATTCGAACCGAGGACCTCTCGGCTTGCAGCCTGCACCTCTACCAACTGAGCCACCGCGCCCCTCAATAAGGGTTAGAAAACATAGGGGATTTTTGCCGAACCGCTACACTGCAGCCATCAACCAAAACCACACATAATAGTGTCTTATTCATTATCCACTGCTTACGAGACTAGATTTGATGCTTGGACTTATATCACACAGACACAGTCGGTCATGCAAATGGAAGGCTGTAGTGCCCGATACAGGCAGTTGGTGGTCCAGCAAGAGAAATGAATGTGGAGTTCTGTACGTGTGAATTAAAAAAGTTGCGTCACCACTTTCCAAGAAGTTTTGAGATTTTCACCCTTTACCCGATTGATACTTCCACAAAGGCATGTCCCTATTATGTACATTAGTTACAATATTTCATCAGTTGGGACTTGAGCCATAGCTGGCAGAACAAATCAGGTTTACATCACCCCAACACACAACTTGTTATCTTCGCAACGCCTCCGGCAGCACGAACGGCGTTAACCCTTTTCCTAACGAATCGCCCGCATCAGCCCGCGTAATATGCAAATTCAGCAGTTGAAAAAATATTATTTTTCAAAAAAATTTCAACAAAACCATATCATGTGACCCCTCGTTGGAACGAGCTCGTCGAGCTCGTTCCAACGAGGGGGCACATGATATGGTTTTGTTGAATTTTTTTGAAAAATTTTTAAAAAATGATATTTGAAATAATAAATTTTGATATCGTCTGCGTTGGGTAAAGTGTTAAAATGGAGATCTGAATGCCAGCAATAGTGTTCACTTTTCTATCCACCATAAGCACCATGAGCAGTATAGCAACTGGCTGAAAAAGAATACCTTAAACTCCTATAATCTTTATCATAATCTAACTTATCAGCACCCTGCCCAGTTCTTGGAGCGCTGGAATACATTATAAAATAAGGCCACATCGGTGCCGTTTTTTAAAACCAGGAGTGTTGTGTAGTTTGTAGTGTGTCAAAGAAAACCAGACAAGTTTATTGTTCAGAAAGTTTTTAAAAATTCCAGATTATGTTAATCCTTTGAAGCCGAGAGGCCGTTATTCCGACCCAAGAACATGATACGTCATAATTTCATTAAGAGGATAGCTGCTAAGTGCTTGTGTGCGGTAGACGAATCAATATTAATCGGTTTATCCCCAAATAATGAATACGAACTCTTCCTATTGCTGCCAATGGACTGACATGGAAGATACCGCCAGCGATCAAAATTATTTATTTATTTATTGGTGTTTAAGGTCACATACTTATGCACAATAGCTAATCGTGACCATGGCAGTTTTACGGGTGAAGGAAACCGGAGTACACGGAGAGAACCACCGAGCATCGACGAGCAACTGTCAACTCCTCAACATTCTAACTCTGGTCAAGCTCCGCTCAAGCAGGGTTACAGCGGTTGAAGACATGTGCACCATCGACGTGCAGTACGCCTTAGTACATGGCATCATTGTTCCCCCATGTAGGCAACCGGGATAAAGTGCCTTGCCCAAGGACACAACGTGGGTCGTCCCGGACGGGGATCGAACTCGGGACCTCTAGCAGAGAAGTCCAACAGTCTATCACTGAGCCACTGCGCCCCCTGTTTGGACTGTTTATCTTGATAATGTTTTATAAACTTTCGCCGGCCGACGCATTCAGGCTACTATGATAGTTTGAACCTTTCTTCTATAATTTAACCCCCTACACACTGATGTCACAATACCAAAACTTCGAGAAGTGACATTTTCCCATAATGCAACTCGGAATTTGACCACTTAAATTTTGTTGGACAGAGTGCGTTGAATACATGGATGCCTTATTTAAACACCTAGCCTGCGGCTCGGTAATTAAAACCGACATTCAGGCATTAAATCTCCATATACCATGTTGGCGGAGATAACTTATAATGACGCTGACGTCAATAACGCCACCCTATATTCGGACATAATTATTAGGAATTCCGCAGGTCGGTACCGAATTTGTAGATATGTTTTTGTTGAAGATGATATATCCAAAATTTGAAAGAGGAAGGATTGATGCAGGCGGCGATATTAAAATAATAAGAAAAACAAAACGTTGAAACTGACGTTGTTTTAAATAAAGACTGAAATTAGAAAACATTAAAATGTCATGCACTAGATCTCACAAACGTGATTAAGGTGACGAAGGTTCATAGCTAGACATATTGTAAGGGGGGGGGGGGGGGGGGGGGGGTATTCGCCTGTCGCCGTTTGGCCTTTTAGGTTATAAAATGTAAAAGGTGCTAAAACTTCAATTGACGTAAGAACGTCAAAAATGGGGATAAATCGAAAAACTAAAAAAAATAGCAGTCTCATAATTTGAGCTCTACAACATACTATTTATTTATTTATTGGTGTTTTAAGGCCACATACATATGCACAGTGGCTAATCCCAACCGTGACAGTTTTACGGGTGGAGGAAGCCGGCGGACCCGGAGAGAACCACCGAGCATCGACGAGCAACTGTCAGCTTCTCAACATTCTAAATCTGTTCAAACACCGTTCAAGCAGGGTTACAGCGGTTGAAGACATGTGCACCATCGATGTGCAGTACGACTTAGTACACGGCGTCATCGTGCCCCCATGTAGGTAACCGGGATAAAGTACCCTGGCCAAGGACACAACGTGGGTCGTCCCGGGCGGGGATCGAACTCGGAACCTCTGGCATTGAAGTCTAACAGTCAGCCACCGCGCTCCCTCAGCAATCAAAATGTTAACCTTAAAGTTTTCGAGGATTACTTTTCGTTGCAAACGTTATGCAAAGGGTGAATGCCATTTTAGTGGCAAATCCGTAAATTCTTCATATTCAGCCTTTCTTACCACAGCCTTTTATTTCTTGCAACGAAAGAAGGCAATTGCAGAAAAATTCACTGTTCAGTTCAATAAGGGTTAGAAAACATCGGGGATTTTTTCCGAACCGCAACACTGCAGCCAACAACCAAAACCACTCATAATATTGTCTTATTCATTATCCTCTTCACATCTTACCAATCACTTTTGGTTCACTGTATCTATTGTATTCATTAACTCAGCTGAAGTCGACAGCACGCCAACCCGCGGTAGGCAACTATAGTCGGCATTTTAGACAACTGTGTGTCCATCTCCAAGTGCTATCAATCAAACACCGACGTATTCGTATGTTTCGAGCACGATTTTTATTCTATCCAAGAACAGTTATATTGTCACTGGAAAGCATGAAGGTGCCAACTTGTCACTTTTACGCTTTAACTCTTTTGGCGCGACAGGCGACTAAAGTCGACAGATGGCAATCCGCGGAAAGGTACTGCAGTAGTCATTTTAGCCAACTGTGTGTGTCCATTTCTAAGTGCTTTTAACCCTTTACCCAAAGCAGACGATATCAAAATTTATTGTTTTAAATATCATTTCTTCAAAGTTTTCAAAAATTTTCAACAAAACCATATCATGTGACCCCCTCGTTGGAACGAGCTGGTTCCAACGAGGGGTCACATGATATGGTTTTGTTGAAATTTTTTGAAAAATTTAAAAAAATGATATTTAAAATAATAAATTTTGATATCGTCTGCGTTGGATAAAGGGTTAAAATGGAGATCTGAATGCCAGCTTTTGTGTTCACTTTTCTATCTGTCATAAGCACCATGAGCAGTATAGCAAATGACTGAAAAAGAATACCCAAAAGTCCTATAATCTTTATCATAATCTAACTTATTACCACCCTGCCCAGTTCTCGGAGCGCTGGAATACATTATAAAATAAGGCCACATCGGTGTCGTTTTTTTCAAACCAGGAGTGTTATGTAGTTTGTAGTATATCAAAGAAAACCAGACAAATTTATTGCTTAGAAAGTTTTTAAAAATTCCAGATTATGTTAATCCTTTGAAGCCGAGAGGCCTCTATTCCGATCCAAGAACATGATACGTCATAATTTCATTAAGAGGATGGCTGCTAATTGCGTGTATGCGGTAGACCAATCAATATTAATCGGTTTATCCCCAAATAATGAATATGAACTTTTCCTATTGCTGCCATTGGACTGACATGGAAGATACCGCCAGCGTTCAAAATTATTTATTTATTTATTGGTGTTTAAGGTCACATACTTATGCACAAGAGTTAATCGTGACCATGACAGTTTTACGGGTGAAGGAAGCCGGAGTACACGGAGAGAACCACCGAGCATCGACGAGCTGCTCGTCGTTGCCCGGTGGTTCTCTCCGGGTACTCCGGCTTCATCCACCCGTAAAACTGTCATCGACATGATATGACCCTGGCTGTTAATGTGTCGTTAAACTCTAATACATAAATAAATCCGCCCGTGTAATATGCAAATTCAGCAGTTGAAAAAATATTATTTTTCAAAAAATTTCAACAAAACCATATCATGTGACCACTCGTTGGAACGAGCTCGTTCCAACGAGGGGTCACATGATATGGTTTTGTTGAATTGTTTGGAAAAATATTATTTTTTCAACTGCTGAAGTTGCAAATTACGCGGGTGAGGGGATGCGGCCGATTCGTTGGGTAAAGGGTTGAACAAACATACATATTCCTATGTTTCATGTACCATTTATGTCCTATCCATGAACAACGATATCAACCCTTGAAAGTATAAAGGTGCTATTTAAATATATGCAGAAAATCATTTGAAAAACTGTCAATGAGATCATTAGAACATCTTTTAAAATAATAACGCTTTAGTCTAACAACCTATACTTTTCGTAACATTCCTGATGAATATTAGGCGCTAAGAATTCTGTTTCTCAGATTATTCCGCGCCAAAAGAGTTAAAGGGACTATATCACATTTTCTCTAATAATTTAGATTCTACTGTGTTATTTTGACTGTAGAAACACAGAAATCAGTAAAGACTGGTCCCACAAATTCCTACTAAAATGTACGGCAATATATACATAAAATATATATAAAAAAATCATTATCCATTTCTGAAAAAAACGCCATCAGATCCCTGGAACGTTTTTAAGAATTATAACTCTTTAGTCTAATAAACCGTATTTCAGTAAAATTCCTAATAAATATTATGCGCTGAGAATTCTGTTTCTCGGGAAATTCCATGCCAAAAGAGTTAATGTTTTATGGTTTCTTTCTTCCGTTCAACATGCTGTATTATGCAGCGTTCATATATAACCCATGCAGGGGCGGTGGACCCATGAGGGCACAGGGGACACGTGCCCCTCCACTTTTTTCCACAGAAATGTTGCGTGGTTACACAATGAGTTAAAATGGGCGCATGCAAATGTGTCAATATACAGGCATTCCTGTAATATATTATTTGCAAATCCAAACAACATTTGGCCAAAGAATCGCACCTTCGGCCGCTTTGGTCCATTTCTTCTACTCCAGCCTTCGGGTTGGAAGATGCTTGGAGTAGAATAAATGGACAGGACAGTGAACATACCGTGGCATGCTCATCTAAACGACTGTATTATTAGTTACACAGTTTATTGGTGGACTAATATGGTATATATGGTGTCAGTTAATTTCATATTGGCCACCAACAAACTGTGTAACAAATATATCTTACCGACTGCTGCATCGATGCACAGAACTAATAACAACAGCGATCAAAAATAAATGAGATAATTCTCACAATGTGTTCACGTGTCTTTGCCTTGTTACAATTTATGGGAGAGTACAGGCACTCTCCCATCAAATGTAACAAGGCAAATTCATACATAAGGTAACATGACACACATCCACATCCATGAAGCCTTTTAAGTAGCCTAACCTGCACTTTAGACCAAATATGGGCTTCCAACACTCAATCTTTCAACTTGAAGCGTTTATCGGCTGCCGCCATTTTGAATAATCAATGAACAAAGGGGAGATAACCCATAGCTGTCAGCGTATATAGATGTTGACAGGCAGTATATGGTTTTATATGCAGTCTGCATGTGACGTCTGTGAACCAACGAAATTCCCAGATACTCGTAGGAGGTAAGATACATATATGTGTCACGGTACATTTATCGATATGCGATTGTAACTATTTCACTCACTGGTCCGAACCATGGTAGCCTTGAAAATTGGTGCTCCTCCACTTTTATCGAGCTTCCGCCGCCGCCTCTAAATCTGTGATTAAAAAAATCACTTTCACTAAAAATATTATAAAAATAGCACGTATCCAACGAATTCTCCACAAATAAGCGTGCGATCAACTGGGCACACGAAATAGAGTTCTAGAAATCAAGTGTCAAAACATATCCCTGACTTTTGAAGTTGAACTATCGAACATCTTCATTTATGTTTAACAGAGAATCTGGGATGACAATGTTAACATTTTTCTGTCCTTATAACTCATTATTACCACTTCACAGGGCTTTCTCTAGCAGAATAAAATGATTTTACCTTTACGGTAAAAGTGTAATAATGCGCAGTCTCAAACCGGAAGTTGTGTGTCAACCTGGTTAACGGCCCGCCTCCAGATAAATATTTCGAAAGCGCCTCGGCTCCGATTGAAGTTTCAAACGCGCGTATAAATGTAATGAATATCACACATTTGTGAACTTTCACCATTTGGTCATGGATTAATAGATTTGGAAGAGTTCAGGTGAGTGTAAATAGCGCTCATTATAAGTTTTGGGTTGTGAAGTTTTCAGGAGGAGGACAGTCTTTCGTGTCATATTTTCGAGGCGAACAAAATATATTCAAATGAGTATTTAAATTAATATTTAAATGAGCACGTGACGTTTTGTTTATAAACAAACAGACGACACGCGTGATTTGACTTTTGCCTTGTGCCAAGTTGTCTGTAGTTGATGAAGAATCTTTGGATTAAACCATTTTAGAAGTGGTAATAATAGTAATAACAAGATTTTGTTGGGCGTCCCTGTTTATTAACGGCCCTCCAGGAATGATTAACTGCCCTCGGGCCGTTAACAGCCCTCGACTTCATCTCGGGCTGTTAATGGACCCTCTGGCTGTTACACATTCCTGTCGGGCCGTTAATAAACCGTAACGCCCTCCAAAATCATGTTATTGGGATATCAACCGTCTGCATACCAATGTCAAAAACAACAAAATGTCTTGCCATAATTTGACCAATTCAAAGCTGTGTCAAAGAAGACTGAATTGGTAAAATTATAAGGGCACAATCTGCAGCCTTAAATTTCGGTATCAGTGTCAAAAGAATAAGGCGGTGTGGCCTAACAAAAAAAACAAAAAACATTTGTCCCTATATCCAGATAAATTCTGTCTTTTGATTGGTCAGAATGCCTTGGACAAATAGCCATGACAAAAGGTGCACCCAACATCCAAGGTATATGAAAGCGTGCAACATCCGGGGTATATGGGCATGCGAAACATCGGGGGTATATGATTTAAATGAAAGCTTTTCACTCTCGGTCGCCTTGATGTAAAATTCGAACCAAAAAACCTGAAAATAGTCACAAATATCATCAGATTTCCGACAATTCGGTCATATTTTGTCGTTATAAATTAAATAGTCGAATAATTAAAATGAAACAACTTGAGAAAAATAAAATAACAGCAAATAATTCGTCCCCTGAGTACCAATGTGTTCTATGTGCCAGTAGGCACATAGAACACATTGGAATTCAGGGGACGATATGTCAACAAAATACCGTTTACTCGTTTCTTTAACTACCCAAGGGATGTAAGTAACTCTATCTGTTCTCTTCTGCGTTTGTAAAAACAAAACAATTATCCAACTGATTGCGGAGCGTGAGAAACGCGTCCGCAAATTTATTAGTCTGTGAAGTCCAACATTCTACCACTGATCCACCACGCTTCCCATGTGACCAATAAGCGCTCTAGCAATCCAGTTATATAGAGATCAATGGTGGCCGTTGAACACAATACTTGAGTGGAGATCACAAATATTCCCGGTTGTAAAAAGGGTACAATACTCACAAATTGAAGAGCCGTGATATTCGATCAGAGATTCGATTCGGTTCAAAATCCACTGCCTGATTCGATTCCAAATCTGATATTCGCCGAGTCCTGGGTAGGACTCACGGTATTTAAATGTGAATACCGATGACTGTATTGAAACCACTATCACGGTATACTGGTATATCGTCTCCTGAATGCTAGAATGTCCAAAATATACACTTGCTACTCTATATGACATTCGCGAATTTTCCCTTGGATTTATATTGATGTCGATATCAGGCAGGGGTGGCGGAGCTAGGGGAAGGGAGGGCTGAATTCAGCCCCCCCCCCCCTTCCTTTTTAGCAAACAATGCTCAAAGGTTTTGGAAATAATAAACAAAATGAGCTTAATTGCTTTTTATTCTACTTGGCATCCTTAATACCAAAGAACTTACTTTTGCGTTGGCAATAATTGTTTGTGCCTGGGTTGGTGACGGAGTAGAGACTACTCCAATAGCGTGTTAGAGTACATTATGTAGGTCTATTGTGCAGCCTGGGTGATTTTAGGGATTTGGTGGTCTATCGGCACCGGATCCTTGCCGGTAGCCCTCTAAACACCTAAATCATCCAGATTGCTTCTCTGGTTGCGCTTTTTACATCTAATATATAAATGCGAATGTCTGTATCTATCTCTCTATCTTTGTTTCTGGTGAACTCCTCCGTTTCTCTACCGATCGATCTCAAATTTTGTACACGGGGGTAATTCGTCCCTGCGAGTAACATGAGATGAGTGCCGTGCCCATGCGGGGTGACCTTGACCTTGAAATTGATGACCTTGACCTCTTATTTCGAAAACGACTGGCCGATCGGGCTAAAATTTCATATGTGCGGGTATATTGACCCATCGATCATTTTGACTTTATCGGGGTGCCCGTGCGGGATGACCTTGACCTTAAAATTGGTGGCCTTGACCTTCTATTTCGAAAACGGCTGAGCCGATCATATCTGAGGATATATTGATATAACCATCTTCTCCCGTGCAACGCAGGGTAACACCCGCTAGTAATTTTATAAGAGGTACGGAACCCCCGCTTACGCTTCAGCCCCCTCCCCACACACTTTGAAAGTCGGTCCGAGCCCCTGATATCGGCCCAATTTTGGAATGGGAAGTATCGGCTTCTCCGATCTCATCCATGTCGTTCCAGCGATGCAAAAACAAAACGTTGATTCGGCTTGTGCTGCACAGGAGCAATATCTTTTTAACACACCGCCACCGGGCGTCAGGAAATCACAACCACACTGCTGCACTCACACCCCATCTAATTTCACTGCCTGGTGTGGGAAGAGCATTCAAGTCAAAATCAAATGTTCGGACTTCCCAATCTCTCAAGTTAGGCACACTCATGTAACTGCTTTAGTAGACGTTATGCTGGACTAAAATGGAAAAATGATAGTGCAATTAGTTTTGGGCAAACCCACCTTCCCAACTTCTTTCCATAATAACCTACAAACAAGATTTAGTTCATACCGGACTTATTTTCAAGCATTTGTCCATTGATAAGTTAATTCTTTACACCACACGGTGGGATAACTTTAACCCATTCAACACTGACGCCCCCCTAAGGTACCATTTCAGTGAATACTGTCAAAGTCGAATTGGACGAAACCATCCCGGTTTGTTGGCAGGTTCAGTAATAATTTAATCCAACAGCTCGACAGAGCTGATGGATTAAATTATTACAGAGCCTCGCTTCAGATTGTTTGCTCTTTTTGTCATCTGTTCGTCAACTACCAATTTTTTCGTCACACACAATATTATGCACACCCGGATGAAAGGGTTAAACCCTCTACTCATTGATTGCAAATATCGAAATTTCAAGCCTGAACATTTTCCCCATAATGCAACTAGAAATTTAACCAATTCAACCTACTTTGACAGAGTTCAGTGAGATCTGAAAAAAAAAAATGATTGAATGGGTTAAATTCTTAATTGCATCATGGGGAAATTTAACTCCCTCAACCCAATGTGCATAAATTTTTGTGTGAAGAAAAAAATGGCAGTGAACGAGCAGACGATATAAAGAGCAAAAAATCTGAAGCGAGGCTCAGTAATAATTCAATCCAACAGCTCAGCAGAGCTGTTGGATTAAATTACTGAACCTCTCATCTAACCAGGATGGTTTCGCCCATTTCGCCGTTGACAGTATTGATTGAAATGATACCTTCCAGAACGACAGTGTTGAAAGGGTTAAGGCTTGGAATTTTAATGTTTAGATATAAGTGTCCAGAGGGTTAACAGATACATTCGACCCCCAACAACGTGATATGCCAGACAGCTACCTTTGTGTGAATGATACGCGTGTGACAACTGAAACTAAATATAGGGTGGGCCAAATCTCAAGAGTCGTCCAGACTTCAGATCAGCAAAATTGGGGCGTCTTGAGACGTGTTTTAAACATGCAATGCTTCACTAATATATACCATCCTTATAATTTAAAATTAATACCTAGTCTCGAGATTTTTGCAACCGAAGTAGGTGCTTGTGGACTAAACATGTCTGTCTGACGAATGGGCTGCTTCTTATTTGATATCGCAAGAAAGAGTGCGTGGCGTATTGGCTGTAAGTATTGGACAGGCATGCTATTACCTTTTATATTGTTCGGAATTTGAATATGAAGGTCACATTGTAAAAATACATTCCAGTGAACCCGATCGAAAGTCATGTTGTTTCATTGGAACAAAAACGGAGACACCAGAACTACATAGCCACTGTCACTGAACAACAGGTGTTCTGATTTATTTATTTATTTATTTATTTATTTATTTATTATTTATGTATTCATTGGTGTTTAAGGTCACATATTTCCGCACAATGGCTAATTATGACCACGACAGTTTTACGGGTGGAGGAAGCCGGAGTACTCGGAGAGAACCACCTAGCAACGGCGAGCAATTGTCTGCTCCCCAACATTCTAACACTACACAAGCAGGGTTAGCATTAGTTGAAGACAGGTGCCCCATCGACGTGCAATACGCTTTCGTACACAGCGCCACCGTGCCCGAACGAGGGCAATGAGGGTGAAGTGTCATGCCCAAGGACACAACGTGGTTGCCGCAGGTGGTATTCGAACCGAGGACCTCTCGGCTTCCAGTCTGCACCTCTACCTACTGAGCTACAGCGCCCCCAGGTGTTCCGATCGCCATACGTTTCATGTTGTAAGTGTGGAGGAAGATTGTTTAAAGTGATTTCCAGTACTTCTCTTAACCCCCCCCCCCCTCCCCCAGAGACTGATGTCAAAATATGGAAATTTCAAGCCGCATTATCTCCCACAATGCGATTGGGAATTTAATCCTTTACCTTACACGAAAAGCAGACGACACTTGCAAACAAAATTCTATTCTTGAATAGCTATTTTTTCATTTTTTGTCTCAAAAACATAGGTTATGACCCCTCATTGGAACGAGCTCGACGAGCTCGTTCCAAAGAGGGGTCATAACCTATGTTTTTGAGACAGAAAATGAAAATATAATGAAAATTAATTGTCGATTTTTGTGAAGAGCACTGGCTGTGTTGATCGTTGCGTTGGGTAAAGTGTTAACAAATTCATCCTTGTTTGACAGAGCTCGGTGAACAAACAAGATTGAGATACTTAAATTCCTAGTTGCATTATGAGGGAAATTTACATTTGGAAATTTTGATTTTTCGACATGTGTGCAGCCTACAGGGTTTAGGCGTTTCTCAAAATTAAATTTTTATGTAAATATCTTTTTCTGGCAGGTTCTATTATAATTTAACATCCACCTAACACAATTTGCACATGACTGTAACAATATCTTCTCTCAAATAACTTAAAAATTTAATTTCGATTCAAAAGTAAAATATTTGTTATATAAGTGTGAATCTTTAAATCAAATCGAATAAGAAATAAATTCATCTTCCAGATCACCGTCGTAACGACAGCTCCGACGTGTCCGACAAAATTAATGTTGAAGAAAAACAAACAGAAAATGATAAATGCACTACAGTATTTTTTTTACTGTTTTTACACATTTTAATCAGATAAGACACATTTTTAGTATGCTTGCCCCTTTGAACACCCCCCCCCCCCCCCCCATTTCCTGGAATTGTATCGCATTTGTGTACACTTACAGTGAGATGGGTGTGTCCAATATCAAAAGCCAACACTTTCCTTGCTTATATTTCATATTCAGTCAAACACAAATAAATATTTTGTTTACATAAATTTGTTTTATTACAAATTATTGGAGAGTGCCTATTGGCACTCTCCAAGAATTTGTAATAAAACAAGTTTTTGAATAACAAATTCAGACCACCAAAAATAATCTAGCTCTCAACCAGATAATCACTAATGTGAAAAATATCTTGTTATTTGTACTTCCCGACGTTTGACGTCGCATTTTGAAAACGTTGAAGAAACTGAATTAACAGTGACGTTTGAACGTCAAAATAATTAAAGTCTAAAGGGTTAATTTTTTATTATTTTTCATCAACTATTTACCTAATACATGTGCAGAAAATATTTCCTGAATCCACTAATTTTTTTTCATTTTTTCCTCGAAAACATTGCTTATGATTTATTTATTTATTGGGATTTAACAACACTTTCGGCAACCAGGGTCACATCTTCTCAGACAGTTTCACGGGTGGAGTAAGCAGGAGTACCCGAAGAGAACCACCGAGCAACGACGAGCAACTGCCAGACTCCCCAACGTACTAACTCTGCGCAAGCAGAATTAGCATTGGTTGAAGACAAATGCACCATCAACGTGCAGTACGCTTTTGTATTCAGCGCCACCGTGCCCCCCACACGTGCAATCGGATGAAGTATCCCTGTCGGGGATCGAACCTTGGATCTTTCGGTTTGAAGTTCAATGCCGCAACCACTCAGCCACCGCGCTCCGTAGCTTATGATACGTCATTGGAACGAGATTGACGGGCCCAATGCGGGGTCATAAGCTGTGTTTTTGAGGCAAAATTTGAAAAAATACCATAATTTGGATGGCGAATTTTCTGAACCGCGCTGGCCAGGTTTCGCTACGTCAGCTAAAAGTTTAAATTCCACATCATGCGGGGGTGGGGTGGGGTCTGGGGAGGGGGGGGGGGCGAAAAAAAGTGTGTGTATGGGGAATAAGCGCGTATTCTCCAGATCATGCAAATTTTTCCCTTATCCATTTTTATAGAGTATTTTGGTCCCAAAACATCTTCACAGTGCATTGTATCTATTTGCATACCAACCATAAGGCATTCTGAGCAGTATATACATTTTATGCACCCAATTAGGGCTGTCACGAATTTTTAATTTAGGAATCGATTAATCGTCGCAAATAATCGATGATAATCGATTGATCGTACCTAGATGACCCCATCTCCTTCTCTTTGAAGTCGATAAAAATGAAGTTGAAGTCAGTTCACCAACCTCAAGTAAACAACGAAGACGATCCTCTTTTAGTTACATTCAAAGCTTTGATGAATGTAGCTGAAAGACAAATGCTTCCAATAGCTTCTTCTTGGGGTTTAACATCAATGTTCTTAACTCTTTACCTTTAGAAACAATAGTTTTTTTCAACATATTTTCTTTTAATTATTAAACGTCTAAAATGGGATATAATTTACCGATTATTCGACAACGAAAAATACTAATCGATTTCGCCGTGATCGATCAACAATCGATTAATCGATTAATCGTGACAGCCCTACACCCAATGACAGGAAACTTGGGTGATTGTCAGTGGAACTCATGTGGAGACAGGGGTGGGTGTGGTGTGGACAATGGGAAAAAAATGCATGCATTTTTTTCCAAACTGTGTCTACTTTGAAAGCAGTACATAGTTGTGTTCATAATTTATGCAACCAGTTTCCACATTCAAACTCATGTAATACACAGAGATTGCAGGAAAATGAAGATATCCTTGGATATTCCCTTTGTATGCTGTTGTGAGGTTACAATTGTCACTCCCATGCGTACCCTAACTGTCTAGAGCAAACTTGAGAGTTGTGGCAGCAGCTCAAGTTCACCATTGTGAATTCCACCACAATGTCCAGCATAGGAAATCTTTGACAAAGACGGTTATATGCCTTCAATCATTTGTAATCATAAGGAAATAAATAAAACTTTGATTGTTTATTGATTAGAATAAAAATGAAAGGAAAAGAGACAATAAAATCATCTGCGGTATGCCGTCGCATCAACTTGCGGTTGATAAAATATCACTCAACCTGATTCAACATCATAACAGAAATAGAGGATATGAAATGAGTGTTTTTCTCATATAATATTTATGAAACGAGTCTAAGAATTTTCCGTTTGGGCGAGCCCAAACGGAAAATTCGAACGAGTTTCATAAATATTATATGAGAAAAACACTCATTTCATATTCTATTTATCATATGACACACACACGCACAAATTAGCCACTTAGTATGACTTTTTAACCCATCACCTAACTTGAGTTGCAGACGACACTTGGAAAAAACATCCTCATATAACTAAAAATTTTCACTTTTTGCTTCCAAAACATAGGTTATGACTCCTCATTGGAACGAGCGCGACACGCTAGTTCCAATGAGGGGTCATAACCTATGTTTTGGAAGCAAAAAGTGAAAATATAAAAAAAAAATAGATGGCGTTTTTCTTGTATTGCGCGAGACGGTTTTTGCCGCTACGTTAGGTAAAAGATTAATACAATATAACCCACCCCAAATAATCAAATTGTCCAGTTTTGAAAATTGACCAATGAAAGCTCCCAACTCTAATTATGCAAATTATGAAAATGTGGCCCAGTTGTATTTTGTTCAGCCAATCAAATTGTCTAGTTTTGAAATTGACCAATGAAATTGACGGAGGGCTTTATTTATCACTGATTAATATGAAAACAAAATATCAAATGTTTTAAAGTGAACAAAACGGACGAGTCATATGATAAATATTGTTATTCACATATTTGTTACTGCTATTGGAATTACCTTATCAGATCTGCTGTCAACTTTAACTGGTAGCGGGCAAAACAAAAATCCTGACCACACAAATCACAGAGTTTTTTCATCAAATATTGTTTTGTCACATTTCATTGGATAGTGCCTCTGGACACTATCCAATCAAATGTGACAGAGCATCTTGGCTTCCAGCACTCTACTCGTTAATTGTTTGAGTTATATCTGGTCATAGGTATTGAACATGTATTGATCATGTACATCACACTACATATTATATTGACCTACAAAACCATTCAGATTCCGTTTAACCCTTTACCTAACATGAAAAGCAGACGACACTTGCAAAAAAAATTCTTGAATAACTAAATTTTTTCATTTTTTGTCTCAAAAACATAGGTTATGACCCCTCGTTGGAACGAGCTCGACGAGCTCGTTCCAACGAGGGGTCATAACCTATGTTTTTGAGACAAAAAATGAAAATATTTTGAAAATTAATTGACGATTTTTGAGAATAGCGCTGGCCGGTTTTGGCCGTTACGTTGGGTAAAGGGTTAACTGCAAAACATAAGCTTTTGATGTGGGAGGGGTGTCAAAAATTTGTCGGAAAAAATTGTAGTTAAGGTTGGGTGGGGGCCGAAAAATGGCAATACCAAAAATGAAACGTTGTTTCAGCATTTTTTTAAATGATTTATCATTAAGTTCAATGGATTGTCAGAATTCATTTGAGAATATTTGGACATCAAGTCTTGTGTTAAGATGTTTATGTCTTTGAGAGTCAAACATACTCACAAAGCGTCTATTTGATGATCATCGAGCCGACCACATGTGGCTTCTGCATCACATCAACTGTGGTGTTGATATTATAACAGACGATACCTGTACCAAACTAAGTTCCACGTTGATTTGTTCATTCTCTTCTTTATTAAAAGTGTATAAGCGAACAGAACAAGCAAACAGCGGTGTGTGTGTTAAAGTCACAGACGTATTCGGTTTTTCTCTTGGTTCTATTGGAGCATATTACAGCTTACGTCGTGATCCTCTGATTGTCTGAGAGGTACTATGCTATATCGCCGGTCTAAAGGCGATGACATTTTATTATTCTGAAAAACAGTTAACCCTTTGAAACAGAGATGCCGTTTTTCCGTTCCAGGAACATCATACGTCATAATTTCATAAAGTGGGATAGCTGCTAAGTAAATATGTAGGGTAGACCAATTTTCAACACTGAAACTGTCTTACAAATCCAAATAATGAATACGGATTCTTCCAATTGCTTCCATTGAATGGACATGGAAAATATCACTAGGGTTGAAGGGTAAATCACAGTTATCCACAATGCAGTTACAACTAATTAAGTAATTAAGGAATTCATTTTATGCTTCATTATATGTAGTAGGAGATGTGGTAAACGCCCTACATTGGGGGGACCTCGGGGAACCCCGGAAGTGACGTCATGTCACGTGATCTGGTGGCGCCATATTGTGTTGTTACGGTAACCCGTGTGAGCGGCCATGTTGTGACGTCATCATAGTGATACGTGGTGTTAGTGTGCATGCGCAAGACAATGGTATGTTCGGGGGGTGTGTTCCTTTGTACAAGAGTAATTTCCCGATTCGTAGAATTATCACAAACAACCCGATAATCCCTCCACATCACCGACATCGACTTTATTTAGTACGCATTTCCGCCAGAATCCTTTTTAGGACCGTCATGCCATGGCTTTTAATAGTAGCACGTAGTACTATAATACCGAGGGGTCCCTTTGGATTATAGCCAGCTGATAGACAACCTCCATGAGAGCCTATATCATTCCTAATGCCAAGAATCTACGAGTAGTTACTGATAAGTCATTGCTCGAACGACTCGAATCCCATCGAGCAAATAAACCATAGAGTATTTACTCGAACGAGTGACTCGCACATGCGACTCTTAGCTTTAGTTCGGTATTTGAGGATACCTATGGCCTGGTATTGTATTATTTGAGGATACCTATCGAGGATACCTTTTGGAGAATCCCTTTTTAGTCGTATGAGGCCATGAGGGCTATGTGAAAAGCCCTCAATGAGGCCTCATTTACTATCCCTCATAGCCTCATTTCTTTTGAGGCCATGGGGGGCCATGAAAAAATCCCTCAATGAGGTCTAATTTACTATCCCTCTTAGCCTCATCTCGGCATTTAACATCCATATCCCCAGGCACCCCAATTTCGGCACCCCTTTTTGGAAAACGTCTGGCCTTTGGCACCCCTTTTTAGTCGTATGAGGCCATGAGTACTATGTGAAAAGCTCTCAATGAGACCTCATTTACTATCCCTCATAGCCTCATTTCTTTTGTGGGCATGAGGGCCATCAGAAAAGCCCTCAGTGAGGTATAATTTACTATCCCTCTTAGCCTCATCTCGGTATTTAACAGCCATATCCCCATAACAAAGTGAACAAAGTTTTGAACTATAACCCTAAATATAACCCAGTGTTAACCCATTTGAAATGTTTGAATGGACTTTAACCCTAATGAAACTATAACCCAGTGTTAACCTCTTTGAACTGTTTGAATGAACTCTAACCCTAATTAAGGTATATGTAATTAAAACCCATGTGAACTATTCTGGACTGAATGCATTTTTGAACTACAACTCATTGAACTGAATTCTTCCAATAGGGAAGGGGAATACCCTCGAGTGTGGATGTTAAATCACGGAATCCAACTTTACGGAATAGGCTAGGAATCTCAATTTCGAAATGCCTTATATAGCCCGTTTATATGTATACAGGGGAAATCTGAAGACATGAGCGAAGGTATAGCTAGGAAGTAGAGATACAAGTCAATATTAATAGATGATAGTTTAGTCAATAGTACTGGTACAAGGCCGCAATGGAACAAAACTGATGTAGACGCTAATGATAGGACAGATAGACCATAAACCAGTAGTGGCCTTGGAGCTTTGGAGATAAGATGGAAGCCGTTGGTAAGACTACATGAGACCTCAGTGAGGGATTCTCATGGCCCTCATGGTCTCATATGACAAACAAGGGATTCTCCAAAAAGGAATCCACGATAGGTATCCTCAAATAATACAATACCAAGCCATAGGTATCCTCAAATACCGAAATGAGGCTAAGGGGGATAGTAAATGAGGCCTCATTGATGGCTTTTTCATGGCCCTCATGCCTCAAAAGAAATGAGGCTATGAGGGATAGTAAATAAGGCCTTATTGAGGGCTTTTTACACAGCCCTCATGGCCTCATACGACAAAAAGGGGTGCCGACGGCCATATGTTTTCCGAAAAGGGGTGCCGAAATTGGAGTGCCTGGGGATATGGTTGTTAAATACCGAGATGAGGCTAAGAAGGATAGTAAATTATACCTCAATGAGGGATTTTATCATGGCCCTCATGCCATCAAAAGAAAATGAGGCTATGAGGGATAGTAAATGAGGCCTCATTGAAGACTTTTTTCATGGCCCTCATGCCCTCATAAGAAAATGAGGCTATGAGGGATAGTAATTGAGGCCTCATTGAGAGCTTTCAAATAGCCCTCATGGCCTCATACGACAAAAAGGGGTGCCGAAGGCCATATGTTTTCCAAAAAGGGGTGCCGAAATTGGCGTGCCTGGGGACATGGCGGTTAAATACTGAAATGAGACTAAGAGGGATAGTAAATTATACCTCATTGAGGGATTTTTTCATGTCCCTCAGGCCTCAAAAGAAATGAGGCTATAAGAGATAGTAAATGAGACGATGACATTTTATTATTCTGAAAAACAGTTAACCCTTTGAAACAGAGATGCCGTTTTTCCGGTCCAGGAACATCATACGTCATAATTTCATAAAGTGGGATAGCTGCTAAGAAAATATGTAGAATAGACCAATTTTCAACACTGAAACTGTCTTACAAATCCAAATAATGAATACGGATTCTTCCAATTGCTTCCATTGAATGGACATGGAAAATATCACTAGGGTTGAAGGGTAAATCACAGTTATCCACAATGCAGTTACAACTAATTAAGTAATTAAGGAATTCATTTTATGCTTCATTATATGTAGTAGGAGATGTGGTAAACGCCCTACATTGGGGGGACCTCGGGGGACCCCGGAAGTGACGTCATGTCACGTGATCTGGTGGCGCCATGTTGTGTTGTCACGGTAACCCGTGTGAGCGGCCATGTTGTGACGTCATCATAGTGATACGTGGTGTTAGTGTGCATGCGCAAGACAATGGTATGTTCGGAGGGTGTGTTCCTTTGTACAAGAGTAATTTCCCGATTCGTAGAATTATCACAAACAACCCGATAATCCCTCCACATCACCGACATCGACTTTATTTAGTACGCATTTCCGCCAGAATCCTTTTTAGGACCGCCATGCCATGGCTTTTAATAGTAGCATGTAGTACTATAATACCGAGGGGTCCCTTTGGATTATAGCCAGCTGATAGACAACCTCCATGAGAGCCTATATCATTCCTAATGCCAAGAATCTACGAGTAGTTACTGATAAGTCATTGCTCGAACGACTCGAATCCCATCGAGCAAATAAACCATAGAGTATTTACTCGAACGAGTGACTCGCACATGCGACTCTTAGCTTTAGTTCGGTATTTGAGGATACCTATGGCCTGGTATTGTATTATTTGAGGATACCTATCGAGGATACCTTTTGGAGAATCCCTTTTTAGTCGTATGAGGCCATGAGGGCTATGTGAAAAGCCCTCAATGAGGCCTCATTTACTATCCCTCATAGCCTCATTTCTTTTGAGGCCATGGGGGCCATGAAAAAATCCCTCAATGAGGTCTAATTTACTATCCCTCTTAGCCTCATCTCGGCATTTAACATCCATATCCCCAGGCACCCCAATTTCGGCACCCCTTTTTGGAAAACGTCTGGCCTTTGGCACCCCTTTTTAGTCGTATGAGGCCATGAGTACTATGTGAAAAGCTCTCAATGAGACCTCATTTACTATCCCTCATAGCCTCATTTCTTTTGTGGGCATGAGGGCCATCAGAAAAGCCCTCAGTGAGGTATAATTTACTATCCCTCTTAGCCTCATCTCGGTATTTAACAGCCATATCCCCATAACAAAGTGAACAAAGTTTTGAACTATAACCCTAAATATAACCCAGTGTTAACCCATTTGAAATGTTTGAATGGACTTTAACCCTAATGAAACTATAACCCAGTGTTAACCTCTTTGAACTGTTTGAATGAACTCTAACCCTAATTAAGGTATATGTAATTAAAACCCATGTGAACTATTCTGGACTGAATGCATTTTTGAACTACAACTCATTGAACTGAATTCTTCCAATAGGGAAGGGGAATACCCTCGAGTGTGGATGTTAAATCACGGAATCCAACTTTACGGAATAGGCTAGGAATCTCAATTTCGAAATGCCTTATATAGCCCGTTTATATGTATACAGGGGAAATCTGAAGACATGAGCGAAGGTATAGCTAGGAAGTAGAGATACAAGTCAATATTAATAGATGATAGTTTAGTCAATAGTACTGGTACAAGGCCGCAATGGAACAAAACTGATGTAGACGCTAATGATAGGACAGATAGACCATAAACCAGTAGTGGCCTTGGAGCTTTGGAGATAAGATGGAAGCCGTTGGTAAGACTACATGAGACCTCAGTGAGGGATTCTCATGGCCCTCATGGTCTCATATGACAAACAAGGGATTCTCCAAAAAGGAATCCACGATAGGTATCCTCAAATAATACAATACCAAGCCATAGGTATCCTCAAATACCGAAATGAGGCTAAGGGGGATAGTAAATGAGGCCTCATTGATGGCTTTTTCATGGCCCTCATGCCTCAAAAGAAATGAGGCTATGAGGGATAGTAAATAAGGCCTTATTGAGGGCTTTTTACACAGCCCTCATGGCCTCATACGACAAAAAGGGGTGCCGACGGCCATATGTTTTCCGAAAAGGGGTGCCAAAATTGGAGTGCCTGGGGATATGGTTGTTAAATACCGAGATGAGGCTAAGAAGGATAGTAAATTATACCTCAATGAGGGATTTTATCATGGCCCTCATGCCATCAAAAGAAAATGAGGCTATGAGGGATAGTAAATGAGGCCTCATTGAGGACTCTTTTCATGGCCCTCATGCCCTCATAAGAAAATGAGGCTATGAGGGATAGTAATTGAGGCCTCATTGAGAGCTTTCAAATAGCCCTCATGGCCTCATACGACAAAAAGGGGTGCCGAAGGCCATATGTTTTCCAAAAAGGGGTGCCGAAATTGGCGTGCCTGGGGACATGGCGGTTAAATACTGAAATGAGACTAAGAGGGATAGTAAATTATACCTCATTGAGGGATTTTTTCATGTCCCTCAGGCCTCAAAAGAAATGAGGCTATAAGAGATAGTAAATGAGACGATGACATTTTATTATTCTGAAAAACAGTTAACCCTTTGAAACAGAGATGCCGTTTTTCCGGTCCAGGAACATCATACGTCATAATTTCATAAAGTGGGATAGCTGCTAAGAAAATATGTAGAATAGACCAATTTTCAACACTGAAACTGTCTTACAAATCCAAATAATGAATACGGATTCTTCCAATTGCTTCCATTGAATGGACATGGAAAATATCACTAGGGCTGAAGGGTAAATCACAGTTATCCACAATGCAGTTACAACTAATTAAGTAATTAAGGAATTCATTTTATGCTTCATTATATGTAGTAGGAGATGTGGTAAACGCCCCACATTGGTGGGACCTCGGGGGACCCCGGAAGTGACGTCATGTCACGTGACCTGGTGGCGCCATGTTGTGTTGTCATGGTAACCCGTGTGAGCGGCCATGTTGTGACGACAAAAAGGGGTGCCGAAGGCCATATGTTTTCCAAAAAGGGGTGTCGAAATTGGGGTGCCTGGGGACATGGCCGTTAAATACTGTAATGAGACTAAGAGGGATAGTAAATTATACCTCATTGAGGGATTTTTTCATGTCCCTCAGACCTCAAAAGAAATGAGGCTATAAGAGATAGTAAATGAGACCTCACTGAGGGCTTTTCACATAATCCTCATGGCCTCATACGACAGGCCTCATTGAGGAATTTTTTCATGGCCCTCATGCCCTCATAAGAAAATGAGGCTATGGGGAATTGTAAATGAGGCCTCAATGAGAGCTTTTAAATAGCCCTCATGGTCTCATACGACAAAAAGGGGTGCCGAAGGCCATATGTTTTCCAAAAAGGGTGCCGAAATTGGGGTGCCTGGGGATATGGCCCTTAAATACTGAAATGAGGCTAAGAGAGATAGTAAATTATACCTCAATGAGGGATTTTTTCATGTCCCTCATGGCCTCAAAAAAATGAGGCTATAAGGGATAGTAAATGAGACCTCATTGAGGGCTTTTCACATAGTCCTCATGGCCTCAAACGACAAAAAAGGGTGCTAAAGGCCAGACGTTTCACAAAAAAGGGTTCCATGGGCCGATGGAAAACAAAAACAAAAACATTATGGAATAGGTATCCGGGATTCTGGGAGAAAATTTTTACTATTGTCCAAATGAACGTACCCACGGGGTCTCTCGGTACTATAGCACTACTGTCATAAGCCAAAGTATGGCGGTCCTCAAAAGGATTCTGAAATAGTACAACTTGTCGGGTTGTTTGTGGTAATTCTACGAATTAAACGAGGATTCTGGGGCAAAATCCAAGCCAAAAAAATTACCCTATTCAATCGAGCTCACCGCCATGTGCTCTTTGGTACTATAGCACTACGTGCTAAGCCGATAAAATGGGGAATTCGAGGTAAATAAAGTCGTTTTCGGTGATTTGGAGGGATTGTCGGTTTGTTTGTGGTAATTCGTTATACTCTGACTTAATCGAACATACCCATATCCCACAAGAAGCCTTTGGGTAACATAGCAACCACGTGTTACCATAGAAACCAAGATGGCGCCTCCAGTATACAAAATGGACGACGGAAACACGTATCACCCTAACAACACGCACTGTGTATGCGCACTAACACTACGTATCACTATGGAGATGGCGTCACAAGATGGCCGATCACGCGGGTTACCATAACAACATAATATGGCGCCACCGGGTCACATGACATGACGTCACTTCCCCCCCCCCCCTCCCAAAGTGGGCCGTTTACCACATCTCTTACTACTTTCGTAGTTTACTTTTACAATCAGTTATTAGTCATTTCAAGTTTCTTCCAGTTTGTTCTAAAACATTTCTGTTTTCGTTGTATGTGTCAACGATTGTGTATAGTAACCACGAGTGTGGGGGGCGCGGTGGCTCAGTTGGTAGAGGTGCAGGCTGCAAGCCGAGAGGTCCTCGGTTCGAATCCCACCTGCGGCAACCGCGTTGTGTCCTTGGGCAAGACACTTCACCCCCATTGCCCACGTGGGGGCACGGTGGCGTTGTGCACGTCGATGGTGCACCTGTCTTCAACCAATGCTAACCCTGCTTGTGTGGAGTCAGTTTGTAGGGGAGCTGACAGTTGCTCGCCGTTGCTCGGTGGTTCTCTCCGGGTACTCCGGCTTCCTCCACTCATAAAACTGTCGCAGTCATGATTAGCCATTGTGCAGAAATATGTGACCTTAAACACCAATAAATAAATAAATAAATAAATAACCACGAGTGTATATAAAACAATTTATGAATGTAAAACGAGGAATTTGAAAATATAAATTTTTAGTGTGGATTTCGCGTTTATTACGGATACACCCTACGTGTGAAGGGACGGCTGGAATCCAGTGCTATATGAATGAATAAATGGTGTTTTAAATGTTACAGAAGACATAGTAGTAGTTCAAAGTTCAATCCCGGTAGAAAAATATTAACCCTTTACCCTTTACCCTACGTAACGGCCAAAACTGGCCAGCGCTGTTCTCGAAAATCGCCAATTAATTTTCATTATTTTTTTATTTTTTGTCTCAAAAACATAGGTTATAATCCCTCGTTGGAACGAGCTCGTCAAAAAATGAAAAAAATTAGTTATTCAAGAATTTTTTTGGCAAGTGTCGTCTACTTACAATGTTAGGTAAAGGGTTAAGTGACCAACAGGATATTAATATTCCCGATAGTTTCACCTATCGAGGGTTCTAAAAATAATCGTGCATTATGCTAGTGCACTATAGACTTTCTAAAAAAGCCAAGAGATATTCTAGAACGTTCGCCTGACGGATTTTTAACGGAATTCTGTTCAGTTATTTATATATAGTTTAAGAATAAGAACACTTGTCTTTGGTAATGTTCTTGACAATAGGAAGTGTACTTCGAACTGGAATTCTGATTGGATGTACCATTCTTCCTCGGTTTGTTCGATAAAAAATATAGAATAAATAGGTACTAGGGCCGGTAATCAGATTTGAAACACGAGAAGGATAAGGGTTTGAACCACGAGGCTCTGCCGAGTGGTTAAAACCCTTATTCTACGAGTGGTTTAAATCTGATTACCGGCCCTGGAACCAACTTGTTTTATTTATACCATGCTCTTATGAAATAATTGACTTTTTCACTTAAAATGGAGAAAAAAACATACTTTCAATCGCAAACACGTGGGTATGTTTTGTTTACATCTACGCCGGTGGGCAGTACTTGCCGCTGCACGTGAATGCTTGATAGACACATCGTCAAAGTTGATTGAATTTACCTTGCCATTTCAGTCAAATTATTATTAACGATTCTTAAATTTTATTTTAAACATTTAATTGTAGGTATTTTAATATTAATAAGTCATTGCACGTAGTAGATAATACCACAAAACGTCGTATGTTTGAATGAAACATCGCGAAGTGTACTACTTTAGGTGTAAATGTTTGTAATGGAATTCCCATTGAAAACGTTTAGACCGCAGTAGAAGCTTTACACCAGTAGTGGGGTTAAAAGCTCTAATTTAACATACGGGCTTTTTACTGGTAGTAACATAGGCGAGAACGGTATAAATAATAATTATTACACACCCTGAAGTTAACTATGCCGACATATTTGTCCTCGACGCGCTTCGGGCGCTTGGACTATTCTTCCGCGAGGACCACTATTTTGGAATAGTAAACTCCCCGTCGTGCAATATTTATATTGTGCGTAAACTATTATGGCCACACACATAATTTACAACGCACATACTGGTCTGGTTCAAAAAAATTAAATTAATAAGAAAATGCAATGCAATTGAAAAATATTCCGGGCTAGCATTCTTTACAATGAATTATTACCCTTTTAAGCACACTGTACATTGAATGAATAAGAAATCGCAGAATATTTTTTCCCCGCAGGCAACAGCATTGAAATAGGAAAAAATGGGCGTTTCAAAGAATTAGAATATTTTAAACACGTGTTGATTTCTCCAATTTATTGTGTTGTTGAAGTCAAGTTTTGTTTCTGTCTGTACTTTTTGCCCTAATCAAATCCCCAATTCAGTCAGGTATTAAAGCTGAGAAGCTATAATACCATTATCTTTACCAAGTGTGATAAAATACCAACATGTTTGTATGCTTTTTTCAGATTTTACATTGTTGTTAGATGGAAGTCACTTGTATGGAAATATTTAATAAATATAGCATGGCTTTAAGTTGACTATGCCAAAATAGTGGTCCTCGAGGAGAGGATAGTCCCGACGCGTAGCGGAGGGACTATTCTCTCCTCGAGGACCACTATTTTGGCATAGTCAACGAAAAGTCATGCTATATTTATTATATTAGATGTGTGAGGGGGTGGGGGGGGGGGGGGGGGGGTTCTTCATCGGTCATATATGCAAGATAATATTCTTATTCACAGCCAAAGAGAAAAGAAAATGGTAAAATGGTTCAGGGTTTAAACAGGTAAACTAAGTTAATTCTGCCCTCATAGTTCTGGGATAGAGAGGTAGAGAACCAAAACCCCAAGAAACACAATACTATTATTCCATTAACCCCCTCCCCGCCCCCAACACTACTACAAATATCACTTTCGATACACATATTTTTATTTCTCCAAACTAAATGTAATAATGTATATGGGACGAGATGTCTTGTAAAGTATTTACGCTTCAATGGAAATTTCTAAGCGAATTCGAATGTTACTATTTATAACCGTGCACTATTACCGTGCTCTATTCGTTTTTCAAAAAGGATAGTAGGTCTTTGCGATTTCGCTGACGAACTATCGGAAAATAGGGTGTTTCTGTTCAACCAATCAGAACGCGGGAAAGTCACGTGACATCTAATAGTATGAACTAAAGTGCTAGTTAGTGACCCCCCAGTGCTACTCCAATGAACTGACATTTTCAGAAAAGTAATTTTGCTGTTTTGAACATGGGTCGAAAGCAAGATGTTTCTGGTGAAAAGAAAGCCGCGATTCTGGCTCTCCACAACAATGGGATCTCTCAGACCCAAAATGCAAATCAGGTTGGATGTTCTCAGTCTGTAATTTTCAAATTTCTCAGGAATTGTGCCGCAAGCTCAGGGAGAAAAAGACTGTGGCCGGAAACGCATTAACACTGCTCGTGAGCTTCGGATTCTGAAAAGGTTGGTGAGAAGTAACAGATTTCAGTCGATCACAAAAATTGCAGATCAATGGAAACAAACTGGCGCAATTGCAATTAGTTCTAATACTTACAGAAGAGTACGGGACCTTGGTTATAACAGGCAGACTCCGATGGCAAACCCCTTGCTCATCAAAAAGCGAATAGCTACGCGTTTGAAATGAGCAAAGGACCGAAAAAGAATGGACTGAGGAAGACTGATGTAAGGTACTTTGCTCAGACGAGTCCAATTTGTGTCTGTCGTTTGGAGACAATGGTCCAAGGGTCTGGAGACGTCATGGGGAGCATCAAAGAGGTGAATGTCTCAAACGAAGTGTTAAGTTTACTCAGAGTGTTATGGTATGGGGAGCTATGAGCAGTTATGGTATTGGCAAACTTTGCTTCTTGATGACGTCTGTGAAAGCTGCAGTCTACCAGGAAGTGCTTGAGCATTTATGCTGCCCGGTACAGAGGACCTGTTTGGTGACCAAGGCTTTATATTTCAATACGACTGGGCACCGGCACACAGTGCAAAGTCCACTAACAGGGACGGCGGAACAATTTTCAAAGTGGGGGGCTGGATCGGGCGATGGATGGTCGTCGGTATGAAATATTTAAATTCCAGGGTCCCAAAACCCTCATTTTCATGCATCTGAGTGGATATTTTGAGATTGTTCAGATGTATTTGAAAGATTTCACACTTTGAGAGCCGTTAAAAACTTCGGTAAAGCATGTAGGTGAGGTCTATTTATCAGCCTTGGTCGTAACGACCAAAGCTGATAAATAGACCTCACCTGTATGTTTTACCAGACGTTAACAGCAATTATACTGTCTGTGGATTATCTTGTCTGGGGTGGATTTGGTACTTGTATGTCTGTAAGATTACGATCTATTTCAGTTACCCGATTTTTTAACAGACTGTATACATTTTAGCGTTTGCTGCCACTTACTGCAAAAAATGAAACGAAATCCATCGAAACTGAACCAGCGCGAGAGAAACATAGCTGGCGAGAATATGGGGGAGGCTCTGAAACCGCCCCTTATTTCACCAGTCATTGGTTGTGTTAAAATATATGTATACAAAAAAAGATGGCCTGGCAAAAAAGTGGAGGTGCTGAAGCCCCGTCGAGCTCGTTCCAATGAGGGGTCATAACCTATCTTTTTGAGACAAAAAATGAAAATAACAGTTATTCAAGAATTGTTTTTGCAAGTGTCGTCTGCTTTTCATGTTAGGTAAAGGGTTAAAAAAACAATGAAGTCCCCATTACACCCACGGCAAAGTATCTTCGTTTGCGCGCACGGATACATGACTCAATTGTTGATTGCATAATTCACTTGTGAAGTTATCATTTATAATCAAACCCAGAAATCCCAGTAAATCACACTTTGGAAAGTAATAATATAACAATAACATGAGTTTGGAGAGAGTTGCAGTTTATTAACGGCCCGTGAGGAATGAATAACAGCCCGAGGGTTTATTAACGGCACGAGACGAAGTCGAGGGCCGTTAATAAACCAGAGGGCTGTTATTCATTCCTCGTGGGCCGTTAATAAACCGGGACGCTCGATAAAATCATGTTATTACTATTATTACCATGACCGGAAGCGGGCGGCGAGCTGTTAATGAATTTTGTTTTCATTAACGCCCGCGGCTCGCTTCCGGTTGCATGGCGTCATGAATTACTGAGTCTTACCGCCCCGCTAACCTCCGTTAATATTAATACTAGAGAACGCCCGCTCTAAAGTGGTAATAATATGATATAATGCATACAAGTAATTAGTTATCACATAATAGTCCCACAAATTGTACGATACAATAGGTTGCATTATAGCAAGGCGCACAGGATTAAAAGACAAGTAAGTGAAACCACATTTCTCACGATAGTCTCATGAAACGTCTAACAAATGAAGGCGAAACATTACAGTTGAAACTAGAAGTCCTGTCACAAAATGCGCACAAATAGCACGTTGATCTGCGCGTTAATGTATGCGTTGTGGCCATAGTAAAGCCATCAAATTATGTACATATGGCCTGTGCACAAGCAATGTTTCAGCCAATGGACCTCCAGGTAACCCGGGGGTCCATTGGCAGACACATTGCATGTGTTTGCTATGAGTAACCAGGAGAATCTGCCATGCTTTGGATGCCATTCGATATGGCACTTGCGTGCAATTCCAACGCGCAATTAAGCCTAGATAAGTGCACTATTCGTGACAGGACTTCTAGTTTTAACTGTAACTGCTTTCATCCCGTTACCTGTAGTTTAGGACGAGTCTATTTTGAGATCTGGGGAGATTCATAAATAATTCAATCCTTCAACTGTATAGGGATGAAGGACAGCATCATAACTAATTTGTTTTACCAAAACGTTGTTTTTTGTGTCTTCTCTTTGCCGATGGTAAAACTTTTCTTCATGCAAACATTCATTTAAAAAATCACTAAAGCATAAAGCTTTCAGCACTTATTCCCATCCAAACTCCAAGTACGACAACCCAGCTTGTCCCGATTGTATCAGTCGTCAAAACCATCTGGTATAATCATTCTCCATTCTCCCAACGTTGGATTTTTTTTCTCCCCCCCCCCCCCCCCCCCCCCCACTGCATGTGTAACATACGTGTGTCCCGGGTGAGATAACAGGGAGAGACAGATGTATCCCACCCCACCCACGTGGCGTTGTACATTTATAACGTTATTATGACCTTATGCATATCGTATCAGTTTCTTGCTACCAACTAATTCATATTGATGTCATCGGAATGCAGTGTGATCAAAGTTCGATGCTCTAAAACTCTTCAACCCTCAAGCTGCCACCGTTCCTAATCGATTTCGTGGTATATACATTTGGTATAACTTGTGCATGCTCTTTCCGATGGAGTCATCAGTCTGTCAAAACAACGAATACAAAATGAGTTGATTGAATCAGCACGTGACTCCCGATTACCTCTGGCTAACGTAATCGCTGCATGGTGGGGGGGGGGGGGGGTCATCCTCGATGAGTCTGAAGGCGGGAACGGGGAAATCTCACCCTCGGGGCAAGATATTTGAACCAGACCCTCGGCAAGCCTCGGGTCTAGTTCAAATATCTTACCCCTAGGGTGAGATTTCCCCATCCCACCTCCAGACTCATCGGGGATCATAATAATCCTATCTAGCTCCATGAATCATAAACGAACTATCAGATATTCCTGTCTTTGAAACGAAGTTTCGTTACACTGATGTCAAACAGTCTTGATATATGATTTATCGGAATGGCAGGAAGACAGGCTTTCAGGATATGCCATTTCCATGCTGTATCCAAGTTTATGTTCTTGTCTTCTTTTGGTGCCTGTCGAAAGGGTTAAGGTCATCTACATGCGTGATGCTTCTCACTAAAATCGAAAGATTAAACGAGCTTTCAATTACAATAGAAAGTTTGACGTACGACATACTTTTTATTCAAAGAAAGGCGTTTTCTCTCATATCAACGGGGGACCTACACGCGTCTGCAATTGTTAAGCTGAACGTCAGACAAAAAAGATGAGTGATTTTTCTCTCGTGTGTTATAATTATGCCACGACATGCTTCAAGAGTGGCAATTTTCTGTCTGCCTTCGCGAATTGGATAATAATATACCACAGAACGTTTAATTTTTATATTGCTAGCATGTGTCTCGACTACGAACAATACGAAGAATTATTTACCGGTGTGAATGTACGGTAAATCAAAGAAATTTGGCCAAACCGAGGAATTGTGTGAAAATATAACTTGGCGAGTGAGAACAGAGAATTAAAAGCACTTAACCCTTTTACCGAAAGTAAATGAGCAGTCTGTTCACCTTAACCCTTTCAACCCGGTGTGCATAATTTTTTGCGTGAAGATAAAATTGGTAGTGGACAAGCAGACGATATAAAGAGCAAACTATCTGAAGCGAGGCTCGGTAATAATTTAATCCAACAGCTCGACAGAGCTGTTGGATTAAATTATTACTGAACCTCCCCAAAAATCAGGATGGTTTCGCTCATTTCGCCGTAGATAGTATTGACTAAAATGATACCTTCCAGGGCACCAGCGTTGAAAAGGTTACGAAAATGTTGCCAAAGAAGAAAAGTATTTTCAGAAAGTTAGCCCTCCATGCGGGGTGATGTTATCAACTACATATCCTGTTGGTGAGTGGGTATGGTTTTTTTACGAAAAACCAGATGAGACGAACCATATCAATATGACTGCTCTTGAATATCGTCTAAAAGCATTGCAGATGGCGCCCTGTTCCACTCAAAGGACAAAAGATGGCGTGTTGAAGAGAGATGGACATGTCTATGAGTTACGGACACGTGACGAGCATTGGTGTGTTAAGAGATTTGTTGTTATAAACTCGTTCAAAGATACATTTCAAAATATGAAATCTTTTCCCTCTACTACCACACCACCACCGCAACCATGACTGATGGGTTGGTCCAAAATTGCAATTGAATTGCTGCTTGTCCACATAGTAATTTGCAGTTAAACGCCTTAGAGATGAATTAAGGTTTGGGTAGGGCTCTACGACTGTCTCCGCTCTCCAAGTTGTAAATATTGCATCTTCTTACAGCAGACTATATTGTCAGTCTCCACAAAAGTATATTTAGGAGATAAATGTCTCTTGTTGAGTTAGACATTCGGGAATTTGACATTCGGAAACCATTTTTCTTAACGAGTCCGACGGGGCGAATTAACAAATGGTTTTCCATAGTCAAATTCCCGAATATCTAATGAATCAAGAGACGTTTATCTCCATTGTAATTCCCGTCATCGTTAGAAGTGAAAAACTTCTTCAAACCCGTTTTATTTGAAGAAAAACAATTTTTAAAAATGTCACTTTGGATCTCGGTCTATTTGCCATGATCGAATTTACAGAAAACAACTCCGGGCGTGTTCTTTCTGTGATAGGAGCGGTTAAGCACCGTTGCTCATGTGCAGCGTGGATACAGACATGTTCCAATTGACCCGCTTCCGGAAATTAGAGCACAGTAAGAGTGAATTCACCTGACATTAGAGCACGGAGCCTGCCGGATCTCAGCCAATCAAATTACGGGTTCAGAAAGAACAACGAGGTCAAATTTAACTGATGAATTTCAATCAAGTTTCATCGACGACTCGTCAAGCGGGAGATTCAAGCAGTAATTTCATGAACTGTTCTTCTATCACCAGGTTTCTTGCGCAGTTCAAGACGGACCTTTAGATCAGTCTAATTTGGGCACAATGGCAAATATGGATATGGCCTGCATGGTTGGAGAAAAAGCATCTGTATTTTCTTCTTCTTGGCGTCTGTTTTCGGTTATAGATCCCCGTCTTAAAATGATAGTTTACAACCCCTTGTTATAGGTCTTCACCATTATCATCAATTCCCACCACCCTTTGACGTAAGTTTACTCGACTAACTCGAGAAGGCTTCTTAGTTTCCCAGTGTCGAGCCAAAGGCCTATCTGAATGTGAGCTAAATTACACATGGCATTTACTGAAAAATGCCACAAACATGAATATAATAGTTCTCAGGCTTTAAGTGCATGATCATATAGAATTCGCCACAGAAAGGCAATCGCCGTCGACAGTGTCGTATACGACACTGTCGACATCGATTGCTTTTCTGTGGCGAACTCTGTGGGTTTTTTAAAAACTTATTTATATGTTGCGCTGTTTGACTCAAAGGTAGGCTCTAAGCTATATTACAAGCATCAGGGAAACCTGGCCAAACTATATATTGTTGAAACACGTCAAAATTATGGAAAAAGTTTCAAACTCAGCATACTTTGGGCGCAATTACCTTATTTGGGCACAGCGTTTACCGTCGTTAGTTGGGAAGAATTTAAAGGCCTGGTCTAAGAGGTGATACTTGGTAGCAGTTTGAGAAGATTTCCGAATTAACGCGATGCAAATCGAATGGAATCGAATCATCCGAACGACTTAAAATCGGAACGAATTTGAAGGCTTCGCGGGGCCCTGGGTTTGGACATCGCTGTTTATTTATCCCATAAATGTCTGTTTATTCGAACAATACATGCCCTGGATAAATTTTTGCTTTATTCATCTAGTAGGGTGATAAATTTTCCCCGTAGGTTTGACACTGAAATAATTTATTCCTACAGTAGAGACGGACTTGTTGACCTCTGACCTCTACCGCATTCGTGTAGTATAATTAACAGTTCAATTGTTGTTTTCGTTAAACCGTTTTGAAAGTATTACACAATGCCAGCAGAAAACACTGCACATTGTTCATTTAATAAAGTATTCTTGCAAGTTTAACACAAGTTTGTAGGGGAATTATTTTTAGACAGAAATGTATCACTGCGTCTTTTTTATTCTGGGCAATTTTGCTTGTCTTCGAATTGGATCTATGTGCTCCTCACTTCACATTGTGTTTTGTAGTGAGTAACAGCACGATTTCACCGTGACTGCCCTGTAAAAGATTTATGGGATAAACAAAATAAACGTATAGTGTTTTCAAGTAAAAATTATTCTACTCGCCAGAGGCTCGTCGGTTTCATTCTTAATCCTACTCGTAGAATATATTTTTTTACTTGAAAACGCTATACGTTTATTCTATATTTATCAATATCTGTACTGAGGAAGTTCAATATTTAATTTTTAATTTGTTTTTTTCTTTCTTTATATTATTTTATTTATTTATTTTTTAGCTCAACTTGATAAAGTCAAGCTGAGCTATTGCCATCACTTCTCGTCCGTCGGCGTACGTACGTACGTTCACAATTTCCTTTGGCACACCTCACAAGTCGCATTTATGATCAGAGCACTTTGAAACTTGGTATGCTTGTTTGGGGTGACCTCTAGATGGGAGGTATCGAGTTTCTTCAATTTCCGTCAAAAAATCTTGCCGCTGCCAACGTTCTTAGAACTTAGTTTAGTCAGAACACCTCAATATTTCCCTTTAGCACACCCTACAGGGCACATTTATGATCGGATTACCTTGAAACCTGGCATGCTTGTTTGGGGTGACATCTAGATGGGAGCTGTCGATTTTCTTCAATTTCCGTCAAAAAATGTTGCCACGGCCAACGTTCTTAGAACTCAGTTTAGTCAGACTACAATATTTCCCTTTGGCACACCCTACAGGGCATATTTATGATTGGATTGCTTTGAAACCTGGCATGCTTGTTTGGGGAGACCTCTAGATTGGAGCTATCGATTTTCTTCAATTTCCGTCAAAAAATGTTGCCGATGCCAACGTTCTTAGAACTTAGTTAACTCAGAAGACCTCAATATTTCCCTTTGACACACCATACAGGGCGCATTTATGATCGGATTGCTTTGAAACCTGGTATGCTTGTTTGGGGTGATCTCTAGATGGGAGCTATCGATTTTTTTCAATTTCCGTCAAAAAATGTTGCCGCGGCCAACGTTCTTAGAACTTAGTTTAGTCAGAAGAACTCAATATTTCACTTTGGAACACCCCACAGGGCGCATTTATGATCGGATTGCTTTGAAACCTGGTATGCTTGTTTGGGGTGACATCTAGATGGGAGCTATCGATTTTCTTCAATTTCCGTCAAAAAGTGTTGCCGCGGCCAACGTTCTTAGAACTTAGTTTAATCAGAACACCTAAATATTTCCCTTTGGCACACCCTACAGGGTACATTTATGATTGGATTGCTTTGAAACCTGGGTATGCTTATTTAGGGTGACCTCTAGATGGGAGCTGTCGATTTTCTTCAATTTCCGTCAAAAAATGTTGCCACGACCAACGTTCTTGGAACTCAGTTTAGTCAGACCTCAATATTTCCCTTTGGCGCATTTATGATCAGATTGCTTTGAGACCTGGCATGCTTGTTTAGGATGACCTCTGCATGGGAGTTATCGATTTTCTGTCATTTCCGTCAAAAAAATGTTGTCACTGCCAACGTTCTTGGAACTTAGTTTAGTCAAACCTCAATATTTCCTTTTGGCACATGATGGGAGCTATCGATTTTCTTCGATTTCTGTCAAAAAATGTTGCCACTGGCAATGATGACCTTCAATGAACTTAGCATCAACATTCTTTGACATGGCCAACAGGCCACATTTATCATAGGATTGTTTTTGAACTTGGTGTGCTCATTAGGCAAGAACTTTAGATAAGAGCTGTTGATAAGCATTCATTTCTGTGAAAAAAAAGTTTCCATTTACAATAACCTCTGAACATACTGCATTTGTGTATCAACATTCTTCCATTAGCCAGTCTTGCAGTTTACATTTAACAAATGCATGGATTACTCTGACCTTGTGCACACAGAATGCTGTTAAGTTGAAAATTCATCAAATAACATTGGTACCAATGATCTTCAATTTTGCCATTTCATTTATAACGTACCAAGTTCAAGTTTGTCAAGTTGAGCTACAGTGCCATTGACACTTTCATTTTTTTTTTTTTTTTTTTTTTTGAGGGGGGGGGGGGGTGGTCTTCGATGTTTTCTTCCAGAAAATAACTTATATGATCCCTTGTTGCAATCACTTTTGTTACAACAACCACTTTTGTTACGGCTCACCACTTTTGTTACAGCACTTGCCCCCTTTTGTTACAGCTCACCACTTTTGTTACAAGATCAACCACCTTTGTTACAAAATGAGCTCACTACTTTTGTTACAACCATCGCCGATTTTTGTAACAAAAAAAACTCACTCACCACTTTTGTTACAACAATCGCCCATCATTGTTACAATTTTTTTTAGTGTGAAAATTGAAGTAATCTGCAAGTAATGCGAGACGTGACGTTCAGTCGTGATTATCGGTCAAATGCGAAAAGTAACTTTTTTTAAACGGAGAATGTTTGCGTTATTTCGCAAAACTTTTGCGTAATTTCGCAAATCTTTGCGTTATTTCGTAAAAGTATTGCGTTATTTCGCAAAAGTATTGCGTTATTACGCAAAAGTATTGCGTTATTTCCCAAAAGTATTGCGTTATTTCGCAATAACTTTTGCGTTATTTCGCAATATTTTTTCCGTTATTTGCGTTATTACGCAGTACTTTTGCGAAATAACGCAAATATTTGCGAAATTACGCAAAAGTTTTGCGAAATAACGCAAACATTCCCCGTTTAAAAAAAGTTACTTTTCGCATTTGACCATAATGGGCTTCCGTAAATATCCAAATAAACTTAGAAATAAAAAAAAGTATAACTAGAATTAAAAAACATGGTGAATAAACCGACAAATAAGCTGGATAACGGTGGATAAAAAAAATACCAAAACAAAGCAGAAAGAAATAAGGCAAGCAAATAACTGGTATTTTAACCCTTTACCCAACGTAACGGCCAAAACCGGCCAGCGCTATTCACAAAAATCGCCAATTAATTTTCATTATTTTTTCATTTTTTGTCTCAAAAACATAGGTTATGACCCCCTCTTTGGAACGAGCTCACCGAGCTCGTTCCAAAGAGGGGTCATAACCTATGTTTTTGAGACAAAAAATGAAAAAAATTAGGTATTCAAAAATTTTGTTTGCAAGTGTCGTCTGCTTTTCATGTTGGGTAAAGAGTTAAACAGAGGCAACGCATTCTCGTGAGAAATGACAAATTATTTTCTATACATTTTGGATTATCACAGTTAGGTAATAAATGTACCGATGGGTGCACTTGATATAAACTAAAACTCTTTGATCTTTTTTCACGCTTGTTTTGATCTTTTAATGGGAGAATTACATTAACGTATTTTAAAACTTTATCGCCTGACAAAATAGCGTTTTGAAAGTTCTTTTTAATTGCTCTGATAATATTTAATACTTTATATAACTGTAGGGTGGTTTAAAATATATGTAACACGGTTGAGATGTGGATAATCACAGACCACGGGCCACTCAGCAATATAAGAACCTAGAGTCTTTAGAAGTTACTAATGGCTCATTGAATTCGATTTGGGTTTATGTTTTCCATAAGAATCAGGCATACTTTGTTAGTCATTCATCCGTTCCTTCTCTCCGGTTTTTTTTTCTTGTGTCGTTATAACTGTGCTGTACTATCTAGAATATTATCACCCCCGCCCCCCCCCCCCCCCCCCAGAAATGGGATATAGTGAACAGCTCCGTCCGTCCGCCCGTCCGTCCGCCCGTCCGTCCGTCCGTCCGTCCGTCCGTCCGTCCGTCCGTCCTTCCTTCCGTCCGTCCGTCCGTCCGTCCGTCCGTCCGTCCGTCCGTCCGTCCGTCCGTCCGTCCGTTCGTCCGAACACTCGTCCGCCTGGCTGTCCATCTGCCGGGCCGTCCGCCTGTCTGCTGGGCCGATGTCTTTCCGTCCGTCTGGAAATTTAAGTGGAACAGTCTTTATCGGATTTTAATTAATTTTAGCAGGAGCGGGGTGGCTCAGTGGTAGACTGTTGGACTTCTATGCTAGAGGTCCCGTGGTCGATCCCCGTCCAGGGCGACCCGCGTTGTGTCATTGGGCAAGGCACTTTATCCTGATTGCCTACATGGGGGCGCGATGACGTCGTGTATTAAGGCGTTTTACACGTCGATGATGCACATGTCTTCAACCGCTGTAACCCTGGTTAAGCGGAGCTTGATCAGAGTTAGAATGTTGAGGAGCTGACAGTTGTTCGTCGATGCTCGGTGGTTCTCTCCGGGTACTCCGGCTTCCTCCACCTGTAAAACTGTCACGGCAAAGATTAACCATTGTGCATAAGTATGTGACTTTAAACACCAATAAATAAATAAATAAATATAAATAATTATTCATCAGATAGTTGCATCTAAGCACTTAATTCTACGAACTGCACCTCAGAAGAAATCAGCGACAGTACTTGTCTTTTTCAAATTTCTCGGATGCCATAGAATTAAGAAAGGACGCTTGTTTTGTTTACATTGGCATGGCGGGGGTTCGAACCCACGCCGAGAGAGTTTCCTTCGGCACCAACCGCCTAGCGAAACTATACTGTACCACACACACCACTCGGCCACCGACAGACCCCAAATAAGGGAATGCTAGTTAACCAAGTATATACGAGGCCAGTACAGAACACACGGAATACTCAATTATTTAATTATTCATCAGATAGTTGCATCTAAGCACTTAATTCTACGAACTGCACCTCAGAAGAAATCAGCGACAGTACTTGTCTTTTTCAAATTTCTCGGATGCCATAGAATTAAGAAAGGACGCTGGTTTTGTTTACATTCCCTTTTTCTAGCATTCCCTTATTTGGGGTCTGTCGGTGGCCGAGTGGTGTGCGTGGTTCAGTATAGTTTCGCTAGGCGGTTGGTGCCGAAGGAAACTCTCTCGGCGTGGGTTCGAACCCCCGCCATGCCAATATAAATAATTAATTTTAGCATGCTGCTAATATTATATTGGCTTGGACAAGTTCGATAACCACCACCATTCAACGAAAACTGAGGGAGTCTCGACCCTTTGTTTGTTAAATTCTGCCTGGAAGTTCGTTGTTTGTGCTGTAACTCAAACAGTACACGTCATATCTCAATAAAATTTCATAGGCTAGTTTACATTAAGGTCTCTTTTCCTGTTAAAGGTAGCACTTCCGGGTCATTGTATATTATATTCTCGTCGTTAGCACTTGCGAGTCATCGTATACTATATTCTCGTCCAACTGACAAATTAGGACGTATTTGATTTTGTGGTGGTGTGGATCCAGTAAATAGTGGCCATCAGTGGTGATACTCCCCCAAAAATCTACTTTTTCAGTGGTTGGAAGTGGTGTACAGTTGTATACATTTGGTCTGAGGTCAGGGTCACATTGGCTTGTTGAATGTGTTACAATACCACCATACTGTGAGTTGATTTTTCACAGGTAAGAAAGGAAATAATTTTTCATGGATTTCCTTTGGCGTGCCTTCTTGAAAAAATAAATAAGAAAACCACCTTTGTTAGTTTGGAGTTTTCGATGCAGTAAAACATTTGGGAGAGGTTAGAAAACTCCTTTAATACGTTTTCCCGCAGAAATGCACAAAATGTTAGCGCCCCCTTCCAATGAGTGAATTTTGACAGTTTTAGACATTTTTCAAGCATTTAACTGGGTCATTCAGGCAAGTATATTTGAATTATGTAGTAAGGGTTAAATATTGTGATGTAATCAGCTGTGTAGACAATAGAGTCCTTTTTGAAAATGTATAAATCTGTACACGTTTGGTGTGAGGGAGATAACTCAAAGATGAATTTCTTCAGGTTGTGAAATTGGACAGAGATTTGGTGAAAACACATATTTTCAAGAGAATAAGTCGCCCCTTGAGTTCCAATGTGTTCTATGTGCCAGTGGGCACATGGAACACATTGGAACTCAGGGGACGAAGTGCAACGAGACCTAATATTATCTTGAACAAGTTCGAATACCACGGACATTTCCCCAAAACTGACTGCCCTTTGTTTATTGAATTTTACTCAAAATTTCATTGTTTACGCAATTAATTTGAACAACTGCTTAGTTCATTACTCTTTTACTTATGTCATAGTTCATCGTACATGGTAGAGGTGATGTTCTTTGCTATGTGATGCCATTTCTTTGTTATCTGATAGTTTAATTGAGATTTATCAATGCTGTTGAGTATATGAATGCTTTCTAGCAGTGAATAACTCTCCACGAAATATATAAATCAATAATAAAAAAAAACAAAACAATTGTTTTGGACAAACGTCCCGATTGTAACAGTCACAGAACACATTGCGTTTTCAATGAACACTCGCTTTGTTTTATAAAAGTACTACAAGGTGTGTCAATCTGACGTCCAGATATAAGCAGACGCTTTTCTTGTACAGTGGCTGGCTGGGAATCGTGTCAAGTTTTTAGTAATACAGGGAAGGTCTCGTGGTATTTATAATACTTTCTAAGAAAATCCATTGTTTTCAACAAAGGCTCTACCCATATATGAATCATATTTAGGTGCACCCAACAGATCATCTTTTGTGACAGACCTTATTTTCCTGTGGGGACTTATCCCAGGATTAGAGGCGAAGCTAAACTGTTGTATCGAACGAGCTTATACAGTTCAGAGATTGGTGACAGGTTCAAAGGATGTACAAGCAGCAAACAAAGTGTGATAACACATCGTGCCCTGAGTTCCAGTGTGTTCTATGTGCCTACTGACAGCCCACTGGCGTGCTTACTGGCACATAGAACACATTGGAACTCAGGGGACGACATGTTTGTTATTTCAATTTGCCATCTGTTTTCATCACGTCTTTGCACTATAAGGCGTTGTTTTGGTTTGGCGTTAGGACTTTCTGGTAAGGACGGCCGCCCCTGATTTCCAATGACCCTTACTAAATGTCCTTCTCGAGAAGAAGATGCTTTTTTTTTAATTTTTAATCACATTCAGTTGCTGCTGCAACCAATTGTTCATCTGAAAATGTTTCCACCACAACCGAAATTTTCTTCAATGAACATTGCATTGGCAGTGGATTCTCGGGTGATGTTATTTTTATCCCATGAATACCAGTATATCATGTGATTTTCAAACATCACACATTGATATTACGCACTACATTCGATTTTCCGGAGTCTATTTTCACATTCTGTAATTTCTGTTTAAGTTCTATAAATAGACGGTTTCTCCGACTCGCATGTGAGTTCTGTTTAGGCACTATATTGGCAGTATGTGTGAATTATTTTGTATCTGAAGTTACGTTGTTTTAGGAATACACTTTGACTGAATTATGGTAAGTCAAGGCGGATCCTTGTAGATAAGTCAAATCTGTGTTTTATGGAGGGAATGAACATAATAATTCAATTATAACCGTTCGAAATCCACGAGGTGATGAAACAAATTGAAGTCGCGCAAATTCACAGTGAGCTGCTTCGCGGTTCGTGAAATTTGCACGTGATCAATTTGTTTCATCACCTCGTGGATTTAGAACTGTCATGATTCAATTTATAAGTATGAACCTGCAAATTTAAATATCAGGTAATTTCCACACTGACAGGAGATATAATTATGTTGATGTCCACTGAAAGTTGTAGCGTAGGAATCTCTTGTTTTTCAATTCTTACATATTGCTTCTTCATCTTTAAATAAACATTTAAGTAAGTTGGAATGGAGATTTATCATATGACTCGTCCGTTTTGTTCACTTTTAAAACATTTGATATTTTGCTTTCATATAAATCATTGACAAATAAAGCTTTCCGTCGATTTCATTGGTCAATTTCAAAACTAGACAATTTGATTGGCTGAACAAAATACAACTGTGCCATATTTTCATAATTTGCATAATTGGGGTTGAAAGATTTTATTGGTCAATTTCAAATATGGACAGTTTGATTGGCTGAACAAAATACAACTGAGTCGCATTTGCATAATTTGAGTAGGGAGAATTTACGTTATCTGTCCTATTTAGGTTGGGTTATATTGCATTAACCCTTTACCTAACATAACGACCAAAACCGGCCAGTGCTATGCACAATTTTTTTTTAATTTTTGCTTCCAAAACATAGGTTATGACCCCTCATTGGAACGAGCGCGTTCCAATGAGGGGTCATTAGTTATATGAGGATGTTTTTTTCAAGTGTCGTCTGCAACACACGTCAGGTAAAGGGTTAAAAAGTCATGCTAAGTCGTTAATTTGTGCATATGTGTGTCATATGATAAATAGAATATGAAACAAGTGTTTTTCTCAAATGATATTTATGAAACTCGTCCGAATTTTCTGTTTGGGGCTCGCCAGAGGCTCGCCCAAACGGAAAATTCTTAGACTCGTTTCATAAATATCATATGAGAAAAACACTCATGTCATATCCTCTATTTATTGCACGCCTGTTCTATGAAACCCTTATCTACAGCAACACTAAACCGCGCGAAAAATGAAAATCGTTGACGGACTCTTTAAATAGAAGCGAAATTTCAATGGAATTTTTTACAACAAATCGTTCACCGCAATTACAATTTGGATCGCTAGAGATAGCTAAAATCGTCCGCTGTGTTCCAATGTGTCAATGTGCCAATATTATACCTCACGTGACTTCCCTGCATTCTGATTGGCTGAAAGGTGATACCCTATTTCGTGCAGTTGTCCAGCACAGAACTGAAGGCCACTACTTGCGGGCACTATATGTTTTCTATTTTTAGCACGGGCACTATATGTATTTTCTGGTTATAAAAACGTGCAAACACTGGAACTCGGGGGACAAAATAGTAACATAGGTTCCCCTCGCAAATTTGGTTGGCGATAAAATGTGTTCTTTTTGTTGATAATTGTCAAATGAATTGCTGAGTGTCCTTCTAATAATTGCTTTCATAGACGCGAAGACGTGTAACATTCATTATACTGTCGAATCTCACAGTTGATATACGACCATTACGATTTTAACTGGACTGTTGATCAGCTTGGACGCTTACTGGACTCTCCATTAGCACCACTAATTAACAACAGAATGATTCTACCGCAGAAGCTATCTCGCATGTTTGAATGTGGGTAACACCAGAAACTGGACAATCCATGTTTCTGGTGCAACCTGCCAGGTGATATTAAACTTTCCAATACCACCTGGAACGGCTCCAACAAAGAAGCCTGCAGCCAGATCACCAGCCTCTCTGGGGAGTGGTAGCACCTTTGCCCAATCGGGCTCTGGTCCACCCCAGAGAACGCTGAGAAAACCAAGAAGAAGAAGAAGAAGAAAAACTCGTCTTCAATGCGCCGGGATGCCAAGCGCTCGGGGGACGGGAAGAAAAAGAAAGCAGAAGAATCCCGTAAAGAGAAGGAAGAGGAGAAGGAAATCCACGCCTCTAGCCCGCCGGAAAAATCGCCAGCAGTCACCAGTGTTACACCAGACATCTCTCTCTCCAGCTCCATCTTCAGTCTGGACTCCCAGGATAAACAGGAGGACGATGAAGAATTGAGTAAGCTTGCCCAAAAACTTGAAAAACAGATCGTGGGCACCGAAGAAGAGCCAGATCGAACTAAGGAGGAGCTCAGGGAACTAGTCAAGCAAGAAGCCATTCGTAGGAACGAACGCAATAAGGACATGGAGGGAGACGGCAAAACTTCGGAAGAAAACGGAGAAAGTACTTGCAGACGCCGCTTTAGCAATGGCACTTGCATAAAATAGGAGAAAAACCACGTTACCACAGCGTCCATCGCCAATAGTCAAGATATCGCCATCTCCACCTCCTAAGAAAAAACCGAAGAAGCAAAAGAAATAGGCAGCAAAACCTAGCGAGCAGCCACCAGTCCATCACGAGCGGTAGGTTACGAACAATATAACACAGACTCCTATCCACTTATGGGATGCACGTCGCATCCCCAAGTGCATAATTCTTTCGGAGAAGGCGTGTAAATTTACACAGAACGACATGCGTGTGTGAATGGGTTAATCGATATGGCACTTGTGCCATCGTCGAATGATAAAACTCGAGACGTGCGGCCTCTCGTTTTATTCTTCCGCGCTGGCACTGGTGCCATATCGATTAACCCATTCACACGCGTGTGTCGTTCTGTATTTATTTTAATGTTTTTTTCTTATAATTTCTGTGAGTGGAGGTTTGAATTGACCAACAAGCCGGAGGACAACCTCGAGATTAATTAATCCAATTAATGTTTATGATCGACAATTAGATGTTCTGTTCCTAAGTCTGAGATGAGCAGAATAGATCTTTATGTTGTAGAGTAAACGATGGCTGGAATCTAACCTTTTAGATGAAGTCCTTATGATTACTTGGTCCATCTTCCTTTCGGCAGCAGCATGAAAGTGTGGAACGTGTTGACAGCAGTACGACAGTGTGTGTGTACAAGGTTGTGTGTATGTGCAAGGGTGTGCGTGTGCGCAAGGTAATGTGTGTGTGTTAGTGTGTGTGCATGTGTTTTGGTTTTTCGGGTTTGGGTTTTTTTGTTTCTTTTTTTTGGGGGGGGGGGGGGGGGGCTATGGACTACTGTAAAAATGACCTACCTCTGATGAAAATGTGTCTCATAGGCTTGATTTCATATAAATATTTTGTAAATACTCTATGTATATTGTGTATGTGTATTGAAATGTGACACTTAAATAAAATATTCTACTACTACTACTACTAGTAATTCCATATCATTACCATTTGCCGAAGTTGTATTTGATTAATTAATTTTTACTATTTAATTACTTTTGGGGGAATTGAAAGTAAATTGCACTGAAAAACCCTTGTACCCCTGGGGCCATGAGACCGATTTTATGATGAATCTATTTTCTAACCAACTAAGTTGTCTGTACACCTGAACTCACTCCATTTAAGCGGAGATAAAGCGGAACCACCCCTAATTAGTTATACCCTTGATTTTAGTGGAAAATATTCCATGAAATCGTGTTCTTCAGAATAATTATGGCCAAAATCATTACGACACAAAAGAAACTGTCTTAGTTGTGACACAACATTTTCTTTCATTCTCATGGGAAAATGGTTAACCCTTTACTTAACATGAAAAGAAGACGACACTTGTAAAAAAATTCTTGAATAACTAATTGTTTTCATTTTTGTCTCAAAAACATAGGTTATGACCCCTCATTGCAACGAGCTCGACGAGCTCGTTCCAAAGAGGAGTCATAGCCTATGTTTTTGAGAAAAAAATGAAAAAATAATGAAAATTAATTGGCGATTTCTGTGAATAGCGTTGGCTGGTTTTGGTCGTTACGTTGGGTGGTAAATGGTTAACTGAATTTTCGATTGCTTGCACCACCCTGGATGAATAACCAGGTGTTCTCAAATTATAAAATTATGATAAATAACTATGAAATGATGTTGTTTTTTATGTATGTGACTTAATAAAGAATGAATGTCTCGTTTTATTGTTTGTATGCCCGAAGTCAAATGTCTGAACGTTCTCTTTCCGCAGAGAACAATGGGTATTATTGCGTAACAGTAATACACTGTGCGACCTCTTTTAAAATTCATTGACAATGTGGTATAAAATTTTGTTTGAGATATAATAAACAAGTTAGGATGTGGCCACAGGTAAACTCAATTAATAAATGTCCGGAAGGGAAAGGAAATCCGGAAATGACAAATCGCATGCGTTCTGAAAACAGCACGACATGGAACCTTCTCAGCAACACAGCCTAGGTAAAGAGTTTGTGCGTAGGCCTACAAGACCTGTTCTATTGAACAACCCAGAAACAACGTACTTGAGCCACTGTACACTTTGAGTGATCATTTCCTGTTGTTTCGCTCCCATGATGCCCGAAAACTGGCAAAGGCTTGCAAAAATGATGTTGGAGGTTACGAGTCGAAACATTTGCTGCACCTCTTCATGGTCACACAATCGAGTTAAAGTGCCTACTTCATGTTATCCACGATGGTGCATAGTCAGCTTCTAATAAACAGAGGATATGGAATGAGTGTTTTTCTCATATAATATTTATGAAACGAGTCTAAGAATTTTCCGTTTTGGCGAGCCTCTGGCGAGCCCAAACGGAAAATTCGGACAAGTTTCGTAAATATTATATGAGAAAAACACTCATTTCATATTCTTTTTATCATATGACACACACACGCACAAATTAGCCACTTAGTATGACTTTTTAACCCATCACCTAACTTGCGTTGCAGATCGCACTTGGAAAAAACATCCTCGTATAACTAAAAATTTTCATTTTTTGCTTCCAAAATATAGGTTATGACCCCTCATTGGAACGAGCTCGTCGAGCTCGTTCCAATGAGGGGTCATAACCTATGTTTTGGAAGCAAAAAGTGAAAATATTAAAAAAAATGAATGGCGTTTTTCTTGTAGGTAAAAGATTAATACAATATAATCCACCCTAAATAGGGCAGATAACGTAAATTCTCCCTACTGGAATCATGCAAATGTCACTCAGGTCTATTTTGTTTAGCCAATCAAATTGTCCAGTTTTGAAATTGACCAATGAAAGCACCCAACTCTAATTATGCAAATTATGAAAATATGGCCCAGTTGTATTTTGTTCAGCCAATCAAATTGTCTAGTTTCGAAATTGACCAATGAAATTGACGGAAGGCTTTATTTATCACTGATTAATATGAAAACAAAATATCGAATGTTTTAAAGTGAACAAAATGGACGAGTCATATGATAAAATAAGATTTCAGAATACTAATCGGAAGTTTTAAATTCAATCACGTTGATTCGTACATCTGTCTCTATGTACAAATCAATACAGGTTAAATTTAACTAGGAACACGCCAGAGATTTCACACGGCAGTTACGCTTGTTTTCATGGTCGGGTTAGGAGTACTTATCTATTAACCCTTTACCTAACAAATCGCCCGCTTCCACCCGCGTAATATGCAAATTGAGCAGTTGAAAAAATTAAATTTTTCAAAATATTTCAACAAAACCATATCATGTGACCCTGAGCTCGGTCCAATGCCCTAGGGGTCACATGATATGGTTTTGTTGAAATTTTTTGAAAAAATTAAAAAAATGATATTTAAAATAATAAATTTTGATATCGTCTGCGTTGGATAAAGGGGTAACAGCTCTCGAAACCAATAAAAGGCCATTACCCTTCCTCAAACCTTTACTATCAGAGCACCATCTAGTACGGTCTGTGGTAGTTCCAAAACTTTACTTTCCCAATTGGTTGTGGATTGGGCCCCTTATCTCCGGGCAAAAGTCGAAAACCAGGTACCCAAAAGAGTCACCCGGTGACACTTTTACATTAGGAAGTACTGCAGTGCAGTGACGTAGCCAGCCCAAAGCAAGTGGGGAGGGGGGGGGGGGGGCAAACTCGCCGAGTCTGGCTTAGCTCCATGTTTTGGGGGGGGGGAGGAGGTGGTGTGTGCGGGAAAAACTTTCCAAGCCTTCACATCTCAGAATTTTGCGTCCTTAAAGTTTGAGCTAGATAACAAAGGTAACAATAATCAGGTTTCCACTGAAGGGAAATAAATGTGTCCGATATGGGGCGGTCAAGGGTCGTCGATGGGGGGTTTGAACCCTGGAATTCAAAAATTTTGAATTCCAGGGTTCAAAAACCCCCATCGCCTTGCATCTGAGCGGATATTTTGAGGTTTTTCATGTATTGTCGACTGTCTCCCTTTTTACCGACACAGATATTAGGACAAGCAATCTACAAATCTACAACCACACCCCCATGAACCTTATCCTCCTACGATTTTTATGCCATTTCTGGACATATTTCGAGGACCAACTTTGAAGGGAAGTGGGGGGGGGGGACGCGACCCACCCAATCCCCCCCCCCCCCCCCGTGTCCACTCCACTGCAGTGCAGTGCCAAAGTATCGCTTAATTGTACGAATAAGGGCATATTTTCTAATTTATAACAAGGTCTGAATATCAGGAGAATGATGCTTACGTATATTGTTTGTAATAGTTCATCATTCAGATACACATGCTTCATATGACAGTTGAAGGGTGCGTCTTTCATGCCAATTTTAGTCAATCAAAATGTGAAATAAAAGCAAGGTTAAAAATGGCATCACCTTGCATGGTGCGCGTCAGGTCCATAGTCGCCCGCAAGAGTAGCCATGTTGTGACGTCTTTACGGTAATGCATGCAAAGCACGTGTTGGCAGGGTAAACCAAGGTTCTCTCGTCCAATTTAGTTGACAGTTCTCAGATTTCTCGGGTAGCACGTGGTTGCTATCGGTAGCACGTCGTGTTAGAGAACCGATTGGGGCTGCGTTCGATGTAATGAAGTTCGTTGCAGATTCATTTTTTTTTTATTCTGGTTCGAAATTCTTTATTCTCGGTCAAAATTATACCCAATCCTGGATTCTTTCTGAGGTTGCATGTCGGACTTCTGGAAGCACATGGCGCGATGGGCCTCCGTGGCCGGGTATGGGACTGTGTTCGATAACGGAGGGGGGGGGGGATTTATTATTAAGACACCTTCCCGCGTCAATCCACTGATGTTTATTCGAGTTTCCTTATGAGGGCCATGAGAGAATTTTTTTAATGGATTTATTCTCATATCTCCATGTTCCCGTCCTAACACAGACAACAGATAAAAGTATCAGCATTATTTTCAAATCAATTAAATAAATGTATTTCTTTGTACAGACCATAGTTATGCCCCCTGTTGAACGAAATCGTCGCGCTCGTCTCTATGGATGGTCCTAAGATATGATTTGAACCAACAGCATGGGCTCTATCGAAAGGTAAATGACCATTTTGTGTTGAATGCTCGTTGGAAATCATTGGATGTCGTTTTAGCAAATTTTAGTTCTTTTCCTCCGCCCATGGCATTTTTCAATAGTTCTACGTTATGATTTGGAACGGTCAGAATTTTGTTAGGGAACCATGGTAGGTGAGGCTTCAATGAATATGAATGTGAGTGAATCTTGCTGTTGAAAACTCGAGAAAAAGTATATAATTTTTTCATCTCATCACAGTAGAGAGATCTGCAAAAATAGAATATCCTTTCCGAAATATATGCATTTTGTGCTCATCATAGGTTTCAAGTCAATTAATTCCTAAGTTTGGGGAGTATTGGTACAATTGTCTCGTGGAAAGACAATCTCTAATTAGTTCCCGTTCGTAAATTCATGAACCGAATTCATTAACTTTCAACCAGCTGAGTATTTTCAAGATATTTTTCATCACATATAGTCATGGCTGCTTAACAGCAGCCATGACTATATTTGCTAAAAGACTTCATCTAAATTTAACTCATGGCATCATCTGTGAAAAAATTGTACTTATTTCAGTGGCAAGAAAAACCTGCCCTGGAAAAATATCTGCCAGCAGGATACAAGAGGTTAAACTCATAAATTCAACTTAAGTCAAGATGAACTTCGCCTGAAATCAGATTTAGAGGACGAATTTAATACATTTCGTACAGAACTGCATCGAATTTGAAATCCTTTTATCATATAAATCTGATGCTGGTAAGTACTCGCAGTCAAAGCTGAACGCTGGGATGGGAAGAAACCTCTTCCATAAAAACTATGTTACTGTGTGTGACCATATAACACGTGTTGTTTATTTACAAATACAACACGGCGTTTTTGGCGGTAATTATGTGATAAATAGAGAATCTCTATCCACTAACCTACTATCGCCTACAGGGAATCCTCACTCCCACTCGACCAGGTGTAAGGTCATTTTTCAAACTGTAATGACCCCTTCACATCATGGCAGGAATAATCTGGCTACACTGTTCAACCAACAGTGATATATCTGATAACCTATATGCAAACAATAGTCTGCCTCTTGTCAGTGACCCCCACCCTCCCCCCCCCCCCAAAAAAAAAAAAAAAATTTGTATTATGGACCTTGTGGCTTTCATTAGGTGTCTGTTCCCAAAGAGCTAATCATCCGGACATAGATACACTTGTGTAGGTTTATATTCCATACTGGATACTCACCGAGCTTAAGTTTAGTTTTAAAATATTTTATCTTACAATCAACATGTATTTTGTCTGTATTATCCGACTCCCTGATACAGATGTTTGTATCAGGGGGTCGGATACAAGCACGTTCCTTTCGCGTGAGTTCCATTTTTTTTTTTTTTGTTCATCGGTACGAATAAATAGTTCGTTATATATTCGTCTACATTCTTGACTTATCCCCAATATATTGTTAGATAAAATGATTATTACCATTATGTGGATGTACACAAAATGTATCCGAGTCTCGCTCCGGGTTCTAAGGGTAGATCACGACTCGTCTTCGACTCGTCGTGATCTGCCCTCAGAACCCGGAGCTCGACTCGGATACATATTTTGTACATCCACATAAAGGTAATAATCTCTATTTATCTATCAAAATTAACAAAAAGGATTGGACAACAAGTACCGAACACTTAAGGCACGACCTCCCCTTTGTATCCGATTTACAACTAAATACACATCAAAATAAACAATTACGAGATTGCAACGGTGTTATGACTGTTGATATTCAGAGAAGGAAGAAAGAGGAGATGAATTGATACGATGTACCCATGAAAAAAAAAATTACACTTGTCTCCAGCAAATTCACCAAGCCGCACCGAGATTATTGACATTCTAAAAGTGAAATGAAGAAAAGGTTGTAGGACCCGGCTCAACTAAAGCCAATGAAACAAATTGCCACAGAGACAGGGAGACTGAAACGCGCACACCCGTTTTTAGCTTTTCTTCTGGGCGCCACTGAACTAGAATGAAAAGTGTGTTGTGTGAAGGTGGAGGGACGGTATATAACCAAATAGGTCATCTTGGAAAGCTGGGAAGGCGGCGGGGGTGGGGGGGGGGGGACATTGAGGAGATGACCGAGATAGTAGAGGCCTAATCTTTGGTCAACCGCCACAAAATCTAGCGGGTGACCAAACAAAAAGTTATTACAATGAAGAATATGTATCTGGTAGAATAATTCTGGAAGTTCATATTTGGATTTTACTGTGAAGTACAGCTGCCACTAATTACAGACTTTATATCCTGTGGGTGTGCTTCATATTATTTTTAAGTGAAATTATCTCACCTGTGTGAATCTGCCGTGCCACTGGTTATAGGAGAGTGTGTATAGGCTCTCTCACATAAACTGAAACAAGACAAACACATGTGAACAAACTTTGACAACCAGTTTGTTTATTTATTTACTGGGGTTTAACGACACTTTCGACAGCAAGGGATACCTCGTGTCGGGCAGTTTTATGGATGGAGAAAGCCGGAATACCCGGAGAGAACCACCGTGCAACGGCGATCAACTGTCAGACTCCCCAACGTACTAACTCCATGCAAGCATTCGTTGAAGACAAGTGCACCATCGATGTGCAGTACGCCTTAGTACACAGCGCCACCGTACCCTCCCGTGGGCAATCGGGATGAAGTGACTTGCCCAAGGACACAACGCAGTTACCCCTAGAGGGGATTAAAACGTGGACCTTTCGGTTTCAAGTTCAATGTCGGAACCACTGAGACGCTGCGCTTCCACCAAAAATAATTTAGCACTTTATCAGATGACATAACACGACAAGCAGACGACACTTGCAAATAAAATTCTTGAATAACAAACTTTTTTTGACTTTTTGTGTCAAAACCATAGCTTATGACCCTCATTGGAACGAGCTCAACGAGCTCGTTTCAATGAGGGGTCATAAGCTATAGTTTTGAGACAAAAAATGAAAAAAATAATGAAAATTGAATGGTGATTTTTACCTGCGTCGCCAGCGGCAGAGCAGGTCTAGTAACCGCTCGACTGCGTCCGCCAGTCCGTCCGTCAGTCCGTCCGAAACACTTCTTCCGTCAAAGTTTTCTTGGCTTCTATGAAAGGGAATGATTTTATATTTGGTCTGCTGCTTCATAATGATGAGTTGTATCGTGTATCTAATTTTCAGATCTGCCGCGCAGCCACTTCCTGTTTGCCGATACTTTGAAGTCTGTTCATCTATGTAATCAATTGGATGCAGCGACGCAGGTCCAGACCCGGTATTGGTCTTGGCTTGTTGTGAATAGCGCTGGCCGGTTTTGGCCGTTACGTTGGGTAAAGGGTTAAAGCAGTGAACATCATTCCTTACCTCTGGTTGCAAGTTTACATTTGTAGGCAACACATTTGGGCTTTATTCTGAAGAGAAGGCACCGTAAACTGAAGACGTCATATTCTGAGGATGTGCTCGTTATCTGTAAAGTGGAATTATTTCTTCTGTAGGGATTTTCCTTGTTTCAATTTTTAGGAAAGTGCCTTTTGGCACTCTCCCATAAATTGTAACAGGAAATAGACACGCGAACGCATTTTGACGTCCAAACGTAATTTAGTACACTGCCAGCTAAAGTAATACACATAGCCGAGAGCGTAACGCGTTGCGCTCGGAGCCCAAGGTTTGCGAGTTCGAACCCCAGCCGGGGAATCGTAACGTAATGCAATACCGACGTGGATTCAAAACCACACTGCTCCTCCATAATGCCATGTTCGGGGGATAGTGCTATGCTCGTCCTATCGGGTGAGGACGTAAATGGCTGTCCCGTATGCAGTAATTACTGTGCACGTTAAAGAACCGTACTGTGGCAAAAGAGCTGCAGCTCGGCAAAATGCCCCCGATTCCCCCTTGTATATAGTGTATATAGTTCGTTACCTGTATAAAGAACCTCCACAATGAATGAATCAGGGTCCTCCCAAAAATCAAACGGAGGAGTGACTGTACAAGCGTATTGAATCGTGCAACTACCGGAATAAAACGGGTGTAAGACGCGAACTGCAGCTTCAGTCCAACGAAATATACCTGAGATGACTCTGGTGATGTGGGGTTCTCACAGGGTGCTCCGAAAAATTAACGGATGTATTTCCAATAACATAACATAACATAACATCATCCCTTGCCTTTGGTTGTAAGGTTACATTTTGTACGATACGAATCGAAAAAATATGGCTTTCGAGATCTCAGCCGCCATTTTACTAAAATCACATTACTGGATGCTCCAATATATGTTTGGTATTGTTGATAATTTTTGGAGACGATACACTTCCAAACAATGCAATGTTTTCAGCAATGTAACTCGAATGCTTGTATGAAGCACACTGTCTGTTTCTCGGTCCATTTAGAAGTATTTTATCTCGTCCCAGATCATGAGATAAACAGAATCTCTAAATCGTCCATAATTTATAGTGACATTTTGCGAAACAAGGTCATGCAGTAAATTAGGCCTGGGCCTCGCTAAAGGCTCGGTCCAGAATAAATGTTCTGAACTCGTTTCGTATATTTCAAAATAAAATCGGGATGGATCTTGTTGATCCTCTATTTCTGTATCAAACGTGGCGTGTTCTGTCCTCGTTTCATGTATCTTCAATTACAAACAAATCCCAAAGATGCATACAAAGCTAGACTGAGCCATAACCTCAAAATGAAACTCCCGTTTATCTTCATTAGAGTGGATATAAATCATTATCAGTTCACTAGTGAATACATGATTTATATATTACTAATGTTGTACTTAAATGTCTGAAACTTCTTGGGAAGGTATAAACATAGATTACATTCGAAGAAGGCAATGGATACTGTAAGGATACTGATCTGAATGGAAAAAGTCACTGTCATTTGACTTTACTCATTTAGCGGATTTCAGCGAACCGACTATAGGGTCTGGCGAAAGTTCGAGATTCGATTCGATTTCGAATCTTATCACTGATTCGGCTCGAAACCATCTTGATTATACGAAAAATCGAATCCTGTAGAGAGTTGGATATCATATAATTCTTCATCTTTCTGAGGGGGCGCGGTGGCGTTGCGGTAACCGGTTCTCATCAGATAAAGGAAGTTAAGCAACGTCGATCCCGGTTAGTTCTTGGATGGGTGACCGTCTGAGCGATCGATTTGGACTCTCGCGTTGGTGTCCTTGGGCAAGGCACTTAACCCCGATTGTCCATATGGGGGCACGATGACGCCGTGTACTAAGGCGTACTGCACGTCGATGGTACGCATGTCTTCAACCAATCTAACCTTGCCTGTGCTGCAGTTCGGAGTTACGATGTTGGGGAGCTGGCAGCTGCTCGTCTTTGCTCGGTGGTTCTCTCCATGGAATTCCGGCTTCCTCCACACGTGAAACTGTCACCGACACAATATGACCTTGGCTGTTAATGTGTCGTTAAACCCCAATAAATAAATAAATCGTCGACTTTCTGAAGAAAACAACCCACCCTGTATTTTTCTGATGAATAAGATTGAACGTATCCATTCTAACTGGATAGCACAAATCCAGTCGGAAAATGGCATTTGAAGCGATTGTGAAGATTGCGTTACAGCATGTTTGCACAATATATAGTCCGTTAAGTGCACCAAAGCGCCATCTGCAATGCTTTGGCATTGCAGATGGCGCCTTGTTGCACTCAAAGGGCGATAAATGACTTTTTCTTCGACCACCTTAGTGATAACTGTCAATTTTCTAATAATGTACTATGCCTATTGATATTGGATTCACGACGGAGGTAGATAACGTCAGTAGGCCGGAGTAACGTAACAACTTTCTAATAATGTAGGCTTTCTATTGATATTGGATTCACTACGGAGGTAGATAACACTAGTAGGCCGTAGTAACGTAACAATTGAAAAGTGGATTCTATTCTACAATCTAGATTCAATTCGGTATCGAATCTTTTGCTTGATTCGATTCGCGATTCGATTCGAGAAAAATATCGTGATTCGCAAGGCCCTAACGGATTATAAATCTTCAAAGGAAAAAAAATAAGGCTGTCGTCTTCTGAGGCATAGGATTCACTCGTGACTCGCAAGGCCCTAACGGATTACAAATCTTCAAAGGAAAAAAATGCGTCTGTCGTCTTCTGAGGTACAGAAAGGCTCACTCGTGATTCGCAAGGCCCTAACGGATTATAAATCTTCAAAGGAAAAAAATGAGACTGTAGTCTTCTGAGGTACAGGATTCACTCGTGATTCACAAGGCCCTAACCGATTATAAATCTTCAAAGGAAAAACATGAGGTTGTCGTCTTCTGAGGTACAGAAAGGCTCACTCGTGCTTCGCAGGGCTCTAACCGATTTTAAATCTTTAAAGGAAAAGATGAGGCTGTCGTCTTCTGCGACACAGAAGGATTCCCTCCTGATTCGCAAGGCCCTAACGGATTATAAATCTTCAAAGGAAAAAGATGAGGCTGTAGTCTTCTGAGGCACAGAAGGATTCCCTCGTGATTCGCATGGCCCTAACGGATTATAAATCTTCAAAGGAAAAACATGAGGTTGTCGTCTTCTGAGGTACAGAAAGGCTCACTCGTGATTCGCAGGACCCTAACCGATTATGAATCTTCAAAGGAAAAAAATGAGGCTGCTGTCTTTTGAGGCACAGAAGGAATCACTCGTGATTCGCAAGGCCTTAACGGATTATAAATCTTCAAAGGAAAAAGATGAGACTGTCGTATTCTGAGGCACAGAAGGATTCCCTCGTGATTCGCAAGGCCCTAACGGATTATATATCTTCAAAGGAAGAAGATGAGACTGTCGGCTTCTAAGGCACAGAAGGATTCCCTCGTGATTCGTAGGGCCCTAACGGATTACAAATCTTCAAAGGAAAAAATGAGACTGTCGTCTTCTGAGGCACAGAAGGATTCCCTCGTGATTCGCAAGGCCCTAACGGATTATAAATCTTCAAAGGAAAAAGATGAGGCTGCCGTCTTCTGAGGCACAGAAGGATTCCATCGTGATTCGCAAGGCCCTAACGGATTATAACTCTCCAAAGGAAACAATGGGGCTGTCGTCTTCTGAGGCACAGGAGTCACTCGTGATTCGCAGGACCCTAACCGATTATAAATCTTCAAAGGAAAAAAATGAGGCTGTCGTCTTCTGAGGCACAGAAGGATTCACTCGTGATTCGCAAGGCCTTAACCGATTATAAATCTTCAAAGGAAAAAAATGAGGCTGTCGTCTTCTGAGGCACAGAAGGATTCACTCAGATTTCTGAAAAATGAGAAAGCTAAGAAATAAGTTGAACATTTACATAACGAAACGGGACTATCCGGACAGTAGTATTAAAAAAAAAAACCGCAATTCAAATTTTATTATTCTTCCAGTTTCCCCTCCAAAATATAGCTTACGACTTGTAGCGCTCGTTCCAATGAGGGGTCATCAGCAATGTTTTTGAGACAAAAATTGAAAAATAAAAATATAGCCATTCAATAACCGTTTTGTAGTTGTGGTCCACTAACTGTGTTACGTAAAGTATTAATGAACTTCGGGTAATAACTTCTGGGGGAGTATCAATTGAATTCCAATGTGCATGACTGTTGAATACAACAAGAGAGCTTCCGGTGCCGAAAGGTCTACGTGGAATAAATTTATGTTAAAGCTTATTGGTTATTTCTCCCACTGACAAGTAAATGAATGGCACCTACTGTTGAAAACACTTTCCCGGTGCTTTCCACCAAACACTCCATACGAAGCTGTTCAATGTTGTATTTTTTCATTGGTCTGTTTATAACGTAACTCATTTATTGAATAAAATATATGAAGTATTTCTAGATGAAAATAAAAGAAGTTCACACGTCAAATAACCAGAGGTTTTATATTCGATAAACCGTGGGTAGCACTTCATTAATAAGCGCGTGTTTAGAATTCGTCTCAAGAGATAAATCAATGAAACGACGCAACATGTTAAATGTGGTATATTTAATAAGTTTAAATGCAACGTGAGTGTAACTTAAACTTCGTTGTTCATAGGAATGTATTGAGATGCATTATATTGATTTAACCCTTTCTCTAATGTAACGGTACAAAACAGACCCGAGCTACAGTATGTGGAGAGTGTAGTATCACTAAATCATTCACAGAGTGGAGATTCCACCTGAGCAATTATTGCAAATTTGTTGCAAACATAACAATCACAAGCAAAGTTCCACCCAATGGACCTCCGGGTTAAACCCGGAGGTCCATTGGCTGAAACACTGCTTGTGTTTTTGTCCACATGTACAGAATTTGAAAGTGGTACTTTGGGTGATAACTTCACTGCACGGGATATTTAGTTACAGTCCACTCTCTACGTACTGTATTCACAAAAAAACATCGTTCAAATTTTATTTCTTTTCATATTTTTTGTGTGTCAGAAATATAGAGCTTATGACCTCTTATTGGAACGATCTCTTTGAGCTCGATCCAATGAGTGGTTATAAACTATGTTTAAAAATGAAAAATTTTACATATTCTAAAAAAGAATTTTCAAGTGCCGTCTGCTGTTCGAGTTATTTATTTATCAGGGTTTAACCCTTTACCCAACGCAGAAGATTTCAAGATTTATTATTTTAAATACCATTTTTTAAATTTTTTCAAAAATTTTTAACAAAACCATATCATGTGACCCCTCTTTGGAACGAGCTCGGTGAGCTCGTTCCAAAGAGGGGTCACATGATATGGTTTTGTTGAAAGTTTTCGAAAAATATTATTTTTTCAGCTAATGAAATTGCATATTACGCGGACGGATGCGGCCGATTCGTTGGGTAAAGGTTTAACAACACTTTCAACAGCCAAGGTAAACTCGTGTCGGACAGTTGTATGGGTGCAGGGGGCCGGGATACTAGGAAAGAACCACCGAGCAGCGGCGAACTACTGTCAGGCTCCCCAATGTACGCATGGCCAGCGAGTATCTTCTTTGGAAGCAACCTGGAGAAAAAACTTATCTCCCCTTAATTTGTTGAATTGGCCTGTAAATTTACCACTACGGGGGTGGAGACTTCTGATAAAACTTGATATTTAGAAATGTTAGCAATCTTTATCATAGATGTGCGCATCATTCAGTAAACTACAAGCATTGTGCGGTGAGATAGTCATAAAATCTAACAACTGCCTTTTACTATTTTTCTTCAATCAGTTTGGACTATTCTTTCCAGTAGAAAGTAATTTTCTAAAAGTACAAAACAGAGTTTTCACCAGCTTTTGAGGTTCAGTAACATTTTGTCTATACCGGATATTAACAATGTGCGCATAGTGGCATAAAATACAGAATTTTATTATATTTCTATAGCTTTTTTCCTTTGTAAATAAAACCCATATCCTACTCCCACGACCTCAAAAGTGTTATTCAACTCCCACGGCGATATCCTGCTCCCAGTCATGACGAACTATTTTTCCCATTGTAGTTGTTCCGACTCGAAATCCAGCGATAAAACTCAATCCACTTCGACAAATATTCTTCTTGATATTCCAACCGACAGCGAACAATAACTAGGTACACATCCACACAAAGTTATAAGAAGTTGAACATGACGATTCATTCATGGTGATTGATGGAATTATTTCTTTAAAATGTGTTGATTTCCTTCAGAAGTTCATATCTCCCGTCACTTGAATTTCCATTTGAAAACGAGAGTCATTGCATTCGTTTCTGATGACGTCATATTATCGTTGCATTCATTCATATTTTTGTGTTCATGCGCCGATTTTTCTAACCGTCAAAACAAATTTAGCGACCTTGGGAAACTGCTCTTGGATGACGCAAGAGGGGTATGTGTGTTGCAGATATTATCAGGGAAATATAATAAACGCAATAGTTCACTGCTTGGAGTAACGTACGATGTTTATTCTTGAGTGGGATGCGGGGATTATTTTCACTCGGCTAGCGCCTCGTGAAAATAACCTTCCGCATCCCACTCAAGAATAAACATCGTACGTTACTCCAAGCAGTGAACTATTGTCTATGTACTTTGGAGTAATCTAAATGTCTATATCGTGAGATTTTTTAATTGTTTCCCTTGAAGAACAAACAGCAGCAAATTACTGGAACAACACACTACGGACAACCCAAGTCGGCGCTCGGTGTTTGCAAATCAGCTGGTATGTGTGCTATATAATCTCCATAGCGGATTATGCATATGGAATTACCTCTGTCCCGTACTCTGCTATGGACGCATGTAGGGCGGTATCAGTACCTGCTAAGTTCTGACTGATGAAATCCCGTTAGGAGTCGTTATTTGTATCTGTATCTGTATAGTACTTCCAAGATGCCAATTTTGACTTTAACAGGACGGGTGTGAGATTGCGCAGCTTAAAGGGTGTCCTCTTTTACCAAGCACGACTTAAAGCCCTCAATTTTGGCTTTGTTTACAGTCCTGTGCTTTGGATGGTTCCAATCAATTACAGTTCATGGGAAGAAGGACTGTCTGTATTGTTCTGATTGTGGGTGTGTTATGTTAAATGCCCTTGTGACTTTTCTACGACGTTTGTGCAGTCAGAGCCAGTGAATTTTTGGGCTTTAATACGCCGCTTTGGGTGGGTTTTGGTGAGTATGTCATGCGGTATAGCCAGGATCGACCCTTCTACCACTTTGTAGAATAGGATCAGTCATTGGTGTTTTCTACAGACCTCCAGTGACATTAGGTATAGTTTTCTGAGCATGTCAGTTACACAGCCTTCTTTGGATTTATAATTTCTGATGATGAATCTGGCTGCCTTCCTTTGTATTTTTTCAAGTTTCCTGATGTTGGTTTCACTGTGTGGATCCCAAACCGATGCGCTATATTCGAGGAGTGGGCGAACCAGTGTTGTATATGCTGTTTTGCGACACTCTTCGTGGCAATGAGCTAAGTTTCTGCGTATAAAGCCTGGTGTTGAAATGGCTTTTTTGGCAATGTGATTGATGTGGGTTGTCCATTTCAGATCGTTGGATATTTGAACTCCTAGATATGGGTTCGAGTCTACTTCTTCTAGGATGTGATTGTTTAGAGTGTAGGATATCTGGCTTTTCTTTCTTATGTTCATGATGTAGCACTTTTTATCATTAAATTTCATATCCCATTTGGCAGCCCATATTTCTAGGTTTCCAAGGCCTTTTTGTAATTTAGCGTGGTCTTCCAAGTTGCTTATTTCCCGGTAGAGTAGACAGTCGTCGGCAAATAGCCGTACTTGTGATTTCACTGAGTCAGCCAAGTTATTGACGTGCACAGGAATAGTAGTGGTCCGAGTACTGTGCCCTGTGGTACCCCGGAATCTACCTTAACTTCCCTTGAGAACTGCCCGTCGATCTCAATTTTTCAAGAACCAACAAACACAAACCAGACTCGCACCGAAGGCAGAGTCTACTTGCCTCTCAACCAACCAGCCCGAGGAAGACTATCCTTGCCAATGACAGCCCGTCGCCCAAACCACAAATACCGCCAGCGGCAGACTTTACTTGCTTGAAGCCTCCTTCAACAGGAGCCAAGGTGACCTGATGCCTTTCCTCCCACACAACGTTCAGACATGCCTCTCGAAACATGTCTAAAGCACACTCTTAAAAGGGGCTATCCTACCCCAGTACCGCCCCTGCGTGCGCAAACCATTTCATCTCTGCACTTACATGTATGAAGTGAGGTGCTTTCAATTAGCTGGTCATCAATTATCGGTAGTTTATATTCTTTCGGGCTTGGATTTTTCGGATGATTGATAATTTCTCTTATATCCCAAGTTTTAGATTTGTGTCGCCGTTAATGTATTTTTATATTTTCTCTCATTATTGATTAAGGCCACTAAATTTACAGAAATTGGTGAAAAATTAAATTATTGTTTCTTATTTGATTAATTGGTTATTAGTTTAGTGATTTGACTAGAGTGGTCACTCTAGTGGATTGTTTAATTCGTCCAGACTTATAGAGTGGTAAGTTATTAATTTGTTTATTTTCGTTGTTTTTTTTTTGTTGTTGTTTGTTTATTTGTTTTCTATTTTTTTGATTAACTAACAAGTTTCGATTTCAGCCACCTTTAATGCACTTTTGATATTTTCTCTCATTTTTGTAGAAGACTACAGTACAAGTCAAAATAAGTTGTAGCATAACCGCAATAAACTAAGTATACAGCTGCTCCTGCACTGATAAGATCAGAATCTGACATCATTTTTCTGGAAAACTCTCAATGAGAGGTTTCCAGAAAATGATGTCAGCTTCTGGTCTTATCAGTGTAAGAAGAGAAAGATACATAGTTTATAGTGGTTATCCTATAACTTAGTTTGACTTATATTGTACTTAAATTACAAGCCTATAAGTGGGAAAATCAAATTATTGATAAAACGGATGTTTCGTGCCACATTTTAATTGTGATATTTTTTCACACTTTTTTCAATTGATTTTTTTTTTTTTTTAAATTCATTTGAGTTGAGCTTTTTCCCCTGATGTAATCTTTTTTATTTTTATTAGACTATTTCACTTCTGATTTGTTTTTTTGTTTTTGTTTTTTTTTTTTATAGATTCTTCACCATACAAAATATAGGTGTAATTAACAGCCATACTTTTGACCATATGATTTTATTGAATTAAATACTTTCGTACTGAAAAAAGCAAGCTCCATTAAACATGAGGTCAGAGTGAAATTAACGGTGACAGGATCTGCAGCTATTTATTTATTTATTGGGATTTAGCGACATTTTCAACAGTCAGGGTCACCTCGTGACGGACAGTTATACGGGTGAAGGAAACCTGATTGCCCGGGGAGAATCACCAACCAGCGGCGAACAACTGTCATACTCCACAGCGTACGAACTCCGCAAAAGCGGGGTTAGCACTGGTTGAAGGCAAGGGCACAATGACGTGACATACGCTTTAGTACAACGCGCCAACCTGACCCCACGAGGACAATCGGGATTAAGTGTCTTGACTAAGGATACAACGCCCCTGTTCGACTTAGGCGTAACCATATGTTTTTCTCATTTAAAGGACTAAACTGCACTGAGACTCATTAATTTTATTTGAAAATGTGATTACAGCTGTTGGAATGTTTACTGGTGAATTCCTATCAAAATGGTCGAGTATAGATATTGAGAGCTTAAATAACTTTCATCATGTGAAGAAACTATTCAAAACAATTCAAAACAACTTTGTATACAAGGGCGGAGTCAAGTACCATTTCATACGAATCCTCTCAAATAACCTATTAATATGATGAAAAGTAATTGTAACAATATATTTATAATAATAGATTCGAGTCTCTGTTCACATCCTATTTTCAAAAAATTATGATTCGGTAAAAACCCACTTCCCAAGTACTTTGTTTGAACGCATTTCCAAAGATTCATGTCATTGTTTAATATGGTCAGTGAATGAGGAGTCCATGGCGGTTTTAGGCTTTTGAGTTTGGATGGACGCCACATTTCAATCTTAGATCATGATGCGATGTATATTCGACGAGTGTGGAGGCGAGTTGTGAGCAATCATGAGAGGACAGGGTGTATCCCGCTCTGGTCGGCAGGGTCCGGGCCTCTCTGGGGGAAATGTTGAAATGGGAGTTCAACGCGTTCCTCCGGTGGCTTCTTTGTCCATGTCTACAGTCTTTTCCGGTGTATTCTCACTTTGCCAGTAGACTGGAGTAAGAAGTTTTCACACCTCTGCAAAAGTCTGCATTTGTATTAGTGGCAGTAGTGGGCGATGAGGTAACCGGGCCCCATTGGCAGGGCCCCGGGCAGGACCCCAGAAGTGACGTCATGTCAAGTGACCCAGTGGAGCCATGTTTGGTTGTCATGGTAACCCGCGTGAGCGGTCATTTTGTGATGTCATCCTCATAGTGATGTGTGGTCCTAGTGCGCATGCGCAGCGCGTGTTATTAAGGTGATACGTGTTTCCGTCGTCCATTTTGTATACTGGCGGCCGCCATCTTGGCTTCTATGGTAGCACGTGGTTGCTATTTTACCCAATGGCCTACAACAAGACGGGGTTATGTTCCGAGGATATGTTCCTTTGTACAAGAGTAATTTCCAGATTCGTAGAATTACCACAAACAACCCGATAATCTCTCCAAATCACCAAAAACGACTTTATTTGATACAGATTCTCTATTTTATCCGCTTAGCACGTAGTGCTATAGTACTGAGGGGGGGGGGGGGGGGCGGGGTGAATTCGATTGAACTTGAGTAATTTTCTGGCTTGGATACTTCTAGAATTACCCCAAACAACCCGACAAGTTGTACTATTTCGAATTCATTCAGAATCCTCCGCTTCTATCTATGCAATAGTTTTTGTCTACCCGGCCATGTTCGTTTGTCCTAGAGTATACTCCAGTAGAGTAGAAGGGCCAAACAGCTGGAACAGCTTTGCTTATTTTTACCATATTTAGCTTTTCTGGTCTGTTCTTGTTAGTTCTGATCCTATTCCTAGTACTCTTGTTGTTTCATTTATCTAGATCACCCAATCAGTTCACTTTCCTGGCGCTAACTAACCAATCAGATTGATTCATCCCCCGTAATCTTTATGCAGAGTTATCTCCCCTTATTACAACGAAGTCCTATACGATTCTCTTCACCTCTGTATCCAATGGAATCCCTTTTTGAGAAAGGTCTCTGGTTATGGAATCCCTTTTTAGTCGTATGAAGCCATGAGGGCAATGAGAAAATCCATCAGTGAGGTCTAATTTACTATCCCTCTTAGCCTCATTTCGATATTGGAGGATACCTATGACATGGTATTATATTATTTTAGGATACCTATCGAGGATACGGTCTGGATAATCCCTTTTTGTGTCGTATGAGGCCATGAGGGCTATGAGAAAAGCCCTCATTGAGGTCAAATTTACTATCCCTCTTAACCTCATTTCGTTTGAGGCCATGAGGGCCATGAAAGATCTCTCAGTGAGGTCTAATTTACTATCCCTCTTAGCCTCATCTCTGTATTTAACAGCCATATCTCGTGGCACCCCAATTTCAGCACCCCTTTTTGGAAAACGCCTGACCTTCGGCACCCCTTTTTAGTCGTATGAGGCCATGGGGGCTATGAGAAAAGCCCTCAATGCGGTCTAATTTACTATCCCTCTTAACCTAATTTCGTTTGAGGCCATGAGGGACATGAAAAGTCCCTCATTTAATGAGGTCTAATTTACTATCCTTCTTAGCCTCATCTCGGTATTTAACATCCATATCCCGTGGCACCCCAATATCAGCACTCCTTTTTGGAAAACGTCTGACCTTCGGTACCCCTTTTTAGTCGTATGAGGCCAGGAGGGCTATGAGAAAAGCCCTAAGTGAGGTCTAATTTACTATCCGTCTTAGCCTCATTTCGTTCGAGGCCATGAGGGCCATGACAAAATCCCCCAATGAGGTCTAATTTACTATCCATTTTAGTCTCATTTCGGCATTTAAGGATACCTATGAACCACCTCCTAAACAGCTGCTATATGGCTCCAGTACAGGTAGTCTTACTAACAGCTTCCATGTTATCTCCAAAGCTCCAAGGCCACTACTTGTCTATGGTCTAGTTGTCCTATCATTAGCCTTCACAGCAATCTTGTGCCATTGAGGCCTTGTACCAGTACTATTGGCTATACTATCGTCCATTAATATTGACTTGTAACACTACCTCCTAGCTATACCTTCGCTCAGGCCTTCAAAATGTTCAATCGGATTGCTTCATTTCCCCTGTATACATGAAAACGGGCTATATAAGGGATTCCGTGTTTTATGGAATCAGCTAGGATTCCCACATACGGAATAAGCTGAATTGGCCAGAATACTGAATTTTTACTCCGGTTGGTTATTTGTTGATATGTGACAACCTTTCTAGTTTAATAATTACAGACTTATTCGGTGAGACACAGTTTGTTAATAAACTCCATATAAGGGCACTAACAAAGTGTTTATGTGATATTATTGAAACAGTACAGTCTAAGTTCAGTTCAAAACAGTTAAGTCTACATGGATTGGTGTGAAAGTTCAACAAAATTTCCCCTTGGCCTCATGACATGCAGAGATTATATGAGATGACCTACGCAGCGGCAACTTTGTGGCGTCGTTCTTTTCGAATTCTACACATTGGGAATTTTAGCATGCAGCAAAGTGCATCTCTAGGATCCCAACCAGGACGTTTCATTTGAAAGATCAACGCACTTATACACTCGGGTTCCCCTTGTTTGTTCACACTGGACAGAAGAATCCATTCGGTACAATTGTCAGGCATAATCGCACAAAACTGGACATCGCAGTAAAGCGCACAAATAGAAGAAATTAGGGCTTAATTCCGACTACGGGGATTTTCTGGTTCTCGTTGTTGAAAGTCAGTCAGGATACTGGGAATTTTCCGGTTGTCGTTTCTGAATATCAGTCCCGATACCCGAGAAATTCATACGATAGAACCGGGAATCAAAGGTTGCGGAACCACTGTATATACTATTATGTGGGAACAAAGTAGAGAAAAATGTCTGGTGAAAAACACAAATTAATAAGAATTTGAATTAACAAGTAACTCACGTTTTTTTTCTCTTCTTTCTGGACAAAAGTCTTTCAACTTTATAAGTTGTGTCCAAAACTAATCTCCTTGAAATTGTGCGTTCAGGTCGACGAAGTTCTTCCCCTTTAAATAGTTCCTTGCAGTCAATTTCTCAATGAGGCTGAAGTAACCGAAGATGTAATGGTATTTGCACGACAAAGGCGCACACTGACGGGGTGGGGCAAGTCCTTTCGACCCTCTCTGACTGCTTAGCGGCGTCTATGCCGCTTGTTTTTCTTTTTGGGCGGAGGTGGCTGTGAGGGTGAGACTGTAGTGGTTGTTGGTGTAGTCGAGCTTCTGATGTTCTTGTTTGAGGACTGACTAGGATGGAATGGTCGAGTCCTAGCTGTTTCAGGAGTCGCGTGGATGCTGCGTTCTGCCAGAAGTGCCGTCACATAGTTGTTGCTATCTGATGCCTCCCTGATGGTATCTCTAACGTCTTGCCTCAAGCTTTTCAGTGCTGCCATGAGATCTGGTAGTCCATGATCCTGCTCCTGATTCGGAGGGAGGGGAGTAGGAGATTTCGGAGAGCCAGTTTCCATTTCCGTTTCCGCTACACTGATGACGTCGCCATCCTCCAGGTTGCCCCTCAGAGGAGAAGGCAGCTGGGCGTGGATGGGAGTCACAAGAGTTGGGGGTGGGGAAATGGTAGTGGCTTCCTCTATCTTCTCTTCCACCTTCTCTTCTTTCTTCCTTTTCAGGAAACCATCCAGCCGCCTGGGATCAAGGCGCCTGGTTGTTGGGCTCTTCTTCTTTTTCTTCTTCTTCTTGATCTTCATCCTCTTTTCAGGACCAGGTCTCTCCCCGAAGAAGGTGTGGTGATGTCCTCCTCTGTATCAAACTCCAACGTCAGATGAACGCTCTTGCCTCTCGTCTGGAGTGTCCAGCTGAGAGGGCAAGAGACGCCCAGAGTTGACAAAGCTTTCTGTAGATTAACTGGAATGTCCAATTTAGCCATGGTGATTACTCAGATGGTGTTCACACTCTGAAGTCGGGGGGGGGGGGGGGTGGGGGCGCATGCTGATTTGTGCGAAATAACCGCTCTGCCATGGCTCAAGTTATATGTATGTTGAAGTAAATGGATTCCGTTTAAACGAATAATACTTCTTATGTCTGATGGGGAGCTAGAGGTTTTATTTCAATTAAAAACGTATCATTGAGTAATTGTTAGAACAACAACATCCACAGCACAGGATTTACCATCAGAGGTGGACATTTTCATTCTATTTTCATCTTATTGCTCTGAACACACATCAATGCATGTATTCCAAACTGGAAGCTTCACACACATTGTCGGCACTGTAAAAATAAATACCCCTGTTGTCCAGCCGTTAGAAATAACCCATTCTGACACTACTAGGGGAGAGGTATTATCTGTCGCAAGGTCCCAAAGATGGAAAAACTTCACTTTTGAAAGTTAAATGGAACCATTAAAACAATAACGTATCCAAAATATGTTTATAGAATAAAGAAAATTAATGTTTGCTTTAATCAAATCTATCTCCGTCTACATTTTCTCATCAGGATTTAGTGCATTTTTTGGACTTTGAAATTAACCCCATCAGTCTTTTCTAACAAACTAATAAGGCGATGTACTGGGATAAAAATCGAAAATTTTAAACAAAAATGGAACCATTAAAAACTAATTTTAACAAAAAGTATTTGATACCATTTTAAAGAGTGTGTTATGAAATATTTGATCATTTGTCCGCCTATTTTGTAAAAAAAAATTAAATTTGTGATGAATGAAAGTTTTTCATTTTTACTTCCATAGACCGCTATAGTAATTTAGTTAGTCGTCTTCACTACTGTTTACACGCATGCGCATTCAGGGGAGTAGAAAAAGTTCAACATGGGAGCTGCAGAGCTGTGGAATTCCCGTTCTCGGTATTAACCCTTTACCTAACGTAACGGCCAAAACCGGCCAGCGCTATTCTCAAAAATCGCCAATTAGTTTTCATTATTTTTTCAATTTTTTGTCTCAAAAACATAGGTTATGACCCCTCGTTGGACGAGCTCGTCGAGCTCGTTCCAACGAGGGGTCATAAGCTATGTTTTTGAGACAAAAAATGAAAAAAATTAGTTATTCAAGAATTAGTTTTTCAAGTGTCGTCTGCTTTTCAGGTTAGGTAAAGGGTTAAACCTTAATATAAATGAGTACAGTCAATCAACGTATGATATTTATGTGTGCCATTTGTCTGTAACATCTGAATTTGCAAACAGAGGAAAATTAAATAAAAAAATAACACCTTACGCAATAATCTAATACCTCATTTTACCCTTTCCCCAATATAACGACAAAACCGGCCAGCATTTTTCACAAAAATCGCGTTCAGTTTTGGTTATTTATTCAGTTTTTGTCTCAAGAACATAGCTTGTGGGCCTTCGTTGAAACGAGTCCGTCGAGATCGTTCCAATGATGGGTCATAAGCTATGTTTTGGTGGCAACAATTAAAATATTTAGTTACTCGAGAAATGTTCTTGAAAGTGTCGTCTGCTATTTAGGCTTGGCAAAAGGTTAAAAGGTAATAGGGCCTGTGGTAGAAATGTTAATTTCAGTGCGTGGATGGTACTCAAACCTCAGCAAGATTCTAAAAGATACAGTATGCTCTGGTAGGACAGGGTTATTATATTTTTGGATAAAATGTAGCCGATAAATGGGCATATTTGGCTGGTTTGTCATTCGGATACACTATAATTTATTCTTATTTTTCCTATTCAAGTAATATGTGAATGAAAAACACACAGCACTCAAACAAGTTTCCGCTCTCAAATATTCTATGAGCATAGTAATGTTTTCATATACATTCCCTTATACTTTTCACGCACTGGTGTTTGTTTTTCGCGGACTCTTCGAAGTGGAAGTCAATTTTGGTCAGAGGTCATCCAAATAAATGAATAGAAATACTTTTTAAGATTTGCAACACCGCTGATCTCTCGAATATAAAAGAAATTATGTGAACAGAAAACCTGAGTTCACACATAGACTGGAACAATTTCTTACGGATCAATATGATGGATGCAAATCTGCATTAACCCTTTATCCAACACAGACCTCAAAACAGCAGCATCAGAACTATTCTCAGGACAAACTGGAAGAAACTTGAAATGACTGATAACTGATTTTATCTTACAATCAACATGTATTTTGTCTGTATTAACTCCGCAACTGTCGTGTATCCGACCCCCTGATACAGATGTTTGTATCAGGGGGGGGGGGGGGCGGATACAAGCACGTTCCTTTCGCGTGAGTTCCATTTTTTTTCTTTTTGTAAATCCGTACGAATAAATAGTTCGTTATATATTCGTCTACATTCTTGACTTATCCCCAATATATTGTAAGATAAAATGATTATTACCATTATGTGGATGTACAAAATATGTATCCAAGTCTCGCTCCGGGTTCTAAGGGTAGATCACGACTCGTCTTCGACTCGTCGTGATCTGCCCTCAGAAACCGGAGCTCGACTCAGATACATAATTTGTACATCCACAGAATGGTAATAATCTCTATTTATCTTACACTCAACATGTATTTTGTCTGTATTAACTCCGCAACTGTCGTGTATCCGACCCCTGATACAGATGTTTGTATCAGTGGGTCGGATACAAGCACGTTCCTTTCGCGTGAGTTCCATTTTTTTTTCTTTTTGTTCATCCGTACGAATACATAGTTCGTTATATATTCGTCTACATTCTTGACTTATCCCCAATATATTATTATCTCGCCCCGGGTTCTAAGGGTAGATCACGACTCGTCTTCGACTCGTAGTGATCTGCTCTTAAAATCAGGAGCTCGACTCGGATACATATTTTGTACATCCACATAATGGTAAGATTATGTAAAAGAAGCTATAATGAAGCCCAGAATGAATTCGTTAACCTATTGTAACTGCATTATGGATAACTGTTTAGAGTATCTGATTTAACCTTTGAACACTGGTGGATTCTTCCATGTCAGTTCAACGACAGCAGTTGGAAAAGTCCATATTCATTATTAGGGGTAGACCAATCAATATTTTCAACGTGCAGCCTTGATTGGTCTACCCCACACATTCATTTATTAGCCATCCTACTTAATGAAATTATGACGTTTTATGGTCCTGGACCGGAAAAACTGCCCCTCTGGTTCAAAGGGTTGAGTTGTGGGAGGTGTGGTCTTGAATTAAACATTTCCTATGTCTGTGTATCGGTCCTTATTTCTCTGTGTTATAACTCTTTTTGTTCTCAATTGTTAGGCGATCTGTTAGCAACAACAACAACAACAACAAAAAGAAATACTTTTTTTAAACAATATTTTTATTTCATTATTGAAATGGGGTTTGGCGAACAGGCAATGCCTATATTAACACCGTACCCTACAGAAACACACATTTACAATGGTGCAAGTGCAACTGTACATAAACAGAAACGGATCAAATGAATTAGAAAATAAGGTACACACAATATCTGTCATTTCTTATATACCCATAACCTATCGGGTATGGAGGCATTCTGGTATACAGATGAAGGTATAATAGGCCAACAGTACGCGTGTCCGGGTTGGGGTGCACTATCAAAAATCAGTTTCCAAGTGCAAAACACAAGGATTCATTTCCACTGGCTAATAATTATTCACTCGAATCTCATTTTTCCCTAATATATTCCTGTACCGCACTGAATATACTGGCATAGAGGACACAATAATAGTGTTCAGTGTCTTCATATAAATGACCACAGCTACAAGAAGCATTATCACTAAAAAATCTATCGAATTCATGTCCCTTTAAATCACTACTATTTAAACGCAGCTTCGTGTGAAAAATTTGTTCCCTTAAGGGTCCATCACTGGGTCGTCCGAACGTCCGTCATGCCGCCCGTCCGGCCATATGTTTGTGAGCAAAGGACCGTTCATGACCAAATTTCACTGTCGTCGCATTTTTTTTAGCTTTTTCCTGCGACCGGTAGTTGGTCAGCTCAAGAAAACCAGCGCCTGTTTTGTTCGTTTGTTTGTTCGTCCGACTATTTGTGATCAAATGGCTGATCATTACCAAACGTTCAGCCGATCGCAGCTCCACACGCTTCTTTTTCCAGCCCTCTGCACACTGATGTCAACTTGGAATTTAATACATTTTCCGATCATGCAGCAAGGAATTTAATCAATTCAGTCTTGTTTGACAGATCGTCCCCTGAGTTCCAATGTGTTCTATGTGTCAGTAGGCACATAGAACACATTGGAACTCAGGGGACGAGAGGTCAATTACTGACAGTAACTTTTAAAGTAACAATATCTGACGAGCAATTTCTATTCAACAAGAAACTGAGTTTACTTTACCTTTCGGGCAGGTAAAGAGGTTAATCCTATACCACTCTCAAGTAGCAGTCAACACTTTCGAAAGTTTTTCCGAAAGAACTAATACTTTTCAATTCTGTTTCTAAATCATAGCTTTTGACCCTTCATTAACACTTTATCTAACAGAAATGTTTCCCCAGAACTCTTATGTATGAAATACAACCAACGGGTTGCAGTTATAGGTTTTTGACGTAACATGTCTTCGTACAATTGGTTAAAAAAAACGTCAAAATAACATTAGTACTGTTACACAAAATATATTATTCCCTGTCAATCGTAAAATGCAAAAGTTCTCTGCAAAGCTTCACAAAAATACGTGTGGTGTTAGATTAGTCAAAGGCAAAGGTAGAGCCAATAGTCGTGGGGGGGGGGGGGGGTCAACTAAGGAAAGATTTCTCTCACCACAGTTTTGAAGTAATGCCTTCGTAGAAATACAGAGAGAACTTAAATTTGTACTTTTTTTGGCAAGACCTGTTAATATACAATTCAAAAAAAAGTAGGGGTTATTTGATAAAAGTGAGATATTTGAAGAAATATGTGTATATTTTTATCAAAAAGACAGTTGAGGCACTGCACTGTGACATCTGGTGAATGATTTCCGCGATAGTTGGGTGTCTGACAAGCACACATTCCACGCACTGAGTTGTAGAAGACATGGGCAGTCAGTCAGAGAATTTACCACATTCAGTCCAAGACCTCAATACCTTGTATACCCTCATCGGTTCGCGAGACAAGCGTGGATCCGACGTGGCATACTCCTCACCAAACGTCCAATATCAGCTTGACTGATGTTATTCCATTCTTCCTGTAGTGCATCGGCGAGTTCCTGGACATTCGTAGGGGGCTGTTAGCGTTGTCGTAGGTGCCAGCCAAGCATATCCCAGATGTGCTCGGTTGGCGAAAGATCTGGACCTAGTGATGGCCAAGTCAGTGTAGTGATGTTCTACTCCTGGAGGAACTCTGTAGCGACACGGGTCCTGTCTGCTCTTGCTTTGTCATCTTGGAAAATGAATCGACGGCCGTGACGTTGCGCAAATGGCACCACGTGAGCTGCTAACATGTTGCCACGGTAGTACTGCCCTGTGACACGCCCTTGGATGACAAGTAATGCTGTTCTGCTTGTCATGGTTATTCCTCTCCACACCATATCCGACCCACCATCAAAACGATCGTGCTGCCTAACAGTTACGTCATGGTATCGTTCGTTCCGACGCCGCCGCCACACTCTGTTTCGCCTTTCGTATAAGTCGAGAGTGAACCTCGATTCATCGAAAAACAGGACGTTAATCCGCCGACGATTGTCCCAGCGCTGTCGTGCTCAGCACCAATTACGCCTTGCTGCGATGTGACGTTCAGTCAAACGTGGAATTATTCGAGGTCGTCGAGCGTACAAACTCCAACTGTGTAGGCGATTTCGGATAGTCTGACCACTGACTCGCACATCTGTCGCTCGGTGCAGTTGATGTCCATTTTCTGGGGCACTTTGATGGCGGTTACGTAATGCTGTGGTTCGGATGAAACGATCCTGATTAGCAGTTGTCGCCCTTGGACGACCTGACCGACGTCTGTCATCAACATTGCCCGTCTGATGGTAGCGTGACCACAACCTGATAACCACCTATTAAGTAACATTGAGAATTTGAGCCACTGCATTCTGTCTGTTGCCAGCTTCCAACATGCCAACGGCACGTAAACGTTCGTCACGTGTCAGTCTTCGCATACTTGAAAAGTAACGTTTCGACCAGAAACTATTGATGAACGAGTTTACACCAAGAAAAGAACGGTGAGACCTCCGAAAAAGACCGTCCAGTACAAATGGAAATTTCAAAACGTACCCCACAGACATTAACGCGGCGCTCGTGCGAAAAACCTGCACGAAGTTTTCGTGAGCCGGTGACATTCACGACCCACACTAAACTTGGTAACATATTAATGTGTCCAATCACGCGTATCCAATACCATTTTCCGGAAATATCAACATCAGTTTGGATATCCCCTACGTTTTTGAATAGTACAGTACGTGGAGAGTGGATTGTAACTAAATCACCCGCGGAGTGGAGTTATCACCCAAACTATAAGTTTCAAATTTTGTACATATCTTCTAAAAACACAAGCAATGTTTCAGCCAATGGACCTCCGGGTTTAACCCGGAGGTCCATTGGCTGAAACTTTGCTTGTGCTTGTTATGCTTTGCAACAAATTTGCAATTATTGCTTGGGTGGAATCTCCACTTTGCGGGTGATTTAGTGATAATACACTCTCCACGTACTGTATATTAGATATCGAAAGTGGATTACTACTAATTCACCAGAGAAGTGGAATCTCCACACCAATTACAGCTCTATTTTTATGGGAATGAGAAAGACAAAAGAGCGAAGTTTCAATCGACAGACCTCTGATTCAAACCCGGAAGTCCATCCGTTGGAACTTTACTTGTGTGTTTTATGTTGTACAGAGTCTGAGTTATCACCTGTGTAGAAACTCCATTTTGCGTGAGACAACTCACTCTTTCTGTACGATTTTACCACGTGCACAGTACGAGTGCAAAAGAAACTGGAGGATAATTGCAAGATATCTTTTCTCATGTTTTTTTTTCTTCATTGTACTGTTTTGGAGAACAGCCTTTCCAGTTAAAACCTGCATGGTACCTTCGAGGACAAATAAAGAGAAAATGTTTTTGAAGTTAGGTATCTTACAACTCATTTCGTCTAGGATTCTATCTAACAATCATATTGATTTTGGCCTGAAAACGCGAACAAAGGTACGTATTTCATTATGTGTTCCGATTCCGTATCATACAGACGACTCGTTTCTGGTAACGCGACGGGCTATCATATCAGGCGCATGAATACATTCTATATGTGCGTTTCAGTGATCGATCCAACATTATGTCCCAAAACTGTTTTAATAATTTAAGATTTAATCTGTTTATGTGACAGAATTATTAGATAAATGAATTATCATGATAATGTGCATGTTCTGTGATTTGCATCAGATTCTCGGTGGTGTCCAAAAATGGGATCACAACTCGCCGGCAAATCCGGCTCGTTGAGATCCCACTCTGGACACCACCTCGAATCTGATACAAATCACATGACATGCACATTATCATGATAATCTGAAAATATATCGTGTTTGGCAGAGCTCAGGGGTTGTATCGTGCCCAAATGTTAACTTTTGGAGACTGTTTCATAGCGCACTGACCGTGATACTTTTAAAATTGTGGAAAAATAATGAAAAAAGAAACAATTATAGAACTGTCTGTTATCTGCTTTTAAAAAATACTTTTTTCGTCTGGGGAACCCTTTGCAAACTTGTTGTCAATTGCACAGCCCGTCTCATTTGTTTTCGATGAGATTCTACTCGGCATTTCAGTTTACGATCCGGTTGCAGGTCGTTGATGACAGGGGCGCGACGAAGATAACCGAATGGGGAGAGGGGTAAACCTGATTTGTTCCAACTGGCATTGCTCAAGTCCCACGTCATAAAATATTTTAGCAATATCATCAAGGTATGGCTTCTTCGACGCCATGCCTTGATGATTTAGTGGGAGAATTTGTCAGTCGGTAGTCAAGAGAAGATCTTTGAACTTTATTTGCGAATAAATAAAGACATATTGTAGTCGTGACCAAATATTGGGCATGCTTTACCCCCCCCCCCCCCCCCAACAGCTCGAGTCGGTATCATATTCCTCCACGTGTATGGTCGACTGCGTGTGTGACATAAGACCAAGTATCAAATCTATTGTCTATTGATTGATTGATTGATTGATTGATTGATTGATTGATTGATTGATTGATTGATTTGATTGATTGATTGATAAAAAATATATCTATTGAACCTTGATGAGTTTGAAACATGATAAAAAAATACACAAATTTGATTTGAACTAAGTGTTGAGCTTTGGAGATAGTTACACTGACTGGCAATAATTGGTGTTATTCATTCATGGGTTCCAGTTTAGTCCTTACAATGATGTTACGCAAGTTTTGTTTTTCTAATAAGCAATAACAGGTCGACGATTTAACGGTTCATTTAATTTAGAGTTGGTTCAGTTGAATTCATCTTTTACTATTATTGCTGTTTCGATATGCATTCTGTTGTTTGTTAACTTTTTTGGCGCAGAATAATCTGAGAAACCGAATTCTTAGCGCCTAATATTCATCAGGAATTTTATAAAAAGTATAGGTTGTTAGACTAAAGCATTATTATTTTAAAAGATGTTCTAATGATCTCATTGACAGTTTTTCAAATGATTTTCTGTATATATTTAAATGGCACCTTTATACTTTCAAGGGACGGTATCGTTGTTCATGGATAGGACAGAAATTTGGTGCATGAAGCATAGGAATACGTATGTTTGTTCAACTCGTTACCTAACGAATCGGCCGCATCCACCCGCGTAATATGCAACTTCAGCAGTTGAAAAATATTATTTTTCAAAAAAGTTCAACAAAACCATATCATGTGACCCCTCGTTGGATGGAACGAGCTCGTCGAGCTCGTTCCAACGAGGTGTCACATGATATGGTTTTGTTGAAATTTTTTGAAAAATTTGAAAAAATGATATTTAAAATAATAAATTTTGATATCGTCTGCGTTGGGTAGAGGGTTAAAAGCACTTGGAAATGGACACACACAGTTGGCTAAAATGACTACTGCAGTACCCATCCGCGGTCTGCCGTCTGTCGAAGTTAGTCGCCTGTCGCGCCAAAAGGGTTAAAGTGAAATGAATGATGGACTTCCTTTCGCATTCTAACTCTTGATATCTTCATACCAAATGGCCAGAGGGTTTGAAGCGCCTTGATCCAAAAACCTTCTCGCTTTTTTCTGAATTCATTTGTTTCTTCTAATGTATCTTTAATTGGTGGTTGTTCAATTAGATGGATTTCAAAATCGTCCAAAGATTGGCCAGGAAGGTTAAAATTCTGTGCCACTGGGTCGTCAGCATTATGTTTTATATCCTGTTTGGGTCGAGTAGCACGCATTCGAAAAGGAGTTTGGTGCACATACTGTTACCTTCAGCGTTTGCAAGTGATAAGTTAAATGACATCGGACGAAGCACAATGGAGGGTGTTTCGGATCTGATAATGATTTTTCGTTTGTTTAGGGGAAAATTCCTCTTTTTGATCAGGCATAAAATTATGCAATTTACAATAAGGCCTTTTGCGATTCAATACCGCGCCACTACCATTCTGTTGTGTTCAGTTTTCAGTGATTCGAAATCAGTACTTCTGCAGGACTTTCCAGCTTTTTCAGAGTTTGAGATTTCAGGCTACGCAAAAAACGCAGAGAGTACCCACTCGATCTGAGTGCGCCAAATAGAGTAGAACAAGCCTAGTTGAAATTTACCTTATCGCTTAAATTGCGGTGGAAACGAAGGAACTATGATTGAGGATACCTTTAAATGTATGTGGTGGAAGAAATGATTTTGAATGTAACAATTGACTTGAATCAGTTTGTTTAAAATACACCTTATAATCTAAATAACCGGATATCTGGAATTGTTTGCTGAATCTTGACCGATGGTAGCTTTCAATTTGATGTTTGTATTATGATTGTTTAAAATTTCTAAAAAATCTTCTTTTGAAAGTTCCAAAATGATAAAAATGTCATCTAAATATCTGTGGTATATGGGAGGATGCTTTGCATATTTGCTAAGGGCATTTTCCTTCCATTCCGCTACATAAATGCTTGAAGTGACCTTCCTGATGGCTGACATTGCTATCTACAGAGCTCGAGTGGGTCTATTTCTAACACGTGCTCGAAGACGTGCGCGTCCAAAAAACGTTCTCGACTTACCTTTTGTTTTATTAGTAAATCTAACTTGCTGTTTTGGTAGTAAAGGTATTGCTATTATGTTATTACTAACCCTCACTGACATACACATTGCTACCATAAGGATGTTAACCCAGCTTCCTCCGCACTCTAAAACAATGTGTACCAAACATGCTAAGTCTAACTTCATTAGTACTACTGTAACTTTAATGATATGTAGCTTCTGTTTCTGGGGTCTACTAATCTTAAGTTTGTGTGGGGATGTCGAGTTGAAACCTGGTCCGATATCTCGGAACAATAAACCTGCAGGAAGTTCGGTCAAAATCTGTCTTTTTAATGTACAAAGTATTAAACCAAAAATAGATATTCTTCAATGCGAATCACAGACCTTCGATTTATTTGGTTTTCCGAAAAATGGCTTGCACCTTCTGAATCTTCGTCTGACATACAATTCCCCGGGTTTCCTTCGCCACTGCGCAAGGATCGTCCCACTAAGGTGGCGGTGTACTACTTTATATTAAATCCGAAATACCATTCAAACCACCGGCTGATCTTGAAGTTTACGGTCTTCAGTGTTTATGGGTGGAACAAACTATTGGTCATAGTCCTGTCTTATTAGGAGTATTTCATCTCCCTCCTAGTTCCGATCCTATTTTATGGGACCTGATACTCAACTCCATTGACAAAGCCAAAGACTCGGGAATTTCGGACATAGTGATAACAGGCGATTTCAATGATAACCAACTGCATTTACGTGGTGGTAAGTTTAGTGATATAGTCAATAACTCTAATCTAAAGCAGTTAATAACGGATCCAACGTATTTTACTGAATACTCGGCAACTCTTCTGGACCTTGTTGCCGTTAATAGCACAACTTATGTGCTAGCTTGCGACGTTCTTGATCCTTTTCTTCCTGATTTAGTTCGATACCATTGCTCTGTGTCCATTAATGTTAAGTGTGACTATCCACCCCTTCTATCATTCAAGCGTCATATATGGCTATACAGTGAAGGAAATTATGGTGCTCTAAACAATACTTTAACAGAAGAAAAATGGGACTCACTTCTTTCTGGGGAGTGTTTGGACACAGTAGTTGATAATGTGACGTCTAAAGTACTTCGCGGGGGCGCGGTGGCTCAGTTGGTAGAGGTGCAGGCTGCAAACCGAGAGGTCCTCGGTTCGAATCCCACCTGCGGCAACCGCGTTGTGTCCTTGGGCAAGGCACTTCACCCCGATTGCCTACATGGGGGCACGATGACGCTGTGTACTGAGGCGTACTGCACGTCGATGGTGCGCATGTCTTCAACCAATCTAACCCTGCCTGTGCTGCGGTGCAGAGTTCAGAGTTACGATGTTGGGGAGCTGACAGCTGCTCGTCGTTGCTCGGTGGTTCTCCCCGGGTACTCCGGCTTCCTCCACCCGTAAAACTGTCACGGTCGCGATTAGCCATTATGCATAAGTATGTGACCTTAAACACCAATAAATAAATAAATAAATAAAGTACTTCGCCATACATATATAGAGGATATGAAATTAGTATTTTTCTCATATAATATTTTTGAAACCAGTCTAAGAATTTTCCGTTTTGGCGAGCCTCTGGCGAGCCCAAACGAAAAATTCGGACGAGTTTCATAAATATTATATGAGAAAAACACTCATTTCATATTCTATTTATCATATGACACACACAAGCACAAATTAGCCACTTAGCATGACTTTTTAACCCATCACCTAACTTGAATTGTACACGGCTCTTGGAAAAAACATCCTCGTATAACTAAAAATTTTCATTTTTTGCTTCCAAAACATAGGTTATGACCCCTCATTGGAACGAGCTCGTCGAGCTCGTTCCAATGAGGGGTCATAACCTATGTTTTGGAAGCAAAAAATGAAAATATAAAAAAAATGAATGGCGCTTTTCTTGTATTGCGCGAGTCGGTTTTTACCGTTACGTTAGGTAAAAGATTAATACAATATAACCCACCCTAAATAGGACAGATAACGTAAATTCTCCCTACTGAAATGAAATTATGCAAATGTGACCCAGTTGTATTTTGTTTAACCAATCAAATTGTCCACTTTTGAAATTGACCAATGAAAGCTCCCAACTCTAATTTTGCAAATTATGAAAATGTGGCCCAGTTGTATTTTGTTCAGCCAGTCAAATTGGCTAGTTTTGAAATTGACCAATGAAAATGACGGAAGGCTTTATTTATCACTGATTAATATGAAAACAAAATATCAAATCTTTTAAAGTGAACAAAACGGTCGAGTCATATGATAAAAGGTAATACTTTATCAATCACAGAGGGCGTCACTCGACACATCAGAGTCCCAAAATTTCCATAATGCATCCTTACCAAATCTGGAGTGATATGGTAGACCTTTTCAACACACATGGTCACCATGTCTTTCTCACTTTCTCTTCTGACTTGGTAAGATGAAACAAGATGTGCAATTATTAATAGTATATGAAACACGTTCTTAGACTGAGAAGCCAGAATGACTCCATTTGAGACTCATGGTGATTCTTCAATTCTTCAAATTTGAAATTCACCCCCATAAACTCTGTGCTGTTTTACCCTGGCCGATATGAGAAGTGCTTCAGTTGACTTTGATCAGGCAGTAGGTGCAACAGTGCAGAGCTTCATATGAGGAATGAATTTCCGATACCAAAGAATCACACGTCATCACATTGACTATTGACAGGTTCAGTGCAACATTGAGCCCACTGCCTCTACGAATTCTGCACTTGAAAATGCTTCATAAATTCATATCAGACTGATGAAACTAAAATCGAGTGTAGAAATGTGTAGAAACAGAAAGTAATTATTAGAAATAGTAGCAAATATTTCACAACAGTTACTGCTACACCTGTCTTAATACTGTTCAGGTCGAATGCCGGTATATACTGTATACTTTCCTGATTACCTGTGTATACAGTGACTACCAGTGTTTGTGAGAAGGTTTGAATAAATTCATAAACTTGCAAAGAAATGGGGCCACCAAATTCCAGTTGCAAACTCTGGATAATTCTGTTTTATCTCCATTAGCTGATTGTGGGTAGGTTAAATGTCAGGAATGGTTACTCGAATAATACAAACCATGTTCCAGCAAAAATTGTTGAAATTGCCAATGAAACCAGTTTGTGTGCGATGTACTCTAATTTTTTTTTTTTTTTTGTGGTGGGGAGGGGGGGGGGGGGGGGGGCAAAATGGAAAATACTGATAAAGTAAAATATGCAACCAAATTGACAATTTGTTTTCAAAGCAGGGGTGGCGCCAGTGATTTCTCGACAGGGGGGCTGACCTCTCCGACAGGGGGGCTATAACATTTGACCTCCCAAACGAAGGAAAATGAGTGAAAATTGGTAAATTGGAGAACTAAAATAGAAGCAAATTGAGTATGTTTGTTGATTATTTAACCCTTTACCTACATGTAACCTGAAAAGCAGACGACACTTGCAAAAATTATTCTTGAATAACTAATTTTTTTCATTTTGTGTCTCAAAAACATAGGTTATGACCCCTCGTTGGAACGAGCTCGACGAGCTCGTTCCAACGAGGGTCATAACCTATGTTTTTGAGACAAAAAATGAAAAAAATAATGAAAATTAGTTGGCGATTTTTGAGAATAGCGCTGGCCGGTTTTGGCCGTAACCCTAGGTAAAGGGTTAAACTAAACATATTATAATAAGGTCGGGAAATATTTCATCTATAAAGCCGGTTTGACGAACGACATTAAGGAATTTCGTGAGACTCACTATTCTCTATCAAAGTTCCAGTGCTGCACGGGTTCGAGACAGACAAGACGAGATATCTACATTCGATTGTCGGAAATTTCTCGTGAAGTCGGGTTTACGAGACTCTCCGACGAACTGACTAAAAATCTCCGACGGGGGGGGGGGGGGGGGGACTGGACCTCTCCGACGGGGGGGGGGGGGGCTCTAACACCCCCCCCCCCTCCCCCCCTTGGCACCACCACTGTTTCAAAGGAACCTGAACGAACACAAATTCAACAAAAACAAACGCCCCAACGAATGCAAAACGAGATGGAATGTTTAATTGCATCAATAGGCAGTGTTCCATTCTATCAATAGGCAGAATTGAGAAAACAAAACATTAGAAAGTATGAGGTCTTTGAATGCCGATAACCAAGGTGAAGCCAGTCATAACAATAGTTATCATTGCTAAACTGAAACAAAGTAAATACGATGATTTCTACTAAAAATAAAGCTGTCGCAAAAATATTTCACCAGCCAATGGCACTTCCTGAACAGAAATACCCCTACACATGAAATTTCAACCCGAACCGTTCGGCTGGCAACTCGGCGTACAGTTTTTTGCGACAGTTGATTAGACCTTTCTACGAATGGGCGTACAGTGAAAAAATGCGTTGGTTTCCCCAAAAAATCATTTCGTTTCGTAAGTATGCTTTCCACTTGAATATAGGCTATTTGCGTTTATGTCAGGGACAGAACGGCTTATCTCCAGGATATTATTATAACTTCTGTTCGATATCAGAAATGTGATAAAATTACATTTGAAGAGGGAATTTCTGCGGTAAAAAATATTTTTCGAGATTATCAAAAGAAGTTTTTTCACTCGAAATATGCCAGTAGTCACGAATTTCGAGTGTCCGCGTGAGATAAATATGTAACCTTATAGCATAGTTATGTTTCCACGAAGAATCCACGATCTATTTCATAAATATGCAGCAAAGCTTATCGACTGGAATAAAAGCTTCTAAAAATTTGTTCCCAAAAATAGAAATGTCTCGCCTCGACGATCAACACTTTCGGTATGTCCAAATTACGGTTTATCCACTGTGAATCAACCAAAAATGGAAATTTACGTTGAACGTCTGGCGTCATAAATCAATTTAACATTAGTGCAGGATCAATATAACTTAAGTGCAGGATGTTTTGAAATAGCATTAATTTGACCAATCAGAAAGCGTTCTTTTTTAAATTGACCAATCAAATCAACTGAAAGTGTTATGAAGCACTAATTAATATCTATTGAAAATATGAAACGGTAATAAGCCGAGAAAATGGGGAAGCCAAATGATAAATCCATTTAACTCTTTGACTAACACGAACAGCAAACGACAAAACCGGATTCCATTTGTTTCCTTCAAGAATACCTTATCCCGGTAAAGGTGTACAATAGGGGACTTTTCGTTTTTTAAAAAAATAACGCTTTTTTCGCTATTTTTTTCGCTGTTTTCTTAAAGTAAACTATATTTTTAAAAAAATGACACAAAATCACAAGACATATTGACGATTGTACTGTGACAGCGCCGTCGAACTCACTGCAATCGCTCCGTTCCATCATCGCTATCATAGGGGGACAGTTTAGTAATTGAAATGTCGGCTGACAAACCCTGCACCCTCACTAAACTGACCCTAGATCAAATTTTAGGGTCAGTGTAGTAAGGGCCATGGGTTAGCTTACCGATTAGCTCACCCTGGTCCTAACTGAACTGACCTTAAATCGAGGAACACGCACACAAGCGAAGCGCACTTGCTAAAATGCACACAAGCAAAGCGCACCTGCTATCATATAGAATGATTTCTCCCCTGTGACGTCACTCGTAACAACGAATGAAAACAACAGATGATGCGAAATTTTCAGCGGTTGAAACAAATGGCAACTGAGAAACTCGCAATTCAACGGGATTTAAAATCTATTCTCTGACATGTTAAAACATGATAGAGGTACCTAATTTTGTGTCATTTTGTTCAAAATATAGTTTACTTTAAGAAAACAGAGAAAAAATAGCGAGAAAAGCGTTATTTTAAAAAAAAAAAAGAAAAGTCCCCTATTCTACACCTTTACCCTTATCCCATTACCCAATGTAACGGCCAAAACCAGCAAGCGCTATTCACAGAAATCACCACTTAATTTTCATTATGTTTCATTTTTTGCATCAAAAACATAGCTTATGACCCCTCTTTGGAACGAGCTCGTTGAGCTCGTTCCAATGAGGATTCTTAACCTATGTTTTTGACACAAAAAAATGAAAAATATTATTCAAGAATTTTGTTTCCAACGGCCGTCTTCGTTTCGTGTTAGGTAAAGGGTTATTCGTTGAGCTCGTTCTAATGGGGGTCATAAGCTATGTTTGGGTGACAAAGTTTTCCAAAATAATAAAATTTGAATGGTGATTTTGTGAATATTGCTGGCAGTACATGGTCAATACTTTTGGTACAGAGCTTATGAAGGTTCATTCCCACTAGACCAATTCCCTGTAGACCAACTCCCACGAGGCCAATTCACAAAAGACCAATTCTCCTTAGACCAACTGGTGTGTTCTACTTTAAAAATAATTCAATATCAATAATTTGGTATATTTATAAATATTTATAAATGTATTTAATGTTATTGATATTCAAGCCTGAAAATAACCAGTCTGTCATTTGCAGAATGAGGTCCCCAGAGGGTGAATTTGCTGATGCTATCCCATACAGTGGGCCAGTTTATCCTCTGGGTACCTCTTTCTGATTATGTTTGAGACCTTGATTCAGGTTGAGGTTCACAGAGGGTAAATTTAGTGATGCTACCCTGCTGTGCAGGGTAGCATCACCAAATTCACCCTCTGGGGACCTCATTTTTCAGATGATAGTCTGCTCATTTTCTGGCTTGTCGATATTTTATAGATGTTGGGCAGATTTTTATAAATAATTGTTTTCCTAATTTTCCTTAATCAACCCTTAATCAGAAACACTATGCAGTTGGTCTAAGGGGAATTAGTCTAGTGGGAAGACACCCTTATGAATTTGTAGAGTAAAAAGTTCGACTTCCACAGCCCGATGGTTAAAGGCAACTGTGAATCCTAAAAATACTATGGGAATTGACCATTCTTTCCAAACGTGAAAAACGCCCGCTCGCCAAAAATGTTGACTGAAAGTTTGAAGCCTATGAACCCTCCAGTTTCTCCGTGATTCCCAAAGTGTTGTATTTTTTTATATAAATTTGAATAAATGTTCCACAGTTCATGAACTGAAAAATGGCTTTTCAGTAGAAGACAGGATTCTTCAAACCTCCCACACACGCTACAGCATGGGTCGGATTCTCGCTTTGCGGTGAGATACCAATCAAAATCTAGTCATCCAATGCAAGACGTGCGTCTCATTTGATAATTTTAACTAACTTTGAGAAGCCATTTTGTAACAGCTGCAGTGAAAGGGTAAACAACTTCCCAATAATATCGATTTGTGGCCATCAAAAAGTGCAAGTATATAATGGACCATGCATCGTGTATTTCACGGTTAGTTCTCCCAATGACAGACAAAGAATACTGGCGGAAACTTCAAAAGGATTTATTCTAATACAAAGAGTGTAACACAGTTTTTGATGAAGGATATTAATAATGAATTTTCCAATAAAACTTTCCCGTAACGCTATCAATCAATAAATATAATATAGTGATATTTTCGGATGATTTGTGGACTCAGTCATAAGAAGATTGTGAATTCACTTTTATGAAGATTATTTTCGTAACCCATTTGGCGCAAACATACCTCTCTGTCGGCAGACGCTCACCTTTCAAATTATTTTTGAACACCAAAATTTTCACAAGTGGTTGCCTTGTTACAGTTTATGAGAGAGTTCCTGCAGTTGTGGTACCTGCACATCAGAGTAAATATCAAATATGGGCTTCCAGCACTCAACCACTAAATTAACATGAATCGAATACATTTACAAACAATTTTTGGAATAAGTCTTTTTTATGTTTTGCATCCAAAACAAAACTTATGACCCTCATTCAAACGAATCCAGCAAGATCGTTCCAATGACCGTGCATAAGCGATGTTTTGTGGAACCAAAAAGGAAAAAAAAACAATAAAATTTGAATAGTACTGGCCGTTTAGATTGATACACAGGTACTAAAGGATTTTTTGAATACCCTTTAGTGTATCAATCATTTTCTCGGTGTGTTGTTACCGCTCTCATTATTTTCAAATAAGGTAGACCACAGAGGGTGAAGGCAATTGCTCGGTTCAAAGCAACTGTCATGGGCTAGTATGATTTAACAACACTTATCACATGGAGAGTATTTCCAAGAATTAATGTCGGAGAAAGGCACCATCACTGTAGAAAAACAGAAACAGCATTAGACTATATCGTAGTGCAATCCTCTCCACGAGAGCTTTAAAAGGAATTAATGTCAGAGACTTTTATCTAACACTCAACTAAATCGGAAAAAACGTTTGTATTACCACCCCACCCCCTCTGTTCCGATTCCGTATCAGACAGATTCAGTTTCCGATAAACACGTCACTCTCACATATATGCATTGTTATTACGCATTAAAATATAGTTCCTGAAATTCAACATTTTGATCAATTTCAACTGGAAAATGAGGGAAACGGGATTTATGTAACGGAATTGTCAGATAAATGTATTATCATGTCCATGTACATATCGTGTAATTAGTATCAGATTCGAGGTCGTGTTAACAATCGGATAGCAACGAGCCCGTCAGGGCTCGTTGCGATCCGATTGTAAACACGACTTCGAATCTGATACTAATTACAGGACATGCACATGGACATGATAATGTATATTTATCTAACAATCATATACATTTTGGCTTGAAAACCACGCAAAACAGTACGTATCACATAATGTGTTCCCATTCCATATCATATAGACGACTCATTCTGATTCCGTATCATATAGACGACTCATTCTGATTTCGTATCATATAGGCGACTCATTCTGATTCCGTATCATATAGAATACTCGTTTCCGGGAACGCAACGGACTGTCATAACAGGCACATGAATACATTCTATGTGCGTTTCAGTGATCGACTCAGCTGATCGCTTACAAAACAAAACAAAATTCCTTACAATTAGCGACAGAACTATTAATAGCCAGTGACACCCCCCCCCCCCCCCCCCCCCACACACACACACACACAATAAATAGAAAATGCACAATTAAATATTACACACTTGTAAATTCAAGCGTATCATCATAGGAAGTGACATTGAGAGTGAATAATTTCACAACGCACGCAACTTTGAAAATTTGTGGTTGCCGCGTTACTCATTGTTTGTTAAAGTGCACAACAATATTGTTCCATAAAATAAGGGCTTTTTTAAAAATTTTCTCCCATAATGTCATGTCCCAAAACTCTGTTAAAACTCTATTAATAATTTAAGATTTAATCTGTTTATGTGACAGCATTGTTAGATAAATGAATTATCGTGATAATGTGCATGTTCTGTGATTTCCATCAGATTTTCGGTGGTGTCCAGAATGGGATCACAACTCGCCGGCAGAGCCGGCTCGTTGAGATCCCATACTGGACATCGCCTCGAATCTGATACAAATCACAGGACATGCACATTATCATGATAATCTGTATTTATCAACAACGTAGAGGAAAACAGAGAATATACGTATCAAATATTAAATTGCTGATAGAGAAACCTATTTGCAGTGTCTGTAAAAGAGAGCGTTATTGAAAGAAATTGTGACGTACATTCACATCATTATTGGAACGATGAGTCGATTAACCTGTAAACTTTTAGAAATTACAGTTAAGTATACAGTAAGTTACTGGCAAACCAGCTGCAGATCTGGAGCGCGATGTCTCAGTCGTTAGAGCATTGAACCTCAAACTGAAAGGTCAGAGGTTCAGTTCGGACTAGCGATAACTGTGTTTTGTCCTGGGTAAGACATTTAATCCCGATTGTCCCGGGGGGAGGCCACCAAAAATTTGCAAGACGTGACGTGGGGGTGGGTGGGTCTCTTGAGTGCGCCAAAAATGTGCATTTCCAACTTGTGCAATTTTTTGAATTTTTTAAAAATATATCAATTTTATCAGCTAATATATACCATCATTTGTGTTTCAAACCTTAAAGATGATGTTGTACATCACACTCTTAACATAAATACAACATCAGGAGACTTTATATGTGAGAATATTGGGCTTAAACTGGGAAAATGTCACACGTTAGTAGGGGGTGGGTGTCTTGTTCGAAATGTAGAAAATGTGCAGACAATATTTTGGGAACAATTCAAATGAAAATTTATTCCCGTATATGTACACCTGCTCTGGCCAAGCCTATAATGAACAGCTTGCCATTTGTAGATTGGGGCCCACAGCAGCCCACAGAGGTTTAAATTGGTGGTACCAGTTTAACCCTTTACCTAACATGAAAAGCAGTGGACACTTGCCAAAAAATGACTGAATAACTATTTTTTTTCATTTTTTGTCTCAAAAACATAGGTTATGACCCCTCATTGGAACGAGCTCAACGAGCTCGTTCCAATGAGGGGTCATAACCTATGTTTTTGAGACAAAAAATGAAAAAATAATAAAAATTAATTGGCGATTTTCGAGAATAGCGCTGACCGGTTTTGGCCGTTACGTTGGGTAAGGGTTAAGAACATTATGAAAACCCCCTAAAGACACCTGTGCCTACTAAGTTTATAAGTTTATTTTGGATTTTAATGGGAGAGTGGGGTGGGTGTCTGAGAACGGTAGTAGAAAATTTGCACGTAAGGGTGGGTGGGTGGGTGTAAAAAGGAGCCGAATAAAAAATAGGACGTAACGTCTTGCAAATTTTTAGTGCTCCCCCCCCCCCCCCTTGATTGCCCACGCATTTTCAAAAGTAATCATTTACGTTGTATCGGAACGGTTACAAAAATTTTCTCGGTAACCATTTTCGCTGCAAGTTAACCGATTAGTCGTGACAGAACCATGGAAATCTTTTATATGAGTAGATTCAGACAATGGAAAATCCGCAGAATGTTACTTATGCAATTTTTGCATAAAACACTGGGGCCTGGCAAAATATTTCTTTTCTTGCAAAAGTCCCTCAAGGCTCATCACCATGCCCCAGTATTTTATGCAAGATTTACATTAGTTGCATTCCGCGTATCTCCAATTTTCTGAACCAACTAATACAAACTATTTCCTTGTAGGTTCTGGATTTCTTGGCCGTTTCAGCCCTCATTCTCAATCTTTACAAATCCAACCCCCGTTTGCAACTCTTACACGGTGTAATAATGTTAGAGAGCGTTAGTGGAAGAAAGAACGGGACCGATAAATTAACTACCACACAATTACATGGGTAAAGCGCAGTCAGTTAACTGGTTGAGTGCTAGAAGCCACCATCAGTGCTTTCAAAAATATTTATGTATTTATTTATTTATTTATTGGTGTTTAAGGTCATATATTTCTACACAATGGCTTATCATGACCATGACAGTTTTACGGGTGGAGAAAGCCGGAGTACCCAGAGAGAACCACCGAGCGACGGCGGGCAACTGTCAGCTCCCCAACATACTAACTCCACACAAGCAGGGTTAGCATTGGTTGAAGACAGGTGCACCATCGACGTGCTGTACGCCTTAGTACACAAGGCCACATTGCCCATCAGTGGGCAATGGGGGTGAAGTGTCTTGCCTTTGAACACAACGCAGATGGGATTCGAACCGAGGACCTCTCGGCTTGCAGCCTGCACCTCTACCTACTGAGCCACCGTACCCCCTTTCCAAAAAATAAGGATACCAGAGCAAAAGCCAACATTTTCCTTACTCGTGTTTCATATTCAGTCAAACGCAAATAATATTTTGTTTATAGAAATGTGTTTTATCACAAATTATTGAAGAGTGCCTGTGGGCACTCTTCAATAATTTGTAATAAAACAAATTTTGGTGGACAAATGCGGGGGCGCGGTGGCGTCGCGGTAACCGGTTCTCCTCAGATCACTGAAGTTAAGCAACGTCGAGCGCGGTTAGTAGTTGGATGGGTGACCATTTCAGCGACTGATAGGCGCTCCCGCGTTGTGTCCTTGGGCAAGGCACTTGACTCCGATTGCCTACACGGAGACACGATGACGCTGTGTACTAAGGCGTACTGCACGTCGAAGGTGCGCATGTCTTCAACCAATCTAACCCTGTCTGTGCCGCGGTGCAGAGTTCAGAGTTACGATGTTGGAGAGCTGACAGCTGCTGGTCATTGCTCGGAGGTTCTTTCCGGGTACTCCGGCTTCCTCCACCCGTAAAACTGTCACCGACATGATATGACCCTGGCTGTTAATGTGTCGTTAAACCCTAATAATATAAATGATGGACAAATGCAGACCATCAAAGATAATGTAGCCCCCCCACCCCCACCCCCCGGGGGGGGGGGGGGGGGTTAAGATACAATATAATAATAAAGAGCGCTGAAAAAACAACAATATTTTGACCCGGAAAGAGTTAACATGAAGCCATAGCAAATAATATCCATAAGAAACAGTATTTCGTTGTCATCGCAGTTCTTTAGGAGTAGATTAGCCTTTGTCGAAAATCTTAACAAATAGGATTTCGTTCTATTGACAAAGATCTCAAATAGATAGCTATAACAATGCTATCATTGTGCAGTTTCAATAATTATATTAATAAATAACACTTTCAAATTATGTAATGTTAAACTACGGCGTGGGCAAATATTAAAATTCTGACTTAATCCACGATAGGCCAGACAGAATAAATAAATCATGAGAAAGAGCAACAAATTTTAAACGAGAAAGGTTGTCCGGTCAGCAGGCTATAATCGAGTCAGTTAGGGCCGGAAGGCATAACACATGTGCATTTGAGTTAAGGAGATACATCGTTTAAAGTGTCATATTTTGAACATTTATTAATACAAGATATATCCACATAAACAAACGAATCTGACATTAAGTGGAATTTATTACTTTTTGATTGTTGATACATTTGTTGTGAATCAGTATGAAGCGCGCATTGTTCAACAGACGGCATTGGAACATGCGTTCACGTGTATTAAACCACCATCATACGCCTCGATTTTGTTCTGTTTCGTTTACATCTATTTTCATTTCTGCACCTGAAAAAAAGCTGGCGTCGTTTCTAGCTCCTTTGGAAAGGAATCATTGTAGTAGACTCAACTACCTTCTGTGGGAATACAAATTTTTATGTTTGATTATGCGCTCAACAACTGTAATTAAGAACCCATTCAAAGTCCAAGTGATCTTGTATTTTAAATTTACAGGGGTTTCAATGAGAAGCTATTTATCCCTCACACGCGTCTTCTGACCTAAAATCCCCACAATGGCGATCGATTGATTGTTCGCCTGACATATCCGGCCTTCAGTCCCAGCGGCGGTCAACGACCCCACGTCCAATTCTCGTATTTCAGAAATCGAAGCACCCTTCTACGGTGATTCCATTGTTGAACATTCACGCGGTTCTTCGAGGTAAGAAGGAAGAAATGCTATCACCATGTTACTTGCCGATTAATCACAGATCAGTTTCATTGTGATACCATTCATCCACTGATTGCTGTCGCTCATCTCTGCCCCGCCCCCCTCGGTGACGCTTGATGACGTGAAAGCTGTTTCGCTGTAACTGTAGTCACCACTTCAGCGACTGAAGTGGTGACTACAGTCACAGCGATACAGCTTTCACATCACCATTTATTTATTTATTTATTTATTTATTTATTTATTTATTTATTTATTTGAGTTTAACGACACTTTCGACAGCCAGGGTCACCTCGTGTCGGACAGTTTTACGGATGGAGGAAGCCAGAGTACCCGGAGATAACTGCCGAGCAGTGGCGAGCCACTTTCAGACTCCCCAACGTACTAACTCAACATGAGAAAGGTTATCATTGGTTGAAGACAGGTGCATCATCGACGTGTAGTACGCCTTTGTACACAGCGCCCCCGTGCGCCCCCCCCCCCCCCCCCCCATGGGCAATCAGAATTAAGTGCATTGTCCAAGGACACAACGCAGTTACCTCTGGCGTTGATCGAATCGTGGACCTCTCGGTTTGAAGTTCAATGCCATAATCACTGAGCCACCCCGCTCCATTCACATCATCAAACATCAAACGAAAGTCTATCAAGAAAACTATCAACTTTTCAATATCAATGTTTGTTTTTTTTCTTCCTTTTTTATCAGTTATAACTGAAATGTGGGAAAAATTCAATTTGCATTTTTGTGAAAAATGTGTTCATCATAAAAAATATTTGAATTCGTTTTCGATGACACTATTATTAGTTACGCAGTTTGTTGGTGGCCTAATATGGTATATATGGTGTCAGTTAATTCCATATTGGACGAGAGCGAAGCTTCTTGAAACTGTGTAACAAATATATCTTACCGACTGCTTCATCGATGCACAGAACTAATAACAACAGCTATCAAAATTAAATGAGAGAATTCTCACAATGTGTTCACATGTCTTTGCCTTGTTACAATTTATGGGAGAGTGCCTACAGGCACTCTCCAATAAATTGTAACACGGCAAATTCATACATACCAAACAGTTTCATTTCGAAGGTAACATGACACACATCCACAGAATATGAAGCCTTTTGAGTTGCCTAACCTGCACTTCAGACCAAATATGGGCTTCGCACACTCAATCTTTCAACTTGAAGCGTTTATCGGCTGCCGCCATTTTGAATAATCAATGAACAAAGGGGAAATTACCCATATCTGTCAGCGTATGTTGATGTTGACAGGCAGTATATGGTTTTATATGCAGTCTGCATGTGACGTCTTTGAACCAATGAAATTCGCAGATAAATGTAGGAGGTAAGATATAGTGGAATATTTAGTTCTTCATCAGTGAAAACTGCAATATTTTGTTTTCGTTCCTTTGTGTTGTGGTACTCTGACTGATTACAAGCGGAATTGGAAAAAAAAGTCCTAACAACTTTGTGGATTTGAGTGGCACCGAACATGTACCTTTCACCTGCAATTAATTAAGGAACGCATAGTCTTTACCAAATGACCAGCGTTGTTCAGGTTCTGTTCGAAAACTGGCACTGAAGTGCAGGTTAGGCAACTTCATATTCTGTGGATGTGTGTCATGTTACCTTCGGAATGAAACTGTTTGGTATGTATGAATTTGCCTTGTTACAGTTTATGGGAGAGTGCATAAACAAGGCAAAGACACGTGAACACATTGTGAGAATTCTCTCATTTAATTTTGATCGCTGTTCTTATTAGTTCTGTGCATCGATGCAGCAGTCGGTAAGATATATTCGTTACACAGTTTGTTGGTGGCCTAATATGGTATATATGGTGTCAGTTAATTCCATACTGGACTCGAGCTTCGCTCTCGTCCAGTATGAAATTAACTGACACTATATATACCATATTAGGCCACCAACAAACTTCGCTCTCGTCCAATATGAAATTAACTGACACCATATATACCATATTAGGCCACCAACAAACTGTGTAACTAATAGTATTCTTACAATGTATTTCTCAGTAATTCAGACCAGTAACGTCATCTCAGCCATTCCACTTGATAAAGAGCTTGTGCTCTCACAGAGAATAAGTCTTTAAAGGTGTTGCAATTTATTTCTTATAATCTTCCATCTTGAGACACATACGGCTATGTTGATAATTTAGTTTTATTAATTGAGTGAATTCCAAAACATAGTAAGCGTGTGATCGAAATTCGAAATTTTCTTTATGGAATTGAAGGGAGCATGAGAGTCTTACATAGGCTTGGCGGTGAAATCAAAGAAACTGGAGCAACCTTTGTCGAAACAATAATTTTCAAATAAATAATTCATCGTGTAGATTCAGAGTCCACAAGAATCCATTCCGTTAAGTCAGTATCGGAAATTTTGATCAAAAGCATCGAGCATTATTTTGCCCTCCGGCTGCATCCATTGACTATCGGGATGGTACATAATACTTTTTTGCAACATTCGCTATTTACCTTTCGATGGTTAAATAAAAGTATTATTTTCGCGATATCTTGAAAATCACTCCTGCCACGCCAGCATATTCATTATCGAGTGTTAACTTGGTCATTGTAGATTATATTGTAACAGCGGATAGGAAACGGATAGGTTTTATCACCATATCTCGAAATCCACATGGCGATTTTAGCCGAAACATCGGGGGTGGGGTGGAAGGGGGTGGTTAGGACCCATATGTATATATGCGTCGGCGTGACAAGGTTGTCGCCACTAAAGGTGGCATATAACGTGACCTCAGGGAAGAGGATGACACGACCTTTAAATTAAATCTTTTGTGGATATTTCAAGACACACGTAACCAATCCGACAAAACATAATAGGAGATACTATCAACACAGGGTGTAGACAGCAATTTTTTTAGAACGGTCGCTCACAATGCAACTCAAGGATGAGAATGTCTGGTAACTAAAAAGACTGAAAACTTGGTCAGAGGCCAAGTCTTGGCCAAAGGTCAAGTTGGAGGAGATTATGGGAGGGGTCACCCCCTCCCATAATCTCCTCCAACTTGATCTTTGGCCATCGGTGGTGGTCCGGTGGAGAGGAGGAGGGGGCGGGGCTCCCCAGGGGCGGGGCTCCCCCGGAAAATATCTTCAATATTTGATATCAGCAGTGATCAAGGATTTCATGTTGAGTGAAATTGAATCAAATTCAATGTAGGCACGTATTAGATTGCTGTGGAGGATATCGGCCGCGGACCTTTGGGACTGACGGAGGGGTCGTACGACCCCCCCCCCCCCCATGACCCTCCCTGGCTAAACCCTTGCAACATTCTCATTACGTCACGTTGCGGATATCGATTTTAACAACCCCTGAAAGTTACCACTGGATTATATACATGAATGCCAATCTATCCTCAAAAAGCTTGACATTTTATGAAACGATTAAGCCGACCAAACTTGCTGGGTGATACATCTGCACCCCTGTAATGGGGAGGCATAAATATTGGTATTTATCACACCCATATTCGTCACCATTACCCCCCCCCCCCCCCCCTCCGAAGATGGATTCCGAGATGTTTTCAAATTACTTGAGGTTTTCGAAGTATTCTATTTTCACAAAAGATTCCTGTTCCTCAATGTTAGTAGATGACAACAGCTACATCCCCATAATGCCGATTCGAACACTTCCGTAAATACAATACCTTTAAAACTTTCGCCTTCATTGGTTCAGCGGGTATCAAGATGTTGCCAAAAGACTTGACATTGTGCAGTGGCATTTTCCGTGCACTGGTTTATACCTCAGAATATTTTGGTTGCACTGGCTGAGTGTATTTAAAGATAGCTTCAACAAATTTGTTTCAGCGAACAAGTTTAAGTCCGCATGTGTAATGTTCCGGCTGCAGCTAAGTTTAGACCAATATGTCTTCGAACATGTTATCCACGTCGACGTGAGTCGACCTATCGGTGTTGTTTGTTTTGTCCATCTGTATGTCTGTCTGCACGATATCTTGGTAACTATTCAGCTGCTCATCCAGGTATGTGGAGGTTCGTGGGGGAGATGAAGGTCATTGTCTCCTGTGTTGTTGTTTTTCTAGATTTCCTGCCCATATATGTGTATGACCGCATGTTATCTCAGCAAGTGTTAAAACATGGTGATTGTAAATGGCACGAATGTTGGTTCTGTTGTGTTCTAAATAATTTTGTAATTACAGATCAAAGGTGAAGGTCACGGATTTTTTCTGTTACATTGATGGCTGTTAAAACAATGTTCTCGAAAATCCAACTTCCAATGTTCTAAGTGGAGATAAAAACACCATTAAATAACACATGCCAAGGGGAACTGCGTGGCAGAATGGCGAGGGTGTAGTCTGCCTTTCTATTCGTATGTTTATTTGTATCATACAGTATGTGGGGAGTGTATTATCACTAAATCACCCTCAGAGTGGGGATTCCACCGGGGCAACAATTGCAAATTTGTTGCAATGCATACCCAGCGCCAGCCAAGTTTCAGACAATGGACCTCCGGGTTAAACCCGGAGGTCCATTGGCTGAAACATTGCTTGTGTTTTTTGTCGATATGTAAAAAATTCGAAAGTAATAGCTTGGGTGATAACTCCACTCCGCGGGTGATTTAGTTACAATCCACTCTCCACGTACTGTATATGTGCGCACGATATATTCAGCAACCACTAAAGAGATAGTGAGCATACAAGGACGTATTTATCTGCACTGATCAATTTGCACTGACTGGCAAGTATTCCAAAGGTCAAGGTCACAAGACCAATATGTATATGTTTTACATTTTATCAGATACAGTGGGTTTTCAAAGATATATTTCCAGCACTTTTGGTAGAGGTAACAACACCATCATATTACCCAAGACAATGGGAATTTCGTGACAGTGTAACGGTCGTGTCTGTCTGTATAAATCAAATGATGTGATAGGCGCGGATTGTCATCCTCCTTGTGCCTTTCTAGTTGTGTGTGTCATGGTTTTTTTTCAAAAGTATGATTCCAACTCTAAAAGTGAAACCACCACCATCTTGTTATACTGAGCAAAACATGATTTTCGGCTTTCCAGAATATGCGAATCTTTAAGTGCCTCAAAGGGTTGTAGTCTTGTATAGAACGACTGTTGTAAAGTCGAGATGGTAAATAAATGGGCACATCTGTATGGTCGCTCGTACTTTGTGGCTTGGCATCGTGCAACTGGCAACAATGTGGCTTAAACATTGTTCTGCTGTACTCAATCCTAATCTCGATACACTCAAAAGATGTACCATGTTTATCGTTTAGCATAACCTTACTTTTGCAGGATGTATGCTATAGAGTCAAGGAATACTAGTAATCAATCTAGGACATGCGCGTTCAGTAAATGTTTAAATTTAACGTTATTAATATTTTAACGAAAAGAAACTTGTAGAATTCTGTGAGAACTTGACATTAATTCTTTCTCTGCAACAACGTTTGAATGGTATAAATTCAACTATGTAATCTTGTGCATGAAAGGAAAATCCATTATGAAAATGAAGTGGTGAGCAATATTAAATTTGAAACTTTATATTGCCCACCTCATGGAATATGATGCATGATGATATATAGGCGTCATTGGTCGGTTAAATCCACAACCTACGAAAGCATGTTACCAGTTATCAACACGTTCAACTCTCTACGGCTGACCATGAAGGATGCGCGTCGCCCGTGGAATGCAGAAACGTCTGTATCTGTTTTAACCCTTTGAACACGAGAGGCCGTTTTTCCGGCCCAAGAACATGAACGTCATAATTTCAGTAAGTAGCGTGGCTGCGAAGTGTATGTGCGGGGCGAGATCAATTAATATTTCAACGTGCAGCCCCAAGGCTGCACGTTGAAAATATTAATTGGTCTAGCCCAACATAATGAATATGGACTCTTCCAATTGTTGTCATTGAACTAATTAGGAAGATACCACCAGTGGTAAAAGGGTTAAGATTTTCGAAGCTTGTCATAAAGCAAGTAGAGTAGATAGTTGTTGAATGAAAGGCTTTATCTTATGAATCATAATTAAGGCAAAACTTATTGATTCTGAATTTCAACTGATCTTAAATAAAACATGCATTTTATTTTATACTATTCAAAAAAAGTTGGGGATATCCAAACTGATGTTGATATTTTCGGAAAATGGTATTGGATATGCGTGATTGGACACATTAATATGTTACCAAGTTTAGTGTGGATCATCGATGTCACCGGCCTACGAAAACTTCGTGTAGGTTTTTCGCACGAGCGCCGCGTTAATGTCTGTGGGATACGTTTTGAAATTTTCATTTGTACTGGACGTGCTTTTTCGGAGGTCTCATCATCGTTCTCTTCTTGGTATAAACTCGTTCATCAATAATTTTTGGTCGAAACGTAACTTTTAAGGTATACGAAGACTGACATGTGCCGAACGTTTACGTGCCGTTGGCATGTAGGACGCTGGCAACAGACAGACTGCAGTGGCTCAGATTCTCAAAGTTACTCAATCGGTGATTAGCAGGTTGTGGTCACGCTACCGTCAGACAGGCAATGTTGATGACAGACGTCGGTCAGATCACCCAAGGGCGACAGCTGCTAACCTAGATCGTTTCATCCAAACCACAGTATTACGTAACCGCCATCAAAGTGCCTCAGAAATTGGACAGCAGCTGCACCGAGCGATAGATGTGCGAGTCAGTGGTCAGACTATCCGAAATCGCCTAAACAGCTGGAATTTGTACGCTCGACGACCTCGAATAATTCCACGTTTGACTGAACATCACATCGCCGCAAGGCGTAATTGGTGTGGAGTACGACAACGTCATGTTTTCCGATGAATAGAGGTTCACTTTCGACTTCCACGACAGGCGAAACAGAGTGTGGCCGTGGCGGAACGAACGATACAATGACGTAACCGTTACGCAGCACGATCGTTTTGGTGGTGGATCGGTTATGGTGTGGGATGCATAGCCATGACAAGCAAAACAGCATTACATGTCATCTAAGGACGTGTCACAGGGCAGTACTACCGTGACAACATGTTAGCAGCTCACGTGGTGCCATTTGCGCGACGTCACGGCCGTCGATTCATTTTCCAAGATGACAATGCAAGAGCACACAGGGCCTGTGTCGCTACAGAGTTCCTCCAGGAGTAAAACATCACTACACTGCCTTGGCCAGCAGTAAGTCAAGACCTTTCACCAATCGAGTACGTCTGGGATATGCTTGGCAGGAGCCTATGACAATGCCAACAGCCCACTACCAATTTTCAGGACTCGCCGCTGCACTGCAGGAAGAATGGAATAACATCAATCAAGCTGATATTGGATGTTTGGTGAGGAGTATACCACGTCGGATCTGCGCTTGTCTCGCGAACTGAGGAGGATTTACAAGGTATTGAAGTCTTGGACTGAATGTGGTAAATTCGCTGACTGACCGTCCATGTCTTCTACAACTCAGTGCGTGGAATGTGTGCTTGTCAGACACCAAACTATAGCTGAAATCATTCACCAGATGTCACACTGCAATGCCTCAACTGTCGTTTTCATGAAAATATAAATATATTTCTTCATATATCTTACTTTTATCAAATATCCCCTACTTTTTTGTATAGTATATATCAAAATGGGGGCTTTGAATCTGAAAGGCTTCATGAATATTACTAAACTGGTGGAAGCGGGAGTCAGAGATTCCTTAAAGTCTGATGTCGCATTGCGATGAGAACTGAAAACGGAGGAAATCTGTATCGCAACCTTCCATGGCTGAAATTATCCCCAAATACCCGAAAACAAAGCTCTTGCATTAGAAACTTAATTTATTTCATCGCAAACGCAGTTTTCCAGTTTATTGATATCCTTGCTGAGGTCACGTGTGATATTTGTTAGTATGTTAACAAACTGCAGTTGGATAAGCATGCTTCTTCCGAGGTCAAAATCAGAAACTGCGACCTGGATCCTTGAAGGCAATGCAAACTAATGACGTATGGAGTTCGTGTTCTGGAAATAACATATCTTGTTATTTTTTAACGAATTTTATTCATAAAAAAATATCCGATAATCACATTTTATCATGTGATCTACCCCATGATACGTCTTTAAAACTGTAAACAAGAGCCACTGCCAACATACCAGATACATACAGATTATCATGATAATGTGCCTGTCCTGTTTAGTGTGGCAGATTCGAGGTGGTGTTTAGAATGGGATCTCAACGAGCCGGCTTTGCTGGCGAGTTGTGATCCCATTCTGGACACCACAGAGAATCTTATGCAACAGGACATGCACATTATCATGATAATTCATTTATCTAACAATTCTGTCACATAAACAAATTAAATCTTAAATTATTAATACAGTTTTTGGACATAACGTTGGGAGAGAAAAAGTTAAAAAAAACACATTTTATGGAACAAAATTGTTGTGGACTTTAACAAACAATGCGTAACGCGGTCACTGCAAACATTTCCAAGTTGCGTGCGGCGAAAAATTTTTGACTCTCAATGTCGCTTCCTATGACGATACTCTTGAATTTACAAGTGTGTAATATTTAATTGTGCAGTTTCTATTTGTTTTGTGTGTGGGGGTGGGGGTGGGGGCATTGGCTATTAATAGTTATGTCGGTAATTGTAAGGAATTTTGTTTTGTTTTGTAAGCGATCAGCTGAGTCTATCAATGAAATGCACATAGAATGTATTCATGCGCCCGTTATGATAGCCCGTTGCGTTCCCGGAAACGAGCAGTCTATATGATACGGATTCAGAATGGGTGGTCAATATGATACGGAATCGGAACACATTGTGTCATACGTACCGTTTCTGGTGGTTTTTAAGCCAAAATGTACATGATTGTTAGATAAAATGGATTAAAGATTTGTGCAGTATTCTTGTGTTCCCATACCTGTACAACGTAAGCCACAGCAATTAATACTGTGTCCAAATCCACCGATGGAAATAGAAACTTACCTTTCGAATTCTTAAAAGTTATAAAAATGCCCTTTAACTGGATGAGAGCTAGAAGCCACTGTCAGGGCTTTCAAAAAAAAATGAGGGTACCAGACCAAAATTTTCCTTGCTCACTTTTCATATTCAGTCAAACGCAAATAATATTTTGTTTATATAAATGTGTTTTATTATAAATTTTTGGTGGAGAGTGCCTGTGGTGATGAAAGAAAGGTTTTTTGCTCCTCAGAGTCGTGCAGGGTCATATTATGAGGCGATTAACTCCAAGAGAACCTAACAGTTGTTCATCCCTTTTCCAGTCGTGCTAAAGACAGTCGGGTGCGATGTAGTTTGCTTGCTGACGTAAAGCACACAAACTCATTCCAAGTGTGGACAAGTGTGAGGGAAGAAGATTCCGCTGAGAAGTGCTACCACTTCATTGTAGGGATACTGTGAAGCCTAACCAATAAAGCGGGAAGGCGATGAAGCTAGGAGAAGGAGCGATGAAGCCTTGATGATGCCATATTATTGTTGACGTGACGAAGTAGTGACGATTACAGCTTCTGAACTTTAAAGACCCCAGCCTAGCCAGAAAACAACCTTAACTATGCTATTGAAAACCAGTTCTTATAATTATGTGATTATGTAACTTAAATCAAATACAGTCAGAGGCGGACTAGCCGTATGACCTACCTGAAAAATTCCCGGTAGCCTCCCCTCCCCCTCATATTGGGTTCCCCGGGGCCCCAAAATTGCTGCAGCCCAACACCCATTGGTACGTGAAATTTCATGAAAATGACCAAAAGACGAAATGGATCTGATTGCACAGACTGCTGGTATAGCGAAATGCCCTCTATGTGGACTGCCATAGGCACCATACCACCAGTCTAGTCTACCATAGGCAGTCCACATAGAGGACATATCGATATTCCAGCAGTCTAGTCTGCCATAGGCAGTCCACATAGAGGACATATCGATATACCACCAGTCTAGTCTACCATAGGCAGTCCACATAGAGGACATATCGATATACCACCAGTCTAGTCTACCATAGGCAGTCCACATAGAGGACATATCGATATACCACCAGTCTAGTCTGCCATAGGCAGTCCACATAGAGGACATATCGATATACCACCAGTCTAGTCTACCATAGGCAGTCCACATAGAGGACATATCGATATACCACCAGTCTAGTCTACCACAGGCAGTCCACATAGAGGACATATCGATATACCACCAGTCTAGTCTACCATAGGCAGTCCACATAGAGGACATATCGATATACCACCAGTCTAGTCTGCCATAGGCAGTCCACATAGAGGACATTTCGATATACCACCAGTCTAGTCTGCCATTGGCAGTCCACATAGAGGACATATCGATATACCACCAGTCTAGTCTGCCATAGGCAGTCCACATAGAGGACATTTCGATATACAGTACGTGGAGAGTGTATTATCACTAAATCACCCGCAGGGTGGAGATTCCACCCAAGCAATAATTGCAAATTTGTTGAAAAGCATAACAAGCACAAGCAAAGTTTCAGCCAATGGACCTCCGGGTTAAACCCGGAGGTCCATTGGCTGAAACATTGCTTGTGTTTTTAGAAGATATGTACAAAATTTGAAACTTATAGTTTGGGTGATAACTCCACTCCGCGAGTGATTTAGTTACAATCCACTCTCCACGTACTGTACCAGCAGTCTGGTCTGCCATTGACCAGATGAAAGGAAACAACGTTCCTTCAATTTCAAAATTCAAAATTTTCTTCGATTGAGCCGAACTAGGTCCCCCCACCCCACCCCCACCCTCGCCCTGATAGAACCATTTTTGTCGAATGACCGATGAAGATGAAACAAAAATGCCATGTCCTCAATGTGGACTGTCATTGATCTCTCAGATGCAAGGAAGCCGCGTTCGTTCAGTTTTCAACATTTTCTCCGGGTCTGGGTCCCCCTTGGTGCATTCTCCTGTAACTTTTCTTGGCCCAGTCCGCACCTGAATACAGTTGATACACACCAAAGTCCAAATACGTTCTAAGAGATTTGCAAGTAAAACAAGAGCTGGACTTTCGTCCGGTGCATACCCCCACATGGTGTACCGCCTAGTGTGGGCATACCTATGACCAACAAATATCATTTATGAATATTCTCGTATGGACTGACGGGTGGATGCACAGATGGACAGATGCAATCCAGTATACTCCCCCTCCCCCCTTCCATTTTCTTCGAAACTTTTCAACAATTTCTAAGTCAAAAGGTATGGTAAATTGCTTGGTGTTTGGAAGTTTAATGCAATGAGGCAGAAGCCTTTGTCATTGGCAAACTGCGTGCCATATTTCACTGAAATCCGATGACCCCAATCCAGTATGCCCCCCCCCCCCCCTTCCCATTTTCTTCGAAAGTTTTCAACAATTTCCAAGTCAAAAGGTATGGTAAATTGTTTGGTGTTTGGAAGTTTTATGCAATGAGGCAGAAGCCTTTGTCATAGGCAAACTGCATGCCATATTTCACCAAAATCCGATAACCCATACCTTTGATACAGGCTGAACAGACAAATAATGTCTATTTCCTACAATTTCTAAGTCAAAAAGGGGGGATAACTCTAAAAAGGAGAATGTGAGAAATATCATTGAATCCTTTTTTTTAAAGCCTATACCATAAGCAGTGTTCATGGCAAATTTCATTGCAATAGAACACTCGATACCCGAGATACAGGCTGAACAGACAAAATTTGGCTCGGACGGACACAATTTCCAAGTGAACAAGTAATAAAAAAAAATAACTAGTGTGGGCATACCTATGACCAACAAATTTTATAAAAAATAATAATTTACTTAAGTTATGAATATTTTCGGACGGACTCACACACGGATGCACAGACGGACGCACGGACGGACGCACGGACGGACGCATGTAATCCAGTATACTCCCATTTTCTTCGAAAGTGGGGGTAAAATTATCCTAGCTTTATTTTTTTTTATTTTCAAATTGTATTTATTTATTTTTGTTATTATTCATATTTCCCAGTTCCTTCTATTAATTAAAACAACTAATTTCAGAGAAGGTGGCGTTAGAAAAGAGACGAAGAAAATCATTTTTATTATACGCTAAACGATAGATTATCGAAAAAATGCGGAAACCCAAAATATTATCTCACTCGTAACTGAGATAAATGTTTAGTTTTGCTGGCGCAAGTGCTCGCGAAAAATAACCATTTGTCTCGGTCACTCATGAGATAATTTTCGGTATCCACTCAAAAACACTAGATATCCTTTATATATTTCACACCAGTTTTTTTCTATTGACACTGTAAAGGAAAAGGTTTAACATTAGCAGTGGACATCACGTCAAGTTATTTTTCCGTATATTTAACGCAAGTGGGGGCGCGGTGGCGTCGCGGTAACCGGCTCTCGTCAGGTCACCGAAGTTAAGCAACGTCGAGCGCGGTTAGAAGTTGGATGGGTGACCATTTCAGCGACTGATTCGCGTCCCCGCGTTGTGTCCTTGGACAAGGCACTTAACCCCGATTGCCTACATGGGGGCACGATGGCGCTGTGTACTAAGGCGTACTGCACGTCGAAGGTGCGCATGTCTTCAACCAATCTAACTCTGCCTGTGCCGCGATGCAGAGTTTAGAGTTACGATGTTGGAGAGCTGGCAGCTGCTCGTCGTTGCTCGGTGGTTCTCTCCGGGTACTCCGGCTTCCTCCACCCGTAAAACTGTCACCGACGTGATATGACCCTGGCTGTTAATGTGTCGTTAAACCCTAATAAAAAAAACGCAAGTGATTCACTGGGCATCTGAAGAAAGATTATTTCACAAATGGTGCGGTGAACTTCTTTTCCACTTGTTTTCACATTTCGCCCTTCACATCAAGAAAGATTTATTCGACGGACATTATGCATACTGATTAACCGGATCAAAAGTCCAATGTATGAAAAATACAAATGAGGTGAAGTGTGAACATTCGCTTTTAATAACCGGTGGTCACATGTAATGAATTGCCATCCCAATGTCTGTACCTACATGTACTCCCTGGAATTGAAAAATAAATCGATTTACATTGTTGTTGGGTTCTCACCCATTTGAAATATCTCGAGATCAATGAGAGAAAATTTGCTCTCGTGGAAGGAATGCCTTTCTCTAGACACTTCGAACGGAAGAGGCTTCTAATTGAAAACAATAAAAAATAATATTCCGAAGCCAGAACGCACTTAGAACGCCAAGTCGTGAATGTCTCTCGTAGCCCATTAAAATCTCATCTTGCAAGCAGAGTGTTTGTTTCGATTTTTTGTTCGCGTGTGGAAATTATTAAAGCTTTAAGAGCAAACACGCTTACAATTGGTCTATAAGGATCTTTTTTTCTTACAACACCTGTGAACAGTTTTGAAGATTTTCATTATACGAGTGGATCGCAAAGAGTAAGACACGCTTTCAATAAACTAATCTTGGATGTCATTGTATTAACCTGTTTCAAAAATTCAATATGGAAAAAGAATTTCGTTTCCCTCACAGACCCAGTACTGAACTGGTCGAGAATACAGTATATGATACAGCAAGCGTGATTCACTTCGGAAAACACCTTTAAAGAAGTTTTCACCTGAACAATACGTCAAAAATCTGTGGATAAAAGATTTAACCCACTGCACACTCTTTCGTTAAAGTAATCAGTAATGTAATTTTGGATGTGATAGAATTAACCTGTTTGAAAAATTCAATATTGAACGATTCACTTCGAAAAAAACCTTCAAAGAAGCTTCACCTAAACAATAGGCCAAAATCTATGAAACAAACTTAACCCCCTGTGCGTTCATATCAAAATATCAAATTTCAAATAGAGATTTTTTCTATGATGCATCTAGGAATATAAACATATCAACTTTGTCTGACAGAGGTCAGTGAGCTCTATTAAACAAGATTAAATTTGCAGTTTTAAATCTGTGGATATTCTGACATCAGTTTGTGGAGGATTAACCTTTGACATAACATGAAAAGCAGACGACACTTGTAAACAAAATTCGGGAATAACTAATTTTTTTCATTTTTGCGTGAAAACATAGCTTATGGCCCCGCATTGGAACGAGCTCAACGAGCTCGTTCCAATGAGGGGCCATAAGCAATGTTTTTGAGACAAAAATGAACAAATAATGAAAATTGAATGGTGATTTATGTGAATAGCGGTTTTGGCCGTTATGTTGGGTAAAGGGTTAACCAACTCATACGAAACAAAAAATACTGTTTCAATTACCGTTTTTTTTTCAAACTTTTCAAAATTCAAAAAATTTCAACAAAGTCATATCAAATGACCCCTCAATGGACATAGCTCGTTCACATGATATGGTTTTATTACATGTATTTGAAACCCCTTTTTCAGTTTCTAAATTACGCGGGCGATTGCGGCCGATTGTTAGGCAAAGGGTTGAACACAAAAGTAGAGCTCCAGCTAATGGCCCTCCAGGGTTCCAACAGGAGGCCAATAAGCTGAAACTTCGCCTGTACTTTCTTAAGATGCAGTTGAGTTATTACGTGAGTGAAAGTTCACTCTTCGAGTGTGTTGCGTAGATTACTCAACCAGAACTTAATCTCAGTCCATCACTTGAATTTACAGATATAATATTCAAATTATAGGGCAAGAGAGATTACAATGACTGGAACGAGTGACCTGTGAAAAAGAAAGTTCGTTATTGTTAGTCGGCAATTTTAAGCGCTGTCGCGGAGAATCATTCAGTCAGTGTATTATGAAGATCGCTGGCGAGAGAAGGACTTTTTCATTTTCATTCGGATCGAGCACATTGCAAATAGAACAGTGATATGAAATAATTGGATATCATTTCGCATTTACGCAATAAATAGTCGGATTTCGTTTCGTCTTTGGATGAGAGAGCGTGGTAACAAGCATATATAAATTTCTTTTCCTCTGAGTTTTATCTCTCGCGGAAATAATTTCCAGTCATCAGAATTTAGCATTTTTTTTTCTTTCCATTTTACATTTAAAGTATGCTAATTTTGACATTTGAGTATTAAAAAGTCACACAACTATAGCCAAAACGAGTGATTTTTCCATCGCAAGAAAACTTGCTGTACACTCAATCAGCAGCAGTCACTTGAGTTAGTGGCATTTCATGAAAGCTCTCTATAAGAGTTTTTATGGAATGTCGTAGGTCCAGGTACAGTCAGTTTGTTACAATCTAGGTAATTACTTTTATTGTATTCATAAAATTCTGGTTTCCATTAATTTATTTTTTTCTTTTCAGTAATTCAGAGATAACTGAAGTTTGTGTCTAACAAGGATTAGAAATTTGATGCAGATAGGAGGCAGCACGTAGTTTTGCAGAGCCTGGATGCACGGATTAACTAAGTTCTTACGTATTAACAATCGATGCGGTTTGTCACCATGAAGTCAAATCTTGATGGATTTATTATTTTTATCTTGGTGTTTTCTTCATCATATTTTTGTAACTGCAACAAAGATCATCGTTTAATGTCACAACAGAATTTCGCACAAGTGTTTGTCGATGTCAGTGATATTGAAAGAAAGAGAGACCTTAAAATATCGTACGATGGAGTCTTGTTTTCGGAGATATCAGTCTTCACCAATTCTAAGGAGGACGATGTAACATTGAGACAGTTGACAAATGGTCAAAAATTTGTCCAGTCCGTTCATAAACAAAACAAATTAATTGACTGTGATTACTCGGAAGATTTTGATAAAATTTCAAAGTTTTATGAGGAGTTTATTCAAGATGTTGTTACAAAAAATGAAAACGTGGGAAATGTGACAGATTTATATTTTTGCTCAAATTTTGATAATAAAACACACGCGATCAATTATTTCGAATTTGGAGATATTCCGGACATTTTTACGGACTTTCTCAATTTGAAAGTCGCAAAAAGAGCATGTCATGAACATTATCGAAATGTGAGAAAAGAAAGTCGAAAACAAAAGAAAGCGGCAAAAAAGTTGCAAAAGCATCATAAACACAAACTATTATTGCCGAGTGCTGAAATAGATTCTTTTCTGAAGGCAGATGGAAATCTAACAACTGGAGGCCGCACCAAACGTTCGGTTCTGGGGTCATATTTAATGTTTCCTGGTACAAAGTGGTGCGGAATGGGAGACACTGCCATGAGTTACGACGATTTAGGAGCAGATTCTGACACGGACGCTTGCTGCAGGCTGCATGATCACTGTCCGTATTTAATTTTTAGTTTCACATGGAACTACGGAATGTTCAACTACCGTTGGCATACGTTAACTCACTGCGAATGTGATCTGAGGTACGTAATAATAATATTTATTGTACGCTAAACTATAGCTTATCGAAAAAATTGCGGAAAAAGATAGAAATCGTATCTCCCACTGTGAACATATAGAAATTTTCACTGTCACGGTATCAATCAAAATGGCGGCTTTCAAAGCATCACTTCAAGGTGAATACGAGTCAAATTATCACTGGAAATGATCAATTTGTTCTAGAAACGTACAATGAAAAGAAAATCTAGTGTTTTTGAGTGGATACCGATCATTCCCGGCAATAATTCAACAGGTATTCACCTTGAACTGATGCATGAAACCCGCTAATAAAAACATGGCCTGAAAGTCCGTAATATAAGTTTTTGGTTTGGTACGTCCTTTTAAAGGACGTACCAAACCAAAAACTTATATTATAGTCTTTCAGGCCATGTTTGGACTAGAAACCCGTCAACTGAATCAGATCGCAAGACGTTATCTGTTCCGAGTATCGATCAAATCACTTCCTCATGTCAATAAGTGGATACCTATCATTCCTGGCAATAATTCAACACGTATTCACCTTGAATTGATGCATGAAACTCGCTAGCTGAATCAGATCGCAAGACGCGACCTGTTCCGAGTATCGATCAAATCACTTCTCCATGTCAATGAGTGGATACCGATCATTCCCGGCAATAATTCAACGCGTATTCACCTTGAATTGATGCATGAAACTCGCCAGCCGAATCAGATCGCAAGACGCGACCTGTTCCGGGTATCGATCAAATCACTTCCCCATATCAGTGTTCATCAGCTGTTTACTTTCATGCATCAATTCAAGGTTGAAACGAGTGGAATTATCGATAGCGTATAATAAACAGAAAATCTAGTGTTTTTGAGTGAAAAGCGCTCGCGAAAAATAAACATTTGTCTCGGTCACTCATGAGATAATTTTCGGTATCCACTCAAAAACGCTAGATATCCTCTTTGTCTTACACTCTAAAATCAATTGGGCTGAAAATTAACCTAAATCAATTGGGTTCATATTCACTCAACCTAGTTGATTTGGGTTGATTTTCAACACAAACCACTTTAGAGTGTATGCAAGCTGTTTTTATCGGCTCTTTTATCCGTCAGGTTGAAGGTCTAAAGACCTTAATTTTGTTAAGTCTGAAGAGTTGGGAGGTACCTCCTTATCATCATTGGTCACATGGGCGTGGTGAAGTGGGGTTGGAGGTGAGGGGAACTGGACTTGAGTCTTTGGTCGCGGTAACCGACTTTCGTCAGATCACCGAAGTTAAGCAACGTCGAGCGCGGTTAGTAGTTGGATGGGTAACCATTTCAGCGACTGATTCGCGCTCCCGCGTCGTGTCCTTGGGCAAGGCACTTAACCCCAATTGCCTACATGGGGGCACGATGACGCTGTGTACTAGGGCGTGCTGCACGTCGATGGTGCACATGTCTTCAACCAATCTAACCCTACCTGTGCCGCGGTGCAGAGTTCCGAGTTGAGATGTTGAAGAGCTGACAGCTGCTCGTCATTGTTCGGTGGTTCTCTCCGGGTACTCCGGCTTCCTCCACCCGTAAAACTGTCACGGTCACGATTAGCCATTGTGCATAAGTATGTGACCTTAAACACCAATAAATAAATAAATAAATTAAGAGTTGCCTCACAACTACGAGTTTATTTTGTTTTTCTTAAGAATTTTGAAATTTTTTATCTATAATTTCGACTAAATAATTTTCCATTTACATCATTAAGACATGCCTTGCTGATGTAGTTGGAATATTTTTTTTTCAGTCGAGACCTTAGCCATCACATTCGGCTCAATTCAGGTTAACACTTATGCTGCCGAAAGCTACTCTTGTCACACACTTTATGATGATTGTCTGTACGTTCTGGTATGCGCAGATCAAACCTACCATCTGATTAATTGTTGGAAAGGGCTCAGAGAGCCCTTTCCAACAATTAATCAGATGATAGAGTTTCACGTATGTCATAACTCTTATTAAACTTCCTCGCAAACACGCGTACATAGAGGTCATTCATATATGGCTAAAGTGCGTGTGGCAGTAAAAAGGTTAATACCCCTCACCCAAATCGGTCATGTACCAGACGCCCCTGTTTGGTCAAGTCGAAACTTTGTACTCGAGACGATTATTCTTTTTAATTGAGAATAATTGAAGCCTGGAAAACTATTTTGACGTGGTCAAAGACAAATTCTTGAAGAGGGGTCTTAGCCTTTGTTCATGTTGCAACAATTTCTCGAAACAGTTACCCACTTGTATCCTGATCTGGTGGTTCAGGTTGCCAACTATGGCTGTGATATTAGGGTTCTTGATAATTGGCCACATATGGCTAACTATCACTATGATACGTGAGTCCACGAACGAAGATATAGCCAATTAAAGCAATGGTGTATGGATCACTGATAACTGACCACATTTGTCCGACTATTGCTTTGACATCAGAGGCCCCGATAACTGGTCCAATGTGTCCAGCGATCGCTGTGATATGAGGTTCCTTCAAAACTGACCACATTTGGCGAATTATCGCTTTGATGTGAGGGTACCTATTAACTGACGGAATCCGACCAATAATAGCTTCCATATGAAGGTCACCGATAACCGAATCGGGTCATCGAACGCTGTGTAATACGGGTAATTGATAACTGATCACATCTGGCAGATATCGCGATGACATGAAGATAACTTATAGTCAGGATGCATCTACAAACCGAACAAGGCTACTACACCTGTATGCGCTTATCAGCAGTCATCTTGATTATAGGCGTGTCAAAAGAACGGTCGGGTCGGCGACGGGCGTTGGCCGTTTTTCTGTAATAAACCATCGTATTGAATAGTTGTGATCCGAAATCAGGAACCTCATATATCATAGCGGGACTGGACCTATGTGGTCAGTAATATCAGTTCCAAAAGTAACCATTTTGGCAAGCTCTTCAAAAACTGCCATGTGCCACTTTGGATCCTAATACAGTATTTGAACATGTGCTGACTCTTGGAGCAAAAATATGCGACGCGTTCGTAGATATATATCTTATAAAGACCACGGATAAATTTGAATATCCTGACCTTTCGACTTCTCACAGTCAAATCGACCACGTAGTGGACAGGGGTGTCAGGGTGTTCCAGCTTTTCTGTTGGTGGAGTGATGCAGAGGACAAAATCAACTGAATCACCGTGCAATCAACAATTTTTCTCTCTTTTCAAATCATAAATTGATTTCTTTTCATTGCCTCAACTTCTCATGATCATCTGTGTCACTATTCAGAAGAAAAACACGATTAATTGTGAGGGGGTGGATTAACACCTAGACACCTACGGAGTTGAGTTTCCACTCGGGTTGGTCGAATTCCACGAGAAATCATTATAAACACCAGCTTGGAGCACATGCAAAAATACAGTCAAACGACCTCCACTAGAGATCTGTAGTTCGATTCGATATACAGCACTATGAATACGAAAGCGGACAGAGCATTATGACAGGATCGCGACCCAGTCGCGATCCTGTCAAAATTCTCTGTCTATCCTTCGTCTTCGTAACATTATAGCATATCACCTGTTGAAAAAGAAATACGTAAAACATCGAATCTCAGATGCTACCTTCGTGTGTTATCCCCCGCAAAACGGTGTTTGCAGGGGATCTAGCAATGGGTTCCATCCCGTGAACGGTTCGTCCGTTCGCCCGTCCGTCTATAACAACTTTAGACCTCTGTATCTCGGTCAGTGCACGTCGGATTTGAATCATCTTTGGAATACTGATGGACTATCATGGGGGAAAGCATATTCACAAGTCCAAGGTTTTGTCCAATCATTTTGTCTAGAGTTATGAGCCTCTTTCGTCTTTTTTCGACTCAGAAAATTTCAATTTTTATGGCGTCTGGTTAGTAAACCACTTCTCGGTGGAGGGAGCGCGGTGACGTTGCGGTAACCGGTTCTCGTCAGATCACCGAAGTTAAGCAACGTCGAGCCTGGTTAATCCTCGGATGGGTGACCGTCTGAGCGATCGATTCGAACTCCCGCGTTGTGGTCTTGGGCAAGGCACTTAACCCCGATTGTCCACATGGGGGCACGATGACGCCGTGTAGTAAGGCGTACTGCACGTCGATAGTGTGCATGTCTTCAACCAATCTAACCCTGCATGTGCTGCACTGCGGAGTTACGATGTTGGGGAGCTGGCAGCTGCTCGTCGTTGCTCGGTGGTTCTCTCCGAGTACTCCGGCTTCCTCCGCCCGTAAAACCGTCACGGTCATGATTAGCCATTGTGCATAAGTATGTGACCTTAAACACCAATAAATAAATAAATAATAACTTCTCGACGGGGAGGGGGGGGGGAGGTACCGGTGGTGTTGTTTTTCGTGATTCGGTCTTGACTTCGCAATAATTTACTTATTTGGACCCGAGAGGCTGCTTTTCCGGCCAATAGATATGATACGTCATAATTTCATTAATGAGGATGACTGTTAAGTGAATGCGTGGGTAGACCAATCACTATTTTCAAAGTGCAGCCCCAAGGCTGCGCGTTGAAAATATTAATTGGTTTCGCCGAAATAATGAATATGGACTCATCTAATTGCTGCCGTTGAACTGACGTGGACGATACCACCGGTTTTCAAAGGATTAAATCTCTACCCACTGATACACGTAAGTGAGAAGAGATCGCTTCTTTGACCCCAGTACTGTAAAATCCCACTTTCTCAAGAACAATCGAAAGGGTACAGCACGCCCAGAAGGGTGTAGGGGGTCATAATGCCTCCCACCCTTCTGCACCAACGTCACTGAGCTGAAGCAAAATTTAATACTGTCATCTTGAACTATAACCATCATGCCGAAGAAGCTGTCTTCAGTAACTGGTACAACGTTCAACGACGAATTATCGAGAGATAAAATGCAGGGGTGTGTTTCTTCGTGAAAGGTGCTGTTCTGTAGCTAATAGTGAAATGCTCACCCTCTTACGGACGTCTTTGGCAACAAACTCCGATATCATCATTCTATCAGCATAGACGTTTGAACTCTTTTCCCACCCGGTCACCCTGACACTCATATGGGAAAAATCCTTATTCAGAAATCGATGGTTAAAAACTGCTGAATATCAACCTAATTACTGCATAGCACTTCATGCAGAACTTAAACACGCCCACCCCACATTTATACTCTTATAACGTGACAGATAATTCATTTCAATTGCTATAATTTAATCTAGCGTGAGAGTTTGTATTATATTTCACCGTGGGGTGGCTGGGCCGGGGAAAGGGTGGTGGGGCCGGGGAAAGGGTGGTGGGCCCGGGTAGTAACCCCAGGGTCCAGAACATTGAGGGCCCCGAGTTGGCCCAGGATTCTTGGGTGAGGCCTGTTTTTCCCAAAGTTCTGACTCCTGGGCCAAGCCTGGGCCGATCACCAAGCGAAAATTAGCCATATAATTTGCCCGTCGTATTGGAATACTAGTTGCCACTCGTGTAAAGAAATGGGAATGCCCCGTGCAGATGCTCAATCTGTTAACCCTTTACTTAACATGAAAAGCAGACGACACTTGCAAACAAAGTTATTGAATATCTGTTTGTTTGTTTTTTTTGTTTTTTTTGCGTCATTGAGGGGTCATATCCTAAGTTTTGAGGCAAAAAATAAAAAAAATAATGAAAATCGAATGACAGGTTTTGTGAATAGCGATGGTCGTTTTTTTTTATTTTACGTTGGGTAAAGGGTTAATAGACTGTTATATATATACATATGTACCAGACCCGGTGTTATCTCTTCAAGAATTCTTCACCCCAAGAACTTCGGCACCTGCATCAGTATCCCGACACTTTCGAAAGGAGGAGAATTAACTCTGGGGCCCGAATTTCCTCTCCCCGGCCTTGTGGGCCTTGAACGAGACGCCGCTTTTCCGGCCCAGGAACATGATACGCCATAATTGCATTAATTTTTTTTTATTAGGGTTTAACGGCACATTATCAGCCAGGGTCATATCATGTCGGTGACAGTTCTACGGGTGGAGGAAGCCGGAGTACCCGGAGAGAACAACCGAGCAACGATGAGCAGCTGCCAGCTCTCCAACATCGTAACTCTGAACTCTGCATCGCTGCACAGGCAGGGTTAGATTGGTTGAAGACATGCGCACCTTCGACGTGCAGTACACCTTAGTACACAGCGTCATCGTGCCCCCCTCCCCCCTCCCATGTAGGCAATCGGGGTTATGTGCCTTTCCCAAGGACACAACAAGGGAACGCGAATCAGTCGCTGAAAGGGTCACCCATCCAGCTACTAACCGCGCTCGACGTTGCTTAACTTCGGTGATCTGACGAGAACCGGTTACTGCCCTTGCATTAAATAGGATAGTTGGTAACTGAATTTGTGGAGGTGGACCAATCAATATTTTCAACGTGTAGCGACGAGGCTGCACGTTTAAAATATTAATTGGTCTACCTCAACTAATGAAACTGGACTCTTCCAATTGCTGCTATTGAACTGTCATGGAAGATACCACTGGGAATTAAAGGGTTAACGATCTAAATATATTAAGTATGTTTCTGTTCAAGGTTATCTATTTATGTATTCTTTTGAACAGAGCCCATTTGAGTCTAAATTATGTAATATTAAATGGCACTCAAATTGTCTCAATGAGCTTCAGGGTTGTACAAATTGTGCAAACGTTCGTTCAGTTCATCTCAAAAGAAATAGCGCGATCGATGCATATTTTATTTATTTATTTATTTATTTATTTATTTATTTATTTATTTATTTATAATTCATTTATTTATTTATTTATTTATTTATTTATTTATTTATTTATTTATTTATTTATTTAGTTTAACAACACTTTCGACATCCAGAGTGACCTCGTGTCGGACAGGATTATGAGAGGAGGTAGCCGGAGTACTCGAAGAGAACCACCGCACAGCGGCGAGCAACTGTCAGACTCCCATAGCGTACTAACTCCGCTGAAGCGGGGTTAGCATTGGTTGAAGACGAGTGCACCACTGGCGTGCATTACGGCTCAGTACACAACGTCACCGTGCCCAACGTAGGCAATCGAGGTTAATCGCCTTTCTCAGGGACAAAACGCGCCTACCGCGGGTCAAGATCGAACCATGGACCCTTCGGTTTGAAGTTCAAAGGTCTATCCACTGAATCATTGCCCTCCCCGAGTGCATGCATTACTGGACTTTAGAAAAGCGTCGAACTTGGATCACATAATATAGAGCCGATTTTAACGAGTTGCAAGTTAAAGAGATTAATAACAAAATTTATTATAGGCTAGCCTGTGAATTATCACAAATTATCAAAAATATATTTCTCGATGTCCATCGACTTGGATAACGAAGAATATTCCTCAGTAGCTTCTTAAATGACGTCACGCTTCGCGCATGGCGTCGTCTTAGGGGGACGATCAGCTGATCTTTGTTATTGTCTTGAAACGTACGCGTTTGCAGTGGAATTGGGCTGAATATTGTGCAATAAAATGTCACGAAGCATATAATAAAAAGAAAATCTACGCTATTTTAGTAAATATCGGGAATTATCTCATTCGTGTGAACCTGAAAATATTATTTTTCACTGGCGCATGTGCTCGTGAAATACATAAAGGTCCACGCTTTATGTATTGTTTAACCCTTTACCTAACGAATCGCCGCATCCGCCCGCGTAATATGCAAACTGTGCTGTTGAAAAAATTAAACTTTTCAAAATATTTCAACAAAACCATATCACATGATATGGTTTTGTTGAAATTTTTTGAAAAATTTTTAAAAATTATTTTTAAAATAATAAATTTTGATATCGTCCGCGTTGGGTAAAGGGTTAATAAATTTGTCTTGAAACACAAGGATTCGATTAACCAGAATCGAACCGAGGGGCATCAACTGAACTGAAGCTTTACAAAATTAAATGTGGAAATTCATGGGTTAACGATGACAGGTTGTGAGCAACTAGGGCGGTGCAATTGACGTTTCTGCATCGCTGAGCAGCATTAAAGCAGCGCAGGTTGGCAGAACGGCAAATTACACTTAAACTGACAAAAAATCTGATAATTTTTATTGGTCGTATATAGAAGGAGGAAATCCATGTACCGCCGACAGTTTTCATACACTTACAAAGCACATTAAGTGGAAACCTATACCCGACCCTTGACTTCGCTTACTCTAATGATGCAGTTATCGCAATTATTCATCTGAAGTCAGCTGTAATATAAAATATTAACTGTATTATCACTGCGTGCATTACATCCCATATAATAGGCAGGAGAATTGAACAGTCTGGATTTTTTCTAGGGCAATTTTTTGTGGGATTCCCATGAAGTCGTTGTGTATTTTCGACTTGTTTAAACTAATGAGGCGTGTGTATTTGAAAACGCCGCTCCTGTAATTTACGAAAACATTAAAATTTGGCACGGATCAACGACATTCATAACTACTCTATTCTTAAGGTGGGTTGAAATGAAATGTAGTCTGTTATAAACGCTGGAATTGGCACACAAACTTTAATGTCATTTTAAGGATAACTGGACGACGAACAATAAGTTTCCGATACAGAGCGACTAATGAAATTGGTTTTGGCTAATGTACCACCCGTGAAGACCAAAAACCCATAATTTGTCTCTTTCAAATAAACGGGGAGCGTGGAACGATTTTGAAAACGGAGTGGCCGAATCTAAGGTTGATTTTGAAAGCGGAGTGGCCGAATCTAGGGTTCGATATTTTCTATGAGTTTCTTGTGGGGAAGGGGGTGCGCATGTGTATGCTTCTGTCTGATTTTTTAATCGTTCACATGAATTACGTGTAAGGGTAGGAATACAGTAGAGCCGTCCTCGCAATGCGATTCGCTTATGTGTTGTTGCGAAGAATTTCAACTTTACCGGTAACCGGTTCTAGTCAGATCACCGAAGTTAAGGAACGTCGAGCCCCGTTAGTCTTTGGATGGATGATCGTCTGAGCGATCGATTCGGACTCCCGCGTTGTGTCCTTGGGCAAGGCACTTCACCCCGATTGTCCACACGGGGGCACGATGACGCCGTGCACTAAGGCGTACTGCACGTCGATGGCGCGCATGTCTTCAACCTATCTAACCCTGTCTATGCTGCAGTGCAGAGTTACGATGTTCGAGAGCTGGCAGCTGCTCGTCGTTGCTCGGTGGTTCTCTCCGGGTACTCCGACTTCCTCCACCCGTAAAACTGTCACCGACACGATATGACCTTAGCTGTAAATGTGTCGTTAAACGCTAATAAATAAATAAATATTCAGCTTTCCACTCCAACTGCCTGGTTCAAGTGGACGGTTGTCTCCCCTTATCGACTATCAGAACCCATCAGCTGATTGCTTCACATATAATCGGCCAAGGTGTGAGAAAAGTAATCAGATTATACAGAATTTTGGACATCAAAGGAACAAAAGTCAAGACTTGTATCTTGTAGATATTTTTACCAGAGAGTGGACACAAGATTGTATTTTCCGAATTGATCCGCTTCCCAGTCATCTGTCAAATCAAAAAGCGTACATAGATGGCCAAAAGTCAATGGAAACACTGTTTTTAAACATTTTAGCATGATTGCAATGAAGGAAACAGTACATTTAATAAATGCTAGGGGAACAAAACTCAGATGGCAAACTGGCAACATTCTACATCACTATAAAGAAAATATACTGAACTTTCAGATGTCATGCGCTTCCATAGTGTAACTTTTGAACATTTTATTAAATCTCAGGAATTGTAAAACTTTCCCATCTCCATAATACTAATTTCCAAACCCCGACACGACAATTTCAGGGGAAATAACCAGGCCGTTTGCTTTTAAGTTGAAGTTAAGAGGTGGACATGCAGACTTAACTCTTTTGGCGCGACAGGCGACTCAAGTCGACAGACGGCAGACCGCGGAAAGGCACTGCAGTAGTAATTTTAGCCAACTGTGTGTGTCCATTTCCAAGTGCTTTTAACCCTTTACCCAACGCAGACGATTTCAAAATTTATTATTTTAAATATCATTTTTTCAAATTTTTCTAAAAATTTCAACAAAACCACATCATGTGACCCCTCGTTGGAACGAGCTCGACGAGCTCGTTCCAACGAGGGGTCACATGATATGGTTTTGTTGAAATGTTTTGAAAAATAATATTTTTTCAACGGCTGAAGTTGCATATTACGGCCGATTCGTTGGGTAAAGGGTTGAACAAACACACGTATTCCTATGTTTCATGCACCATTTTTGTCCTATCCATGAACAACGTTACCGTCCCTTGAAAGGATAAAGGTGCCATTTAAATATATACAGGTTATCATTTGAAAAACTGTCAATGAGATCATTAGAACGTGATCAATTGCCGATGCTATCATGGAGTGTTCCCCACTTACTCCTTGCTGTTTCAATTAATTTTTGTTCTTTGGTGTAAATAAATACTAAATTAAGACCAGTTACAACAACATGTGTAACGCAGGGCCTGAAACCCGAGATCTCTTCATCAAGGATCTTGGCTTTCAAACCTGGCTACATTTAAACACTTTTGGAATAAATGGTGGTCGTAGTCATGTTCCATATATAACATTCTTTGACTCAGTACGTCGTGGAACTATGCTTTGTATGAGACACAATCAAGTCGCTATAATCAGGTATTCTCGGTCTGTCCAATATTTCTTCCATTACTGTGATCCTTATATGCTCGGTCATTTTGTTAACAATACAAAATTGCTCAACTTAAAAACTGTTTTCGAATGCACGATCTGCTGTCGAGAAAGTCTTCTATTTTTACAAGGGGCGACAGGAAGACAGCTAACATTGCTATGTCGCTTCCTTGCAGTACATCAAAGTATGTTAAAATGAATTGTTTAGTTTACCTACTGTATTTTATATGTAATTGATATACTGTGAATAAAAGTGAATTTAAATTGAACTGAACATCTTTTAAAATAATAACGCTTTAGTCTAACAACCTATACCTTTTTGCAAAATTCCTGATGAATATTAGGCGCTGAGAATTCTGTTTCTCAGATTATTCCGCGCCAAAAGAGTTAAAGATGGCGACGGGTGTGACGAGTCTCTGTTTGTGACCAGTGAGCTTTCTAGTTATTGACTTGTATAGAGATCAGAAGATATTTACTTTTCATGGACGACCTGGCGTTTACGTTGACGAGGTCAGAACACCGGATTGCACTCGGCGCTTTCGGAGACTCGTGTGATCAAGCGATCTGATCACGTCAGCTCGACGGAATACGACAAACCAGATCACTTTACTGTCATAATAATCTCTGTGTATCAAGTAAATAGTTAACCTTCATAAAACGTAACGGGATAATTCGGCCCAGGGCTATTCAGAGAAAATTATAGTAATACACATTTTATTTCTTTATCCAATTCCAAAACATAGCTCATTTTTACCTCATTGGAACGAGCTAGTTGGGCTCGTTCCAGAGAGTGGTCATAACCAATGTTTTAAGGCAAAAATTCAAAGTTTTCAGTTATTTAAGAATTGTGTTTTTTTTTGCAAATGTCGTCACCAATCGTGTTATGGAAAGAAAACTTCATCTAATGCTATGAGTACTAATAACGACATAATAACAATAAGCCCAAAATTCAGAAAAAAATAACAGTACAAATATATTTTTTCTCCAATTTTTGCCCCCAAAACATAGCTTATACCTCCCTCGTTAGAACGAGGTCGTTCCAGAGAGGGGGCCATAACCTATGTTTTAGGCAAAATTGAAAACTGTTCAGTTATTTAATCCTTTACCTAACATGAAAAGCAGACGACACTTGCAAAAGAAATTCTTGAATAACTATTTTTTTCATTTTTTGTGTCAAAAACATAGGTTATGACCCCTCATTGGAACGAGCTCAACGAGCTCGTTCCAAAGAGGGGTCATAATCTATGTTTTTGACACAAAAAATGAAAAATAATGAAAATTAATTGGCGAATTTTGAGAACAGCTCTAGCCGGTTTTTTCCGTTATCTTGGGTAAAGGGTTAAGACTTATTTTTGCAGGTGTCCCTCTAGTCGTGTTATATAAAGGGGAATAAAGTTAATGAAAAGGGAGCTCGGTGGCTCAGTGGTAACATCATGAACTTCAAATCGAGAGTTCCAAAGTTCGATCCCTGCCATGGGTAACTACGTTATGTCCTTGGGTAAAGCACTTATTCTCGATTGCCCACGTGGAGGCAGGGTGACGCTGTGTACTAAGGCGTACTGCACGTCGATGGTGCACCTGACTTCAACCAATGCTAACCCTGTTTGTGTAGCGTTAGTACGCTGGGGAGTCTGACAGTTGCTCGCGTTGCTCGGTGGTTCTCTCCCGGTACGGGGGCGCGGTGGCGTAGCGGTAATCGGTTCTCGTCAGATCACCGAAGTTAAGCAACGTCGAGCCCGGTTAGTCCTCGGAAGGGTGACTGTCTGAGCGATCAATTCGACCTCCCGCGTTGTGTCCTTGGTCAAGGCACTTAACCCCGATTCTCCACACGGGGGCACGATGACGCCGTGTACTGAGGCGTACTGCACGTCGATGGTGCGCATGTCTTCAACCAATCTAACTCTGCTTGTGCTGCAGTGCGGAGTTACGATGCTGGGGAGCTGGCAGCTGCTCGTCGTTGCTCGGTGGTTCTCTTCGGGTACTCCGGCGTCCTCCGCCCGTAAAACTGTCACGGTCATGATTAGCCATCGTGCATAAGTATGTGACCTTAAACACCAATAAATAAATAATAACTCTCCCGGTACTCCGGCTTCCCCCACCTGTAAAACTGTCCGACATGAGGGGTGACCCTGGCTGTCGAAAGTGTCGATATACTCCAATAGATAAATGGAAAAAAATGGACTGTTAATAAATGGTCATTACTCCATGGAAAACGACAGTAGGACACTATGGGGCTGTAAATTATATTAATCAGATAAATTTTCTGGAGAGTGACTTTTTCTGTCCGCGAGATGAAGTCCGAGACCACTCATTTCATAGCTGCTTGCATTTGTTTGTCAAGTCTCTCCTATGGTGAGTAGCAATTCAACAACATACCAGGTGTGTTCCTAATTCTCTGTGCGCCCTTCTGACTTTTGTACTAAAATGAGCCAACTACCATGGTTTTATCTGACAGACGGAGTCTTTCTTCATTGAAATTCTACGGGTTTAGTTTAGACTTTTGTGAGAAAGCTTAAAAATTAGACTTCCCGGTAGCAAATTAGAATGAAATGAAAATCATAAATGACACTGATACACACTTCAAAAGAAGATAATGAGATGTTCCCAGTGCGACATCTGAACACCTAGAGATATGTGTAGAACAAATTACAACGCAGAATATATCTCACCAGTCTTCAATCTTGCATTCGTATTTCCACTGCAGGTTATTCTTTCTTTTATTTCATTAACCCACTGAATATTAATTTCGAAATATTGAGCTACAAATTACCTAAGACCAAACAAAATTAAGTAATTGATTCTCAGACATTTTTTTTAAAACGAATGAGGGAGGGTGTTTTTTTTGTTTTTGTTTTTTTTATTCCTGATGGAATGATCGCTGATGCCTGAAATCCAGTTGTGAGAGCCTAATTTAAATACTAGAGCTTCCATGTTGATTTCACTGATAGTTTTGTTTGTAACAGTGATCATTCAACACGAAATCAATAGAGAACAATTAAAATGGAGATAAAAAAATAATGAGTTTTTTAACTCGTTGAATGCTAGAAGCCACAATAAGGCCTTTCAAAAATTAGGGTACCAGTGCAACGGTCGACATTTTTCTTACCCATGTTTCCTTCGTATTCAGTCAAACTTTGAAAAATGGCTTTATACAAATTTGTTCATTACAAATTATTGGAGAGTGCCTGTTGGCACTCTCCAATAATTTGTAATAAAACAATTTTTATGAACAAATTCAGACTACCAAAACTAATCTAGCCCTCAACCAGTTAAATAAATTTTTATTTTGTACATACATATGAGGATCATGTCGCATTTCGCGAAGAGAATAACAATACTGTATCAATGTATACGACATATTGCATCGCAAATCGTGGTGCGATACCGCAAAAATCACACCCTATGATAGTTTTATAAATTTTGAATTTTGTCCCCGAAATAAATATGATGAACGCGGGCTGAAAAAAATGATTGCACCGCTGCCTGAGAATTAAAAGATTAATTTTCTTTAGTCTAATCCATTCTTGTTGGGCAGAGTTCATTCAGCTCTCTAGAACAAGATATAATTGGTTAAATCTAGAGTTGCATTATGGGAAACAATTGCTCCTTGATATTTCGGTATTTTGACACCAGTGTGCTAGTCTCTTTCTGACTACAGTAGGTGGAGTGTGGATTGTCACCAAATCACCCATGAGATGCAGGTATCACTCAAGGTACTACTCTCAAATTCTGTACAGAAACACAAGAAGCACAAAAAAAGTTTCAACCGATAGACCTCCGTGTCCAACCCGGAGGTCCATTGGCTGAAACTTTGCTTATGTTAATCACGCTTTGCAACAAATTAGCATTTATTGCTTAAGAGAAATCATCACTCCACGGGTGATTTATTGATAATTCACTCTCAGTGTACTGTACAATGAAGTATTGAGGCACGACATTAGTTACACGCATTTATAGTGTGTTTTACACAAGTTTCTGGAGAGAGAGAGAGAGAGGGGGGGATAAATAAAGGATATCATATTTTATTAACCCGTTGCCATAATGGTTGGAGTATTGACCTTTATATTCAACAGTCGAAGGTTCGATTCTGACCAGGAGCCAATACTATAAAATACAATTGCATTTTCTAGAATTGTATTTTCTAGTTATGACCTCAATTGGGTTAAAATGAACCATCAGCATTTTCAAAGATCTGGCAATTTGCCAGTTGGCAAATTGCCATGTCTTTTAAAATGCCAATGATTCATTTTAGTCAGTTATATTAATAAATAGAAAATACAATTCTAGAAAATACAATTGTAAAAGTTCTATAGTATTGGGTCCTGGCGTAACTGCGTCCTTAGGCGAGACAGTTAATTCAGATTGCTCATGTGGGTAAAAATGTGTACTAAGGCATACTGTACATCGATTGTGTACTTGCCATCAACCACTGTTAACTCCTTTGTGCGAAGTTAGTAAGTTGGAGAATATGACAGTTGCTCGGTGGTTCTACGGGGTATTCCGGCTCCCCCCCCCCCCCCACCCACATAGAACTGCCCGACACGATTTGATCCTGGCTGGTCAAACTGTCATTAAACCCCAATAAACATTTTCTCAACATAACGGACATGTCATACGAATCACCATTCAATTTTTTTTTCAATGTTTGCCTGAAACCATACTTATGGATCCTCAATGGAACGATCTCGTCAAACGTGTCCCAGTAACGGACCATAAGCTTTGTTTTTAGCAAAAAAAAATTGTCAGTGTTTGCTATTCTTGTTATCTTTTTTAAAATATCGTCCTTTTTCGTGTTAGATAAAGGCTTAATAAAACAGAACCAAACGAGGGGGCGTACGGGGGATTGGAATCGGGGGATTGGAATCAACGTCCTGAAGTGGAGTTTTTCATGTATTTCGCTTGCGCCGAATGCGTACGTGAAACACCGGAAAAACTCTAGCGAGGATCGTTCATTCCTGTTCCCCGTACTCTCCCTAAGTTGTCTTATGTATTTATACCGTGATTAAACTTGAATTAAGTGAACGATGCGGACCCGTCATCTCCCCAAGTTGTCTTATGTATTTATACCGTGATTAAACTTGAATTAAGTGAATGATGCGGACCCGTACTCTCCCCAAGTTGTCTTATGTATTTATACCGTGATTAAACTTGAATTAAGTGAATGATGCGGACCCGTACTCTCCCCAAGTTGTCTTATGTATTTATACCGTGATTAAACTTGAATTAAGTGAATGATGCGAACCCGTACTCTCCCCAAGTTGTCTTATGTATTTATACCGTGATTAAACTTGAATTAAGTGAATGATGCGGACCCGTACTCTGCCCAAGTTGTCTTATGTATTTATACCGTGATTAAACTTGAATTAAGTGAATGATGCGGACCCGTACTCTCCCCAAGTTGTCTTATGTATTTATACCGTGATTAAACTTGAATTAAGTGAATGATGCGAACCCGTACTCTCCCCAAGTTGTCTTATGTATTTATACCGTGATTAAACTTGAATTAAGTGAATGATGCGGATATTTTTAAAGAAACATATCACCTTTGTAGGTCTGATAACTTTCTTACTTGACACTGTTATGTGTCGAAGCTTTTCATTCACGTCATAACGTCACCCAGACGCGTGGCGTACAATCAGATGCGTTATTACATGACGTTCTTAGGCGTAATCCAGATTCCGCGCGTGGCCTATATCTGTATTTTATCTTACAATCAACATGTATTTTGTCTGTATTAACTCCGCAACTGTCCTGTATCCGACCCCCTGATGCAGATGTTTGTATCAGGGGGTCGGATACAAGCACATTCCTTTCGCGTGAGTTCCATTTTTTTTTTCTTTTTGTTCATCCGTACGAACAAGTTCATTATATATTCGTCTACATTCTTGACTTATCCCCAATATATTGTAAGATAAAATGATTTTCGACTCGTCGTGATCTGCCCTCAGAACCCGGAGCTCGACTCGGATACATATCTTGTACATCCACATAATGGTAATAATCTCTATGTATCGCGTAACACTGAATACGTACAGCAATCGTGGAATGAAAAGACAGAACCGCACAAGCGTTTGAATGGGTTATGTTTATCGCACGAGTTTGGTTGGGCACAAGAATACCACGAGAGGCGAAGTCTCGAGTGGTATACTGCGCCAAACCAAACGAGTGCGATAAACATTAACCCATTCAAACGCTTGTGTGGTTCTGTATTTATTATACACGTTTGCAAATTTCTTAAGCAGACCATTTACTGCAACACAAAGTAGGAATTAATGAATCCTTCGTAGACGTGAAGAAAATAAAATAAGACAAAAATCCGAATTAATCTTCACAAGCAGGAGACCAGTCTTATTGTTATTTTGTACGCTGTTTGAACTTTCATTCAAAATTTCAGCTTGCAAATTGCAATGCGTCACCACTTCGATTGATGAAACACAGTTCAACTGAAATACAATTTGCAGTCTTTTTATGCCTCAATTGTATAGCACGAATTGGGTGTGGTTAATGTGATCCCCACCAAAAAAGTTACCATACTTTCACAGCAAACAATAGGTCTCAATTCGGAAAAATGGGAAATAATTCGTGTATCTGACTCCCATGTGGCTGTTGTTATTCAGCTGATTGACAGGTTAAGATTTCAGTCAAAATTACGGTTATCATTGTGTCATTCCACGTAAATTAAATTTACATCCCTATTGTCCAAGAGAAATGATTGTATTGTTCACAATGCCCTCTCATAATTGATTAATATTGAATTAAATATACAGTACGTGGAGAGAGTATTATCACTAAATCACCAGCACAGTGGAGATTCCACCCAAGCAATAATTCCAAATTGGTTGCAAAGCATAATAAGCACAAAGTTCCAGCCAAAAGTGGATTGTAACTAAATCCCCCGCGGAGTGGAGTTATCACCCAAAGTATCATTTTCAAATTCTCTACATATGAACAAAAATACAAGCAAAGTTTCAGCCAATGGACCTCCGGGTTTAACCATACTTTGACCTATTAATTGAAAAACACAAGCAAAGTTTCAGCCAATGGACCTCCAGGTTTAACCCGGAGGTCCATTGGCTGAAACTTTGCTTGTGTTTTTGTTCATATGTAGAGAATTTGAAAATGATACTTTGGGTGATAACTCCACTCCGCGGGGGATTTAGTTACAATCCACTCTCCACATACTGTGAACATGCAGTCATTCGACACACACTCTGTTTTGTATTTCGATTTTGGTGATCTAGAAACTTGCTCGCGCAACGTCATTCATTCGAAATGACGTCTCTCAAGGCCGCTTTCATATTCTGTGTACATGGTTCTTGGTTGAACTGCATATCTTCCATTACCATGTCACATTTTAACCCACACAGTCGTTCAATCAGTATTCAGTATAGTTTGCGTTAATAAAAATACATAAGAAAGTTTCTTCTAATGATCGTTCAGAATATAGTACCAGAGTTTCTAAGGAAATACAGTGGAGCCCACTTAATTGGATATCTCTTAACTGAATAACCATGTTAATTGAATATAATTTCCCAACACAAAACAATTTACCATATCTCCAGTACAAATTTGACCTGTTAATTGAATATAGGTTATAGAATAAACTCCTGTTAATTGAATAAAAAATTTTGTAACCTGTCGAGAAATTACCTTGACTCTTCTCAGTTTTTCTTTGTTTATAGACCTATTTGGCCTCAGGACATCCAATACAGGCATTTAATCTATTATATCTTGTTTGACAGAGCTCTGTCAAGCAAGATAAAATAGAATAAATGCTAAGTTTATCTCTAGAATACAGGAAAGTGACACAATCCCTGTTAATTGAATACTCCTGTTAGCTGAATAACTTTCATTGGCAAAGTGGCTATTCAATTAACAGGGTTCCATGGTAATATAAACTCCAATATTATAGACCGCTAATATCCACGTTACAACATCAATATAAATGGCCCATTGTATAGAAATCGGTCCGTGTGTCCCCAAAAATATGACTGGTTCCATTCTGATGTTGAAAAAGTGCAAAAACCTTTACCCCACACGTGTGTGATACAACTTTATTTTTATCACATATTCTAGAAAGTCGTGAACAAACCTTAATTTTAGATGGGTGTGTAATAAATAGACAGAACGCGATGTGTGTTTGAATCGGTGGGTGTTTTACATAACGAGTCGGAATGGCGGAGTCATATTTCGCGAGAGTCGTAGACTCGAGCGATATATGACAACGCCATCCCAACGAGTTAGGCTCGAGCGAAATTTGACTACGCCATCCCAACGAGTTATGTAAAACACCCACCGATTCAAACACACACTGCGTTCTGTGTTTATTACACATCCCCATGCATTAAAATTCATTTAAATAAACAAATTTTAATTCTGATGTTTAAACCCAAAGGTGAAGACTATTTTTGTTTGAAGCGGTACTGGTCAAATGGATCGATAAAAAATCAAAACAACCTTTAGGGAAGCAGTCTAAATTACATTCGGTATCTTTTCTGTTGGGTGTGTTTGTTGAAATTCGTATCGCTGTTTGTCTTCGGCTGGTGTCCATTCACACTGAACCATTTGGTGGCTGTTACTGATAGTAAAAATATAAGTATAAATTTCGGCGGATTTGCAAAATAGCTGGCTGAAACGCAGACGATCAATAATTGTATAACGAAATTTGGAAACTTTCTGAAGCATAACTGATGACTCGACGGGAAAGGAACTAGTCTAAACGGTGCGGGGAAAAAAGTTCAGGTGTGACAGGAATGATAGTCCGTAGGAAAATTAGTCCCTCTGGACTATTATTCCGCGGAATTATAGTCCTAGGTCTAACATTTCTAGGAATAGTAGTCCGCCGGACTACTATTCCTAGAAATGTTAGACCGAGGACTATAATTCCGCGGAATAATAGTCCAGAGGGACTAATTTTCCTACGGTCTATCATTCCTGTCACACCGGCTTGTACATCTCCAGTTAAATATAGAAAGATTAATGTCATAGCGACGATTCCGTTAAATACAAGGGTTTAAAGTTGTATGGATGTGTAATAACACTCAAAACTGAACATCAAACTCAAGGATGTCCAGTTTCAAACGTAAAGATTATGCTAAGCAAAGAATGATCACAGAGATTCCGTTGGGGTCTGCTCGTCATTGATTCACTGGCCATTTTATAAGCTATGGCATTCTCTGTATGATGTTTTGTAGCTGTTTTGCGAACCGTATATCCACATGAACGTGTTAACGGTTGGGTTATGAAAGTCATTATTTTAAGTTCATAATTTATTTCTAAATAACACGAATGCCTCTTTTATCTTAAAACTGTCATAAATATTTTATTGCTCAGTTTACTGTCAGATGACTTCTTTTGGTCACATCCTGTCATTTAAGGAGAGTGACATTCAACTTTCCACTTGAACGCAGCTTTAACGTTTCCTGAACCAATAGTTTTCATCTGTAAATCGTGAAAATCAATGTGATTGCAAAACGTCTTTTACTTAATTGCAGTATGCGGAAAGTGTATTATCACTAAATCACCCGTAGGGTGGAGATTCCACCCAAGCAATAGTTGTAGATTTGTTGCAAAGCATAACAAGCTCAAAAAAGTTCCAGCCAATGGACCTCCGGGTTAAACCCGGAGGTCCATTGGCTGAAACATTGCTTGTGTTTTTGTCCATATGTACAGAATTTGACAGTGATACTTAGGGTGGGAGCGCGGTAGCTCAGCAGGTAGAGATGCAGGCTGCAAGCCGAGAGGTCCTCGGTTCAAATCCCACCTGTGGCAACCGCGTTGTGCCCTTGGACAAGACGCTTAATCTTGATTGCTCACGTGGTTGCACAGTGGCGTAGTGAACTAAGGCGTACTGCACGTCGATAGTGCACTTGTCATCAACCAATGCTAACCCTGCATGTGTGGAGTTAGTACGTTGGGGAGCCTGTTAGTTGCTCGTCGTTGCCCGATTGTTCTCTCCGGGTACTCCGGCTTCCTCCACCCGCGAAACTGTCCGACACGTGGTGAACCTGGCTGTCTAAAGTGTCGTTAAACCCCAATATAATATAAATGAATAAGATACTTTGGGTGATAACTCCACTCCACAGGTTATTTAGTTACAATCCACTCTCCACATACTGTATCCGGAGAATATACAGTATGTATGTTTTCAATTTGTCACTCATTCGTCGCCTATAGGACATGGAACATTCTAGCACTCAGGCGACGCATTATTACGATTTATTTAAATCATAACAAGCAACAATTAGTTAAGAATTACTTATTTAAAATTAACAATTAGTACATCACTGCAACGAATTTTAAAAAAATATACACGTTATCATCTTTGGATGCATATATACAGTACGCGGAGAGTGTATTACCACTAAATCACCCGCAGAGTGGAGATTCCACCCAAGCAATAATTGCAAATTTGTTGCAAAGCATAACAAGCACAAGCAAAGTTTCAGCCAATGGACCTCCGGGTTAAACCCGGAGGTCCATTGGCTGAAACATTGCTTGTGTTTTTAGTCCTTGAAACTTATATAGTTTGGGTGATAACTCCACTCCGCGGGTGATTTAGTTACAATCCACTCTCCGCGTACTGTATTTGCGTCGAGGAACATTTGCAGCAGCTTAAAAATAGGTTTTCTGCTCGTCATGCAGGAAAAGCTTGATGCCATTTGTTGGTAAAATTTTGCAGGACTGAAGAAAAAAAATATTCATATTTTCACTAAAACACACGTTTTAGACTGAATTTCAGATAACTAACCGTGCTGGGTGCCCAAAACGGTAGAAATATGGTTGCCCAATCTTAAATCTGTCGAAAATTTGATTGATCTGTCTGAAAATTTTGCCGTGGCTTGCCGTCCCTATCCATCCTGCAGCCGAAAAAGCTATCTAAGCCCCTGAATATTTGGTAGTCGATGAGTAGACACATTGATTAACGAATGGGACGTGGGTTTGTCGCAAATTACAAATGGAGGTGGGTCTATGAACGCAATTTGTACCGACTGTTACAGCTCAAATTCCGACTGACAAAATATTCCAACCACATAATCAACGAATGCTTTCCTTAACTGGTTGAGTGGTGGAAGCCACTTTCATGGCTTTAAAGAAAAATGAGGGTACCATGCTAAAGTCTTCATATTCTTTACTCAAGGTTCATATTCAGTCACAAGCAAATTCAGTTGTGTTCATATAGATTTGTTTTATTAACAATTATTGGAGAGTGCCCTTCGGCACTCTCCAATAGATTTTAATAAAACAAATATATATGAACAAATTCCGACTTTCAAAAATAATCTAGCACTCAACCAGTTAACTACAGGAACGTTAATCGGTACCGCCGGTTCCCTCGTATTCCAACTGGTACCGGTACTGAAGCTTTGTCTCGCCGGTACCGGGACCAAATTATTTGAAGAAGAAATTCCTAATTGAACGAATGAAAACGGGCTGATAATCGCGTATGGCACACTTGCACGACATACTTTCAACTTATTTGTGAATGAACATATCAAAACACTCTGCATGTTCTATCTGCACCACGACCTCGATAAGGCCGACCATTTTGACTTTTCAAACGTGGACCTCGGAAAGGATGTCATAGTCACTTGACTATTGATGTCATGCAGGGATGTCATGGCATCTCATCGGAGCGGCCATGTTGTGACGTTAACATCATGATGATATGTGGTTTAGTGCACCTGCGCAGGGCGTGTTGTCAGGATAAAACGTGTTTCCGTCGTCCGTTTTGTTTACTGGAGGCCGTCATCTTAGTTTCTCCGATGGCAAGTGGTTACTATGTGACTGAAAGTCACCTAATAGGGCGGTGATGTGCTGTTAGGATGTGTTCGAATCGATGGAAGTATATTTATTTACACAAACTGACCAGACAACTACCTACAATCACCACAAACGTCCCAAAATCACGGAAACAAACCCCACATGACCTCTGTCTTTGATGGCACCTGGTTAATCTGGGACCCAAAGCCCTATAATAGGATGGGTGTGTTTTGGGGATGCGTTCGATTCGATAAGTCAATATCTAATTATCGGAAACAACTCACAACTACCAAAAGTACCGACTAGTAATTTATTTGGCTCAAAATCTTCCCGAAGCCTGCCGGTATAAGTAGCTCGTATTGCTATAGAACATTAAAAAGTTTGTTCGATTCAATGGCAGTATTGTGACTCAGATTCTTACAGAAGCCCCTGCTTGTATCTATAATAACCGGAAACGCCCCGACAATTGCCTGTTTATCTGGAGCTGATTCTTCCAGAACCATCGGTTTCTACCTATGCAGGACTGTATTCCTTGCTATCCCTGACTACTTCAACCCCTTCATTTCATTTAGCCTTAGCTATCTCTCACCCCGCCCGAACGTCTTCTCTCGTCCAAGTCTTAGGGTGGTCCTAGGATCGCTTTACAACAGCTAACTATTTATCGGAGCCCACCCAATATCATTACATTTTGTGTCAAGAACGAAACGTGTCAGTTTGTCTTTCATCATAGGAGAGCGACGAGGAAATCCCTCAATTAGGTCATTGGACATACTGGTATAGCCTACGCGCGTTTGGTCAATCGTTTAGTTTGTCATATGGAGCCACGGGAGTTATGGGGAAATCCCTAGGTGAGGGCTAGCCTTAAATCCTCATATATGTATTTATTCTTGGTCGTGCAATAAACTTTAACTTAACATGGCGTCTCCTGAGTTCCAATGTGTTCTATGTGCCAGTAGGCACATAGAACACATTGGAACTCAAGAGACGATGCATCATCATCCAGGTATTTTCGGATACTTACATGGCGAGTTACTTATTATGGGATACTGCCCCATAGCCTCTACACGTTTGCCTATGAGGTTATGAGGGCTTTGAGGAAATCCATCAATGAGTTCTAACGTCAGGTCCTCATCTGAGTAGTGAACGGCCACGTCCCACTTCCAGCACTCCACCTAACAAACGACTAGTCTTCACTCATGTTCGTTGTCCCTTTTATATCGTATGGGGAGATGAGGGCGGCCACGAGGACCCCCTTCAATGAGATCTAACTTCAAGCCTGAGACCCAGGAGAACCCTCCACCCACCCACCCAATGAGGTCCAACATCACGTCCCTCAAATCATCCTGCAAATAACAAATGGATTCTACATTCATAAACAGACTATGGGATTCCTAGCTGGTTCCGTGAATACACTGGTGACGTCAAAACTATTTTTGGTCATACTTGAGGAACAAGCAAGTTGTAAAAGTTGTAACACTTCTGGGAGATGGTAGCGTTATTTACAGTTGGCGAATGTTGTGGTCTAGTAGTACAAACATATCTTAGTTGAAGTCTATCGTGGAATAGATATTGTTAGCATTTATTTATTTATTTATTTATTTTCTCCACCCGTAAAACTGTCGTGGTCATGATTAGCCATTGTGCAAAAATATATGACCTTAAACACCAATAAATAAATAAATAAATAAATAAATAAATAAATAAATAAATAAATAAATAAATAAATAAATAAATAAATAAATAGAAATGGTTATTTTCTTTTTCAAAACCTTTTTTTCAAGTCTTAAGTCCATTACCCCTGTATGACGAGAAAACTCGGCGGTTCTTCGTTCACGGCTTCAATCGCAGCCGCAGCCCCCCCCCCCCCCCCCCCCCCCACCCTCGCAAAAAAAATTAATAAATAACATAGAAACTGAATAAACGAAAGTCAATCAAAATATTATTACAACTTCGGTGATTTACATTAGGCCAATTTTTGCCCAAAGGGGTGAACACATACGAGATCACATTCCTACACAAACAAACTTAACCTCTCCCACTCCCCAAAGCACATTGTCTAGCAAACAGCATGGTAACTCTCTGGTTATCACAGACAACTAATTAATTGTTATTACTAAATAAAGAGGGTAAGTTTAGTGTTTAGAACTTGTCCTTCAATCCAATTTGCCCAGAAGTGTAGCAAATAAAATATGTTTAAACTATTAAACTACAAAGTTGGGGAGCGTGGTGGCTCAGTAGGTAGAGGTGCAGGCTGCAAGCCGAGAGGTCCTCGGTTCGAATCCCACCTGTGGCAACCGCGTTGTGTCCTTGGGCAAGACACTTCATCTCCATTGCCCTCGTGGGGGCACGGTGGCTTTGTGTACAAAGGCGTACTGCACGTCGATGGTGCACTTGTCTTCAACCAATGCTAACCCTGCTTGTGTGGAGTTAGTATGTTGGGGAGCTGACAGTTGCTCGCCGTTGCTCGGTGGTTCTCTCCGGGTACTCCGGCTTCCTCCACCCGTAAAACTGTCACGGTCATGATTAGCCATTGTGCATAAATATGTGACCTTAAACACCAATAAATAAATAAATAAATAAACTACAAAGTTTGGTACGACGACTAAACTTTCGGTGTATATAAGGTTTAGCTCAACATTGTTCAGATATTGCTTTGCTGCATGTATAAAAGAGTGTTGATCGGCACTTCAAATAAACTGTATAAAAACAATGTTATACGGGCTAATTAGCAGTCAGTCCATCAAGTATTGAAAAATGCTTCCCGTCGAACCTTGGGAAGTGAAGCATGGCCTGTTTACTGTGGTAAACAAGCCCTGTTTTCTGGTAAAATAGGACTCGTAGCCAATGGCTGGGGTGGAAGTCCTCTAAAATGGGCGACATGGGTATAAACGATTGGTTGGACTTGACTTGATATCCATGTTACTGTCACGATTATACATTGTGCAGAAATATGTGACCTTAAATACAATAAATAAATATTGAGAAATGCACATCATATAAATACGTTGTGCCACACACCACCACCCTGGAAATCGTGATGGTGACTTCTAGCGGAGTAGAATTATAATTTACACCAAGCACCTAATTCTAACTTTGGTAAGCTTTGTTGCCCCAGAGCATATGATCTAATGGAAGTTTTAGATCAGAGGTGGCGGAGCGATGGGGGGGGGGGGGGGGGCACTTTTCCACAGATGTTTGGCAGTTATACGACGAGTTAAAACGGGCGTATGCAAACGTGTCAATATACAGGCATTCCTGTAACATTATATGCAAATCCAAACCATATTTAGCCAAAGAATCCCACTTGCAAGCGCTTCGGTCCGTTTCTTCTACTTCAACCATCTTCCAACCCGAAGGCTAGCCTTCGGGTTGGAAGATGGTGGAAGTAGAAGAAGCGGACAGAACAGTGACCACACAGCGGCTTATTCATCTAAACGAGAGACTATAGCGAGTCCTGATACATTTACCGATATACGATTGTAATCTTTTTCATACTGGGGCGAACCATAGTAGCATTGTGAATTTGTGTCCCTCCACTTTTATGGATCTTCAGCCGCCCCTGCTTTAGATTCAGTTGAAAAGAAAAGTACATTAATCTTAATCTGAACCGTCATTTCATGTCAGGTGTGGAATGTCTGCGTCAGAAGAATTTTGAAAACTGAGTGATCAACTGCCCCAATGAAACTTTTTGTTTAGTTTTATTCACGTTCTTGGTATAGTTTCCACGTGTTACGTTTGTGACTTCCTCATTGAATTTTCACGGAAGTCTATTACAATCAGTTTTGAACAAAAAAATACCACGAATTTTGAACACTAGGGTTTTGTTTGGCATATTATTGCCGCAGGTTATTTTCGCCCACACTATGAACTATGACAAAAGGTCAAGTGGATCGCTTATTCACCTGAACTACGTATCTGTGTAAATCGCACTCACTGTCTAAGAGCTTACTTTCTATATTCAGTTTAAATCTTGTCAACAGTCAACATGAGTGTATTTCTCACCACACAACACCTTCCTTTATCGCCCACGACAATTCATTTTACAAAGTTTATACACTGCGTTAATCCTTCTTCAAACAACATTGGATGAAGGGGCCGGGGAAACTCTGTTATAGCGGCTTGACATGAAATTAAGATACACAGTTACATTCATTAATTAAAAAATAGTAAACATTTAAATCATTTTGAACGTGGTCTACATCAAGAAATTAACTCATGCGACGCCCTCCATCTCCAGTGGAGAGTATCATCCAATGGAATATATATTTAAGCCCCAAAAACATATAACACACTCCTACCAGGCTTTAGGTTTAAGCTTGCGTAACATCCTTGTAAGGACTAAATTAGAGCCCATCAATGAATAACATCAATTATTGCCAGTCAGTTTAACCAGTTCTTAAGCTCATCACTTAATTTAAATCAATTCTATGTAATTTTTTGTTATGTTTGAAACCCATCAGGCTTCAGTAAATGAAAACAATTTTTCGGCTGCATATTAAAAGAAAAAAACGTTTCAGTAGGAAATGTCTGTGCCAGTGCGATTTTTTAACCGCACGCACGCATGCACGCACGCACGCACGCACGCACGCACGCACGCACACACACACACTCACGCACACGCACACACACACAGTCTTGTCTACCCTACATACCGAGGTACCCCATTGTTTGTCCTTTGTGTGGACTAACGGTTTCTACCTCGTTTTGCCGGTACAGTTCTGGGAAAACAACCAAGGTAAAGGGTTTCTTTTGTACCTCGGTAAGGCGAAACACGCAAACTCTTTTGTCTAGTTACCTCGTCAAGTTGGTAAGACAAACCCACTTACACACACTCACGCACACACACTATCAACACACACACACACACACACACACATACCCACGATTACACATGAACGTGCGTGCGCACAAATTACAACTGAAAAGAATTTGGAGGTAAACCTCTGGGAAATTCGATCCGACTTCAACAATGTTGAGTCAGAAAAAAATGAAAACCGTTGCAAAATGTAGTTATAGAAGTAAACTACTTCCAGAGAAACAATGAACAAAATCATATTTCCCTAACTCCCATTTTTACGTGACTTCACATATCCTTCGAAAACTCTCTTTTTCTCTATCGAAAACAGTAGAGTACCTATTAGCCAATCAGATGACGGTAGAGTGATGTGAGATATAATGTATACTTGTATTTTATGTCTTCTTTGGGATGTCTGTCATTTTCATACTTTACTTGCTGAGCAAAAAAAAAAAAAGAGTAACATAGAGAGTGGAACATATACAACGCTTCATATTGCAGGTTAACCTGCGCTGACCGCAGATGCAAAATAATATATCTAGAATATAATGAGGCATATATACATATATCTTACCTCCTATAAGTATCTGGGAATTTCATTGGTTCAAAGTCGTCATATGCAGACTGCATATAAAACCATATACTGCCTGTCAACATCAATATACTCTGACAGCTATGGGTAATCTCCCCTTTGTTCATTTATTATTCAAAATGGCGGCAGCCGATAAACGCTTCAAGTTGAAAGATTGAGAGTGTTGGAAGCCTAATTTGGTCAGAAGTGCAGGTTAGGCAACTTAAAAGGCTTCATATTCTGTGGAAGTGTGTCATGTTACCTTCGAAATGAAACTGTTTGGTATGTATGAATTTGCCTTTTTACAATTTATGGGAGAGTGCCTGTAGGCACTCTCCCATAAATTGTAACAAGGCAAAGACACATGAACACATTGTGAGAATTCTCTCATTGAATTTTGATTGCTGTTGTTATTAGTTCTGTGCATCGATGCAGCAGTCGATCGGTATGATATATTCGTTACACTGTTTGTTGGTGGCCTAATATGGTATATATGGAGTCAGTTAATTCCATATTGGACTCGAACTTCGCTCTCGTCCAATATGAAATTAACTGACACCATATATACCATATTAGGCCACCAACTGTGTAACTAATAATGTACCATATACCAAAGTCAGTTTTTGTACTGAATATATAATGTCCCGTAATTCGGTTTTACATCATGACGGACTCAGACCCCATCAATCGAAAGTTGTTTTTAACCAATTACTTTGTTCCCACTCCAAGGATCACCAAGACGGCGTTCCTCTTTCACTTGAACACACTAGAACGCGATCTTGCTTTTCACGCTCATCTGTCCAAATATTAATTCATTACCCCAAAGGCAATACGTGTTATAACGTGATCCCAATCGGCCAAATGTTATGCAGGGTACTGCAAAAATATTTAACTTCACAGCAAATTAAGTATGTCGCGAATTTCAAATGATTTGCCTGAAGTGTTCCAACGGTACATTTATTTAATACATAGATGTTCGAGTGCGATGTGTGTGTACCTTACTTCTCTGTCGTATGAATTCATAGCCAATGTTACTGTATCTCTTCGTGTCGTGGATTATCAAAACATTGTGACTTGTACTGACCACGTTTTATTATGTGTTCGAGTGCGATGTGTGTGTGCCTTACTTCTCTGTCGTATGAATTCATAGCCAATGTTACTGTATCGCTTCGTGTCGTGGATTATCAAAACATTCTGACGTGTACTGACCACGTTTTATTATGGAAGGATTTTTGCAATAAATATACATTACGTTGATATCATACTGTCAGAAGTACAGGTGATGAGAGTCGGATAGAACTCTGTTGTAATAAGGGGAGATAACTCTGCATGGAGATTACGGGGGGTGAAGCCATCTGATTGGTTAGATAGAGCCAGTAAAGTGAACTGAACTGATTGGGTGATCTAGATAAATGAAACAACAAGAGTACTCGAAATAGGGTCAGAACTAACAAGAACAGACCAGAAAAGCGAAATATAGTAATAATAAGCAAAGCTGTTCCTGCTGATAGGCTTTCTACTCTACTGGAGTGTACTCCAGGACAAAGGAACATGGTCAGGTAGATGAAAAATATTGCATAGATAGATAGAAGCAGAAAATTCTGAAACAATTCGAAATAGTACAACTTGTCGGGTTGTTTGTGGTAATTCTATGAATCGGGAAATTACTCCTATTCAATCGAACGTACCCTCCGAACATACCCCTGTCCTATAAAAAGGTTTTAGGCAACATAGCAACCACCTGCTACCATAGAAACCAAGATGGCGGCCTCCAGTATACAAAATGGTCAACGGAAACACGTGTCACCCTAACAACACGCGCTGCGCATGCGCACTAACACTACGAATCTCTATGGGGATGACGTCACAACATGGCCGCCCACGCGGGTTACCATGACAACACATCATGGCGCCATTCGGTCACGTGACATGACGCCACTTCCGAGGTCATCCACCGAGGTCATCCAACCTATGCTCGAAACGGGCGAGCTATACTATTTATGTCCTTGAAAACAATTTCATACTATCGCAATTTCCCGTAAACGTAACCCATCAAACTGGCAATTGACAAAGGGATAATGACCAAGTAACTGTTGTGGATATTTGATACGTTAGTTACAGTACGTGGAGAGTGGAGAGGAGAAAGTAACAAAATCTCCCGAGGACTGGAATTATAACCCAGAGTATCACTTTCAAATTCTGTACACATGGACAAAAACACAAGCGAATGTTTCATCCAATGGACCTCCGGGTTTAACCCGGAGGTCCATTGGCTGAACACTTCGCATGTTCTTGTTATGCTTTGCAACAAATTCGCAATTATTGCGTGGGTGGAATAGCCATCGTGTGGATGATTCGGTGATAATACACTCTACACGTACCGTACAGTGCCTGTTCTCTGGTCAGAAGTTTATAATGCTAACAAAAAAGAACCACAGTCTTTTATTTATCTACTTCTCATCAATTCATCGTGTCGAATGGTAAGAAGTGCGAGAACGAGATTCAGGCAGTCCTTTCAACTGAGATCATGTAACTGAAACGAAACAGAGCATTGATGATGACTTACCTGGGCGACCTAGGATATACAGGACCCGAAATTATATAACTGCCGTTAACCTACAAATGGATAACGCAAATTGGATAAGACGCGCAATTCTGTAACTTGTGTAAATCCGTTGTTCAGCTGACCTTTTTGTCCATCATGTTCCTGATTATAGGACGAGGATCTCAAATGATTGTCTTGTAGCAATATATGATTTCTCATCAAAATACTCTCTTTAACACTAGGTACTCGACACCGTTGTATCAGAAACTAGTAAACAGTCTTCGACCGTATTTGCCTATGTCTCTGAGATCTTGTACCCATTCCATTCTAAAGACGTTTTCTTGTTTATCAACCTCCAACAGTATGGAACTTTCAGAATCTAATCTATCCTTCCGATATGCTCTAAGTATGGGCAAATAAAGTGCGAACCACGCTCAGTTTGCACTGCTGAAGTTTTGGGAAATGTAACACCAATCTCTCCAGAGTTTAGGTAATAATATCCATTTGCCGTATGGAGTGTTGTTTTTTACATATTCTACCTTATAACATAGAGAGAAGTGTGCAACAACATCCTTTCGATATCTCTTGTTACGATTTCTCTCCGGAAGTGACGCGTACTACGCAATAAGTTTAGATCGATATCACTTTGCGTTTGCAGGAAAAGCAGACGACACTTGCAAAAAAGTTGTTGAATAACTTGTTTATTCAGTTTTTGCGTCAAAAACATAGCTTATGAACCCTCATTGGAGCTCGTTCCAATGAGGGGTCATAAGCTATGTATTTGAGACATAAAAATTAAAACAATAATGAAAATTGAATGGTCGTTTTTGTGAATAGCGCTGGCGAGTTTTGACCGTTATGTTGGGTAAAGGGTTAAAACATTGCAGTGCATATACTAAAAAGAATACATACTGTTTTTAAGTAGGTACCACAATTCTCAAATGCATGCTTACAAGGAAATCCTTTTTTTTTTTTTTGAGCCGTGAGTGAAAACTTTCCTTGCAGTCACTCATGAGATAATTCTGGATCCTTTATATATTTTTAAATTACCACTTGTAAATAATGCGCCTGGGTCAGTTTACTCAGGGTAGGGTTTACGGCTTCTCGTTAGTCACGATGGATGACTGCTTTGTGTTTGTTGATATTATCTTTATTTCAGGAGAGTGCGATAATTCGAGGTTCTGAGATTTTTACAAAATTCTTACTTTGAAGCAGCAAAAAGTGATTTCGAGTCAACTCTTGGCTGTCTATGGATACAGCCAAGTCTTGACTTGAAATCACATCCATGATAATGTATCCCGAATGGAACATCTGTCCATAATCCATCAAGGGCAGACTTGAAGCAATGCAGGTTAACATTCTACAATCTTCTAAACATCTTTATGTCGTACGGAATCAATATAATTTTCAACAGTTCGAATGTTGATACAAAATAACCTTCATGAGTTCATGAGGTGAGACATAGAGATTATTACCATTATGTGGATGTACAAAATATGTATCCGAGTCTCTCTCCGGGTTCTAAGGGCAGATCACGACGAGTCGAAGACGAGTCGTGATCTACCCTTAAAACCCGGAGCGAGACTCGGATACATATTTTGTACATCCACATAATGGTAATAATCATTTTATCTTACAATATATTGGGAATAAGTCAAGAATGTAGACGAATATATAACGAACTATTTATTCGTACGGATGAACAAACAGAAAAAAATGGAACTCACGCGAGAGGAACATGCTTGTATCGACTCGTCGTGATCTACCCTTAGAACGCGGAGCGAGACTCGGATATATATTTTGTACATCCATATAATGGTAATAATCATTTTATCTTACAATATATTGGGGATAAGTCAAGAATGTAGACGAATATATAACGAACTATTTATTCGTACGGATGAACAAAAAGAGAAAAAAAATGAAACTCACGCGAAAGGAACGTGCTTGTATCCGACCCCCTGATACAAACATCTGTATCAGGGGGTCGGATACACGACAGTTGCGGAGTTAATACAGACAAAATACGTGTTGATTGTATGATAAAACAGTTTAACGCTCATTGCCAGTCCAAGTTCGTACCTCTGGTTCGATGCATTGATATTTTCAACACATCGACGAGAAAGTCGTCTACGGATAAAGCGTCATGGTCCTCATCGATCTCATGTGAATTCGAAAGAGTTTATTTCGTTTGTATTCCGTATATATTTGTCCTTTCGAGTAATCGAAAAGAAAGTTCTAATCTCGCACTAATCCCACTTCATAATCTTGAATGAATTCTGAAACATGGCAAGTATGAAAGGGGACAAACAAATGTTTACTCGCTATGTTGAGTTTGTGTATTCACGACGACCACCTTGTCGAGAGCAAACTGTTAAAGGAGATAATACTCAGTGTATATTCGGTACAGAATAATACGAGCTGTCGGTAATATTACTCAAAATCCGTCACTTTTATATACTTGTATTTCACAATCGACACATATTGTTTTTTATTCTAAAATCCTTCAGACAGATGATCTGGATAAATAATCTGCCAAAGTTTGGGGATTTTTTTCCATGCAGTACTTGTAAATCTGACGATGAAGGATTCGCCGGTGGCACGCTTAACTGGTTGACTGCTATATTATGTTTGGTGGTCATTATTTGTTCATCAAAATTAGTTTTATTACAAATTATTAGAGAGTGCCAACAGGCACTCTCCAATAATTTGTAATAAAACAAACGTGTGTAAACAAAATATTATTTGTATTTGACTGAAAATGAAACATGAGCGGGGAAAATGTTGATTTTTGCTGAGGTGCCTCATTTTTGAAAGCCCTGATAGTGGCTTCTAGCACTCAACCAATGAAATGAAACAGACTCCACCCTGTTTGTAAATAGAGAATCACCAATGCCCCCACCCCCCTCCCCCAGCTAACAGTAGACTTTACAAAAGGAATTCTGTACATCTGATAAGAATAGAACCTCCGACAAGTTTCAAACCAAATCTTCGGAGCTGGTTTTAGTAGCTACTCATACTACCAGAAGCAAATAAGTCTCCAGATGGGTTTTTCTCCAATGTATTTTCTGTTGCGGCCTAAGCTACATAAAATGGCATGCGTCAATATACTTTTTCACATACACGTCATGACGGATTTTATGTAATTGCTATGTTGCTCCAAACCCCCCGATTATGATGTGATAAATGCTGTTTCGAATTAGAACGAATTAAAAGTTTTCACTTTTCCATGTACATTAGGTGTCTTTTTTGTTTCTTGTATGTAAATATTTTACCTTCAAAGAAGGACATCGTCATTCGTATTAGTAGGCCTCTAGTTTGTAAATTATATCAAATAATATTTTCAGCCTACAGCCTCGTGGCTTGTGTCTGAAAATATTGACTCGTCAACCCTAGAAATAATTGGGGTATGATTTTTTAATATAAAATCAGACAAATTTGTTAAGTAAGAGAGGTGGGAGTGGGTGTATTATCGACACCGACCTTTTATCACTAGCTTTTTCTATTGATTTCCGGAAGAGCCAATTAAGCTATACCACATGGGTATGATGATATAATAACCTTAGTAGTGTCGTACCTGAATTTTCGAAAATCCTGCGATGAAGCCTTACTGAAGCCAACAATGTCAACATATTCACAGATGAATGTTTATAATAAATGAAATACAATCCGAATTTGTTGGCTAGAATGCTGTGCGAGATATCCGTCCATTAACTGAAAGTTATTTTTTGGTAATGATAATTTGTTCACATGTCTTTGCCGTGTTACAATTTATGGGAGAGTGCCAATGGGCACTCTCCCATAAATTCTAACAAGGCAAATGTATACAGACTATGTACTTTTCCTTCAAAGATAATATGAATCATATCTGCTGAACATGAAGCCTTTAAGTTACGGTACCTGGACTTGTGATTAAAACCCAAATATGGGCTTCCAGCACTCTACCAGTTACCTGGAATGTAACAAAACAATTCAATGAGTCTGGAAAGGTATCAATAATTTGTCAATTTTGTCAATTTGGCATGCTTAAGGCAAAGGACCTCATCAGTGCTGTTCCTGTTTCAAGATCATCATACTATAATTTGCGAACAGGCTGTTTATTTAGGTGTACGTGTTTGTTACTTAACCTCTCTTACATGGGCCATAGAATCACCACTAATCTTGGCACGTGCCGCTGCTCAGATCAGGAGAGCGTTACTGGGGAGTTGCGAAATCTATACGTGAGGGTCAAAGGGGTGAAATGGTGTGGTAACAGTTATACATTAATTCCACTCCGTCATGTCGTCCCCTGCGTCATGCCTGTGTCGCCAGTAGGCATATAGAGCACATTGAACTCAGGGGACGATGTTTGTTCGGCAATAACTGCAAAAACGTGTCACGAAAACGCAACACGAATGTAATGAACTACAAAATTTTATATTACATTTCTCAACATATAATAATCCCACGGAAAAACAACGTTTTTAAAAAAATTAATAAGTTTTGTTTAAATGAAAATTTACCAGTTACAATACCAAATATAATTGATTCACCCTATGGCTTTAATATAGAAAATATAATGATAACACTTTGGCCGGTTAAGCTTGGTGGTCTGAATTTGTTATTCAAAATTTGCAAAAAAAACATATTTATATAAACAAAATATTATTTGCGTTTAACTGAATATGAAACATGGGGAAGGAAAACATTGGCCTTTGCTGTGATACCCTCATATTTTGAAAGCCCTGACAGTGGCTTCTACTTCTCAACCAGTTAAGCTAAGGTACCAAGAATATAGCTTGAACAGAAAAGAAACTCCACCCTAAGAACTTCATCGAAGTGTTCTGAACTCTATATGCCTTTTAATACAGGTCCTGTTGCATATTTGGGGAAAATCTTTTAGAAAGCCTCACACTCGTGTTGACAATTATGTTTGTGTGCCGAACTACCTCTGCTATTATATAATGGTCATGATTTTGTTTGATATTTGTCAAAACTCCACATAATAAGGGTTCTTTTGTAGAATTATGTTTAGCAAATACATCTTTCATTTAGCTTGATCATTGTGTGTACTCCATGAAACACATTTTCTGTTTGTCTTCAGAAATACCGTTTGCATATTTTTTTATTTATGGTGGCAGAAATCGTCGAAAAACCTTTGGAACCCAGGACTCAAGACGCCATCAAATATCTTTATTAAAGGCCCGGACGCTGATTCTGTCCTAAAGTATTATAAAAATGAAGAATGAAAGATTGTGGGTTTCTTTTTTTCAAGTGCGTATTGAGAATGAACTTTCCACTAATTTTCGGGCATTATGAGTAAATCGTCGGTCATGACGGTTCAACGAGTTCTCAGTGTGATCACGATAGGTCTGCAACATTGTGGTATATTATTATCAGTAAACATTATTCACGAGGCTGGTCATTGATGAGAAAATATGTAAACAGTTTTGAACTGTGTTTTTTTTTTCAGTCGCGATACGATAGCTTAAGGCTTCCTTTTTTCAATAGCAAAAACATGCAGAACATTTTCTGTTTGGTCTCTAAGAATTGTTCAATTAATTGATTTGGGAGCGCGGTGGCTCAGTAGGTATAGATGCAGGCTGAAAGCCAAGAGGTCCTCGGTTTGAATACCACCCGCGGCTACCGCCTTGTGTCCTTGAGGAAGGCACTTAATCCCAATTGCCCATGTTGGGGCACGGTGGCGTTGTGTACTAAGGCGTACTGCACGTCGACGGTGCCCTCGCCTTCAACCAATGCTAACCCTGCTTGTGTGGAGTAAGTACGTTGGGGAGTCTGACAGTTGCTCGCCGTTGCTCGGTAGTTCTCTCCGGCTACTTCGGCTTCCATCACCCGTAAAACTGTCCGACACGAGGTTACCCTGGCTGTCGAAAGTGTCGTTAAACCCCAGTAAATAAATAAATAAATAAATAAATAAATAAATAAATAAATAAATAAACTAAAGCTTACGTTTTGCTGCACTGTGTATGTAATGACGCTCAATGGAACTCATGCGAAAGGAACGTGCTTGTATCCGATCCCCCGATACAAAATACCTGTATCAGGGGGTCGGATACATGACAGTTGCGGAGTTAATACAGACAAAATACATGTTGATTGTAAGGTAAATGAGCAGTATCAGCGGAGACATGAGCAATAAACAATGTCTAGATGCGGTCATTAAAGTTTTCTGGATAAGTTCATGGACAATGTGAACCAATGAAATGTCTTTAAAGTTTTCATCCAATATGATACACTTAGGTGACTTAAACTAACTTTCAAGAAGAAACGAAACTTGATTTTTTATGAAGAGCAATGGGTATTTATTTATTTATTTATTTATTTATTTATTTATTTATTTATTTATTTACGGAACAGCGGAGAGCAACTCCCAATGTAGAAAGTCCGCACAAGCAAGGTTAGCATTGGTTGATGGCGAAGGCACCATCGACGTGCATTACGCCTTAGTACACAGAGCCACCGTGCCCCCACGTGGAAAAGCGGGCTTAAGTTCCTTGCCCGAGGATACAACGCAGTTACCGCTAATCAAGATTGAACTCTGGACATTTCGGTTGAGTTCAATGCTCTAACCACATAGCCACCACGCTTCATGAAAGCTCTGTCAGTATCGTGTGAATCACTGTTCGAAAAAGGCTCACTTTAGATTTTTAAACATCCGTTCATTTCTCACAGTATAAGAAATAACATTTGTATTTTATTGAATAAAGACAGAAAAAACCGTCTCTGGAGTATTTACTGAATGGAGAGTTTGTTTTGGGGCAATAGAGTTACCCACTTAATAATCCTGTTACATGAATATCTATCAAACACAAATCCATCTACCACACATTCAGTACAAATTTGATCTGTTAATTGTATACAATTAATATGGAGCAAGTGAATAAAAAATAAATAGTGTAATCATACTGACAGTCACGAAATTCCCCATGTTTATAGGACTATTTGGGCTCAGTACACTAAATATAGGCATTTGGGGGCACGGTGGCTCAGCAGGTAGAGGTGCAGGCTGCAGGCCGAGAGGTCCTTGGTTTGAATCCCTCCTGCGGTAACCGCGTTTTGTCTTTGGGCAAGACACTTCACCCCAATTGCCCAAGTGGGGGCACGGTGGCACTGTGTACTAAGGTGTACTGCACGTTGATGGTGCACTTGTCTTCAACCAATGCTAAACCTGCTTGTATGGAGTTAGTATGTTGGGGAGCTGACTGCTGCTCGCCGTTGCTCGGTGGTTCTTTCCAGGTACCCCGGCTTCCTCCACCTGTAAAACTGTCGTGGTCATGATTAGCCATAGTGCTGAAATATGCGATCTTAAACACCAATAAATAAATAAATAAATAAATATAGGCATTTAATCTATTATGTCTTGTTTGACAGCGCTTCGTGAGCGCTGTCAAACAAGATACTATAGAACAATTGCTCACTCTGTCTCAAGAGTATAGGAAAATGATGAAATCCCTGTTAATTGAGTAATTGCCACAGTGAAAGTGGCTATTCAGTTAACCTTTTGACCCCTGATGGTATCTTCCATGTCAGTTCAAATGCGGCAATTAGAAGAGTCCATATTCATTATTTGGGGGTAGACCAATCAACATTTTCAACGTTAGGGCTGCACGTTAAATATATTGATTGGTCTACCCCACCCTTAACTTAGCAGGCATCCTATTTAATGGAAGTATGGCGTACAATGTCCCTGGACCGGTAAAGCGGCTTCTCGTGTTCAGTGGGTTAATAGGTTTCCTCTGCATTTGAAAGGAATTACTTCGATGCAGAGTGAACATTCGTATATATAAATATCTTTTACGAAAAGGAAAATTTGGCATTCTGCAGTAAGAAACACAATAAATAACAATTGATTTGGAATCAGGCCTTACTGGACCTGGTTACAAATACGTAATAGACTCGCATACCAGTTTTCTGTAGGTCGATACCATCCATGAACTCCGGATTTTAATAATTAATTGCTGCTTCTTGTGTACTTTGAAAATATATTTTTGGGGTTTTTTTTCAAGGCATTTGGGCACCATTGTTGCACATTATCTTTATGGATACATCTTTTGATGTTCTTTTACATTGTGATCACACGTTTTTCAAAAATGTGGTGATGAGTGACGAAGGGGCATAATTCAAAAAGGAGGACGGTAAGATGTTGGCCATATCTATCTGATAGTTTTCCTTCTTCTTGGATAAGAAGCATCGGTGACATGAGGTATCAACCGACAAGAATCCGCTGTCAATACAATCTCATAAACCGTGCACCAGTACGAATAGCAGACGACACTCGCAACAAAGCATAGTGAAGATACTTCCTTCCTGCTAATATACCAATAACATGATTTTTGAGGGCGTTGTGGTTTATTAACGGCCCTACAGAAATGATTAACAGCCCAAGGGCTGTTAATCATTTCTGTAGGGCCGTTAATAAATCATCATAACGCCCGACAAAAATCGTGTTATTTCTATTATTACCACTAATAGGGGAGGACATTCAAGTAACCTCAAAATAACAATGAACGCGTGTCGTCTGTTTGCAAACAATACCATGTGATCAAAACAAGCCAAAGTAGTTGAATATTCATGAGTTGTCGGAGTTTATTTTTGAAAGTTTTTTAAAACAAGTACGAAATAACCAATGTTACAAATCCAGGATCCGCGTTTGGCAGCTTCAAAAACAGAATGATACATAAATATACTCACATTATATCACTATTTGGCCCCTTATGTTTCAGTAAATAGGTTATATTTGGTGTAACCACCTCAAGTAACTGCTGTGAGATTTGTTTACCTCGCACAGCATCCGAACTTACAAAGCAGAAACAGAAGATTGGGAATGGGAGGTAATTCGGTCACGTGACGTGTCGGGCCGCGGGCGCTAATGGGAAGAAAAACCCATTAGCGGCCCAGCACGTCACGTGATGACCTGAGCATTTATCGCGTATTAAGGCCCAGGAAATTAGCGATCATGGCCTAAGGAACGCCCGCTGAAGTGGTAATAATAGCAGACGACATTCGCAATAAAACATAGTGAAGATATTTTTTTTTTACATCATGTTTTGCCTCAAGACATTGGTTATGACTCCTCATTGAACAGAGCACAATGAACTATTGCCAATGGGGGTCATAAACAGTCGTAAACTATTTTTTCGAGATAAAAAAATTAAAAACAATAAATCTTGAAAGACGATTTTTTTTAATATCGCTGACCGGTTTTAGCCGTTACGTTATACGGGGTTCTCACTTCCAGGGTTTGGGTCCCGGATTGCCACGGTTTTGAACCGTGGTAAAACCGGCGTGTTTTGACTGCGGTAGACAATTTCTATGGTGGCACAAATATGTGGCTACGGCGCCTGCGGATGATCTGAGGAAGCGCTAAGGATATACTAAGGTTGTGCTAAGGAAGTAGCAAGGATTCGCCAAGGAGTATTACGGTTATGTGAGGGTTTTCCTATGGTTATGCTACGGTCATCGGAAGTAATACGGACAAGCCTCAGTTGTCATACGGTTTGTCCCGGTTATTAACGTTCACCCTACGGTGTTACGGATATCCGACGGTTCTGCAACGGTTCTTTTACGGTCTCTACGATTATGTCCCGGTCATGTCACGGTAACATAACCATAGACACCGGGACACAACCGTAGCATATCCGTAGTCTATCCGGCGTTTTACGTGGTCAATCGGGACCCCATTTCTGACTACGGTTAATGCCGGATCGGCTACGCATATGCTACGGTTGTGTCCCGGTGTCTAGGATTCTCTACGGTCACTTGTGTATGGTGAAGGAAAAATGACATTTTCAAACAATTTGAAAATCGCTTCACGGAAAAAAACAAGGCGGCGGAACACCACGGTCATGTCTACGGGCCCGGTACTGATTTACTAGGGACAATCGCCGATTAAAACCGTGGGCTTCCGGCACCCCGAACCGTGAAAGTGAGAACCTAGCTTTAGGTGAATGGTTAACCCTTTACCCAACGTAACGACCAAAACCGGCCAGCGCTTTTCTCAAAAATCGCCAATTAATTTTCATTATTTTTTTCATTTTTTGTCTCAAAAACACGAGCTCGTTCCAACGAGGGGTCATAACCTATGTTTTTGAGACAAAAAATGAAAAAAAAATAGTTATTCAAGAATTTTTTTTGCAACTGTCGTCTGCTTTTCATGTTAGGTAAAGGGTTAAATCACATAACACCAAAATGTCGGATTTTGCAGCCGGCGATGTTTTTTTATGTAACAGATTTTCATGACCTCTTGAATCACAGTTGTTTGGGACATCGGGCAAATATCTCGTATTGGCTCAACAAGCTTCTCCACTTGGTTCAGATATAATTGACCATAGAAATCTTAAACGTCCTTCAATGATTCTGCACTTGATGGGGCTAATGTGTTTTATAAAGCGAATAAAGATTTAGTATTATTTGTTACAAATGGAGGCTATTATGCGAAGACCATATGACAAACTAACAAATTATTTACACGTTGGTACGTGCCAAACGCGCGTCAAATCCATTACAAACTGCGAAGATCGCCTACTTTTCTGTAATTCTTGTCAGTGTAACACACATGTTTCAACTCGGTAACTTTTCGCGTGTGCTCGAAGTCATTTCTAAGCCGTTTCAAAGGCGTTAATATGTATTTTTATGTGCTGGGGTTGGAGATGGCGACAGTTTGTTTCATTCTATCCCTCCGTTTGTACCACTATAATTATGTAGTTAGTATGAAAAATAAAAAGTGATCTGGTATGCTTTGTGTGGCAACACATATTTCATGTCTCCACCCTGGAGTGGAGTGCTTGCATTCTTAACCTTTAACCTAACACGAAAGGCAGACGACACTTACAATTAAAATTATTGAATAACTAATTTTTTTTTCATCAAAAACATAGCTTATGACGCCTCATTGGGACGAGCTCGACGAGCTCGTTCCAGTGAGGCGTCATAAGTTATGTTTACGAGACAAAAATTCCAAAAATAATGAAAATTGAATGGTGATTTTTGTGAACAGCGCTGGACGGTTTTGGCCGTTACGTTCATGTAAACATATAAATTCACCATGGTTCTCCAGTAAAAGGGTAAAAATGTTATCTTCAAGTATTATACTAGCGGAAAAAAGAAAGGCCATTTTTTTATGTGGTAAATATTTCAAATGTGTTATGGATGATTATTTCATTGTTTGGATTTTGATGTTATTTCTTCATTATTGATTAAATTTTGACGAGTTTTGTTGTCTTAACACTGACGGCGTTTGAATGGATAACTTTCAAACGTGGGTACCCTACGCCATTTCCTGACCAACATCAATAGCGAGTGTGCCCATCCCGGGCTTCAGTCGCTGTTCTAACTCTCATTACCATTGACCCCATCAAGTTGTTTATGGTCCTTTGTGAGATGTTATTCCACTCCTGAAAAAGGGCCTGCGTGAGCTGAGCGACGTTGTTTGGGACTTTGACGCGCTTCATGGCCCTCATGTCCAGCTCGTCCCACAAATGCTCGATCGGGGACAAATCTGGACTGTAGGCTGGCCAATCGAGAACTGGGACATTGTTTTCGCTGAGGATGTCACGACAAACCCTAGCAACGTGCGGCCTCGCATTATTCCGCTGCAACATAAGGTTACGCGCACGAATAAGTATGATGGACGTGAGGCATGAGGACCTGATCCCGATATCTTATGACTGTAGGATTGCCCTGGATGACTACGAGAGGTGTTTTCACGTCAAGAGAAATCCCCCAAAACTATAACAGACCCCCCCCCCCCCCTTCGAATCTGTCGTTTTCCTTAACGCACACGTCAGAATATCGCTCACCTCGACGTCGATAGCAACGTTGTCGCCCATCTGACCTGTAAAGTGTGAACCGAGACTCATCAGTGAATAACACACGTCTGCAGTGGGCGAAGTGAAACCGATGTGGTGCATGTGTCCGCAGCCATTGCGATCGACGTTGATGTCGCCTGGGTGTAAGTTGCGGACCAGCGTAACCTTAAATTGAACTCCCGCAACCGATTCCTAACTGTTCTTGGAAACACTCGGCGAGCACGAGTGCCTACAACCTGACTCGCCGTCTCCGTTGCTGTCTCCGTCGCCGTCTGAAATGGGTTACGGAGATGTGAGAGACGTATGCCTCTATCTTGACGTGGCGACGTAACGCGCGGACATGGGGCGGTCAGCTAATCTTCCTGTGGCTCTGAGGCTCCCAACTAAACGAGCTATCGTTGACTCATGGACCCCAAAATGCTGGGCGGCGAGACGTTACGATTGGCCCAGCATATTTAGAGCAATAGCCCTACCCCTATCAACTTCGAACATTCGTGGATTTTGCTATTCAGTTGAGTTGAAATGAAATGTTGTGCAATCGATGTATACTGTTCACAATTTCAATTCGGTAGCACGTGGGAGTGCCCCGCATGCACACTTTGTCGAAAAATCTGTTGAAAGCATTCAGCTTCGTACATGGTCACGGTTGACTGAATTTTAACCAAAGACAGTACACTGAGGTAGCTTTGTGTCAAAGTTTACTACATTTGGTCTACGGATAAAAACGTTATATTACCAACACTGCGTCGCCTGAGTGCTAGAATGTTCTATGTCCCCTATGGGACATAGAACATTCTAGCACTCAGGCGACGACAGAACTTGCATTTCTTTTTTCTGTCATTATATTTTATTGAGTTGTAACTCTTACTATTGTTAAGCAAATTACTAACTTTCAAACTTGAGTAAATTTCGAAAACTACCTTTAAGTTGATACCAAATATATTTGATGAGTTGCATCAGAACAATACACGTGTTTCTTTAATTTGATGGTTACATCATATCAAAAAGTGTTGCTGGTGAGGACGCTGTGCATGCTGTCAAGGCGTCAGGCAAATCGTCGCCCGAGTGCTAGAATGTTCTATGTCCCCTATGGGACACAGAACATTCTAGCACTCAGGCGACGAAATTCTGTAAGGAATTCAATGTTGTTATGGGTTGTTTGTTTATCAAATGAGTTTTTTAATTCACCTTGAAAATATGACCCTGTGAAGCTTCGGGATTCGATTCGATTTCGAGTCTTAAGCTGATATTCGATTCGATTCGAAATCAGGTGCCCGATTCTTTTCGCTTCGAATTTTTATACGGGAATATAGCTTGGTATTAGTCATTGTCGTCGTCTCACAAAACGTACAGTTCAGGTGGAATTTGTGCGTAAATAATGCTGAAAATAAAACACAGTGTAATTTCATCTATATTAACATAAATAACATATGATCCATGTCACCTCCCTTGCTAATTCCAGTCTTACTAGTCTCTACCACTGTTGAATTATATTTATTTATTTATTTATTGGTGGTTAAGGTCACATACTTATGCACAATGGTTAATCATGACCGTGACAGTTTTACGGGTGGAGGAGGCCGGAGTACCCGGAGAGAACCACCGAGCACGACGAGCAGCTGCCAGCTCCCCAACATCGTAACTCCGCACTGCAGCACGGGCTGGGTTAGATTGGTTGAAGACATGCGCACCATCGACGTGCAGTACGCCTCAGTTCACGGCGTCATCGCGCCCCCAAGTGGACAATCGGGGTTAAGTGCCTTGCCCAAGGACACAACGAGTGAGTCCGAATCAATCGCTCAGACGTTCACCCATCCGAGGACTAACCGGGCTCGACGTTGCTTAACTTCGGAGATCTGATGAGAACCGGTTACCGCAACGCCACCGCGCCCCCTACCACTGTTGAAAACAGAGTTTAAAGTTTCCAAACAATGTTGACGATGTGTTCTTGTTAGCGGCTAGACCTGTGCAGTGCTTAGTGTTGTAAGTCTCGCATCCGTTCCGGGGTAATATTCCAACTACGTCATCAAGGCTTGCCTTCCAGGAAAGCAAGCCTTGATGACGTAGCTGGAATATTTTATCATTAGGGACTTGAGCCGTCACAGTCCGAATAATCAGATTTAAAATCCCCCCTCCTCCTCCTCCTTGTCGGACATTTTCAAGACTCCCAGAATTCGATTCGAGATTCGATTCGATTTCGAATAAACCCGATTGAATTCGAGGTTCGGTTCGAACCGAAAATGTGTGATTCGCAGGGTCCTACTTGAAAACCTCAAACTATTAACATTATTAGTGGAACTACGCGACGTAATAATAAAACTGCAGCTGTGTCGAATCTTCATTCATGCGTTTTAGTAAGCAAACATGTCTCGTGGTAATGGTAAATGTCACCAAATTAAGTCTCGATTCAAAGAAAATGACTGTTTATGGTGTTTTTAGATTCAATCGTTCAGGTTCGCTTTTCCGACCAACTGAAATATTCATTCCGATAGAATCTAAATATTCGATGATCTACAGTACGTGGAGAGTGGATTGCAACTAAATCACCCGCGGAGTGGAGTTATCACCCAAGCTATAACTTTAAAATTTTGTACATATCGACAAAAAACACAAGCAATGTCTTAGCCAATGGACCTCCGGGTTTAACCCGGAGGTCCATTGGCTGAAACTGTTCTTGTGCTTGTTATGCTTTGCAACAAATATGCAATTATTGCTTGGGTGGAATCTCCACTCCGCGGGTGATTTAGTGTTAATACGCTCTACAAGTACTGTATATATGAGCTAGACTGATTCTAGGCCACAGCAGTGACAGATTTGTTTAAGAATTTAATTTGACCGTGACTAGGCAGCTTGGGCGCCGATGTAACCGGGAAAAACCAATAAACAACACCATGTTATTCAGACTTTCCAATAATTTACTAGCCGGGTACAAGCTGCAGTCGCATTGGTTGACAGCATGTGTACCCTATTCGGGATCACGACACCGTACCACTGAGCTCCCTAAAGATGAGGTATGTGTAGTGGTAACTCAAAGACAAAACGTAGTCGATCCGGGTCAAAGTCAAACGTGCGACGTTTCAAAATTATTTGACGCGATATGTCATCACGATATACACAAGTAAGTTATTGGACTTCAAACCTAACGTTTTGACGTGTAAATTTGTGCATTTCATGCATATTGTGTTTTAATTGTTATATACTGGTCAATAAAATCTATTTCAATACCACACACGCCTCAGCTTGTTTTATTAGTGTAAAATAACAAATGCAGTATTTTGAGTGTGCTCAAAATTGAACGAAAATGATAAGTGGGACTCTCGGAAAGATGAAGTGGAAGTGAGTGACTTATCCCCCAGGGGCGTAGGAAGAGTTTCGATCGTGTGGGGGAGGGGGCGTAGTCACAGAAGGGCACCCACACACTGATATATATCAGTGATGGCTCATGTGCCTTAGTGACATGATAGATATTCAACAAATTTCCCCATGGGTCGAAACGGCCCGGTGGGGAGAATTTGTTAACCCTTTACCTGACATGAAGGCCCAAACGGCCAGAAAATAAACCAGAATAAGCCAACCATAGCCTAAAATATCTCGGAAGTTTCTAAATAAAAATAGAGCTCGTCGAGCTGGTTCTAATGAATTCCATATTCGGGTTTTATTAAAAAATTGGGAAATTTGTTTTCTAAAAATGTGAAATTTAATTTATTTTCTAAAAATACTGTGTTAGGTAAAGGATTAAAGATGGAGTCCAAAACGTGCACTTTTCTCGACTTCAAAAACCGTAGAAGTGATCAATCATACGAGCAAGAGAGAAATACAAGTGCGATGTGACCACAGTTGAGTCGTGGGGGAGCCGCCCGTCCCACATACACTCATACTCCCATTCCATCTGTAATATGATCCGGTGCTTCTTTCAAAATGGGAGAGTTGAGGTTACCAAATAAAATAATTGTTCTTCATGTTGATATATATAGTTTGTTGTTATTTAAGAATTGAATGCAATTTTTATAATCTTTATTGGAGTATGAACGTGTGGGAATGGGTACAAATTATGTATGAATCCCGAAGGGATTCATACAATTTGTACCCATTCCCACACGTTTATACTGCAATAAAGATTATAAAAATTGCATTCAATTCTTATAATTACATTCCGCAACTGTTTAAACTACTTTTTACCAAACAACAAAGCAGAAAGACGAAATAAAACATGTACGAACGAACGAGGCGAAAAACCACCCTCACACAAAAGACAAAGCGCACAACTCTGATTTTTAATTTTCACAACTTTAGAAATGGAAACGAGTATTTTAGTAACGGGCTTTAAACCACAGTTGGGAAATGTCACCAAAGAAACAGCAACGGAGTTGATCACTGCGAGAGGCGCTAAAAGTTAAAAACCCACCCAAACACCGCCCGAATTACATACTGTCAACTGCGCTCTACCGTAAATGCGGTTCAAAGTTCGACCAAATGTATTCATTGGAAAATGAATTACATTTGGTCATGACGTTTTCATCCAGCTGACCAATGGGAATTGAGTATATGGACCCAAAACGGATAACTGCATTAACAATGTAATTATGTACTTTTAACATCTTCCTTTTCCTTTTGAATGCTTCATTTTGTGATTGCTGTTGTTTTGTTTTCGCAATCTTCCTCTCTGCAGCTGTTAATATCTTAAATCTTATTCATATTTTCTGGTGGTGGTATTATGATGTATAGATATATTGGTTAAGATGTTGGTTGGCCCCGCCCCCCCCCCCCTTCTCTCTTTCTCTCTCTCTCTCTCTCTCTCTCTCTCTCTCTCTCTCTCTCTCTCTCTCTCTCTCCTCTCTCTCTCTGTCTCTCTCTCTCTCCCTGTCTCTGCTTCTCTCTCGCAACTATTTCCAGGAAAAGTTGGGTGTACGGGCGGGTTCTAAGTCCCTGTTACCCCCCCCCCCCCCCCCCCACATACACACACAATTACTCAACTTCGCGTATACAACAAAGAACACGCGTTACAAACTTCAGTAATTCTGTATGATTATATAACTATGCGAACTTTTCCATTTCTAATAGCTAGAAAAAATGTGAGTTACAGATTACATTTGCATTACTGAGGTTTCACACTCCCTCCCCAACCCAGGACACACACAGACGTGTCCTACCACCTCCAATTTTTTTTTTATAATTCTATTAGTTTTAAAACGTGACAAGAAGCTGTGTATAAACTAAAAAGATTTAGTTAAATCTAATTACGGGTGACTGTCAAAGTGATCTGCCCTTTGTCCATTCATCTCTAAAGGTATCGTCAGACGATTATCGCTTCACGCTAAACAAGTAAGAATTCTGTCATTTATTATTCATCGAAATTGTCACTTCAGAATATAGAAAAAGTAGTTGGCAAGATATATTCGTTATACAATTGTCAGTGGCCTAAAATTGTACTTATGTTGTCAGTTAATGCCATATTGAGCCTAGTGAATTCCATATGAATTAACCTTTCTCAGTATATACCATATTAGGTCAATGTCGAACAGTGTAACAAATAGTTTCTATTTTTTCAGTTCAGATATGGAGGGGTCCACCTTCTGTAGAATTATGTAACATAAATCATAATAATAGACTGCATATGTTACAATCGAAATCGTTGTTAACACTAGTTTCGTGAGATATCCCTAAAACGAGAATGGCTAGTTGTTAGAATGGCACGTTTAGAATTTATGATGAATTAATTCTTAGAAGCCGGGAGTCGAGTTTTCTTGCCTGTGATGTAATACGGCGGGTAATTTGGCTATGAAGGTTCGGCTATCTTTGGGCTTGGAGAGAATTAAACACTGGGCAGGTGCTTCTAGTCAAGTGTCGTCTGCCTAAATAGGCAGACGACACTTGACTAGAAGCACCTGCTTTACTGTTAGTTTTTCGCGGTATGTCGTGTTCAATAAATTCATTCTGATTCCCCGGCTTGTAAGAGTTAAGTGTCAATGCTGGCACAAAAGCTGATAACTTCTACAGATAAATGAAAGAAAAATACCACAGAATAAAGCAACCAGAGCTCAGTCCCTCTACTTGTGTGAATCAACAGTAAATTAAAAAACCCAAAGAATACCTTCTAAGATACATGAAATATCTAGCATGCTAAAAAAATATTTCAGTTAAAAAGATTTAAGTTATTGTGCAATGAAAAAAAATACTGAAATTATTTAAACCCATAAATAGATTTTTCCTTAGCCACTGTCTGACAGCTTTGAATTGATACACGTTAAGTCAAATGATTTTGGTTGTTACATTTTCACCAGACTATGTCAAAACTTAACTAGAATCAACCACGGTGTTATCCTTCAAAGTTAACTTTGAAAAAAAATTATTCAAACTTTTGAGCCTTGTTTTACTCAATATATCTTATCTATTATGCAGTTACTTGTGGAGAGAAAAAAAAGCATACATGGTGAATGATTTGAATGTTATGATGGAATATTACCCAAAGAGTAAACTGAATGATAAAAAAAATTGCATGGAAACTGAATAAAATTAAACCGAATTCAGGCTATTCTTTATATATATATATTTTGTTTTATTTGATACGTTGTTTTAAATCAAGAATTCAAATGGCTGAGTTCTTATTAAAACCATGGTTATAGGAAACACAAGTGGGGGCGCGGTGGCTCAGTGGGTAGAGGTGCAGGCTGCAAGCCAAGAGGTCCTCGGTTCGAATCCCACCCGCGGCAACCGCGTTGTGTCTTTGGGCAAGACACTTCATCTCCATTGCCTACACGGGGGGCACGGTGACGTTGTGAACTAAGGCGTACTGCACGTCGATGGTGCACCTGTCTTCAACCAATGTTAACCCTGCTTGTGTGGAGTTCGTATGTTGGGGAGCTAACAGTTGCTCGCCGTTGCTCGGTGGTTCTGTCCGGGTACTCCGGCTTCCTCCACCCGTAAAACTGTCGCGGTCATGATTAGCCATTGTGCAGAAATATGTGACCTTAAAACACCAATAAATAAATAAATAAATAGGAAACACATAGTCTAATTTTCAATTCAGCGGTGACACAAGGGACGAAATTATACTGGCAGAGGGTATGATACAATTGTTTAATATAAATGATGGGTGTTTGGATAACCCAATTGCGTGGAACCATTCATTTGTACAATGAATTCATCTTACAATCAACATGTATTTTGTCTGTATTAACTCCGCAACTGTCGTGTATCCGACCCCCTGATACAGATGTTTGTATCAGGGGGTCGGACACAAGCACGTTCCTTTCGAGTGAGTTCCATTTTTTTTTTTTTGTTCATCCGTACGAATAAATAGTTCCTTATATATTCGTCTGCATTCTTGACTTATCCCCAATATATTGTACGATAAAATGATTATTACCATTATGTGGATGTACAAAATATGTATCCGAGTCGAGCTCCGGGTTGAATAATCTCTATATATTGACACGTTTTAACATACTCGGAGGAAAGAGGGTTAATAATCAACCAGCAGCTCAACTCATAAGACAGCTCAAGGTGAACAAGTATACCTCATGTGTGTTCTACTGTTTGTGTGAATGTGAATAACTAATCGACGGACTTGCATGAGTGCATTGTGAACTTGTGATATCAGTGCGTGGTACAGGTGTCTATATTCAGCTTCGAGACATCCATTATCCATATTATTTATATATCTACCCCAGGATCTGTAAAATTTATTAGACAACTGATGTGTCAAGGTTTCTAACACATCTGTTGGGTTCATGATCTCATCTTAGAAAGAACCTGTTAACCCTCCAATTATCCCATGATCATAACCTAATTTATCACTTTCCAAAGTGTGATTTACTGGGATTTCCTGGTTTGATTATAAACGGTAACTTCACAAGTGAATTATGCAATCAACAATTGGACCATGTATCCGTGCGCGCAAAGGAAGACGCTTTGTCGTGGGTGTAATGGGGACTTCATTGTTTTGGGTTTTTTTTTTTTAACTCTATACCTAACATGAAAAGCAGACGACAATTGCAAAAAAAATTCTTGGATAACTATTATTTTCATTTTTGTCTCAAAAACATAGGTTATGACTCCTCACTGGAACGAGTTCGTTGAGCTCGTTCCAATGAGGGGTCATAACTTATGTTTTACAGACACAAAATGAAAAGATAATGAAAATTAATTGGCGATTTTTGAAAATAGCGCTGGCCGGTTTTTGGCCGTTACGTTGGGTAAAGGGTTAAATAATATAATTGTCGTTAATAATGGAAAGTAATAAACAGAGTAATAGCTTGACTGGACTGGTTACGTGAAATAATTCATTCGAGGCGAGAGACTATATTAGTCCCTCGCCTCGAATGAATTATTTCACGTAACCAGTCCAGTCAAGCGATTGCTCTCTATGTAAATAAAGCTGATTGCTTGATCGCTGTAAATTTCGGTATGAATCTGCTTTCAAAATGGAAATATAGACTTGTATGAAGCGCGAACAGATTCACATGAATTGTATAGCCATTCATGTTCGTAAAATCAGTTAAATATATAAAGGATATCCACGCTATTTCAGTGAATATCGAACACGAATGAGATAATTCCCGATATGCACTAAAATAGCGTAGATTTTCTTTTTATTATATGCCACGTGACATTTTACTCCGCAATATTCAGCCCAATTCGACTGCAAATACGTACGTTTCAAAACAATTACAAAGATCAGCTGATCGTTTCTTCAAGGCGACGTCATACGCCAAACCGTGACGTCATTAAGGAAGATACTGAGGGATATTCCTCGTTATCCATCAAGGCGATGGATATCGAGAAATATCGTTTAGATTAGTTTATTTTCATAAAATTTATTCGCATATACATTTATACTATGAATACAAAATATGAATGTACTTTCACGCTCAAATACCGTACACTTGGGTTCATACGCATAAAAATACACTCTAAATTCAGTTGGGTTAAAAATCAACCCAAATCAACTAGGTTGGGTGAATATGAACCCATTTGGGTCCTATTCTCCCAACCCAGTTGATTTGTGTTAATTTTTAACCCAACTGATTTCAGACTGTATGCACTGTTTGCTTATTCTTAAATAAAAACATGGGAGTAATCATCCATGTACATTCATGCACTTAACTTACCAGTACAAAACTTGTATTTATTTACAAACATTCATACTCAAATAGATACAAAAAGTGTAACCATTTACGAACGTTTATTTGGAAATAAATACGAATTATATAACCCCTGTATGACATTCATTCTCTAACAAGTACAAAATGTGTAGGTCTTGGAGGTCACTCGTGTAAAGCTTTGCTTGTGATTATTATGCTCATTACATGCCTTCAAAGTTATTATCGAGATGGCGACACCTCCACCTGCGGTGTTCGTGGTAAGTTACTCTCCACGTACTGTATCAGCTGCATGTGAGAAGGTCAGGAAAGAGATGCGGAGTTCTGATTCACCCTGACTGGTTTTGCGACTAGAACAGTCTGTAGGGGCATTGAGGCTCAAATCTATATTAGAGAGATGGTTACGATCGAAGAGAGTGGAAGTCGGCATTCACCTACTGCCGTCTGAACCAAGGTACGATCGTATAACTCACAACCTTACTCCAGTCATCCTCGTTTATTTGAGACTATGGGTTTTTCCCTTCGTGTGTCAATGAATTCAAAGAATTAAAATTGATGTTTGCGACGAGTAATCACCCAAAAGAATTTATTTGTATCAGACATTCCACACTCTTTGATATTGTCATTAGTTCAGAGCTTATAGTTCCTTCAGGCTTCGGTTGTCTAGTCGTAGACGCCGATACGTTGGAACTCAATGCATACTTGGATCTTGAATTTTGGTTCCAAGACATATTACGTTTACTAAGTTCTCACGCATCTTTCTTTGATGTGCTGCCTTTGGGGTTAAAACCTCGCCGTCTATGGTTATCACACAATAAGAGTTTAATTTTTGCTTTCACGTCATGCGCCACTCACCACACCCTTTCAAAGTTCTTGTCAACAATCTCATCAACGGTTAGCTCTTCTCTGGCTTCCACAGATAGTCCCCAAATTCTGTTCGAGTTCTCCGTGTCCGTTTCTTTCAATTTTCGTATCATCCTCAAATGATTTCTATGCCCCTTCACAGACCCTTATGACAACCGTGCCTTATTGGTCTCAGCACCCATATTCTGCCCCACACACTATTTCATAGGATTCCTCTCCAAACTTTCCTCTGAGGCAACTGAGTCATTGATTGATGACGCCAGGTTCCAACTCGATTTAATTTGCAATTTATACCAATTAGAAGCGCCCCCTTTCAAACCTAACACCCCAATCCAATATAAAAATGTTTTTACTTTCATGTCAATAGCATTGTGGGGTGTCCTGTTCACCTGCGATGTTTGGCTGATAAACACAGTTCCTACTTCAAATATACATCTTCCGAGGACCAATATGCTTCTCAATTTCCAATGGTGAGTCTGGTGGACGTCGCAAAATTAAATCTCCTCATGGAGATGCATCCACAATTCATCAGCATCTTTGATTTGGAGAAAACTAAGCCAACCGTACGATTATATATGGCTTTTAAAAGTTCCCTTTATTTTCAACGGCGGAACCTTAACAGAATTATAAGGTTTACTTGGGTTTCTTCTGAGCGTTAAATCACTTTATTTAACTAAATGGGGATATTAAGAAACAGCACCGTTTGCTTATCGTAGCCACACACCTCTAAGACAAATGTCGATTAATTGATTGACATAAATAGTTTAACCCTTTGAACCATGGGGTATATTCCAAGTCAGTACAATCGCAGCAGCTGGAAGGGTCCATTTTCACTATTTGAGGGTAGATCAATTAATATTTTCAACGTGCAGCCAATATTGATGGGTCTACCCAACACATTCACTTAGCAGAGACTCTACTTAATGAAATTATGACGCGTCTTGTTCCTAGGTCGGAAACGGGAGCTCGGATTCAAAGGGTTAAGCCTCTACGCTACACGCTGTTTCTTTTCTTCACAGCATTCGCTCCTTTCACAAATATGAGAAATAACAAATTTTTCGCACACTACACGCTAAAAACTAAAGTGTTAAAAACTACACTTGAAGTGCTGTATTTAACACTTACTAAGTGCTGAACTAGCACTTTGTTCAAGTGTAGATATCCCAGAACCTGACAGGTGTACCAAAGTACCACTTGACAAGTGTAATGTCGTGACACTTAAAAGGAAACAACGCAGGTGACGCGGATCAGGCTCGAAATCTCGAGCCTGATCCGAGTCATCTGCGTTGTGTCCTTTTAATTATGTACCCACCAAGCGCAAATCAAATTATGGACGATTCTGGGAGAACCACCAATGCTAGACACATGGGAAGTGCCATCCATTCAAGTTTCAAATGTCTGTCGATTGTAATGTCTAAGTGCTTAAAGCATTGCACTTTGAGTGTTAAAATCAAACCCTAAGAGTTAGAATGGGTTTAACACCTTGAAAGTGTCAGTTTTAACACTTTAGTTTTTAGTGTGTATATTTCCACAAGTTTTGACATTCTGGACTGACTCCTCGGAATTTCCCGGCGCAGTTAAAGAATAAGAAAATCACACTTTAGATTTTGGAAGGTTCCTTACAGGCGAAAGACTGTCGGGAAGCGAGGGACGTGTTCAGAAACTAGACCCCATCGCCACCTCCATTAGCAGAATTAGTTTTGGATGAACAAGAGTAGTATATCATGTACTCCTAAAACCCTCATCAGCCTGATCTCACGCTGGATCTCATAGGACGCCATCAGTCACGTGACCTGTGGCATTAACTTGGTAGCACGCACGAGCGGCCATGTTGTGTTGTCATTACCATGGCGATACATATACTAGTGCGCATATGCAGCGCTTGTTGTTAGGCAAATTCTCGTTTCCGTCACCCATCTGTCCATGTGGAGGCCAGACATTAATGAGGTGTGCACATGTGGAAGTGCACGTTTTGCGTACAACACATGTAGCGCACCTGGACAACGAGTTGTATTGGATAATATGGGCTAATGCGAATTGCGCAGTCCGTCTGAATCTACGGAGATTTAGTCAAATATAGAGGTAAAGACAGGGCCATACATAGGCCGGGATAGCCAGGCATGGTCAGGAATAGGTAGACAAAGGCAGATAGAAGTCATAACAGGTAGAACAAGTTCAAGAATGGTGGAAACCTGAGTTCTCTGAGCAAATCACCAAGAAGCGATAAGACTTTTCAACGCACTAAACGGCTAGGGGTGGGGCATTAGTTGAAGATACACTGTGTCACCACCTCCCACTACAGCAAATGAGAATCGTTCGCGATAAAATACGGAACAATATAGACGGCAAAAACTGGAAAGTGAGAAACATCGTTGAAGCGTATGAGAAATAGAAATTAATCTCTTATTTGATTGCAAATGACTGCACATAACACCAAAAAGGATGTCATTATGCTTTTCCCATATAAAAGATCAAAAGCTTTCGTGACTTGTATGCGTTATCGCAATAATATCAATGTAATTAAAGATGTGCTTTTATTTCATCGCAAACAATGTTTTATTGGCAAGTAAATCTAACATTCAGTGCATATGTTATGATATATTCACAATCTTGTTTGCTACCACGGAGGTCTTAATTTATACCAGTACGATCATCATTATTTTTATTACCAGCGAAGGTCTCAACATATGTGAAATATTAACATGGTTTGGGTGTTTTTTGTGCATTCCACATAAGTTGCAAACTCAAGATGTTAGATTTCGAATGGGACAGCTGAAGGCAACTACAGTTAAAACTAGAAGTCCTGTCATGAACTGAGCGCTTATCTTGGCTTAATTGCGCGTTGGAATTGTGCGCAATTGTCATATCGAATGGCATCCAAAGCACGGCAGGTTCTCTTGGTTACTGATAGCAAACACAGGCGATGTTTCTGCCAATGGACCTCCGGGTTACCCGGAGGTCCATTGGCTGAAACATTGCCTGTGCACAGGCCATATGTACAGAAATTTATAGCCTTATTATGGTCATAACACGTAGATTAACGCGCAGATCGATGTGCTATTTGTGTGCATTTCATGGCAGGACTTCTAGTTTTAACTAGAAGGGCAGGCTCCAAATCTTCAACCTTTATATTTCCACATCACGCGGATAAGTGTGCTGCATGGTCTCTGGAGCCCTTGGTCCCGGGATCGATTTTAGGTCATGAAAGAGGCACCTAACACACGCCGGCGGTAACACTTGTGAAGTTAACCCTTTACATAATACGACTAGAAAACAAGACACTTATTTTAAATTTTAAAAATCTAAAAGTATTGTTTGTGACCCCCTCGTTTCATATTGGAGGCATAAGCTCTATTTTGAGGGGAAAACTGAAAGTTGAAGGGCGATTTTTTGGTGAATAATGCTGTTGAATATTGACGTGACGTTGGGGAAAGGGTTATTGCTGTGAACTCCCCTGTTGGGTGGAGACGTCAAATGGTTGTTCTTTGTCTGAGAAAGAAACAATTCGTATTGACTAAAAATGCCATAGTAGTATTCGGAAAGTGTGGTGAAGTGCCGCTACGATGTCATCTCAGAAAATCGACGTCAGTTTAGTCAAGGAACGGCGTTAATATGCGCTGTAGTATTTGCACGTCCATTTGTAGAAAACAACAAGTGCAACGCAAAGCGTGGCATATGCTCCCGATGGTGTCATAACGCCATGACGACCATACTGAATTGGCTAGATAGACCAAAATCGGAAGGAAGCATTGTCTAGTCATTCACAAAGTAACCACTAAAATTATGCTTTGATCAAATCAGCGGTTTTCAAATGCAGTGAATGCAATGCAGAGGTCGAAAGAGTGAAATCAAAAGAGTGAAAAAGGGCCATAACTCTGGGAAACATTATTGGACGGACCCATTCCTTGTGTATATCCATTCCCCCGAGTGGGTCTATCAGCATAACCAAATGAGACCCAAATCCGACCTATGGTTTTGAAATTACAGCCCAAAACGTTTGCACGGACAGACGGACTGACAGGTCTCCTTAGATACCCCCCGAATCCTCCTTCGGAGGTCGGGGGCATAATAAGCATTAACTTTTTAAACACGGTATGCAAACATTTTTTACGCAAAGAAATATCTGCAGCTCTACGGCGAGACAACAGAAGCAACGAAAGCAATGAAAAATCACGAAGAATCTCAGTAATAATTTAATCCTGCAGCCCTGTGGGGCTGTAGGATAAAATTATTACTGACCCTCCTTACAGAGCCCTACAAAACACAATATTTGGCCATATTATTGTAATTACTACTTTGTTGGAGGAACTTAGTGTTGAAAGGATCAGCTAAAAACATAGTACTTCCTCGCTAAAGTGATTGTTGATTTATCTTGTTATTTTGGTTTAATGGCATTTTTAACCGCCAGGGTCGGACAGTTTTACGGGTGGGTGAACCCAGAGTACTCGGAGAGGACCACCGAGTAGCGGCGAGCAACTGTCAGACTCTTCAACTTAATAACTTTGCACAAGCAGAATTAGAAGTGGCTGAAGACAAGAGCACTGTAGACGTGCAGTACACCTTAGTGTACAGCGCCACCGTGCCCAAACGTGGGCAGTCGGGAATAACTGGCGGAGTGCTGGAAGCCCATATTTGGACTCTAGCCTGACGTGCAAGTACCATAACTTAAAGGCTTCATATTCAGTGGATGCGCTTCGTACTATTTTTGAAGTTAAATTAGTTAGTCTGTTTACCTTGTTATAATTTATGTGTATACAGACACTCTCTCATAAATTGTAAACAAGGTGAAGGCATTTTTACAAATGTTGTTGAGTAAAATAATTTATCATAAGACTTCTCCGTTTTCCCGACTTATTACCGTTTCATATTTCCAATAAATATTAATTAGTGCTTCCGAACACCTTCAGCTGATTTGATTAGTCAATTTCAAAAGAACGCTTTCTGATTGGTTATCACCGAAAAGATCTGTGTCTATTTAATGCGGTAATGACGTACGACTGCGTGTAGCTGTGACGCGTCACAGTCAAATGCATGACATTCGAGGGGGAGCGCGGTTGCGCAGTGGTAGACTGTTGAACTTCTAAGCTAGAGGTCCCGAGTTGTTTCCTTGGGCAAGGCACTTTATCCCGGTTGCCTACATGGGAACACAATGTCGCCGTGTACTAAGACGCACTGCACGTCGATGGTGCACATGTCTTCAACCGTTGTAACCCTGATTGAAGTTAGAATGTTGAGGAGCTGACAGTTGTTCGTCGATGCTCGGTGGTTCTCTCCGTGTACTCCGGCTTCCTCCACCCGTAAAACTGTCACGGTCACGATTAGCCAGTTTGCATAAGTAGGTGACCTTAAAACACCAATAAATAAATAAATATGACATTCAAGGAGAAATTCCATTCCCATCTTTTCTATCTAAAAGGTGTGTTTTGGAAACTGTGGAGCCATGTGATAAACAGAATATGAAATTCGTGTTTTGGTCACACGATTTTTATGAAACACGTCTACGAATATTCCGTTTTGCTGAAGCTCGGCAAAACGGAAGATTCTTAGACTTATTTCATAAATATAGTATGACCAAAACACTCATTCCATACCCTCTATTTAGCACTCTACCACACTGCTAACAATACAGGTTCTCTTTAGAACCAAAACTGGTTCTGATCTTGTCCCTGAGATGGAACCAGTTCTGTTTAAACAGTATTTATTTCAAATCAAATAAAGTTATAAAGATTAACATTAAATATTAACAGAATGAAACATAAATTGAGGGGGGGTTCAGCCGTAAGTTTAGAGATTATTTAGCAAAGGAGATATGAACAGCTGGCATATCGAACCAGTTTTGGTTCTCGTCAGAACCAAAACTGGTTCGATATGCCAACTGTTCATATCTCCTTTGTTTCAAAATGTTTGGCGACTGCGTTGAATAAGCTCCAAGTTTACTGCTGAATCTACTTCAGTTCATGTTATATTCTGATAAAACTGAATGCTAATTTTGGTAAATTTATTTGATTTGAAATAAATACTGTTTAAACAGAACTGGTTCCATCATCTCAGGGACAAGATTAGAACCATTTTTGGTTCTAAAGAGAACCTATATTTTTTGCAGTGCAGTTAAGTGTCTTGCTCAAGTTTGCAACTCAGTCACCGCTGGTCAGAATCGAACCGTCGACCTTTCGGTGTACAGTCCAATACGCGCTAACCACTGATCCACCGTGCTCTCGGCTAAGGCGATATATCTGTCGCGAATTTCGCCAGTGCAAATGCATTTCTAACCATTATAACCTAAACTAATGTCATCACCAGGCGTGTCAAGAAAACGCCAATGCATCTGACATCAAGTTTTCTAAAGTGCCCCATACTCAATGGACGTTATTAGTATAAGAATGATTTGGTAATTATAAATGATTATTACATCTCAGATTTCCTGTTTTGGGGACAACATTAGATTTTACCTATCATGGGAAATCTGATATTGTTCACAGTACGGAAATCGAAGAAGTTACAAGTGTCTTGGATTACTCCACTCATGTCATATTCTAAAATGATTTTAATGTACAAACTGGAGGAATGCTGTCAGACACAATTACTGAATAACGATACCCTTCACACCAGAATCGTAGTTTGCAGTGGCGCAGATGGCGTAAGGGCGGCCGCTATCCCACAAACACTTAACGGGGGTATAGCCAGGATTTTTTAGGAAGGTAATAATTTGGGTTTAATGGTTTTATGGGCCATCGATGATCGAAAGCCACGCGCGACTGTCACAGGAAAAAGCTGGGAGGAGAAGAGCTCGAGAGGGTTGTTCCCGCTCGTTGGTAGAGATCCGAGAAATATCCTTCAGGGAAATTTTTAACAATTTCAAGCCCATAAGAGTGAATATGTGGCCCCATTGGTCTTTATCGAGAATTTCAATGATTGAAATAAAACCAATGCTGGTTTTTTACAGTATTACTAGGGGACCTTAACCCCCGTGTACCTTGTCCAAGCTTTAAACCGGTATGATACGTCACCCTGTGAGCGTACCACACCGAAATATTACATAATGACCTTTGGGTGCAGGATTGAACTCATGTTTACCATGAGTGGACCTTCCTGAAATTTAGGTAGTCAGATTACACGTATTATCCCCATCCCCCAGGCTACACTACAGTGGTGTAGCTAGGAGGACTAGAGGGACATGATCCCCTAAACATTACAGTGCCCCCCCCCCCCCCCAAAATGAGAAAACTAAAGCACCAGAGGGTTCCAGCTTCAGTCTCAGGACATTGAATTTTCAAAATTTTCCCAGGGGAGCGCCCCACCAATGGGAGGGGGTACCGTAACATATATCGACCTGCCCCCCCCCCAAAAAAAACATTATGCCTCCCCCCATTGGCAGTCCTAGCTACACCATTGTTGTTTGCACAAAACATGGAGTTCTGTCGATATTTATTTCTACGCAGACGATGGTCCATAACGGATAAAAATAATTGCCAACTGTCAACGTAACCCACCGACTTGTGTAGTAGGAAGTCAACGAAAAACGTCCTAACTTAATCTACACCCCGCCCTCCCCTAAATTGGCGTCAAATCAACCAACGTGATAACCCCCCCCCCCCCCCCTCCTAATCGATGGCGTGAAAGCTGTTCTTTCACGTCATCAAACACTATGGTGTTTACCCAGCACGAAAATTAGAAATACTCTATCAATTTCCCAATCTCGGTACTCGCTTTTTATCAATAATAATGAATGTTGTAAATATTCAATTCATATTGCCGCTAAAAAATATACACATCAACAACACATTCATTTTTCACAAACATCATATTTATTTATGTATTGGTGTTTAAGGTCACATACTTATGCACAATGGCTAATCGTGACCGTTTTCACAGACATCATAGCATGTTCTTTAAAAAGTGATCGTCGAATGGGGCGTCGAGAAATTGAAAATCTTCGGGAATTTTGTTGTTTCTTCAGGGAAGTAGGAAGAGGGACAACGATCGAGGGGTCGTAGTTAGGACAAGGGGAGCCCCTGAAATCCCACACAACGGCCTTTCAGATTTCATCTTTTCCCGCCCAGCCCCCCCCCCCCCCCCCCCCCCCCCCACCGAAAAAAAAATTAAAACAAAAAAAACTGGCAAAGGCATATTATAGAATCCTGGTTACGCGCCTGGATAGCTACACCACTGACAACTTCAGAACCAACTTGTAGAATGCTAAATTAATGTTGTAAGTCAAAATTTGGTCACGTGTATTTCTCCTGTTGAAGTTGATTGGAGAGCTCCAAAAGACTCGCCGTATAAACTGCAGTAAGGCAATTCAGTGGGCAATATAATTGCACTTCTATGAGAATTTTGTGCATCCACATACACAGAATACGAAGCCCTTTAATCATGGTGTCAGTATTCCTGAATGCAAAGCGCCCAAATAAGGGTTTACAGCCTCAACCAGTTAATAAATACTTTCTAGTGTTACCAGTAAAATTTTAGTATGTATATTGTACCAGAATGGTTAAGTTAAAAGTAAATCACGAAAGTGTGGGAAAAACACTTTATTTTTTGTATTCAGTTTATTTAACTAATTATTGATTGGCTGACATTTTAAACATTTGAACTAAATAGATGCCTTGCTGGGTTTTTCTTGAAAACTTACAGAAAAGGTTCCAGAATTCCGTTTTTATATAAATTGCGTGCATGTGATGGGCTAGTTTCATCATCAACCAAAGATGAAACATGAATTTTCACAGCATTTATGTAATCGAACAATATAATTGGGTGGAAAATCTGTCACTGTTTTTTTCCAAATGAAGTAAGTGGGTGAAAATAATTGAATCTATATATAAAAATAACAAACTATGTTTGAACAGCGATGTTGGTAACGGCGCATGACAGATATAGTGGTTAACCCTTTCAACGCTCTGGACGGTATCATTTTAATCAGTACTGTCAACGGCGAAATGGGCGAAACCATCATGGCTTGTTGGGGTGGGGGGGGGGGGGGGGGTGGGGGGTCAGTAATAATTTAATCCAACAGCTCTGTCGAGCTGTTGGATTAAATTATTACCGAGCCTCGCTTCAGATGTTTTTCTCTTTATATCGTCTGCTCTGCTAGTCCACTACCATTTTTTTATTCACGCACAATTTTATGCACATCGGATTGAAAGGGTTAAGTATGTCTGGTAAGACAATAATGAGACGGGAGGCTGGTTTGTCATGTTTCCGAGGTAATAATTATAAAAGTAAGTTAAGTTATGAGTATATTTATTTATATCCTATATAACCAAAAAATTCTATCATTTTGTCTGGCCAGGTTATTATTGTCAGGAAGAGGTTTTTAACTTGAAGTTGAAGGCCCCAATAAGAATGCAACACCCTGCAACATTATTTTTAAATTGTTGCTGAACACCCCGCTCTTGATGGATTGTGTTTTATGGGTATAAAACGTATCAGACGTCCTGTGAATTACGAACCTGGTAGAGAATATGATGATGAGACACATAAAAGTCACCTGTATGTACGCATATGACGATGAGAAATGTGAAATAATTACAGTTTGGTTAACGGGAGTAATCATGTTCCTCATAATTTGGGAGAAGAAAGGTTCTGGCACCAATTTATCCCATACATGACCGTTTATTCGAGCAATAGAAGCCTTGGATAAATTTTTGCTTTATTCACCTAGGAGGGTGATAAATTTTCCCCGTAGGTTTAACACTGAAAGAATTTATTCCTACAGTAGAGACGGACTTGTTGACCTCTGACCTCTACGGCATTCGTGTTGTCATGAACTGTTTTACGTTTGTGGGAGACCTTATGAACCGACGTTTATTCATAGTTTATCAAACTTGACCGTCGCTGAAATATTTAGTTTTAGAAGATATGACACATTTCAACTCTGTCTAACAATAAAACGAACAACAATTAACAAAGAAAACACAAAGTAAATCAATTGAAACCATGCGCTGAAAAGCATACAAGTTCGATTGTGAAAGGCAGTGATGTTTCATTTTCCAAATTAGGAAAGTGTAATTAAACAAATGCATGTGTCGTCTGCTTTGTTTATTAAACTCAAGTTGAATCGACGACGAAAAAAATAACAATAAACAATGAAAATAAGAAAGATAAACATTGTTCATTTAATAAAGTATTTTTGCAAGTTCAGCTCAAGTTTGTAAGGGAATTATTTTTAGACAGAAATGTATCACTGCGCCTTGTTTATTTTTGGCAGCTTTGCCTGTCGATCGGATTGGACCAATGTGCTCCTCACTTCTCGCAGTGTTTTGCAGCGAGTAACAGCGCGATTTCGCCGCGAGTGCCCTATAAATGATTTATGGGATAAACAAAATAAACATATAGTGTTTTCAAGTAAAAAAATTATTCTACTCGTAGGATTAAGAATGAAACCGACTCGCCAGAGGCTCTTCGGTTTCATTATTAATCCTACTCGTAGAATAAATTTTTTACTTGAAAACACTATACGTTTATTCTATATTTATCATGGTCGTTATGAAAACTAAGCTTTAATAAATTTCTATATTGTATTCAAGACGGTATGGGTATAGGAAAGGATCACGACGGCTCAGTGGTAGGCTGTTGGACTTCTGTGCTAGAGGTCCCGAGTTCGATCCCCGTCCGGCACGACCCGCGTTGTGTCCATGGGCAAGGCCCTTTATCCCGGTTGCCTACATGGGGGCACGATGACGCCGTGTACTAAGGCGTACTGCACGCCGATGGTGCACAAGTCTTCAACCGCTGTGACCCTGCTTGAGCGGAGCTTGAACAGAGTTAGAAAGTTGAGGAGCTGACAGTTGCTCGTCGATGCTAAGTTGTTCTCTCCGGGTACTCCGGCTTCCCCCACCCCTAAAAACTGTCACGGTCACGATTAGCCATTGTGCATAAGTATGGGACCTTAAATACCAATAAATAAATAAATAGGTATGGGACATGTTTGGTTACACTCTTGATTATAAGCTGTTGAGTCGATTTATTCTTGTCTGGCTGAATGGTACGTTTTATTAACTGGTTAAGGGTTAGATTATTTTTGGAGATCTGAATTTGTTATTCATATTTGTTTTATTACAAATGATTGGAGAGTGCCCAATGGCACTCTCCAATAAGTTGTACTAAAACAAAGTTATATGAACAAAATATCATTTGCGTTTGACTGACTATGAAACATAAGCAAGAAAAGTATTGGCAGTTGCTCCGATACCCTCATTTTTCTGAAAACCCTGATAGTGGCTTCCAGCACTCAACCAGTTAAGAGATGTCTGGGGTGGTTATGCAGTTACAGGACTGATAGAGACGCAGTACATGTTAATACTATTGTTAGGCCACATCAAATAAATTAATTGATCCTCAGCTATTTTAGGCATTTTTTTTTTAAATCATTGATGGAAGGGGGGTTTTATTTATAATTATTTTTTCTTGCATATAATGAGTATGGATTGAGAGGCTTTCACAGACTTTTCACACACAGAATATACAAAAAGTGTATATTTATACAGATTAATTCGTTTAATTTTAACTCTCAAGAGCCTATTTTCAACTTGGATCACTTTTTACTGTAACAGAACAGTTACCACAAATAGCTGTCTCGGGAGCGCGGTGGCTCAGTTGGTAGAGGCGCAGGCTGCAAGCCGAGAGGTCCTCGGTTCGAATCCCACCTGCGGTAACCGCGTTGTGTCCTTGGGCAAGACACTTCATCTCCATTTCCCGCGTGGGGTCCACGGTGGCGTTGTGTACTAAGGCGTACTGCACGTCGATGGTGCACTTGTCTTCAACCAATGCCAACCCTGCTTGTGTGGAGTTAGTATGTTGGGGAGCTGACAGTTGCTCGCCGTTGCTCGGTGGTTCTCTCCGGGTACTCCGGCTTCCTCCACCCGTAAAACTGTCACGGCCATGATTAGCCATTGTGCATAAATATGTGACCTTAAACACCAATAAATAAATAAATAGCTGTCTCAGGGAAAATGTGCAAGTTACATTCTAAGTACTTTCGCAGTCACTTCTAGGCAAGTCTTGGCTGCTAACATAGGCAGCCAAGACTTGCCTAGAAGCATCTGCAAAGCCACAGAATAGAGATTGTATTTAGTTATGTTCTTCAGATTTCAGTTATATACATCCATCAAAAATGAAAAACGTTTCGAGTCTCCCCATTTTTTGAAGACACTTGAAGGCAATAAAACCATCCAATGAGGGGGTTCATTTTCAGTGAGGGATTGCTTGAGAATCAAAACATCTCATTGTTTTGCCTTAGAGTGAATATATTCTTTTATCATATGACTCGTCCGTTTTGTGCACTTTAAAGCATTTGATATTTTGTTTTCATATAAATCAGTGATAAATATAGCCTTCCGTCAATTTCATTGGTCAATTTCAAAACTGGACAATTTGATTGGCTGAACAAAATACAACTGGGCCACATTTTCATAATTTGCATAATTAGAGTTGGGAGCTTTCATTGGTCAATTTCAAAACTGGACAATTTGATTGGCTAAACAAAATACAACTGGGTCACATTTGCATAATTTCAGTAGGGAGAATTTACGTTATCTGTCCTATTTAGGGTGGGTTATATTTTATTAATCTTTTACCTACAAGAAAAACGCCATTCATGTTTTTTTATATTTTCACTTTTTGCTTCCAAAACATAGGTTATGACCCCCTCATTGGAACGAGCTCGACGCGCTCGTTCCAATGAGGGTTCATAACCTATGCATTGGAAGCAAAAAATGAAATTTTTTAGTTATACGAGGATGTTTTTTTCCAAGTGCCGTTTGCAGCTCAAGTTAGGTGATGGGTTAAAAAGGCATACTAAGTGCCTGATTTGTGCGTGTGTGTGTCACATGATAAATAGAATATGAAATGAGCGTTTTTCTCATATAATATGTATGAAACTCGTCCGAATTTTCCGTTTGCGCTCGCCAGAGGCTCGCCAAAAACGGAAAATTCTTAGACTCGTTTCATAAATATTATATGTGAAAAACACTCGTTCCATATCCTCCATTTCTTTGAAAATTTCAGGGAACGAAAAGGGGTGATGGTGGTGAGGGTCAAAGAGGAGAGCTTGGTCTTAAAAAACAAGACGAAAAATATCAACACTTGATCTGGGAGTTATAATGCTTACTTTATGAGACGGATTTTCTGAACGTTGGCAAATATATGGGGCGTACCCGGCGCCCATCTCTATTTTTGTAACTTATTTTTTTTTACAAGCACCGAAATCAGAGAACACACTATTATCCGCGATAACACATGGACAGCAACTACAACAGGTGATGTTGCAAATATGTTATCGTGAATAATATCGTATCCCATGCATACAGCTAAAGATCCTGCATAGGTAGCCTGTTATATGAGCCGGTATAAAATGGTGCCCCCATTTCAAATTTGAATGAGTCTGTAAACTGCGGGAACGTTTTGATTGTCTCGTGCAAAGAATCCTCCGGAGGGGCACATTGACCTCCCAGTTTACAAACATTTTCCCGGGGAAGTCCCCAAGGACCCTGCCGATGAGAGTCGGATAACACTTCGGTGGCATTCTGATGTACGATTTAAAATGTGGTCTCCATGCATGCAACTCAAAATCATGGACCCATCACTAGGGCTCAACCAAAACACGTGACCTTATCAAGTAGATCATTCATATAATTTCAGTTCCTGAAACTGATGATGGTGTAAATCGTTTATATAAACTGCACATTATTGCTTGTTTTTTTTTTTGTTTTTAGGATATTGAATTTACATCTACGCAACCTGTATATACTGCTAGGTGGGGAGTTTCATTACTCAAAGATCTGACCTTGTTCTTGGAACTGGAAAATGTTTGAATATGTTTTATGATTACATTTGCTAAGGCCACACAAAGTAGATTTTCTGTTCCCTAGGCCATTATTTGTAAAATTGCATGCGGGCGAGCGATTTTTTATTTTATTTTTCATTTCTGTAATTATTTCTTTGCCATCAAAAGTTCATGTTCTTGGTTTATGTTTTAGGCCTCATAATCTACGGAATAGCATGGGTGGTGGTGTATTTCGTCCCCTGAGAGCAAGAAGACTTTGCAATGCTAATATTTCTGTAATTATTTCTTTGCCATCAAAACTTCATATTCTTGGTTCATGTTTTAGGCCTCATAATCTACGGAATAGCATGGGTGGTGGTGTATTTCGTCCCCTGAGAGCAAGAAGGCTTTGCAATGCTAAAGCATTGCAAAGCCTTCTTGCACTCAAGGGACAAATTTATCAATTTTTTTAACTTGGGTAAAATATCAGACATAAACTATTTAATTTTTATTTTTTTTAAGTTTACATTGGTTATAAAAAGAGAGCATGTGGAGGCCAAAAGGACCACGCGGGAGGGCCTGAGAAACAGATTTTAATTTTTTTTATGCCTAACAGGGATTTTTTTATTAAACTGGGCCATTTTAGGATGCTGTACACGTCATATGCTATTCATTTGAATAGACGTTGAAGACCCTATATTCATTTTTGGAAGTTGATTTACCTTTACTGTTGGAAGTGTTTTCGACATGAATAAAGATATATATAGAATGAACTCCGTGGGCTAGGAATTTATTAATGTAACACGCCTACATGCACTGAATGACACCAATACTTTCGGACAGAATGGTTGTTGGAGCCGATAAGGTACAGACGCTTTCGACTTTGGCTTGTTGCGACGTGTTCATCTGTGTGGGTTCAGATGACTCTAGAAGCTTTGGAGCCTCCAAGTAATGTTTTGTATTATGTTTCATACTGATAATTCATGGCTCAATAACAGTCTAGTTTAATAAGTATCAATTAGTCACAGCCCCTATAATCATACCACTAACTTCAGCTCAGACGAATATTGTTTGCCTCGTCCCCACAAATAGTTGCATTATTAATAGATGACTCTGGCCAGATTTTGAATAGAACAATGGTAGCCAAACAAGTTCAGACTGAACACTTGTCGACACTTTGGTAAGGAAAATTTCATATTTCCATTTTGGATTAACCCTTTTCCCAACGCAGAAGATATCAAAATTTATTATTTTAAATATCATTTTTTAAATTTTTTCAAAAAATTTCAACAAAACCATATCATGTGACCCCTCTTTGGAACGAGCTCGACGAGCTCGTTCCAAAGAGGGGTCACATGATATGGTTTTGTTGAAATTTTTCGAAAAATAATATTTTTTCAGCTGCTGAATTTGCATATTACGCGGGCGGATGCGGGCGATTCGTTGGGTAAAGGGTTAATGATATGAATTTTTGGAAACATTTTTCATCCTTTTAAAGTTATAACTTAAAGAATTGAGCTACAAGAAGGAGAAATTTTTAGGACATCAGAGAAATGAAAATTTGCCCTAGTGTTTCATGGTTTGGTATTCAATCCCATTTTACCCTCGGCTCAAACGTTTTTCCATCTACCTGTAAGATTTCAAGTACGTTGATTGTACTACAAAAGGAAGATCTTTGGTTTCTTTTCAGCGTTATAAAACACGTTTGTATCAATAGAGACGTTATCCCAGAACAAAAGTAATTTTGCCTCAGTACCCTGGTTCTTGGCTTATGTCAGCGTGTTTATATGATTTTATTTGTTCTAAGTGACATTCTGTAGAACAAATCTCCGAAGGCTCTTGGAAATAATAATGGGCCTAACCCGTTTGACCTGAAGGGCCGCTTTTCAGGTCCAGGATCTTGATACGCGTCGAATTCATAAGTAGATGGACCCTGATAGTATATTCCATGCCATCAACTGGTAGGGTCTATATTCATTACTTGGGGTAGTACCAATCAATATTTTCAACGTGCAGCCCGAGGGCTGCACGTTAAAAATCTTGATTGGTCAACCCCACAAATTTTCTGTGCAATTATCTACTTTATGAATTCGGCGCGTAACACGACCCTGGACCGGAAAAGGAACCTTACTATTTCTAAGAGCACTCGGAGATTTGTTCAATATAATGTCACGCAGAACAAATAAAATTATTTTAACACGTGGATGTGCATGTCAGGTTGTATGCAGGTGCAGTGGGTGATAGATTCATTCTGATGGACGATAATGCCCGTCCTCATGTTGCCCATGCTGTTGGGAAGTACCGACATGAGGGAGGGGATTGAGCGTATGGACTGGCCAGCAAGATCCCCTGACCTCAATCCAATCGAACATGTCTGGAATGAGTTGCAGCTTGCAATTTCAGCCCGTCCAGTCCAGTCAAGAAGTGTCCAGGAGCTTGGTGCCATGCTGGTCCAAGAATGGAACAACATCCCACAAAGGACCACCAGGAACCTGACTGGGAGCATGAGATGGCGTTGTCAAGCTGTAATTAACAATTATGGGTCTCATACTCGATATTGAACCCATATCAGTTCGCTCCGTCAACTTTTTGGCAAATTTGAAAAATTTCCTCTTTTACCAATAATATCCATTTTCCATGGTTATCGTATTCAAAAGCTAAAAAATAATGTCAAACACAAACAAAATCTTAATTTCTGTGCTTAAATCATTAAAGATATAATTAAATATAAAATATATACACTTTTCATAACAATATTTCAACTAAAACGTACAACAGGAAGATGGATATACTTGGTGCTTAGCAAACTTTGAGTTGAGTATAAAATACTCTTTTTAGGGCTCTGAAACCGCTATGGAACAGATTTGTTGGAATGGGTTATATTTCTATTAATGATTGTAACCTTCTGAAGCCGAAAGGCCGCTTTTCTAGTCCATGGTCGTGATATGACCTCGATTCTTACAATAGATAGATGCCCAGTAAATTAGTGTGGCAGAACAATGAAGATTTTCAACTTGCAGCCTTTGATTGGTCTTACCCCAAATAACGAATATGGACTCTACCAGTTGGAGAGGAATATACCATCATGTTCCAAAGGGTTAAAATTTCAAATCGACTTCTAATTGTTTTTAGGTATAACTTGACTTGATAAATTCACTATCTTCGTATTAACAGCAGCATGGTACAGTACGGCCGTCGTGGACTGCTCACTTTCCACGGGTGGGCAATATTTCCACGGACGCAATACTATCTTACCTCCTACAAGTATCTAGGAATTTCATTGGTTCAAAGACGTCACATGCAGACTGTCTATAAAACGATATACTGCCTGTCAACATCAATATACGCTGATAGCTATGAGTAATCTCCCCTTTGTTCATTGATTATTCAAAATGGCGGCAGCCGATAAACGCTTCAAGTTGAAAGATTGAGTGTTTGAAGCCCATATTTGGTCTGAAGTGCAGGTTAGGCAACTTAAAAGGCTTCATATTCTGTGGATGTGTGTCATGTTACCTTCGAAATGAAACTGTTTGGTATGTATGAATTTGCCTTGTTACAATTTATGGGAGAGTGCCTGTAGGCACTCTCCCATAAATTGTAACAAGGCAAAGACACGTGAACACATTGTGAGAATTCTCTCATTTAATTTTGATCGCTGTTGTTATTAGTTCTGTGCATCGATGCAGCAGTCGGTTTCGCTCTCGTCCAATATGAAATTAACTGACACCATATATACCATATTGGGGGCGCGGTGGCGTCGCGCTAATCGGTTCTCGTCAGATCACCGAAGTTAAGCAACGTCGAGCGCGGTTAGTAGTTGGATGGGTGACCATTTCAGCGACATATTCGCGTTCTCGCCGTTGTGTCCTTGGGCAAGGCACTTAACCCCGATTGCCTACATGGGGGCACGATGACGCTGTATACTAAGGCGTACTGCACGTCGATGGTGCGCATGTCTTCAACTAATCTAACCCTGCCTGTGCCGCGGTGCAGAGTTCAGAGTTACGATGTTGGAGAGCTGACAGCTGCTCGTCGTTGCTCGCTGGTTCTCTCCGGGTACTCCGGCTTCTTCCACCCGTAAAACTATCACCGACATGATATGACCCTGGCTGTTAATGTGTCGTTAAACCGTTAAACACTAATAAAAAATATATATATATATACCATATTAGGCCACCAACAAACTATGTAACTAATAATATTAGATTCCAAACACTAATTAGAGGGATTATCATCAAAAATTTAATTAATGAAGCACCGGTTACAACCCGGTGCTTCATTAATTAAAATTTTGCTGGTGATGATTTGTATTACCTGGTAAGCGCATGCGTGGACATCACCCCCCCACGCATGGAACACGACCCGTCCACTGCGACTATACTGTAATATATGAATTGCATAAACCCACCTGGAACAAACACTGCAGTTTCATAACTGAACACTTGCCAGGTGTTGCGTCATAATTGCTTCATCAACTAGTTTAAATTGCAGAACAAATTGTTTTAGGGCTAACAAATTTAGAGTATGTAATGAACAATACTTAGAACGCAAATTATAAACACGTGATGCAATTGAAATAAAACCGTAAGAATGCGGATAATATGGAAATGAAAAGCATTTAACTTTGCGAATATATTTTTATAGCAGCCCCAATATTCATTGTTTTAAAATTCCAAGACAAAAAAGTATTTGAATAATACCTTGGTTACCATAATTTGCTAGAACTCGTTGTGCTGGCTAAACTCTCTTTTATACAGCATGGGTCAGGATGCAGTGAGTCGTTTTTTTTAGAGCGGGAAACGATATTTATATTCAGTTTGTTTCTTTGTTTATTGTGGTTTAACAATACAATCAACAGCCATGGTCACATAGTGTCGGGTAGTTTTACGTGTTCATGAAGCAGTAGCACCCGGCAAGTATCACAGAGCAGCGGCGAGCACTTGTCAGGCTCTACAACATATTAACTGTTCACAAGCAGAGTAAGCAATGGTTGAAGGCAAGTGCACCATCGACCAGCTGTACGCCTTAGTACACAGCTTCATCATGCCCCCCCCCCCCCCCCCCACACACACACACACATGGGCAATCACTATTAAGTGTCTTGCCTAAAGACACAACACTGTTATTGCTGGTCAGGTTCGAACCGTCGACCTTTCGCTTTGAAGTCCAATGCTCAGACCACGGAGCCACCGTGTTCCAGTATACCCGGCTAACTTGACGATGATACTGTTATCTGATCACAAAAGTGGAGAGAGAGAGAGTTTCCATCGGATTATGATACGGTAGAAATTGTAGTGGCGTAGCCCGGGAGGGTCCTTGGGGCATGGCTTCCTACAAAAATGACAGTGCCCCCACCCCTCAACGTAAAAATTAAAGCACCAAAGGGCCCCAGATTCACTCTCAGAGCATTGAATTTTCAAACTTTTCTCGGGGGGATCCCCCGAACCCATACCAATGAGAGGGGGATACCGCAGGCCTGATGTGGGGTGGGTATGGTCTTTCCATTGGTAGGGTGCCGGGGAAGCCACCCCTCCTCAGAACTACGGCTTTCGGATATGCCGGTGGCATATATCGACCTGGCACCCCCTTCCCCCCCAAAAAAAAATATGCCCCCCCCCCCTCAATAGGAAATCCTAGCTACGCCCCTGCGAAATTTGTCAAATTGTCTGTCCGCCTTCTTCCCTGCAATACCGTAGACTTAGAAATGCATGAACAATGAACGCGAAATACTATTGTAGTTAATTTTTCTTGATGAGGTCGTGATTTCGACCCAGTGATGTATAGGTGTGTTGCGAGAGATTCGTGATCTGATTGCGAACGAGGCAACTTTTCTGATTATTGTACTGTAACGTTTAATGCGTATTCCGCCGACATGGTTAGGTGCTTCTTAATCGTCATAGGTGGGATTAGAGGTGGCAAGAGGAGTTATTTGCCCCATCTTTCCTCACACCCAGAAACTTAAGTCAACAGAGACGGACTGGCCGTATGGTCCACCGGGAAAGTTCCCGGTAGACCCCCCTATTTGGTTCCCCCGGGGGTCCCCAAAATTGCTGCAGCCCAACACCTGTTGGTATGTGAAATTTCATGAAAATGACCAAAAGGCGAAATGGATCTGATTGCATAGACTACTGGTATAGCGAAATGTTCTCTGTGTGGACTGCCATAGGCACCATACCACCAGTCTAGTCTACCATAGGCAGTCCACATTGAGGACATTTCGATATACCACCAGTCTAGTCTACCATAGGCTGTCCACATAGAGGACATTTCGATATACCACCAGTCTAGTCTGCCATAGGCAGTCCACATAGAGGACATATCGATATACCAGCAGTCTAGTCTGCCATAGGCTGTCCACATAGAGGACATTTCGATATACCACCAGTCTAGTCTGCCATAGGCAGTCCACATAGAGGACATTTCGATATACCACCAGTCTAGTCTGCCATAGGCTGTCCACATAGAGGACATTTCGATATACCACCAGTCTAGTCTGCCATAGGTAGTCCACATAGAGGACATTTCGATATACCACCAGTCTAGTCTGCCATAGGCAGTCCACATAGAGGACATTTCGATATACCACCAGTCTAGTCTACCATAGGCTGTCCACATAGAGGACATTTCGATATACCACCAGTCTAGTCTGCCATAGGCAGTCCACATAGAGGACATATCGATATACCAGCAGTCTAGTCTGCCATAGGCTGTCCACATAGAGGACATTTCGATATACCACCAGTCTAGTCTGCCATAGGCAGTCCACATAGAGGACATTTCGATATACCAACAGTCTAGTCTGCCATAGGTAGTCCACATAGAGGACATTTCGATATACCACCAGTCTAGTCTACCATAGGCAGTCCACATAGAGGACATATCGATATACCAGCAGTCTAGTCTGCCATAGGCTGTCCACATAGAGGACATTTCGATATACCAGCAGTCTAGTCTGCCATAGGCTGTCCACATAGAGGACATTTCGATATACCACCAGTCTAGTCTGCCATAGGCTGTCCACATAGAGGACATTTCGATATACCACCAGTCTAGTCTGCCATAGGCAGTCCACATAGAGGACATTTCGATATACCACCAGTCTAGTCTGCCATAGGCTGTCCACATAGAGGATATTTCGATATACCACCAGTCTAGTCTGCCATAGGCAGTCCACATAGAGGACATTTCGATATACCAGTAGCCTAGTCTGCCATTGATCAGATGAGAGTGGTGGCCGAGTGGATAAGTGCGCTGGTCTCTCATGCCACAGGTCCCGGGATCGATCCCCGGTCGGGGAAAGTTCTCGAGGTGTCCGAACACTCTCTGTCAGCATCAATTGTGGGGTTGATGCTGTCACAGCGTACCGTCCTATCGGATGGGGACGTAAAATGGCTGTCCTCTGTGCGGAGAGAGACACACTCCATGCAGGCTAAAGATCCCTTCGTAGTATTCGAGAAGAGCTAGGCCACGAAGTTGCCGCTATGAAGGTCATCCCACTCACCTACGCCATTGGGTCAAGGAGATGCGTTAATATAAGTTGCATAACTTCTTCGCCAATCCTTGTAAAACAAATAAGATTAAATAAAATAAATAAATAAATAATAAATAAATAAATCAGATGAAAGGAAACAGCGTTCCTTCAATTTCAAAATGTTCTCCCATTGGGCCAAACTAAGGTCTTTCCAATGGCCCCCTCCCCCAATAGAACCATTTTGTCGAATGATCGATGAAGATGACAAAAGAATGCCATCGAAATGTCCTCTATGTGGACTACGAGTGAACGCTCAGATGCAAGAAGCCGCGTTCGTTCAATTCGCAAAATCAAAATTTTCACCGCGTCTGTGGGCCCCTTGGCGCATTCCTCGTTAACTTTTCTTGGCCCAGTCTGCCCCTGCAAGTCAATTTAGGGAAAGAACTCCTTCGATTTTCAGTGAAAATTTATATTTGTGGTGATAAACACGTCATTTAATACCATATTCCTTCATCTTAAACTATCATACCCTTGATATCAGTCGGGTTGCTGTGTTCGACATGTCAATGTTTAAATACAATAGACATTGAATAGTAATCTTTGTCTGCGTTTTTTTAAATTGAACTTACTTTTTTTTAACGTTGACACTGGCGTTTTGCATGACTTAGGCCTTGCAACGGGTATCTTACACTGAATCACATCAGGTTTCTTAAGCAGGCAAGGAGCAACATATATACCGATGCTTTTATCACATTTATGGATGCAAGACATTAGAGCATGTAATCTCGAATGCTTTTTAAACCCTTTACCGAACGTAACGGCCAAAACCGGCCAGCGCTATTCTCAAAAATCGCCAATTAATTTTCATTATTTTTTTCATTTTTTGTCTCAAAAACATAGGTTATGACCCCTCGTTGGAACGAGCTCGAAGAGCTCGTTCCAACGAGGGGTTATAACCTATGTTTTTGAGACAAAAAATGAAAAACATCAGTTATTCAAGAATTATTTTTGCAAGTGTCGTCTGCTTTTCATGTTAGGTAAAGAGTTAAACTAGTTTGAGAAGATTTTATTTTATCTTTTGAGGATCCGACACGACGTGACCGTAGCTATCGAAAGTGTCGTTAAACCCCTTTAAAAAATCACATTGAGGTGAACTTGAATTGCACATTCTATATCTCATAAGATAATATTTCGACTGTAATTTCCTTTTTAACAGTTTATTTGCGAGCGAAAATATTAGCTTGAACGAGCGTCCGATGGTGATACAACGCGATGACATTGTAAACGCCACATCAATGTCCATCAGTGGAAAAAATTTCAATTTGATTTCACATAGCTTAGAACAAAATAGATGGATTGTTTTTAGCTCTAGAATGAAACCAGCTACTTTGGAATTGCCCCCTAACCAGCCTAATTACGAGGGTATGTCAAAAAGTTTTGAGCTTAACATAAATAAAGCTGGAATATCGGTACAGAACATATATATTTTTCAACATAGTCCCCTTGTAATTCAATAAACTTGTTCCACCTGGTCTGCCAGTCGTTGATGCCGCGTCTGTAGTAGTCCATATCTTGGTCCTGTAGCAAAGCCTCCGGAGCAGAAGAAAGTTCCTCATCATCTTGAAATCTTTGACCACGTAAGTGTTTCTTCAAATTTGGAAAGAGATGGTAGTCACTTTGACCACGTAAGTGTTTCTTCAAATTTGGACAGAGATGGTAGTCACTTTGACCACGTGAGTGTTTCTTCAAATTTGGAAAGAGATGGTAGTCACTTTGACCACGTAAGTGTTTCTTCAAATTTGGACAGAGATGGTAGTCACTTTGACCACTTAAGCGTTTCTTCAAATTTGGAAAGAGATGGTAGTCACTTGGTGACTACCATCTCTTTCCAAATTTGAAGAAACACTTACGTATTCAAAGATTTCAAGATGATGAGGAACATACTGCTGCTGTGGAGGCTTGGCTACAGGACCAAGACGTGGACTTCTACAGACGCGGTATCAACGACTGGCAGACCAGGTGGAATAAGTGTATTGAATTACCAGGGAATTATGTTAAAAAATAAATATGTTCTGTACCGATATTCCAGCTTTATTTATGATAGGCTCAAAACTTTTTGACACCCCCTCGTATGACCATTTGGAACTCGGTGTTTTGAAATGGTTCCGTTAATGACGAGTAAAGATTAATTGGTGTGACATAATTTTTTTTATTTAGGAATCCGCTTTACGTACCTCTCAGAGACATGTCGTATGAGAAACGACGGTCTCATTCAGGAACACAGGATTCAAGAGTTACTGCAAAATAGAATACCTGTCAATATTTATTACTTGTTCATTTTCTTCTCGAATAAAAAGTCGTCAACTCCCTGACGTCACTATATTTATTTATTTATTAGTGTTTGAGGTCACATATTTATGCACAATGGCTAATCGTGATCGTGACAGTTTTATGGGTGGAGGAAGCCGGAGTACACGGAGAGAACCACCGAGCATCGATGAGCCACTGTCATCTCTTCAACATTCTAACTCTGTTCAAGTTCCGCTCAAGCAGGGTTACAGCGGTTGAAGACATGAGCACCATCGACGAGCAGTACGCCTTAGTACGCGGCGTAATCGTGCCCCCACGTAGGCAACCGGGATAAAGTGCCTTGCCCAAGGACACAACGCGGGTCGTTCCGGACGGGGATCGAACTCGGGACCTCTAGCATAGAAGTCCAACAGTCTACCACTTAGCCACCGCGCTCCCCCGGTGACGTAACTAAATAGAACTTTGTGGTTGAGTTACACACATGGACTTTATTTTTGTCTAAACCGTTCTGTAATCTGCTGATTTAAATCTTTTAAAGTTGAATATAACAATAACATGGGTTTGGAGAGCGTTACGGTTTATTAACGGCCCGAGAGGAATGAATAACAGCCCGAGGGTTTATTACTGGCACGAGACGAAGTCGAGGGCCGTTAATAAGCCAGAGGGCCGTTATTCATTCCTCGAGGGCCGTTAATAAACCGGGACGCTCGACAAAATCATGTTATTACTATTATTACCATGACCGAAAGCGGGTGGTGGGCTGTTAATGAATTTTGTTTTCATTAACGCCCGCGGCTCGCTTCCGGTTGCATGGCGTCATAAATTACTGAGTCTTACCGCCCCGCTACACTCCGTAAATATACTAGAGAACGCCCGCTCTAAAGTGGTAATAATATGCAATAAAACGGAATTGCATATTTTCAGGAAAATGTAAAATATATACAGTAGTTATCTGATTTTCTGTTTTCCCTCGTTGGGCAGGACATTGTTTGTTGACATTTCGTGTCGTGAAATAATTTTTCCTTATCCCACTCGTGAAGACATAGTACAACCCGGTAGTCGATAAGCAGACGACACAATGAACAAGACATGGGTGGGAAGGTCAGTAATACTTTAATCCTCCAGAGCACCATATGTATTCAGTCTTAAATGAAGTATAACTTAATTTCCAGACATATGGGAAATAGAGTCGCCCATTTGCTGTAGACATAGATAGCATTGCATATGACGATCGTATCCAACCTCTTGCACTCCGAGTGTATCTTATTGCCTTAAGCCTTTGAGACTTTAATTATTCTGACGTTCAAACGTCACTGGGAATTCAGTTTCTTCAACGTTTTTCAAAGTGCGACGTTACACGTCGGAAAGTACAAATAACAAGATATTTTTCACATTTGTGATTATCTAGTTGAGGGTTAGATTATCTTCGGTGGCCTGAATTTGTTATTCAAAACTTGTTTTATTACAAATTATTGGAGAGTGCCCGCAGGCACTCTCCAATAATTTGTAATAAAACAAACTTATATAAACAAAATATGATTTGTGTTTGAATGAGTATGAAATATAAGCAAGAGAAGTGTTGGCTTTTGGTCTGGTATCCTCATTTTTTGAAAGCCCTGATAGCGGCTTCTTGCGCTTAACAGTTGAGAAGTCTTGACAACATGGATTATATTAGTGTTCTGAGCTGCGATAACATTTGGCTCAACGGTTGTCACTGGGCACTATTCGGGAGAAAATAGGAATTGAGGTTAAAACTTTAAAAAATCGAAAAATAATAACAGAACAAATAGCCACAAAGTATCAACGCGCTGTTTGATTTCGTACGTCATAAGACGTACTCAAGTATCAATGCTCTGTTTGATTTCGTACGCCATAACAATAATAATAACACATTGGCCAGCCGCTGATTTGTCGCGGTTCTCGGACGAGAAGGCCTTGGTTACCCCTGTACTCTCAACTGCCTCCCTATTCCCATACTTCTCCTCTCGTCCCAACACTCGGAGACCAACTGCTTGATGACATCTCTTGCCCCATTCTTCCCAATCTCTCCGATTAGCATATTAACCCTCTCCTTCGAGTCTCCCCCTAACCACATGTCCTTCATTCTCCCTTCCCATTTCCCCATTATACTCCCAGTGAATCTTATTCTTTCAGACTGGTACTTTGGGCATTCTAGAAGAAAGTGTTCCAGGGTCTCCACCATGCCCAAATTACACAACTGGCACTCCCGTTCACTGTCTTTCCCAATTTTTCCCCTCAGCTCCAGGGATCGCGACCGCATCTTGAACAACAGTGACTCCCCAAAGGTGCCATCAAGGTACTCTTCAAAACCTGTCTTCTCTTTATCACGCAGGCCACCCAAAGACCTCTTTGATTTGACCCCCTCTCGCCAATTACGGTTACAATCCTCATATGACGTACAAAAGTATCAACGCGCTGTTTGATTTCGTACGTCATAAGACTTCCTAAAGTATCAAAGGGTCAAACAATAATGTTTTGCCAAAATAAGAGTCAGAACTAGGTCAACTGTATCAGGCACGACAGAGCTAATGAAAGCACTTTAGACGGGATACCTGTGTGTCGAATTATAAATAGTTTTTGGTGTGGGCATTTGGGCGGCAGCGATTAATCGAGATATGCTTGAATCGCGATACAATGCTCACGATTCAATATGTATCGTTGTTCATTATGTATCGCGATACGATGAATATAAATAATGTCATGCAACACAACTTATCGTTTATTTATTTATTGGTGTTTATGGTCACATACTTATGCACGATGGCTAATCGTGACCATGACAGTTTTACGGGTAGAGGAAGCCGGAGTACCCAGAGAGAACCACCGAGCATCGACGAGCAACTGTCAGTTCCTCAACGCTCTAACTCCGTTCAAGCTCCGCTCAAGCAGGGCGACAGCGGTTGAAGACAGGTGCAGTTCGCCTTAGTACACGACGTCATCGTGCCCCCCGTGTAGGCAACCGGGATAAAGTGCCTTGCCCAAGGACAGAATGCGGGTCGTCCCGCACGGGGTGCAAAACAACTTCTTGCATTTTGCAAACTAGTTCAGAGAAACCCTGTTTTGCATACCAACATGCAGAGTGATAAATATGCCATTAGAGGGATTATTCAGTAAACCAAAATTTGTTGAATTCCCTCTGCTTTACTAAATATGTGATTAATCCGTTATATCTTGTTTGACAGAGCTCACAGAGCTCTGTCAAACAAGATATAAGGGATTATTAAATGTTTAGAACATATTTTCTGAGGAAAAAAGCACTAACAAATAGGTCCTAAAATCAAAATCTTAAATTACTTAATGTCAGGGGTAATCACATTGAGAAGTTACTTATTGTTTAAAAAGTGCATCCAAATTTGTAATACAAGTAAGCTAATGGAAATGAATACATGCAGTCCCCAAAGTAGCTGATATCTGTAGTTGCATGCCATGAGAGATAATGTGTATCATGATACATATCGTGTGTATCATGATACATATCGTGTGTATCATGATAAATATCGTGTGTATCATGATACATATCGTTTCGTGTACAGTGAATTGTGATACACATCGTATCGTTAGGGAAGCATATCGTCGCAACCTTAGTGGGCATTTAGTCTATTTTGTCATCGACGTTCAAATATTTAACCCTTTCAATACTGAGTTCCCGAGAGAGCTCAGTGTCTCAATTGAGCAATGCAGTTTAAACCCAATGGTAGCAGGTTCGATCCTGACCATCGGTAAACGCGTTGTGTTTTCAGGCAAGATACTAAATTGCTGTTGCTCCCGAGGGGTACGTTAGCGCTCTAAGCTGAGGCGTACTGCACGTCGATGGTGCACTTGTCTTGCTTGTGCAAAATTAGTAAGCTGAAGAATCTGATAGTTGCTTGCCGCTGCTCGGTGGGGCTCCGTAATTCTCTCCAGGTTCTCAGGCTTCATCCATCCGTAAAAGTACCCGACACGATGTGAGGTTTGCCATTCATAGTATCCCCCACTAAACAAATTGAGTTCCCGAATGACACTGTCCAAACAGAATATCAACCGGTAGAGCAGGGGGAGGGGGGGGGGGGCGGGGGGCACTAAAAATTTGCAAGACGTGACGTCCTATTTTTTATTCGGCTCCTTTTTACACCCACCCACCCACTACGTGCAAATTTTCTACTACCGTTCTCCGACACCCACCCCCCACTCTCCCATTAAAATCCAAAATAAACTTACCCCAACTGCCCACGTGGGAGCACGATGACGCTGTGTGCTGAGACGTACTGCACGCCGAGGTGCACATGTCTTCAACCAATCTAACCCTGTCTGTGCTGTGTAGTACGCAGTACCGCTGTGCAGTGTGTAGTACAGTCGTGGGTTATGATGTCGAAGAGCTGACAGGTGCTCGTCGTTGCTCGGTGGTTCTCTCCGGATACTCTGGCTTCCTCCACCCGTAAATCTGTCACCGACACGATATGACCCTGGTTGTTAAAGTGTCGTTAAACACCAATAAATAAATTAATTAATTAACTAATTAATAACTTGGGTTGAATTTAGTGCATCAGAGAGAATTTTCCCAAAATATTGTCTGCACATTTTCTACATTTCGAACGAGACACCCGCCCCCCTACTAACGTGTGACATTTTCCCAGATTAAGCCCAATATTCTCACATATAAAGAAGCCTCCTGGTGTTGTATTTATGTTAAGAGTGTGATGTACAACATCATCTTTAAGGTTTGAAACACAAATGATGGTATATATTAGCTGATATATTGAAATATTTTTAAAAAATTCAAAAAATTGCGTAAGTTGGAAATGCACATTTTTGGCGCCCTCAAGAGACCCACCCACCCCCACGTCACGTCTTGCAAATTTTTGGTGGCCTCCTCCCCATGGGTAGAGTGCTAAATAATTTTTGGTTGTCATAATTTGTTTTGCCTTGCTACAATTTATGGAAGAGTGCCGAGGGGCACTCTTCCATAAATTGTAGCAAAGCAAACCCAAACAGACTAAATAATTCCTCTTCAAAAATAATATGATCTGTAAATTATCATATGGTCTTTGCTGTTTATTTTATACTTTACGCCTTGTAAATGGATAAAAGTCTAGAAATAAATTAAAATAAAATAAAATCCAAACCCACATGGTAGAAAAGGTTCAAACTAGGTCGCAAAGGGTACCCGCGTGCATTTTGTAATGTGAAATGTGTGCCATATGCTAGCATGATTTAAAGCAAATACTAATTAACAATTTCAAATATTTCAAACGCGAAATTTCAAGTGACAATACAGCAGATTAGTGGAATGCTATTTCTAGTTGGCTTTTGTCCGACTAAGTTAGCCGTCGGGGGGATTATATTGGTGAAGAACCTTCGTTTTTATTTGTAATATAATTGTTATTTGTGTATATTTATATAAGTGTTGACTTATCTCCTCAAGTTGAACTTATATATTTTATACAGAATAAAGACGATCCACACACATGTTGGGCCAGCAGTGGCTATCATATTTCACACATAAAGTGTTGCTTTCTTTCGAGTTTTGCTGACTGCCTATCACAATGAGTATTCACCATTCCATGATGATCGTTGTTGGCAACAATATTTACAGGTGGCGATTGAATATTTTGTAAACTTTTATTCAAACATTAATTTATTTTTTAAAGCGATAATACAGTTCTATTCATTTTTGTATTTTTCGCCGTATTGTGAGATCCGTATTTTGTAACTTCATTCATGAGAACAACGATACCTTTAAGCTTTAATCTTATAGAATATCACTGGGGTGTTTTCTAAATTAGTAGACTGTGTGGGTGGGTGGGTGGGTAGCTGGGTGGGAGGGTGGTCGTCCAGAACTCTTGCCTACTCGCTATCTTCGCCAGGGGTATAACGTGCCCAGAATATTGTTGTAAGAAACTTCTGTCCGGCGACTACATGAAATTACCGACAGACAACATCAGTATTATAACATGCAATTCCGGGTACAGATTACTGTAGATTGAGGACATGCATTTTTCTAGGCGCTTGAGAGAAAGGCATTGTTTTATGTCAACATGTAGTGCAAAATTGGCTACACCACATGCCATTATATATTTTTAGGGCTGCTCGCCCTTCAGTGCGAGCAACCCTAAAAATTATATAACGACCTTTTGGGCCAAGTTTGGACTAGTCAACATGGTGAGTCCAAAGTGATCGCATTTTGATGTCCTCTATTTACCCAAGGCCTCAAATTCATACGAGCTCCTAAAATAGGTAGCCTATTTTATTCTCAGTTCGGAAATCATGATGCTTCCTGGTTGTAGGGCATCATAAGTCAAATTTGACACAGCAGTGGGATGAGTCGTCATGTATGTGGCATATACCCAACGGGGCAACTGCAATTAGCAAAATAAAACGATTGCCGGGGACTAACAATAACTTGCGTCGGGAAATCACACGTCAGTTGCAGTTATGTTGGGTAGTTATGACATGTTTTCCAGTCAAATCGTTATTCGGTACAATGCCCAACAATTTCCCGACGAAGTCCCTGTCTGAGAAAGTATTGGAGGAGGGACACACTCCTCTACGCCCACACCCCACGATTTACGGCTATGATCTTCACTACCGATAAATAGCCTCATGAAAAAATGGTAACTCAACACACCACAGTGTTTCATAGCAAGGGTTCGAGAGAGTTTCCCAGACAGTAACCGCCAAGCGAAACGACACTAAACCACGCACTCTACTTGGCCTCTATTTCTGCCCGTGGCCGAGTGGCGTTCGTGATTTAGCATTACTTCATAAGGCGACTGGGCCGGAGGACGGAGCTCTATCGTCGTGGGTTCGAACCACAGCAATGCTATTTGAAATATAATCGGCGACCTTTCCCGATTTTTCAATACTGGAGAAATTAGGAAAGGGCGTTTCTTTTTTATTGAAGTGCAGTACCTAGAATTAACTGATGCAACCTTCTGTCATTAATTACAACACAATTGATTAACCCTTCAACCCTTTACCCAACGCAGACGATATTAAAATTTATTATTTTAAATATCATTTTTTAAATTTTTTCAAAAAATTTCAACAAAACCATATCATGTGACCCCTCTTTGGAACGAGCTCGTTCCAAAGAGGGGTCACATGATATGGTTTTGTTGAAACTTTTCGAAAAATAATATTTTTTCAGCTGCTGAATTTGCATATTACGCGGGCGGATGCGGGCGATTCGTTGGGTAGAGGGTTAATACTTTTGTACGTCTTATTACGTACGAAATCAAACAGTGCGTTGATACTTTGTGGTCATATGTTTTGTTATTATTTTTCGATTTTTTAAAGTTTTAACCTCAATTCCTATTTTCTCCCGAATAGAGCTCAGTGTCAACCGTTGAGCCAAATGTTATCGCAGCTTAAAATACTAATATAATCCTGCTGTCAAGACTTCTTAATTGGTTGATTGCTAGAAGCCACTATCAGGGCTTTCAAAAAATGAGGATACCAGAGCAAAAGCCAACACTTTCCTTGCATATATTTCATCTTCAGTCAAACACAAATAATATTTTGTTTATATAAAATTGTTTTATTACAAATTATTGGAGATTGCCTCTGGGCACTCTCCAATAATTTGTAATAAAACCAGTTTTGAATGACAAATTCACACCACCAAAAATAATCTAGCCTTCAACCTGATAATCACTGATGTGAAAAATATCTTGTTATTTGTACTTTCAGACGTCTGACGTCGTAGCATTTTGAAACACGTTGAAGAAACTGAGACGTTTGAACGTCAGGATAATTAAAGTCCCAAAGGGTTAACTGGCAATGCAGGACATTGCGTTGTAATATTTTTTTCGAAAAAAAACAGTGAAACTCGTGAAAAGGCATTATCATTGAAGATTCGACATCTCATTATCACACGTGGACTTACTAAAATAAAGAATCGTAGTGGAAAATATTTCTTTCAATTTCAATCATCTAGTTGATGACACGAATGATAGTTCCCCCGCAAAGATTCCAGAACTCACATGGCACTCCATTTGAATGTCCCGCTGGTTCGTGACAACGCACACGTTTGAGTTGAAACAGTCTTTCCATTCAATGTGATAATATTTGCGCTTTCCCACATCACCCACCCATCAAAATGCAGAATTTGTACCCAGATGGAGGGGCTGCTAATTCATCTGCACTTTTCCAAAACAACCCTGAAATAGTAGCTTCAGAACAACCTACCAGCGCTATTCTCAAAAATCGCCAATTAATTTTTATTATTTTTTTCATTTTTTGTCTCAAAAACATAGGTTATGACTCCTCGTTGGAACGAGCTCGTGGAGCTCGTTCCAACGAGGGGTCATAACCTATGTTTTTGAGACAAAAAATGAAAAAAATTAGTTATTCAAGAATTTTTTTGCAAGTGTCGTCTGCTTTCCATGTAAGGTCAAGGGTTAATATGCCAAATAGGGAGCGCGGTGGCTCAGTGGTTACGGCATCGAACCCGAAAGGTTCACGGTTCGATCCCCGCCAGGGGTAACTGTATGCGTTGTGTCCTTGGGTAAAGCACTTCATTCCGATTGCCCGAGTGGGGGCACAGTGGCGCTGTGTACTAACGCGTAACGCACGTCGATGGTGCACTTGTCTTCAACCAAAGCTAACCCTGCATGTGTGGAGTTAGTACGTTGGGAAGTCAGGCAGTTTCTCGCCGTTGTTCGGTGGTTCTCTACGGGTATTCTGGCTTCCTCCACCCATAAAATTGCCCGACACGAGGCGAACATGGCTGTCGAAAGTGTCGTTAAATCCCAATAAATAAATATATATGCCGAATAAGAGGAAAGAGAGTAGACAATTGCATGAAAATATCAAGAAGAGACGAGTGTGTTTAGACTGCAAGTAGAACAGTAAATTAAACACTCGTTTTATTTCAACAAAGAATTTTAAAAACTGATACCGTAAGCAAAGGTAATACTTATTTAGAGATCTTGAAACGGGAGCTAGCGGACTTCCAGTGTGTTCTAAATATGCAAGTCTTGCATTTTTATTGGAACGCGAACATACTTTCTTTTTTTCTCTATAAATATCGAGATTAAAGCTTTACTGCCACCGTTCGAAGTTTCACGTGAAATATAGGCACGGTACAAAATATCGTGAGATTCCAACGCCTCTCAAACTATTTGGTAACGGACAAAATATAATCCCATTTCTGACTAAAAAAATACATGCATTGCACCGTTGGATCTCTCCCTTTACTGGTATGCTGGGTGTGGCTAGTACAAACATACGTATCTAATAGTTTTGACAAAAACACGGTATATAGAAAAGGTATAATAACGCCAAAATCCTACAATTACAAGTAAGTACAAGCAGAGAGTATTCTTAACACTTTGAATTCTGGTGGTATATTCCATTCCAGTTCAGAGCCATCGATTGGTTGAGTCTATATTCGTTACTTGGGGGAAGACAAACCAATATTTTCAACGTGCAGCCCTGTGGCTGCACGTTGAAAATCTTGATTAGTCCACTAGATACATTTATTTATTTATTTATTTTTTTTTTTTTTTTTTTATTATTTATTTATTTATTTATTGGTGATTAAGGTCACATACTTATGCACAGTGGCTAATCATGCCTGCCTGTGCTGCAGTGTGGAGTTACGTTGTTGGGGAGCTGGTAGCTGCTCGTCGTTGCTCGGTGGTTCACTCCGGGTACTCCGACTTCCACCACCCGTACAGCTGTCCGACACAAGGTGGCCCTGGCTGTCGAAAGTGATAAACAACGATCTGATTTATGAGTTCAGGTCGTCTCACGACCCTGGCTCTGAAAAGCGGCTTTTTGGGCTCAAATGGTTAACCCTTTATCCCAACGCGAATAGAGACGCAACTTGGGTTCCAGATTATTATTGTTATCTGCAAGTTATGCTGGGTAAAGAGTTTAACCGAATCAACGCATAGTTAACACACGACAATTCCAAAACTGTTCTTGTGTAACGAAAATATTTCATCTTTTGCCTCTAGCTTATGGTCCCTCATTGGAATGAGTTCAAGAATCTTGCACCAATACAGAATCATTAGTTATGATTTTAAGACAAAAAATGAAATGTGAATGGCGACTTTAAGAATGGGGCTGGTTGATTTTTTCGTCACAATGAGTAAAGGGTTGATCAGTGTTAAAGAGCTGGGTGTTTCGCATAGTCTGGCGCTTCCTTCACACAACATATATTCCGCCTCGGGGATTCTTTTCCCAATAACCTAGGGTCCTGCGAATATTCGAGATTCGATTCGATATCGATACCATACGTATGCTTCGAGATCGATCCCGAATCAGTCTCAGGATTCGATTTTTTCGAATCTCTCGTACTAACTTCAATTTGTTACATTTCCAACAAAAATAGGATAAAACTGTCATTAGAAAATTCATTCATGTAGGCTCAATTCCTATTCATTTGAGTAATTGACAATGTTTAATTGTTAGGTAAGGTGTGAATTTGGCCCAGAACATTATCCATAGTTTTGGTTTTTGAAGGCTTAACTTGTTACTATTCACGTTCTTAAGAACGTGAATAGTAACAAGTTAGGCCTTCAAAAACTAAAACTATGGACAATAGGCCTAGCTGTTTCATCGACGGTGCTACAGAGAATATTTAGTTATTGGTGTTTAAGGTGTTCACTCCGTCGCGTAAGGGTCATCACAGTGTTCCGTAACTTCCATTTGATGCAATATGAAATAACTTGTCTTTTAAGATTCGATTCGGGATTCGATTCGATGTCGATATCAGAGACATGATTCGATTCGAGAAATTTGTGATTCGCAGATCCCTACAATAACCATTTTCCAAATAAATCGCCAACATCCGCTCATTTGCTAAACAAGGAAGCCGCTATTCAAATTTCATTAGTTTACATTTTTGCTATCACCCTCTGCGAGGTTTGGTCCACAAGATCTTTCCAATGGTGGGTGATAAGCTATAAATCGTGAATATAAAATAAGTTTGTTTTAGTTTGTTTTTGGCCTATACCTCCGAGAAAGTGATGTGTCCCTGAATTTCATTCGACCACATACAGGTTTTGAATAGTAGTAAATGTTTATAGGTGTATTGCAAAATTTCATTCTTCCTTTCTGCGAGAACTACCTCGCATATCTCTCGCCGGACGGTGCTTAATTGGCACATTCCATCGAGAGCTTTGGGAGATACATTGGTGTGAAATGAGAATGAAAATATAAAATTAGAAGCCATGTTGGGTGGGGGTCACTGTATGAGAAATAAGATTTTATTGCACCCAAGTAGGTAGTGTCTGGGCGTGGTCGCAATGATTTCTTTGGTGTGATATAGGCTTACGTAGATGTAGACAAACAGCAAATGACTGTGATTCTCCAAATTGAAATATTTATTTCTGTAATAGTTTACTGACTGTCCAAATCCGACTGTTTAAATTTTTTGATGGACTCCGACATCATAAAATGATATACGGAGATTGAAAAAATGAAATAAAGTTCGTAAGGAAAATATTGTCAGCAATGGCGTCTGCAACATGTACTGGGTAAATACTTTATGTGAGCGTGTTGCGTTTGCTTTAATCACAGGCTGTATGTTATTGTTTTATTTGTATAGAGTGGATTGTAAAACTAAAAATAAAGGCCACCTTTTGGGGTAAGCAATTACTGAAGAAAGAGAAAGGCAATATAATTGTAATATGTTAATCCGTCTTTTGAAGAGACTGATATGAACAATCTAGAATACTTCAGTTGATCTCTGCATTTTCTTTTTAACAATATTATGCAAAGATGTCATACATTGTTAAAAAAGCACTCTGAGAAAATATTAACAAGAGCGTGTTGAATAGCAGCATTTCGTCATCTCAGTGAAATAACGACGTTGACTTGTGACGTCATTCTCGTATTAGACGTGTTGGGAACGATATTTTCCGTAATGAGCTATTTGATGGAGATTATATGAGAATTACATTTAGTGTAATTAACATTACGCTGCCGGAACGCTACTATTGTCACCTGTTTTATGATGATTATCTGTACGTTCTGGCATGCGCAGACCAAACCTACCATCTGATTAATTGCTGGAAAGGGCTCAGAGAGCCCTTTCCAACAATTAATCAGATGATAGAGTTTCAAGTATGACATAAATTTTATTAAACTTTCACGCATACAGACGTACATAGAAGTTCTCCATATTTGGCTAAAGTGGGCGTGGCAGTAAAGGGTTAATATCAAAATAGAAAACGGGTTGAAAACAAATTCGTCTTGGTGATTTCCATAAAATCACATATTAACACCATCGACGAAACCGAAAACTAGATCTTTTGTTTTTCAGAATTAACTTAGGTCACAGGGTATACAGTTTTGTGATGTCTTACCCCCAGTGAGCTTTGTATTCCACTTAAGAAACAATGTGGAAGATTATCTTTAATCGTTAGTAAACCTCAATTGTTTTGGAACAAGGCATGTCTGGATAAGTCTGCCATTTAATAACATGTCTCTTTATTTGATTCCAGTATATCGTTCACAAATACTCTTTGTTGGGTATACTGTACTCGTATCCCACAGGGTAATTACATTGGTACGCCTGAAAGGTGTCACCTGTGTGGTTAGTTGGAATCATTTAATTACATATTTTTCACAATCAAATCGAGCTATATAAAAACCATCGTCCCAGTGTGTGTGAACCGTCATTCTCTCATTGAACTATAGTACTGGCCAGAACGAACAGCAGCTTATCTGGAATTAAAATTTCCACTGACGTCTATTTGTTGTCTCGGGTGTAGGTTATTTTTTTCACGAATCTACTCCCATTTCTTCAGCATGATCGACAATATTGGTTTATGTAATCCACAAGGAACGAAGCGTAATCTAAATTGTTGATAATTTTGTTCCATTCGAACCAGGGACACAGAATGGGCGAGGGAGTACGCCGACTTGTGACGGCAACCAATACTGTAAATCTTTTACCATTGTATTTTCTAGAAATGTATTTTCTACTCATTAATATAACTGACAAAAATAAATGAATCATTAGCATTTTAAAAGATATGGCAATTTGCCAACTGGCAAATTGCCACATCTTTGAAAATGCTAAAGGTTCATTTCAACCCATTTAAAGTCGTAACTAGAAAATACAATTCTAGAAAATACAGTTGTAAAAGTTTTATAGTAGGGGACCTGGACAAAGGTTTAGACATTTTGTACCAATGCCCAAAGATTACGTTCGCGGGGTTTAGTTCAACCAATGAGTGTCTAATTAATCCTTTTCATTAATTTTATATCAAGTCAGAATATTACGTATAAAGTTGATACTTTGAGTGTCGGGTTAAAAACGATTTCACCTACCATCGTAACACAATGTCACGCCATGTAGACGTCAACGGTCGGCCATGATGCATCTAGGAATATTCCTTATCGTTTCACCACCTGAACACTTTTTCCAACCTCCTACCTGCTGACACATTTGTGTTCCAGGTGAGATGTATCTCAACCACTATCGTAACACAGCATCGTGACATGTAAACATCGGCGTCATGGTGCATATCGACATCTTTCCCATCTCTTCAACGTCTTAAATGCTGCATTCGTGCAAAGTGTTGTCCTCTTTCTCAATATATACACTTAGTAAATATACGAAGCATTTAGCCACCCTTTCGGAAAATGTAATTGGATTTTGTCAACGACCAACCCGTCTTCAGGTAGATCGGATGATATATGACCAGTCTTCAAAACCAGATGATGTTCCGTAGACATTTGGTTGGAAAAAAAAATATCTACGATAGGATTTTGGTGGTGACATGGCGCAATTTCATCAACCTTGCATGGTGGGGTGGGAGGGGAGGGGTGGGGTAGATATTCGCGTCCGACACTGGGCAAGCTCATATTTGGGGCAGATATCTTACTTCTCGGGTGTGATTTTCCCACTCCACGCCCATTGATGATAATAAGTTTCATACAGTGCATCGTTTTTTCAAAAATATAACTTTGAAAAATAGCAAACTTTCAAAATATGTATTTATTTTTGTGAACGACACACCCGCCGTCGGGTAGATAGATGGTGGCCCATGATATATCTTTTCATCTAACAATCAACTTAATCTGCATCCAGAAACTCGGAGAAAAACGTTTGTATCGCCCCTCCCCACCCCTTCCGATTCTGTATCAGACAGATTCAATTTCCGGTAAACATCGCACTTTCAAACGTATGCATTGTTATTACGCATTAAAATACAGTTCCTGAAATTCCAAATGTTGACCAGTTTCAACCCAATTTAAACTGAAAATTGGGGAAAACGGGCTTTTTGAAACGGGATTGTCAGATAAATGTATTATCATGGCCATGTGCATGTCCAGTAATTTGACGGGCTCGTTGCAATCCAATTGTGAACACGACCTCGAATCTGACACAAATTACTGGACATGCACATGGTCATGATAAAGTATATGGATCAAAATTATGACTCGTCCGCATTTGAGTCTATTTCCGTGGGATTAAAAAAAAATTCACGATGGGTTTCACACTCGGGGAAAGAGAAGTAGTGTCTGGCTCAGATACAGTACAGTCGCCGTGGATTGGTCGTAATCCACGCATGAGCATTGATGTCCACGCATGCGTTCACCAGGTAATAAAAATCATCAGCAGCAAAATTTTAATTAATGAAGCACCGGGTCGAACCCGGTGCTTCATTAATTAAATTTTTGATGATTATTTAGTGTTTCTCTTCTAATATTATTGCGACTGTGGAAATACTGCGTACTCGTGGAAAGTGACCAGTCCACGGCGGCCGTTCTGTTTCTTAACCCTCGGATAATATATCAGGAATAACCGTCAGCAACGTGCAAAGAAATATTTGACACTGGTCGTGGATTACCTATCCAGTTAAGTGACAGAAAACGACGTAACTTTAAATTTCCGACAAAATGATCAGTTTTGGGTGAAGGTGGTCGCCATATCTCCGTCCCCATATCTACGTCACTGCCTGGCAGCACATGGTCAGCTTCAGGAAAGAAACTTTGCAAAATATCTACGGTACTCTCGGTAGCTCCAATAGTTTTGCGCACTCACACAGTTAAACGTCGGGGTTATTTTCTCCAAGTGTAACGGTATATAATATGGATTTATAGTGGCGCCATAGGCTCTGTTGCAGCCCACTAATTATTAGAATGTTTAATAATAACATTTGACAGCATGTGTCTTTTTTAAAATTACAGGTTCCACAAGTGTTTGCAACAGTCGACTTCAAAAACAGCGAACCTGATTGGAAAAATATTTTTCAACATAGTGGGAACGAAATGCATCGAGTTCAACAGAGAGAAAGGATGTTTAAAACGAACGTGGTGGGGAAGCTGTTTGGAACATGGTGTTAGTTTAAAAGCAGAAATGAGAGATCAAAGACCTTATTTATAAAGGCCATTTATGTACTACACTGCAAAAAATATAGGTTCTCTTTAGAACCAAAACTGGTTTTAATCTTGTCCCTGAGATGGAACCAGTTCTGTTTAAACAGTATTTATTTCAAATCAAATAAATTTACCAAGATTAACATTAAATATTAACAGAATTAAACATAAATTGAGGGGGTTTCAGCCGTAAGTTTAGAGCTTATACGAGGTTGTCTCAAATCATTATTAAGCAAAGGAGATATGAACAGTTGGCATATCGAACCAGTTTTGGTTCTATACAGAACCAAAACTGGTTCGATATGCCAACTGTTCATATCTCCTTTGTTTCAAAATGTTTGGCGACTGCGTTGAATAAGCTCCAAGTTTACTGCTGAATCTACTTCAGTTCATGTAATATTCTGTTCAAATTGAATGCTAATCTTCGTAAATTTATTTGATTTGAAATAGATACTGTTTAAACAGAGCTGGTTCCATCTCAGGGACAAGATTAGAACCAGTTTTGGTTCTAAAGAGAACCTATATTTTTTGCAGTGTAAACGCGTTCTGAGCTTTGCGGTAATGTAATAAATTACGTATTTTCTTCCCAGTTTGCAGCTTCATCATAATACTATACATATAATATGATACTTGCAGTAGAACAAATATACGCAGGATACCTACCAGAATTAACTCATTCATGACGGCAAGGAAATATACATGTTTTCACTCGCGGCTTTATAGTCCGGCGGTGAGCGCTGGAAATTGGGGCGAACACGGAAAAAATTAGTAACGAGCTAAATTTGGTATCAATGGATGCAGGATTGATCGCTAATGAACATATCCAAAATCCGCCTTGAGGAGGATTTTCTACAACGGTGTTTCAAAATGGCGTTCAATTCGACTGCTGAAATGAAGTAAATCCCACTTAGAATCGAATGCGGTCAATTCGTAGTTCAAATTTCACCGAAATCGTCGATATTTGGCCAACAGAAGATTTGCAAAGGTGCACAAGATGAAACTGCTCGAGGGCGATCAAGATATATCCCGTGATGGCAGTCAATATGACCGCCAAAAAAACCGGCAAATCGATTTATCTACGTCCATAGATGAGGGCGATGACTAACCTATTGCTCGACACTCCAGTCAGCCTGATTTTTGTGTTTTTTTGGTCAGCTTCTTGTGTTGTTATATGGATTTGCTCTCTGTATAATATTCGACATTTGACCACCTGATACCATTTCGTCGCCTGAGTGCTAGAATGTTCTATGTACCATAGGGGACAGAGTACTCCCATAGAGGACATAGTACTCCCATAGAGGACAGAGTACTCCCATAGAGGACATAGTACTCCCATAGAGGACAGAGTACTCCCATAGAGGACAGAGTATTCCCATAGAGGACAGAATACTCCCATAGGGGACACAGAACATTCTAGCACTCATGCGACGATTTGTAAATCCTCATTCTCTTCTTATCTTTTTTCCACAATTGGAAATTCGTAGAAAAATTGATTTTGCGTTTCTTGTCGGCCATCGTCATACTGGGCTATCTTGATCGCCCTCGAGCAGTTTCATCGCGTGTTCCTTCGGAAATCTTCTATTGACCAAATATCGACGGTTTCGGGGAAATTTGAACATATAAATCCACTATATTCTTTTCTATGATGGATTTACTGGATTTAAGAAGCCGAATTGGACGCCAGTTTGCAAAATTGTTGTAAAAAAATTTCCTCGTAGACTGATTTTAGCGAATTTTGGCTGTGTCCATCAGGGGTCAGTCCTGCATCCATTGATACCAAATTTAGCTTGTTACTATTTTTTCCGAGTTTAACCCTCTTACCACCGGACTGTTAACTATAACTAAAGCAGTGAGCGAAAACTTAAATTTCCTTGCAGTCATTTATGAGATAATTTCGGTTCCTACTCAAAACCAGAATGTATTTATTTTTATATGCGTTACAATGTTTTCATTGCAAGTAAACCGCTTTTTAATTGCCATTAAAACAACAAGACACCGAAAACTCGCAGTGACGCTGATCTGAACAGCTGGAGAGATATTCTCTTATATCTTACCTCCTACAAGTATCTGGGAATTTCATTGGTTCAAAGACGTCACATGCAGACTGCATATAAAACCATACACTGACTGTCAACATCAATATACGCTGGCAGCTATGGGTAATCTCCCCTTTGTTCATTGATTATTTAAAATGGCGGCAGCCGATAAACGCTTCAAGTTGAAAGATTGAGTGTTGGAAGCCCATATTTGGTCTGAAGTGCAGGTTAGGCAACTTAAAAGGCTTCATATTCTGTGTGTCGTGTTGCCTTCGAAATGAAACTGTTGGTATGTATGAATTTGCCTTGTTACAATTTATGGGAGAGTGCCTGTAGGCACTCTCCCATAAATTGTAACCAGGCAAAGACACGTGAACACTTTGTGAGAATTCTCTCATTTAATTTTGATCGCTGTTGTTATTAGTTCTGTGCATCGATGCAGCAGTCGGTAAGATATATTCGTTACACAGTTTGTTGGTGGCTAATATGAAATTAACTGACACCATATATACCATATTAGGCCACCAACAAACTGTGAAACTATTAATATCTATAGGGGGAACGCGGTGGCTTAGTTGGTAGAGGTGCAGGCTGCAAGCCGAGAGGTCCTCGGTTCGAATTCCACCTGCGGCAGCCGCGTTGTGTCCTTGGGCAAGACACTTCATCTCCATTGCCCGCGTGGGGGCACGATGACGCCGTGTACTAAGGCGTACTGCACGTCGATGGTGCGCATGTCTTCAACCAATCTAACCCTGCCTGTGCTGCAGTGCGGAGTTACGATGTTGTGGAGCTGGCAGCTGCTCGTCGTTGCTCGGTGGTTCTCTCCGGGTACTCCGTCTTCCTCCACCCGTAAAACTGTCACGGTCATGATTAGCCATTGTGAATAAATATGTGACCTTAAACACCAATAAATAATAAATGAATAAATTAATATCTATAGTGACAACAGATATCGAAAAATATATGTTCTTTACGCATTTTCCGCTATTTTATAAGGTAACAAATAATAAAGTAATAAATATTAACTACAATAAAACCAGTAATATATAAAATAACTTTATACCATGTTCACCTATGTTACTACCGGTGAAAAGCTCGTATGTTAAACTTTTAGCTTTTAACCCGTCTATCGGTGTAAAGCTTCAACTGCGGTTAAAAAAAATTACACCTACAGTAGGAACTACATCCAACTTGACCTTTAATATGACCCAATTTTCCGACCTCAGTACATTCGATGTTTCATTCTAACATACTACGTTTTGCGATACTATCTACTTCATACAATGACTTATTAAGTTTAAAATACCTACAATTAAATATTTAAAATAAAATTTAAGAATTGTTAATAGTAATTTGACTGAAAAAGCAAGGTAAATTAAATCAACTTTGACGATGTGTTTAGCTGTCAATCAAACATTCACGTGCAGCCGGTAGTCCTGCCCACCGGCGCAGATGTGAACAAAACACACCCATGTGTTTGCGATAGAGATTATCGTTTTTTCTCCATTTTAAGTGACAAAGTCGATTTTTATTACGAGCATGGTATAAATAAAACAAATAGGTACTAGGGCCCTTAATCATTTTTAAACCACTCGTGGAATAAGGGTTTTAACCACGAGGCTCTGCCGAATGGTTAAAACCCTTATCCTAAACGTAGTTTAAATCTGATTACCGGCCCCGGTACCTATTTATTCGGTATAATTATAATACTGGCGCAGTGCATCTTTGCGTTAAAATTATATTCAGCGGCTGTATGTTAAACACTGGACTCAATTCGGTTAATTATTTCTTTGTTGAAATTAGAGCTATCACACTTTGTCAAAATTCAAACTGATAAGTCAAATCGTTATTTATAACTTTAAGCAACGCTCACATCGCTTTAATTATGTGAAGGCCTCAAGGATAAGCATACAGATTGATAACAGTCTTTTGTGAATTTTATTTTATCCGTTGTCATTTTTCTCATTTTCTCATACTTGTAAAAACTGCCAGTGGGATAGAAGATAGCCAATATTTGTTTCATCACATCATTATTACTATCATCATCGTTAAAAGCTCTATAATGTAACATATTAAGAGTCTTGTATGGATCAGATAATGTGCGGGACAGATTTCATCTTCGCGTGTTTTTCGAAACGGTTCTATTGACAAGAACTGGAGAATGGGAGGCAGCAAGAGACGTGTCGCCTCTTGTGTTGAAAAAGAAGCAGTGGTTATTTGCTTAACCCCTTATATCCTAGTGGTATCTTCCATTTCAGTTCAACTGCAGCAACTGGAAGAGTCCATATTCATTATATGGGGGTAGACCAATTAATATTTTCAACGTGCAGCCGTACGGCTGCACGTTGAAAATATTAATTGGTCTACCCCATACATTCACTCAGCAGCCATCCCTCTTAATGAAATTAAGACGTATCTTGTTCCCAGATGGGAAAAGCGGCCTCTCGGTTCAAAGGGTTAAAGATGGGACATAGCTGCACTGTTCCAAGATTTTATCTAAGTCAGTATGAATGTTCAATGGGATGCAAATTGGTGGTGAGAGAGCTATGGTAGTGTTTAAAATTCGATTCTAGGAGATCAGAAGGGGCGTGGTGGCGTCGCGGTAACCGGTTCTCGTCAGATCACCGAAGTTAAGCAACGTCGAGCGCGGTTAGTAGTTGGATGGGTGACCGTTTCAGCGACTGATTCGCGCTCCCACGTTGTGTCCTTGGGCAAGGCACTTCACCCCGCTTGCCTACATGGGGACACGATGACGCTGTGTACTAAGACGTACTGCACGTCGATGGTGCGCATGTCTTCAACCAATCTAACCCTGCCTGTGCCGCGGCGCAGAGTTCAGAGTTACGATGTTGGGGAGCTGACAGCTGCTCGTCGTTGCTCGGTGGTTCTCTCTGGGTACTCCGGCTTCCTCCACCCGTAAAACTGCCACGGACATGATATGACCCTGGCTGTTAATGTGTCGTTAAACACTAATAAAAAAGCCATCTTTTCCACTTTCCCTACACATGCGTGTTCAGCATTGGGGATATGACCAGCTTCTACTCCTGCTTTCTGGAAACATATCTCAGTGATTCACAGCAGCGACGAAATTCAATGCAATCGAATATCGAATGCATCGAAACTCAGTAGGTCTTCCTTAACCCTTTACCCAACGTAACTTTTCAAGATTATTTTACACTTTTTACCATAAAAATATCAAGCTCGTTCCAATGAGGATAAAAATTCAGTTATCTTAGTTATTCAAGAATGTATCTTAGAAAAGTTGGGGGCGCGGTGGCTCAGTTGGTAGAGGTGCAGGCTGCAAGCCGAGAGGTCCTCGGTTCGAATTCCACCTGCGGCAACCGCGTTGTGTCCTTGGGCTAGACACTTCACCCCGCTTGCCTACATGGGGGCACGATGACGCTGTGTACTAAGGCGTACTGCACGTCGATGGTGCGCATGTCTTCAACCAATCTAACCCTGCCTGTGCCGCGGTGCAGAGTTCAGAGTTACGATGATGGGGAGCTGACAGCTGCTCGTCGTTGCTCGGTGGTTCTCTCCGGGAACTCCGGCTTCCTCCACCCGTAAAACTGTCACCGACATGATATGACCCTAGCTGTTAATGTGTCGTTAAACCCAAATAAATAAATAACCGAATAATCTTAGAAAAGTTCAGTTATGCCCCACTGTTTAAGCAAATAACCACTGTCTCTTTTCTCTCAGCAAGAGGCGACCCGTCTCGTACTGACCACCACCACATTCTCTAGTTTTTGTGGACACAACGGATTTGATAAGCATAGGGAGATGAGCTCTGTCACATGTTGTTCAGGCTATGCTTTTGAACCATAATCAAAGCTTGCTAAGGTTGATCTCAAGGAGACATACAAATGTCGGGTGCATTGTTCGTATTTTTATTTTACTGTCCTTTCATCGTTCGCATTCTTATTGTACTGTCCTATATCGTGCCGAATGACGCAAGTATAGCAAATATCAAATATACAAATATCAAATATAGAAATATCAACTCACAACCCGGGATCCTCTCAAAATTGATTTTTGTTTCAATTATTTGTCGATTAATACCACACAGTCAAACACCAAAGTGTTGTATTGTGTTTACATGAGGGAAGGCATGGTGTATGGCGTCTCTTACTAATTATGCACTGCCGTTCTCTCAGGCTACAACGGTGATGTGATTGCAGAAATGGAACCAGTACTAGAATGAGGCACATTATGTATCAATGTGTTTCCTTGTTGGTAATCGGAGGACTGGGGAACATACTTCCAGAAATATAATTCAGTGCTGGTAAATACACAAATCTTGTTCTCTGCGAATCAAACAAATCCACTTTGTTGTGACTCACAACAAAGTGGATTTGTCCGATTCGCAGGCTACAAGATTTGTGATCACGAAAGTCTCTATTCCAATTAGTTTTTTTTCTTAGTTTTTCTTCCTTTCTTTTTTTTCAACTCTTTACCACAGCGTACTTCTGCTCGTTCAAGTGGGGAATTATCATCGCCGTTGGGGTAAGGTGCACAAAATACTAATCATTTCATGATTGTCACTAGTTTTTCTATGCTATATTTTTCCTCGCATGCAATTACGTTGCGGTGTTCTTTTCTGAGTATCACGGTTAAAGATCATTTCTCTTATCGAAATCCGACAAGCAGGTGTTGCTAATATGATCATGTGATACAAAGTATCTTAAATTTTATTCCACGGCCAAAATCGAGTTCAAAGAACCCATGCCCGCAATCAGAAGACCCTTTGCCATCCGACATAGTAGGGGGTGGGAATAAAGAATTTCGACACACCAAAGATCCCCCACCCAGATGCTCCAAGTTCCAATGGATCAAAGTAAACTGTCATTAGATGATTTCGTTTGATTAATCAAGGCAATAGCCATGTGTGAACACTTCAGAAGTTGATCTGTTGATGTGCTTTTCACAAAATTCGAGAGCGACTGTATTCCAACTGGCTTTTGGGTCACAGTCGCTCTAGAATTTTGTGAAAGTCACATCAACAGATCAACTTCTGCAGTATTTACATATGGCTATTAACTCATCGACTGCCCCCTTTCTCTTGTACTGTGTGCAGAGGTATCACGATATTTATTTTTTTTTTACTTGCTAAAGGCATTTATTACACGCTTGTTCCACGAAATCCCCATCTGCAGCAACACTAAACCATGCGGAAAATGAAAATCTGTTCCGCACACATGTGCAGATCGAAAATCGTTGACGGACTATTTTTATAAAGAAACGAAATTTCACTGGGATTTTCTACAAATCGTGCACCGCAATTACAATATGAATTCCTAGCGATAGCTAAAAACGGTCCCCTGAGTTCCAATGTGTTCTATGTGCTAGTAGGATGAAATAGTAACACGGGTTCCCCTCACAAATTTTGTTGGCGATAAAATGTGTCCTTTTTGTTGATAGTTGTCAAATAAATTGCTGAGTGTCCTTCTAATAATTGTTTTATGGGAGTGAAGGCGTGTAATGAACACAGAACGACACACGCGTGTGAATGGGTTAATCGATATGGCACTTATGTCATCGCGGAAAGATAAACCTCGAGGCCTGTAACCACTCGTTCTATCCTTCCGCACTGGCAGTCGTGCCATATCGATTAACCCATTCACATGCGTGTGTCGTTCTGTGTACATACATGGGTGTTGTAGAATTCTTGACACTTTGCCTAATATGATAGATGAACAATATTTGCAGACGTTTTTTTTCATAAAAAACTACTTTTCGTAATTTTTCGCTTGTATTGACCAATTTACACGATACAACTTTTGTTCAAAAACTCCATCCAACATTAAAACATCGTCAAACATTGTTCAAATTAATGTGCATGCTCGAACATCTTTCGACATATTCGCGCTTGTTCGCAGATGTTCAAATTCCAATAAACACCATAAAACATTTTCCTTTGAACATTATCATACAAATGTTGGATGGAGTTTTTTAACAAAAGTTGTATCGTGTAAACTGGCTTTTAAACAAAGCATGTGATCGTCTATTCGAACGAACTCGTTCCACTGGAAGATCAAAAGCAATGTTTCGTAGCAAAACCTTTTAAAATAACAAAACTTGATGAAAGGTGTTTGGTCTATAGCAGTGGGATGATTTGGCCGTTGCGTTACGTGGTTCCGGTGCCTTTTTCTGATCAATCTGTCGAGTCATACTTAATATGTTGAATTGAATGTGTCTAGGAGAAAGGTTGAGTAGCGATATGCAGAGGGTTGATCTAGTGACGTAGCAGGGGGGGGGGGATGCTGAGGGGGCACATCCCCCAAACAAATTTCAGTCATGCGCCCCTCCCATGTTCACCCATATAGAGAACATCAGGCAAGAAATTTTAATATCTAGTAATTTACTTGATTCTGAGTCCGTTTTGGTTCATAATTTAAATGTTGTGAAAGGCATCAATAATTAGGCCACATTGTGGCCTAATTATTGATGCCTTTCACAACTTGCTAGTCCACATTGTGGCCTAATTATTGATGCCTTTCACAACTTATAAATTATGGACACAAATGGACTCAGAGTCAAGGAAATTTGGGGGGGGGGGGGAGGTTGTCTCAAATTTAAAAATTTTCCCGGGAGAAGGCCTCTGGACCCCCATCCAATGATAGGGTGATACCCCTCTTGTGCTTGCCCACATCTTGCTACTGCAGGGTTCGGATGATGCAGCAAATCATATTCTGTACCCCCCTCCCCCACCTCCAGATATTACTCTTGCCCCCCCCCCCCCCTCCGAACTTTGATATCCTAGCTACGCGCCTGGGTTGATCTAGCTGATTATGTCTAGTTTGGGTTAAATTCTGTGTGGGAATTATTTCTTCTCATTGTGCCATTCTACAATCGGATTTATTATTTGAATAGGATTTGGAAAGTCTATAACTAATTCCATGTACTAAAACCCATTGAACTTAATTAAATTAACTTTTACAATTCAATGTTACTTGTGTGTGTGTTCTTCTGTCGTGTCACTCAGTAAGCTTATCACTTGTAAAAAAATCTTTGAATGAATTTTGGTTATTATGAATGATCTAGTATGTGACACACGTCGCCTCAATTAATTTTAAATCAATGGGCTGTCGTCAATCCCTCATTGAACAATGGTCTTAGTGTTCCAACTTCTCAGTTGAACAAGTGTTGTTCTCAAAAAAGCTTTACGGACTACATGTGTACTAATACATGCTACTGAAAGCTAGTGTGTTCCCATATCTCTAGATGTATGGCGCTGGTGTTGGCGTAGTTGTTGTGTACAAGATTGTTTTTATTACTGTTGTTGTTATTTACAGGGGATTTGTGTCTGATCAATAACTCAAGTGTTAACTGTTGATATATTCAGACAGTGATTCATTAATTTACGTAAAACTCTCATGCTTTCAAAAATTGGTTTGATATTGGTTTTGTAAGGGTAGCCTATGCTTCTCCTCTTTTCTGGATCATGAACGAAATATACAATAATGAATGCCAGAGCTACCAACGGCTGTAACTTGTAAACCACGCGTATAAAAGAGTAGAAACTAACTAACGAAACTGTCTGTCAGGTTTAACCATTTCAACCCTGACCCCCTACACTGCAAAAGATATAGGTTCTCTTTAGAACCAAAACTGGTTCTAATCTTGTCCCTGAGATTGAACCAGTTCTGTTTAAACAGTATTTATATCAAATCAAATAAATTTACCAAGATTAGCATTCAATTTTAACAGAATATTACATGAACTGAAGTAGATTCAGCAGTAAACTTGGAGCTTATGCAACGCAGTCGCCAAACATTTTGAAACAAAGGAGATATGAACAGTTGGCATATCGAACCAGTTTTGGTTCTGTATAGAACCAAAACTGGTTCGATATGCCAACTGTTCATATCGCCTTTGCTTAATAATGATTTGAGACAACCTGGTATAAGCTCTAAACTTACGACTGAACCCCCCCCCCCCCCCCCCTCTCAATTTATGTTTAGTTCTGTTAATATTTAATGTTAATCTTTATAAATTTATTTGATTTGAAATAAATACTGTTTAAACAGAACTGGTTCCATCTCAGGGACAAGATTAGAACCAGTTTTGGTTCTAAAGAGAAACTATATTTTTTACAGTGTAAAATGGTGTAGACTTACACACAACTATATACAATGAAATGAATGGGTCTATCTTGAATTTCTGGGGACAGGGTACCAATTATTTAATACTACAGCCCCGTAATTATCACTGATTGCAGGGGCGGACTGGGCCAAAAAACGTTGCCGGGAAACGTACCAATGGGGTTCCAGACCCGGACAAAATTTTGATTTTTCGAATCGAAAGAACGTTGCTTCCTTGCATCCGAGCAATCAGTGACAATCCACATAGAGGACATTTTTTAATGACATTTTTGTCGTTCATTTGACAAAAATGGTTGCACTAAATGGGGGAGGGGCGGATTCATCAGGCCGACCATAGATCTGCCCAATGGGGAAAAATTTGATTTTTCGAACCAAAAGAACGCTGTGCCAATGGCAGTCCACATAGAGGGCATTTCGATAAACCGACAGTCTGTGCAATCAGATCCATTTCGCCTTTTGATGATTTTCGTGAAATTTCATGCGCCACAAGGTGTTGGACTACGTAAATTTTGGGGGCCCTGGGTGGCTCCCAATATTGGGGGGGGGGGGGGGGGGGGGGCACCGGGAACTTTTCCGGTGGACCATACAGCCAGTTCGCCTCTCACTGATTGTCCTGTCCAGTTACAGTTAGTCCTTTATCGTTTTGTCTACCCACGGACTGCCAACTTGTTCTTTACGCAGAAATGTGGGTATCGGGTTGAACGGTTATTTTTTGACTTAACATAAATTTCAAAACGATAGTGCCATTATCTTTATTCAAATGTGACTTTAGTGAGCCTGTTTTTGTATTGTTGTAACCATCTTCTCAGTGGACTCATCGATGACGCCAACAAAACTGACAGCTGGGAACATGGTTAGCTTTCATTTATCAGTAAATAGCTTAAATAAGATGTATGGATTTTTCAGAATTCCTGTGCCCTTATCCTATTTTTAGTACCTCTCTTTTATCTCTTGTACTACAATTTACCTAAACGATAGTCATTTTCTATTCATAAAGATTGCACGCGATATTATTAGAAAATAAAACGCAAAGTTGACCGTGAATTACTTACCTTTCCGAAAATACGTTTTTGCACATCCCTGAATTGAAGAGTTGATTGGAGAAGAATTTTTTGTTTTTAAGCAACTATTTCTTCACTTTTAGTATGGATTTTTGTCTGTTATCTGTTTATATATTTATATGTTTATATTTAATTGTATGAAACAGATAAAGAAACTCGAGCCTCAGTTCCAATTTAGCGTCACATACTTCCCCCCCCCCCCCCCAACCATTTGATCACAGTCTGTCTGGAACTACACTTCCTTATAGGGGGTGACAGGTAGACAGCCAATCTGACTATGCCACCAACTACAGTATAATATTTACTAAACTTGTGAAATATATGTATTTGTAACCATTATTTATGTACACTGTGAAAAAAATTATCTGAATCTGAATCTGGTAATGTACGACACTTCGCTGAACTGCATACTGAAACTGGGAAACGGAAAGTGCACAAAATAGTTTAGGTCAACCCATTTCCAAACTATTCGCCTTCAGAAACAAAAAGAAATCGTATTCAACAATTCAGTATTCGTAGAAGTTACCACCTACCTTTGTTATCGTATCATTTTATCATATATATAATGACAACGACATGTTGTTCGAGTCAGTGATGTGGTGACAGGGGAGAGGGGGAAGGGGTGTCTCTCCACCCACCCCCCCCCCCCCCAGCTAGGAGTATTTTTTTCAATAGTTGGAAATTCCGAGGCCAAAATCAAATAGTTGGAAATTCAATAAATTAACATTTTTCATGAAAAATATTACAATTCCAACTAATGATGAGAAATTTTGATCTTTTATTTCCTACTGGAAACTTGAGTTTCAAATTTCCTACCCTAAAATTTGGACTCTGACATAATCCGGTAAATTTTCAGACACATTATAAATGATGCTTTTTCCGTTTCAAGACTAGTGAAAATTTTCAGAAGGGTTCTTAAAAGATATCACCCAGCGCTGCAGTGCAACCACCTATGGAAACCTCTCACAGTTGGAATTTACACCGGTGGCACCCCCCCCCCCCCCCCCCCCAGCTGAACCCTCTAGCCACATCCCTGGTTCGAGTACACATGAATACAGAGTTAAGCACTGATAGGATCGAAAAAAATTAAAAACTATCAGCTTTTGCCATCATGGATGTACTTCTATATCTAACAAATTTACCAGTTGTGTGCGAACAGCGGCCTCTCGCATGGCCACCAAAACAATGTTGCAAAGCAATCTCACGTTTCAGCAAAAATGAATTACTTCTTTGCGTAATTTTCTCTTCTTGTACCTTGCTTCACACAATGAACGTTTTGAAGCTGCAAAAAGAGTACAACATCCGTCCGACTGGAGCGTACCCATTTCTGGGCTCGAGATGACGAAGAAGCTACAAGCAACTTGACTGTATCGATCTTTCTAAAATTAAGAATAGCGTACTTAATGAAGCTGTTAACAACAAAACTCCACATGATTTGCATCACCAGCTTAACCCTTTTACCCAACGTATCGGAAAAAAAACGCCAGCACTATTCACAAAATACACCATTCAATTTTCATTACTTTTTCATTTTTTGTAACAAAAACATAGCTTATGACCCCCTCATTGGAACGAACTCATCGAGCTCGTTCCAATGAGGGGCCATAAGCTATGTTTTTGACGTCAAAAATGAAAAAATTAGTTATTCAAGAATTTTGATTGCAAGTGTCGTCTGCTTTTCGTGTTAGGTAAAGGGTTAAGACCCCAGTGAGTATCTGCGGTCACCTATTCATATTTTTCAGTTTTAAAAAGAAAATGCATAAAGTTAAATGGTTGGTTTTTGAAAATCTCGCCTGAAAGTATTTATTTATTTATTTATTTATTTATTTATTTATTTATTTATTTATTTATTTATTTATTTATTTTATTTATTTATTTATTTATTTATTTATTTATTTATTTAATGACACTTTCGACAGCCACCTCGTGTCGGACAGTTTTACGAGTGGAGGAAGCCGGACTACCCGAAGAGAACCACCGAGTAACGGTCAGACTCCTCAACATATTAACTTTACACAAGCAGGGTTAGCATTGGTTGAAGGCAGGTGCATCATCGACGTGCAGTACACAGCGCCACCGTGTCCCCACGTGGGCAGTCGGGATTAAGTGCCTTGTCCAAGGGCACAATGCAGTCACTCCTGGTGGGGATCGAACCACGGACCTTTCGGTTTGAAGTCCGAGTCCGTAAGCAAAGAGCCATAGCGCTCCCTCGCCTAAAAGTAAAGTTATGTGATCACAAAAGCGGACAGAGAATTTCTATCGAATCGCGACTTGGTTTCAATACTGTCGTCTCAGTCTTTATGAAATCACGACCCGCTGGTGTGTGTCGTGATCAAATCGCGAAAGGGGCCACTTGCGTGCTGATGGTACTGTGTCGTTTGTGAAATGTTATAATCTCGGGATTTTACAGGGATTATGCACACAATGAAGACAACAGTCTTGCATTACACGGCTGTCCTTTGTAATCCCCATCTACAGCAACACTAAACCATGCGGAAAATGGAAATCTGTTCATATGTGCTGAACAGAAATCGTTGACGGACTATTTTTAAATAGAAGCGAAATTTCACTGGAAGTTCCAACAAATCGTGCACCGCAATTACAATTTCAATCTCTAGCGATAGCTGAAAATCGTCCCCTGAGTTCCAATGTGTTCTATGTGCCAGTAGACACATAGAACACATTGAAACTCAGGGGACGAAATAGTAACACGGGTTCCCCTCACAAATTTGTTTGGCGATAAAATGTGTTCTTTTTATTGATAGTTGTCAAATGAATTGCTGGGTGTCCTTCGAACAATGTTTTTTTATGCACGTGAAGGCGTGTAATAAGCACAGGACGACACGCGTGTGTGAATGGGTTATGCGATATGGCACTCGTGCCATCGCGGAAGGATAAAACTCGAGGCCGCAGGCCCCGAGTTCTATCCTTTTCCGCTGGCACTCGTGCCATATCGATTAACCCATTCACACACGCGTGTCGCTCTGTGTATAAACTTGTCGTTTTCACATACTTTCCCAAACGCGGGTGTTTATCGCACAAACATTACATTCACATTTATGAATGTAGACGCATCTGCAAGACTGTGTTTTGTTTTTCGATTGTGAAACCTCTGATATTTATTTATTTATTAGAGTTTAACGACACATTAACAGCCAGGGTCATATCATGTCGGTGACAGTTTTACGGGTGGAGGAAGTCGGAGTACCCAGAGAGAACCACCAAGCAACGACGAACAGCTGTCAGCTCTCCAACATCGTAACTCTGAACTCTGCACCGCGGCACAGGCAGGGTTAGATTGGTTGAAGACATGCGTACCATCGGCGTGCAGTACGCCTTAGTACACTGCGTCATCGTGCCCCCATGTAGGCAATCGGGGTTAAGTGCCTTGCCCTAGGACACAACGCGGGAACACGAATCAGTCGCTGAAATGGTCACCCATCCAACTACTAACTGCGCTCGTCGTTGCTTAACTTCGGTGATCTGACGAGAACCGGTTACCGCGACGTCACCGCGCCCCCAACCTCTGATATAAAATCCCACCAGTTTCCATGCTAACCTCTTCAGAATCATGACGTTACTAATATTTGATATATGTATGAAGATATGTATTCTTTACATTCACATTTAACTGATAGATTTCTAGAAGCCCATATTTGGGCTTTATTCTGAAATGGAGATACCACAACTTGAAGGCTTATAGTCAGTGGATGTGTTTTTTTTTTATTATATGCTAACCTGTGAATTATCGCAAATTATCTAAAATATATTTCTCGATATCCATCGACTCGATGGATATCGAGAAATATCTCTCAGGAGCTTCCTAGATGGTGACACGCTTCGGCGCATGACGTCGCCTTGAACGTCGCCTTGAAGGAACGATCAGCAGATCTTTGTTATTGTCTTGAAACTGTTTGCAGTCGAATTGGGTTGAATACTGCACAGTAAAATGTCACGTTGCTTATTCGTGTGGACCTGAAAGTTTTATTTTTCACGAGCGCTTACGCTTCCCGACATTCACTAAAACAGCGTAGGTATCCACTATGGACTATCTTTGAAGTGATATCATTTAGTTTGTAAGAGTTTGCCTTGTTACAATTTATGGGAGAGTGCCCACAGGCACTCTTCCATAAATTGTAACAAGGCAAAGACGTGTACAAGATTTGATGGCTAGCACTCTACCAGTTAAGAATGCAGAAGGCATGAAGATTGAGTTTTGTGTTTCGACGTTGAAACCTCTTGATTCAAAATCCCATCAGTTTTCATGCTATTCTCTTCCGAATCATGTGGTACGTTGATAATATTTGATATATGTCAGTATGGAGATAATGTATTCTTTGTAACTTGGTGTTATTTTTATTGTTCAAAATATATCATTTGTACATAATTCGACACTTGTCTCTGTTTTCGTTTGCAATAAAGATTTTTCTGAAAAATTAAACTGCATATTTGGACATGAATTTATTTGTTAAAGTCGATTCTTTTCTTCACAACTCTCATAAGTTTGGAGCCCATGCTATGTGGTTACCAAGTTTTCACATTTCTTAGTGTTGTGCCGAGCTGGCGTCTGTATTTTCATATCATAATTCGAACGGAGGAATTTTAATTGTTGAGTTTAAAAGGCATTAGTTGCCTGTATTTCTGAATTGAGGTATCTCTGAAAAGTGTTCGCGCATTTTGAAGTATGACATCAGCCGTTTGTTTTCGACCGAAAAAGTCCGCAAGACCGATTGTGTCCGCGGGTAGATTGAGTCATCAAAACCCGCGAACAGATTGTGTCGGCAAACGACTTGATTGTATCCATGGGCAAATCTTGAGCCAATTTCATCCACAAAATCCAAGTAGATTGCATCCACAGGCTGATAACATTCGCAAAACACTAGCCGTTGGTATTCGCAGGTCGGTGTTCTGACACAACCGAAAAGCTTTTTTCGGACATAATCGGCTTGCGATAAGGGATTTTGTGGACCTATTCGATCGACCCAGCCGTTACTAACTGGCGTGATTCGGACGTTACGCTCAATGCGATATAGTAATAATGAATGATTTTTTCAGTTTGGAATTTTGACATCGTCTGATTCCTCTTATGTAGGTCTTGTAGCCGAACAGAACGACCAGAAATTCTTTGTTTGTTTATTGGGGTTTAACGACACTTTCAACACCCAAGGTCACATCTTATCGGATAGTTTTACAGGTTAAGACAGCGGGTGTGTCCTGAGAAAACCACCGAGCTAGGGCGAGCAGCTGTCAAGACTCTCCAATACACTACCCCGACACAAGACATGCGCACCATCGACGCACAGCACCATCGTTCCTCCACGTGGAAATCGGGATTAGGTGTCTTGAGCAAGGACAACGCCGATGGCGCATATCGGGACCGGACTGTCAACTTTTCGGTTTAAAGCCTAATGCTCTAACCAGCTGAGGCATCGCGTCCCAATAGCACTGAAATATAACTATGACGCAACGATTCGTTGTGTTAAAATTAGTGATTTTAGTTTCGATTTGTACATCAGTGTTGTAAATATTTGTGTTTGCTTTACAGAAACGCTTCAATTTAGGATTTAACGCTGGTTTTCAGTTACAATCTGAGAAGAATAAAAGTTGAATATCACTTCCTCATATTACGCGCAACGCACACAACATGAATGTCCAGCGTCTAAAGGTCTTAATCCTTTCATCCAGTTATGCATAAATTTCGGCGGAAAGAAAAAGTTGGTTGTCCATGATCAGTCAACAAAGTTATTTAAAGACATAATAAGCTGCGATTTAAAAAAAACAAGTCAACCATTTTACTAAACCACAATTTCCTTTATGCAAAATGTCTCCCATGTTTTATATATCATTCGTATGAAAGCGTCCGATTCGATAAATAGAGGATATGGAATGAGTGTTTTGATCATACAATATTTATGGAACGAGTCTAAGAATTTTCCGTTTTGCCGAGCCTCTGGCTCGGCAAAACAGGAAATTCGTAGACGAGTTTAATAAATAGAGTATGACCAAAACAAGAATTTCATATTCTGTCCATCATATGACACCACAGTTGCCAAAAACACATCTTTTAGATAGAAAAGAAGGCTTAAAGAATGGAATTTCACCTTGAACGTCATGCATTGACTGTGACGCGTCAAAGCTGCATGCAATCATACGTCATAACTGTGACAAATTGCAGTTCCACAATTCGGCGTTATAAATACTGTTTTTCATGTATTTATACATTTTCTATCATTGGGATTTTAGTGAATGTTTATAACAAATAAAATCAGAGATCGTGGATTTGTTGGTGTTTTTAAATAGTTCTATTTATACGCGCTTTAATTTGACACAGATCTCTTCGGTGATAACCAATCAGAAAGCGTTCTTTTGATATTGACCAATCAAATCAACTGAAGGTGTTATGAATGAATGAATGAATTCTTTATTTACCAATATACATGTTACAAAGCTTAAATATAATGTTGCACAAATATTAACAATGGTATCTGGATTTTTTACAAAAAAGTAAATATGCAAATTGTGAGGAGGCATCATAGCTGGAAAAAGAATGATGAAAAGGGGAAAATGAGGGGTCGTTTATGAGAGAGGCAGTTTAGGAGGTGAAAAGAATTTTTTTTTAAAAATAATAATAATAAAAAAAAAGCCAGCGATGCTTGGATATTTACATATATGTGTCATAAAAAATATATTTTAGACTGTAGAATGCCTGCATTTATCGAGTGATATCTTGTGGTCATCTCACAATTTGTATGTTCAGAGGCAGCTGTGATGAGTTGCATAGCCTGTGTCGGGTGGGGAAGATTTGGATTAGTTGGCGGAACTTAACACAAATGTTGTGAATGATGCGCTTTTTGAATGAATGCGTCTGATTAGGATGTAAAGATAGATTGGCAGTCAGAACGGACAGATTAAGATGTTAAATTAGAGTGGCAGTCGGGACATACCGGATTATGGCAGCGTACTGAGTTATGGTAGGATTCAAGTGAAATCTGGGTAATTCATTTTATAAATAACGATCTCGACGTAATATTTTTCTATATTGTTACTCTTTGGAAATGAATGTATCGGGAGTTTTTTCAGAAGTATGATCTTGGGATACTTCTTATTACTTGACCTGTCTGTCTGGTTATTCTTCCAGCCTCATAAGCCATATTTCTGGAAGTGATTTGTAAAGATCACTGGAAGATTTCAATTGTACCGATCATACATAAAAGCTAAGGCATTACGTTTGTTTAGGTCAGGAAATTTCAGTATTCTTTGTTTCTTGAAAAGGGATCTGTGTGCGAATTGAATTTTTATTGTTAATTATGCGTAAAGCTCGATTTTTGTTGGAGAAGAGGCTGATTGCTGTTGTTGGCATGTCCTTATGTGTGGATGCAGTATAGCAATTGGCTATGCACGAGAGCAAGTAAAAGGATCTAAGCGCACTATGGAGAAGGATTTTTTTTTACTCTATTTATAGCATATATCGGCTTGATATTTTAGATGAAATGGCCGTAATATGATGCTTAAAGTTCAGACATTGGTCAAAATAAACACCCAAGACTTTCACAGATTTTTCGTCAGCTGTATTTGATACCCGTTCAAGTACACTGTTGTTCATGACCAGGCGTAAATTGGAATTATCAGATTTCATATGTGAGGGGCTTAATAGAACACATTTTTTTTTTGGGGGGGGGGGGCGGGGGGGGTGCGTTTATAGCAATTTTTTTGTCTTACACCCTTCACACAGCTTCGCGATTTCGCTGTTTACGCGGTTGTGTAACCTATCAATGTTGTTATCTGATGCATAGTCAGTCGTGTCATCCGCAAAAGAAAGAACATTCAATGTTGTAGATTTACTGATATCATTAATATAAATCAAAAATAATAATGGACCTAGGATAGATCCATGTGGAACTCCACACGACGTATCTTGTAATTCCAATGCAGTTTCTTCTTATTTTACAAGCTGAACACGTCTGGTGAGGTAACTGCGGAACCACAAATTCGCTGTGCCTCTGATCCCGCAGAAGTCTAACTTATGTAAAAGTATATCGTGTCAAATGATTTTGAGAAGTCCACAAACAGTGACGGCGTACAATCTTTCGAGGCCTTATTATAGTTTTCAGCAATATGATTAAGGAGATGCAACATAGGGCGAAAGGTGGAGTGACTTTTTCGAAAGCCATACTGATGCTGGAATAGGATATTAAATTTCGACAGAAACCCATGAACTCTAGTGAACATGAGTTTTTCAAGTATTTTAGAGAAAACAGGTAAAATGCTAATTGGTCTGCAGTTATCAAAGTTTTGAGGATTACCAGATTTGTAATAGGTTTTACTTTGGCAATTTTCATTTCGCCTCAACAATTCCCGTCAGAAATGAGAGATTTATTATGTGAGTTAATGGATCTGCAATTTGACTTATTACTTCTTGGACTAATTTTGAAGAGATGTCGTTGGAATCTTTACTCGTTTTTGCTTTCATTGATATGAAGCACTAATTAATATTTATTGAAAATATGAAACAGTAATAAACCGAGAAAACGAAGAAGTCATATATGGTAAACAGAGGATGTGAAATGAGTGTTTTTCTCATATGATATTTATGAAACGAGTCTAAGAATTTTCCGTTTGGACGAGCCTCTGGCGATCCCCAAATGGAAAATTCGGACGAGTTTCATAAATATCAAACGAGAAAAACACTTATTTCATATTCTATTTATCATATGACACACATATGCACAAATTAACGACTTAGTATGCTATTTTAACCCTTTATCTAACGTGTGTTGCAGACGACACTTGGAAAAAACATCATCATATAGCAAAAAAATTTCATTTTTTGCTTCCAGAACATAGGTTATGACCCCTCATTGGAACGAGCGCGGTGTGCTCGTTCCAATGAGGGGGTCATAACCTATGTTTTGGAAGCAAAAAATGAAAATTTTTCGTATATAGCACTGACCGGTTTTGGTCGTTATGTTAGGTAAAGGCTTAATGCAATATAACCCAACCTAAATAGGACAGATAACGTAAATTCTCCCTACTCAAATTATGCAAATGTGACCTACTTACATTTTGTTCAGCCAATCAAACTGCCCATATTTGAAATTGACCAATGAAATCTTTCAACCCCAATTATGTAAATTATGAAAATATGGTCCAGTTGTATTTTGTTCAGCCAATCAAATTGTCTAGTTTTGAAATTGACCAATGAAATCGACGGAAGGCTTTATTTATCACTGATTAATATGAAAGCAAAATATAAAATGTTTTAAAGTGAACAAAACGGACGAGTCATATGATAAAATAAATTAACTTCTAGGCGAGAAATTATCGGATAGCTCAAGAATGTCACCATAGTTTTTCAATCTGAACTGGTTTGCCGCTCACCCACGGAATGGCAATGCTATTCTCCATATTCGTATTGAACATGCAGACATCAGCTCTTTCAGAAAGACAAATGTGCAGTTTATGTTCACGTAGGTCAAGACTTGCGTTCGTGTCAATGAAATCTCTTTCAGATTACCGTTGTTGATAAAATGCGGTGGATTTTATTTGGTACATGTCTGCAGTTTATTTGAAATACTACGAAGTTTTTTTTATCTAATTATGTCCAGCTAGTGCTAAAATAATGCGCAGTTATTCGTGGCAGTCAGTTTTTAGAACAGTAGCAGAGTTAAAACTAGAAACCGCATGTATTCTGAAAAAAATGTCACTGGAATTTCCCGGATTTGTTTACCTCCGATAACTTTCGGGTAACTTCATTAATATCCTCGTAATGTCGTGTTTTCTGAAATTTTGTCTGCATAAACGCTTTTCAACTACAAATTTAAGTAATTTCGCGTTGCCTTTGATGTCCTACACTTTGCAGGCCGTGTTCTTTACATGCTCTTTCACATACAAGCAAAATCTGAGAGTCAATATTTTTTTTCAAATTAGCGACTTCTTGTCCTTTTAACTGGTTGAGGGCTACATTTTTTTGGAGGTCGGAATTTGTTCATCAAAATCTGTTTTATTACAAAGTATTGAAGACTGTCCATATGCACTATTCAATAAGTTGTAATAAAACAATTTTATATTTACAAAATATTATTTGCGTTCGACTGAATATGAAACATGAGCAACGGAATTGTGGGCATTTCCTCTGGTACCCTCATTTATTTTGAAAGCCCTGATAGTGGCTTCTAGCACTCAACCAACCAGTGAAATACAGTGGCGGGCTGGCCATATGGTTCACAGGGAAAATTCCTTCTGCCCCCCACCCCCCCCCCCCACCCCCACCCCCCACTGTTGGGATCGCTCTGGGGCCACGAAATAGATGCAGCCCAACACGTGTTGGTGCATGGAATTTTGTGAAAATGACTAACAGGCGAAATGGATCTGGTTGCGTAGACTGCCGGTATACCGAAATGCTCTCTATGTGGACTGCCATTGGCAGTCCACATAGAGACATTCCGATATACCATCAGTCTAGTCTGCATTTGATCGCCCAGATGTAATGAAACAGTGTTCTATCTGTTTGAAAAATCAAGATTTTCTCCCATTGGGTCCAACTATGGTCGGTTCGATGGGTCCAGGCCCATCATCCTGCAACCATTCTTTTCCGTCGAAGATGATATAAATATGCCATCGAAATGCCCTCTCTGTGGATTCTACAATTGATCGCTCAGATGCAGGGAAGCAGCGTTCTTTCAGTTCGAATCAAAATTTTCTCCGGATCCGGAGGCCCCTTGGTGCATTTACCGGTAACTTTTCTTGGCCTCGTCCGCTCCTGTTTAAATACTATGCAAATTGGGAAGACGGGTCGGTAATAATTTAATCCCACAGATCTATAGGACTGTAGCATTAAACTATTACTGAACCTCCCTAACAATAGAAATTAGACTCGTCCATTTCCCTGTTGTGCGTAAGACGATAGGCCTAGTTATGGCGTCATGCATGGGTGAAAGGTTTAAAACGTCATCCAAAAACGTTGACTTTAACGAAATTGTTTCAGTGCCAATACCGATCTTTTCGACCCAAAATATCAGTCGTTTTCTGTTCATTAACCGTTGATCTAACGCAATAGGAATAAAAGCCAGCGCTATCCACAAAATTTGGTATTCAAATTACAGTATTTTAACATTTTTTCTCCCCGATTTATAGCTTTAGACCTCTCATCGGAATGTGCTCGGCGATTTCCTTCAAATGAGGAGGCCATAATCTTTACTTTGGAGGCGAAAAATGATGCATTTTGTTTTTATTTTTGTCGCCGTCTATATTGTTATGCAAAAGATTAAGTTAGAAACGGTTTACGCGTAAGTAGTAAGGGATGACACTATGGGGTCTAATTTAACATTGGGTCATGTGCCCTATGGGGACTTGATTTAACACTGAAAATTCGCATTGACTTTTTTTTTTCGCCAGAGTGCTATCGGGCGATGGCACTCTGGCGAAATAAAATGTCTATGGGAATTTTCAGTGTTAAATCAGGTCCCCATAGTACACACGATCGTGATTTTTCTCTGGCGAACAAATGTCTGGAGATTTCAGTGTTAAATTAGGTCCCCATAGTATCATCCCTAAATACTCACATACTTTTGATCGGACGTCCCGAGTTCAGTCCCAACACGTTGTAATGTATTTTTACGCAAGATATTTCACTCTGCTTGGTCATCTCAGTATACACAGCTGTATAAATGGCAACCCCATGTATTTATTGGCGTTTAAGGTCACATACTTATGCACAATGGCTAATCATGACCTTGACAGTTTTACGGGTGGAGGAAGCCGGGGTACCTGGAGAGAACCACCGAGCAACGACGAGCAGCTACCAGCTCCCCAACATCGTAACTCCGTACTGCAGCACAGACAGGGTTAGATTGATTGAAGACATGCGCACCATCGACGTGCAGTACGCCTTAGTACACGGCGTCATCGTGCCCCCATGTGAACAATCGGGGTTACGTGCTTTGCCCAAGGACACAACGCGGGAGTAAGAATCGATCTCTCAGGCCGTCACCCATCCGAGGACTGACCGGGCTCGATGTTGCTTAACTTCGGTGATCTGGCGACAACCGGTTACCGCAACGCCACCACGTCCCCGGCAACCCCAGAAACTGGTGAGAATTAAATCTGTGGTGAACTCAAGAGGAGGACTGCGCATCGCTAGACCAGCAGGTTTCAGGCAGGGTGAACGATCCAGGGATCAGTTTCATCCATCAGTGGAAAACTGAAGTAAACTCCTTCGTCTGAACGTACTTTCTGACTGAAATGGCGCTCGTTGAAAATTATTCCTTCACTTTACAAAAATTAAAATAAAAGAGATTATATATCTATATTTTATTTTACAGAAGAAAACATCAAAACAAAAATGCAATATGGCACACGCTACAAGTTATCAATATTTACAGAATTACAGTGTAATAACAAATAATCCTTCCGGCTTACTACACACAGAAACTCACTCACACACACACACATACTCTTTCTCTCTCTCTCTCTCTCTCTCTCTCTCTCTCTCTCTCTCTCTCTCTCTCTCTTTACTAATTACTCCTATTTTATTTCACTTCCGACTGCAAACCACAAACGTAACTGAATGAGATATAACATATTTTTTTCAACCAAACAAGGTATGGAATATTTTCTATCAATTTTATAATGTCCGTTAGCATGGGACAAAATACAGGATAAATACATAAGGACCCATATAATATTGTTTTTGAATATTCCAAGTTTATCGATATTATTTTTGAATAGTCTGTATGCAGCAGTCGAAGAAGAATAAGAATGTAGGATTTTCTCTAAATTCCATGTAGGGGAGAAATGGGGTGTGGGTGGGGGGAGGGGGTACACATTTACCTTATGCAACTGCAAAAGAAGCCAGAAAATTCATCAGAAATTAGCAGAAACGACGAGGAAGATACAGTTTTGTATAAATAAAGCAGCGGAAAAAATATGTAGACGTCACTTTAAGTTCCATAATGTGCAATAGTACATCAAGGGGAAAATAAGCGCCATGAATGTCAAAACTTGTTTTGTTTATCCAAAGTTTTGAAATCGGTTTTATATGGCAACGCTACATAGCGTATTTGTTACATTCTAGGCACAAAAAGTTATTCAAACTTTTGATTGTCGCAGCTTGATTTTGTATGTCGCCCCAACGTTCATTTGTCTGGGAAAAATGTTTAGTTGACCAACACTTAAACGTAACGTGTGATTTACCAAGGGCATTTATCACACACCTGTTCTGTAATAATAATAACACTTCGGCCGGCCGTTGATTTGTCACGGTTCTCGTATGAGAAGGCCTTGGTTACCCATGTTCTACCAACTGCCTCCCTATTCCCGCTTCTTCTTTCCTCCCAACACTCGGAGGCGAACTGCTTGATGACATCCCTTGCCCCATTCTTCCTAATCTCTCCGATTAGTATATTAACCCTCTCCTTTGTGTCGCCCCCTAACCACATGTCCTTCATTCTCCCATCCCACTTCTCCATTATACTCCCCGTGAATCTTGTTCTTTTAGACTGGTATTTTGGTCATTCTATAAGAAAGTGTTCCAGGGTCTCCACCACGCCCACGTTACACATCTGGCACTCCTTTTCACTGTTTCTTCCAGTTTTTCCTCTCAGCTTCAGGGACCGCGACCTCAGCTTGAACAACAGTGACCCCCAAAGGTGCCATCAAGGCACTCTTCAAAACCAGGCTTCTCTTTATCACGCAGGCCACCCAAAGATCTCTTTGATTTGACCCCCTCTCGCCAATTACGGTTACAATCCTCCATGACTCTTTCTCTGACGATCTTTTTGCCCTGGTTTGCCCCAACGTTAAGGTCCGAGATCTCCATTGAGTAGTTTTCAACTAGCTCCCTCACTTGGACCATCCACCCCGTCTTGATATTTGAGTTGAAAGTTCTCAGGAACATTACTTTACACCATCGGCTATCGGGGAGATTTACCAAATAATTAAGATAACCGAGTTTCAATAGGTCTATCCTGTCCTTGATCCTCATCCACCCAAGCTCACCCCTGATTGCTTCTAGTGCTGCGGCATTACTCGAGCCTGTTATATGTCCATCGGCCTGCATCGTTCTGCAGGATTTCCAAGCTCTTAACAGCTGTCTGGTTTAGGGGTACAACTTCCGTACCGTATGTTATACTTGGCAGACCCACCATTTCCCAAAATGTTTTTCTCCACGAAAACCTTATTGAAACTGTTTCTCCCAATAAGTTTCATTTGATTAAGGATTCGCTTCCCCTTCAGAATCAATTTATTTGTGTGGTTTCGGTAGATGTCTCTTCCTGTGATGTTTATATTTACCCCCAGGTATTCATAGTCACTAGTCTCTCCTACACTAAAAAGTCTACTGCTACCTTCCGGAATGCAGAACTCCCCCACTCTCCACCTTCGAGTTGGGTCCACTTTGCGGCCCACGGGTATAACTTTGCTCTTGCTCTCATTAAGTTCGAGTCTCCAGTTGCTCCCATATTTCCCAACAATTACCAGCATCTTCTCTAACCCCTCTTCGCTTTCTGACACTAGCACCATATCGTCTGCAAAAAATAGCCCTGGGATCTTCAAGTCACCAACTGCAACCCCCTCGTCGCTATGCAGGAGTTCATCTCCTAAACCTTTGATGTACAATGCAAAAAGAATTGGCGAAAGGATACACCCCTGTTTTAGGCCTATCTCCATAGGCACACGTTTTGTTGTAATGTTACCCAGGCTAAGTTCACTCTGTACATCTTTATATAATGCTTTCATAATCCCAACAAACTCGCCCCCAAGCCCAGAGCCCCCAGCTTGCGCCACATACCCTCCCTCCATACTCTATCGTATGCCTTTTTAACATCCAAAAAGGCCATGAACATCTTTTTCTTTTTTGCTTTCGCGGATTCTATCATTTGGGATAGCGTGAAAAGATGGTCAGTGACTCTCCTTCCCTTCCCTTCCTTCTCCCAAAAAAACCCTTCTCCTCAATCACCTCCTCTAATCTCCCATACAGGATTTTACAAAAGACTTTTCCAATGTTGCTGCTGACAGAGATCCCTCGATAGTTATCCAAGACGTCTTTTTCCCCTTGTGTAATCACCTTCTACAGTAACACTAAACCGTGAGAAAAATGAAAAGCTGTTCCGCACATATGTACGGAACGGAAATCGTTGACGAACTATTTTTAAATAGAAGTGAAATTTCACATGAATTTTCTTCACATGTTGCCACGCAATTACTGTTTGAATCACTAGCGATAGCTGAAAATCGTCCCCTGAGTTCCAATGTGTTCTATGTGCCAGGAGGCACATAGAACACACTGGAACTCAGGGGACGAAATTGTAACACGGGTTCCCCTCGCAAATTTGGTTGGCGATAAAATGTGTTCTTTTTGTTGATAGTTGTCAAATGAATTGCGGGGGGCGTGGTGGCGTTGCGGTAACCGGTTCTCGTCAGATCACCGAAATTAAGCAACGTCGAGCCCGGTTAGTCCTCGGATGGGTGACCGTCTGAGCGATCGATTCGGACTCCCGCATTTGTCCACATGGGGGGGGGGGGGGGGGGCACGATGACGCCGTGTACCAAGGCGTATTGCACGTCGATGGTGCGCATGTCTTCACCCAATCTAACCCTGCCTGTGCCGCAGTGCGGAGTTACGATGTTGGGGAGCTGGCAGCTGCTCGTCATTGCTCGGTGGTTCTCTAAGGGTACTCTGGCTTCCTCCACCCGTAAAACTGTCACGGTCATGATTAGCCATTGTGCATAAGTATGTGACCTTAAACACTAATAAATAAATAAATAAATAATTGAATTACTGAGTGTCCTTCTAATATGTTTTTTTATAGACGTGCAGGCTTGTAATAAACACAGAACGACACATGCGTGTGAATGGGTTAATCGATATGGCACTTGTGCCATCGCGGAAAGGATAAAACTCGAGGCCTGCGGTCTCTCGTTCTGTCCTTCCGCGCTGGAACTCGTGCCATATGGATTAACCCATTCACACGCGTGTGTCGTTCTGTGTATAAATTGACTGGGGAAGGAAGAAAAGTTCAGATGATGAGATGACTTCGTGTAATATCATAGTAAATCGAACTTTATAAAATATTTAGTGAAATATATTTGATAGAGATGACAGGGGCAAAATAACGAATGCAAGAAATGGGGAAAATGAATAAATAAATAAATAAATAAATAAATAAATAAATAAATAAAAATAAATAAATAAAAAAATAAATAAATAAATAAAAATAAATAAATAAATAAATAAATAAAAATAAATAAATAAATAAATAAATAAATAAATAAATAAATAAACAAATAGCCATGAAAATACCATTACGACCTATTAAAATTCTTTAATGTCTGCCATATGTTACAAAACTCTACAAAGAATAAAACACCACAAGCTTCAACTGACTAGCTCTTCCATGACAACCTAAACAGAATATAAAATCATATGGAATCTTTGACTATCCATCATGGAACGCTGATATTTGGGTGTGAGATTTTATTTGAATTTAAAAAATATGACTTTTTAAAGCACTGAAACATTCATTATCAAACATTGTCTTCACATATCCCATTTAATGCCTTTACATTACACGTGACCGTTCTGGGGTTTCATTATTATCCATTGGTTATCACTCTATATTTTAAACCGCAATACAATACGTTAACCCTTTACCCAAAGCAGACGATATCAAAATTTATTATTTTAAATATAATTTTTTTAAATTTTTCAAAAAATTTCAACAAAATCATATCATGTGACCCTTCATTGGAACGAGCTCATTGAGCTCGTTCCAATGAGGGGTCACATGATATGGTTTTGTTGAAATATTTTGAAAAATTTAATTTTTTCAACTGCTCAATTTGCATATTACGCGGGCGGTGCGGGCGATTCGTTAGGTAAAGGGTTAAAAACACATGGAAGAGAGTAGTTGTTTTAAATTTCTCCAGTCATGGTTGAGCTCCCCCCCCCCCACCCCACCTTCCCCCATCCACCCCCACCCCACCACAAACTGGACACCGCTTAAACAAACATTTTGGGAGGAAAATGACGAAGGAGGGAGATGAAACATGTCCTCACCATCCAGTATCATCAGTGTTAAACTTGATCTAAATTTAATGTGATTTCGTTACTCATCTGTTATTTTATCGTTTTGGGGGTTTTTTTTGTGCAGAAGCACAAGTAACGTTCCGTGCCCACTTCAACTACTCCATGAGTGACCCTCCTTGCTAACTAACCTGCCCAAAATCGAAGGTACAAGCGCCACGTCATTATTTTCCTCGTTATGAATCAACATCAAAATGACCTTTTGTGGCATAGTAGAGTGGTGGGTACTAAGTAGGGCGATTAATAAGTGGAACTGACGTTTGTGGCTTAATAAATAATCTTTTCACTGGGGATGAGGAAGTTTCATCAACTTTTAAACTCTTTCGGTCCGGTACCTCTCACTGACATCGCCCTCCGTATGCAGATTACTACAGCTGTCGTTTGAGCTGGGTTGGTATATTGCGTGCAGTTTACGAAACCAGATGAACCAGATAAAACAAGACACTATAGGCGTTGGGTTTGATCTGGCTGATTTGGTCTCGGCAGCGAGACTGAATATGACAACCCAGAATGATTGATTGATGTGGTTATTATATGACAGATGCTACTCAAAAAAATGAACACAACACCTGCAAACGTAAACACAAAGAGATATTATATAAGCTATTTATCCACAGTGTTAGGCGCAAAGGTAGAACCGGCGTCTCAAAAATCTTCTCGCCCTAATTAAGTCCCTCGACCCCAGGGCTGGGGAGAGGAATTTCGGGTCTCATGGTTACTTCTCTGTCGGGGCCCCTTTCGAAAGTATCGGGATACTGATGCAGATGGCGAAGTTCTTGAAGTGAATATTCTTGGCGTGATAACACCGGGTCTGGTGCAAATCTATATAGATAACAGTCTATTAACCCATTACCCAACCTAACGGCCAAAACCGGCCAGCGCTATTCTCAAAAATTGCCATTCGACTTTCATTTTTTTTTGCTTCAAAAACATTGCATATGACCCCTCCTTGGAACGAGCTCAACGAGCTCGTTCCAAGGAGGGGTCATAGCTACGTTTTTTGACGCAAAAAATTAAAAAAATGATATTCAATAATTTTGTAAGTGTCGCCTGATTTTCATGTTACGTAAAGGGTTAACAGATTGAGCATCTCCACAGGACACTCCCATTCCTTCTTTACATGAGTGGCAACTATTACTCCAATACGACGGGCAACTTTTCTTGCTGATTCTCGCTCAAGGATTGGGGAGCAAAGGCTTGGTACAGGAATCAGAACTCTGGGAGACCCAGGCCTGATCCCAGAATTCTGGGCCAACTCCTGGCTCCCAGAGTTACTACCCCGGGCCCCCACCCTCTCCCTGGCCCTGCTTGACCCTTGTTTGAAACAGACATGATACTGATTTAGAAAAGTTGAAACTCTCGTTTTCGGGGAACCAGAACTGATAGTCAGACTACAACGGCATTGAACAGCTATCTGTGGGAGGCATATAATAAAACATGTTATTGTACGACTATGTAATTTAACCGCTAAATATCATTACTGTTTGACTATCTTTTCCTGGTCAGCTGAATATCCACAGTGTGGAATGCGATTCCGTATCACTATAGTATGACGGACTATTTGCGGGTGCGTTGGAATTCGCATAACTAGCTGTTCCTGTCGCAGAGATTACTATACTCCTACTCCGAACTGGAATGGGTACGCTCGAATGGCGGTCCGGATTTTTATCGTATTCATAATATTTTTTATCATATTTATGCGCATCTGGGGCTTCCCCGGAAGTGTGCGCCTGTTACAAAAATAAGTGTAAACAAAAATAGTTCTTTTTTACTTCAATCGAATGTACCCCCAAAAATGTTGGGGAATTGTTAATGCTAGCGTTGGCATGCGATGTTGAACTATAAGTCATATAATAAACCTTTTATCGCTACAGTGAAGTGATCTGGGTCGTCGCATCACGTCGAGTTGAGGAGGTCAGATCGCCGGATCAAACTCGCTGCCTTCCAGTGCGGCAGCGAGTTTGATCCGGCGATCTGACCTCAACTCGACGTGGTACTACGACCCAGATCACTTCACTTTAACGATAATATGTATTTATCACTTAATTACCGACCAAACAAAACACCGTTCTTTATTGCGAAAAGAAGCAAAACGCCCTATACAGTCAAGCGCATTGGCGTAATTTCAACATGGAAGCGGGTTCTTCTTTTTTGCAACCTTCCGATTGAAGTCGCAATATATATCAGTGCGTAGAGAGTGTATTATCACTAAATCACCCGCAGAGTGGAGATTCCACCCAAGCAATAATTGCAAATTTCTTGCAAAGCATTACAAGCACAAGCAAAGTTCCAGCCAATGGACCTCCGGGTTATATCCGGAGGTCCAGGGGATGAAACACTGCTTGTGTTTTTTGTCCACATGTACAGAATTTGAAAGTGATACTTTGGGTGATAACTCCACTCCACGGGTGATTTAGTTATAATCCACTCTCCACGTACTGTATCAGTGCGCTTATGTAAAAAAATGATATCAAATTCTTTACTAAATTTATGAAGTTCGTTTTCTAAATTCGAATCGAGCAGAGATTTTTTATCGAATTCTAAATTTAGTTCATAAATTTCGTATTGAATCGTGATTTACAAGAGACCATCTATGTGAAGGATAGATACAAGATGACAAATATAATATGAAATTTATAGGGATAATTAGTAACGATTCGACAGTACAGCAACATGAGTTGTTAGGTCCAGTTATCACCTACGTTCCATATAAAATTATCGTACTTCGAATCATATACCAATGGTTATCTCATTTTTATGGAACCCTGCTTGCGTTTCGTGTTCAGTTAACGACGGCAACTCTGCTTTATTGCATGGTTTAACCCTTTACCTAACGAATCGACCGCATCCGCCCGCGTAATACGCAAATTTAGTAGTTGAAAAAAAAATTATTTTTCAAAAAATTTCAACAAAACCATATCATGTGACCCCTCGTTGGAACGAGCTCGACGAGCTCGTTCCAACGAGGGGTCACATGATATGGTTTTGTTGAAATTTTTTGAAAAATTTGAAAAAATGATATTTAAAATAATAAATTTTGATATCGTCTGCGTTGGGTAAAGGGTAAAACCTACTCAAATGCGAATTTTCGCCTACTTTAGCGCAGTCGTTAAACTTCCATCACGAAATAAGCATAGGATGACAACTTTGATTCTACAAAATACCAATGATGATGTCTGAATGACCCCTTTAGTACCACATTATGAATCGCAACATACAACTAGACTGATTATCATGGAGCAAAATGCATCGTTTCGCAATTTTTGCTGTAGCTTGTGAGACTTTTCTGGTTTGGTTCGTACATGTAAGATTTCGAGAGGTTTTCCTTCTTGTGCTATCTATCAAATGGTACCCGCAGGGGAATGGAGTAATAGGAAGTGAATTATTTTCCAACTGTCATCGCCTCCAATAACTGTTTGATAAAGGGAAGTGAAATGCCCGTCGAAAATTATTAACGAATAAAAAACCTAACAAGCTACAGAAGTAAAGAAATAAAGTTTCTCCTTGCATCCTATTGTATTAAAATGTTATTGTAAAATCGTCAGTTAAGAATTTTATTTCTGAATGTACAAAGGCAGTGAGTAGATGGACAATAGTCATTGCAACAATTACTGTAACACCATCTCTCCATATGTGGAAATGTAGCCCACAGACCAACCGGTTTGCATCTGATTTCTAGAATGTCTTCTGGACAACCACAGTGACATGCACAAGGGGAGCACTTTCCATGCTTACAAGCCCCGTCACAAAATTCATCCATAATGGCGTTACCACGAAACATTCCGATCGCGTAGCAGCGATTACACCTTTCATCTACTGAGTTCTGTGGGTGAGGTGATGAAAGTTTTAAGGATGGTCTCACCGACAGCCCGGAAGATTGTAAATAGATTTTTGAAACTCCCTGTTCAGGATTGACGCCTCTCCTATCTCCCTCGGTATTTTTTATATCCGATACTACGTTGCCTAGAGAAAGATCTTTTTCACTGAGTTTTTTTACCTTATATTCCAATTTGTCGTCTAATATATTTTGTCGATTATTGATATCGATCGCCCCCGTCATTGTTATATTACTTACTGTTAATGGAACCTGGTCATTATCCATTGTTGTTTGACCAAAAAAGTTTTCTTTGACATTTGAATCTGTTGTCCCATGTCCAGGCCAGAAGTTCAATATTGATTTATTGGTGAATCTGTTTATTCCCATCAAAAAATTCGTTGAGGACCTAATGTCAATATCTTTGTTTTGTGTAGTAGACCTCACTTCATCAGATAATTCGTTGGATTCCTTAACTTCCATATTTGGCTTGGATGCATGTCCTTGTATGGCCGCAAATAGTGGCAATTTAGATGTTAAAATTGTATGTGAATCTGATTCCGACGGCGTGATGCTAGTTGTCAGTGGATGTTTGGAAATGCTGCGGTAGTTGACAAAATTTGTAACTCCATTGGCTGCTCCTTTACCATGGAAATCGCTTTCATCTCCAGTTACTGTTATGTTATCTTCAACACTTATAGTCTTATTGTCCTTGTTATTCTGGTAAGAGGCATTCAGTGACATACTTTCATTTTGAGTCATAATTTCTTGATCTTCAGTGATATTTCTGTCTTCATCATATATTTTGTCTTCAAAATACTCCGTCGTCATTTCGAATTTACGAACATAATCAGTCTGGTTGCTGATATGATTATCAACTCCAAATGATAAAGTGCCATGGAGATTGTAATTGAGTTTAGGATTTGTGGATGGTGATGAGTCAACAACTCCAGGTGTAGTGCTATATGCAATAGTTTGGGAACGGGAATAGGCATCTCTAGTGAAATCCTGTCCGGACCAACCGAAAGCAGGATACACTGAGTGATCTGCTTCTGTAGCTGCAGCAATTTTCCCCAAGCCAAACACATAATAAGGCCTGGGTGTGGTGGTTTTGGGGAGCATGATTGTTCCAGTTGTATATTTTGGTAGATCTGTCGTCGATTTTACATCTCTTCGCTCTTCGATTTGTTCAATAGTTGTTTTCTCTATTTTTGTTTCATGATCCCTTACGTTGAAATCGGAAAGGTGGGAATTCACCGGTTTCGGCTGTTTTGTAGAAAGTAAACTACTGACTGCCACATGCACTGTACTACTGTCAATTTGCATCATGTCTAACCAGCTAGGTGCTTCATTTTCCTTCTTTAGTGTTTCGTTTGGGTTTGAGCTATCTTTTTGCAAAATAGTGGACTCGCCATCGGCGTTTGTCAGAGCCCGGTTGCTATTTTCTCCACGATACTTTGTCTTCAGAAGTACGTTATTGGCGATCACTGGTGTTACAGATTTTGTGACTGGTGGCGTGGTAATGATCTTGACATTGAACCAAGGATATTTGGATGATCTATATGGAGATTTAGTTTGGAGTTTTATTTTCTTAAATAGTGGCACATTCCGAATGACGGTCTGATTTGTAGTGTTAAGATTTGTATCGTCCATATCGGTATAGGGCAGTTGGGCGATCCCTTCAACCATATTATCTCTCTTAGATCCAAGCATTTTTGAGTGGCGATCAAATATAAGTGTGTCTTTAATATACGACTCTTGTGGTCTAACTGTGACAGTCATGGGGGCATAAGTGTTGTTTCTAATCGAGTGGTCCGCCACTGTGTATTTTGTGGCACCTGCGGTCGATATTTGTCGATTTTGTGTTGAAACTGATCTTCGTTTTATTGTTGTTGGATATTTGTTCATGCCCGCGGCGTGATTTGGGAATACTTGGTAGTGTTTTCGGGGTACCCGATTAGGATAACTAAAGTGTCGAACTGAGGAAACTACAACTTCAGGTCTTTTATCTAGGTTTTGTGGTGAACGTTCAGCCTTTGTATGTTTATCAATGATGCCATTGTGTGTTCTTTCAAATCCCGTTGTCCTGTCTTCAATATTATTTCGAACTATATTGATCTGAGGTTTAACTGTCGCAGTTGTTGAGACTTCATTTTCAACTTCTACTACACCAAGAGCCATAAATTCAGATTTTCCGGCTGTATCCGACATCATTCCTTTGTGTGTAGCGATTGGCTGGTGAGTTACGAAAGGCCAGTTGCCAGGTAAATTTTCAAAACTATGAGAACAGTTTTCATGGAGAGAATGGGGTGTTGTCTTTCTTTGTATATTTGGCACCGCGGCTGTACGAGTTTTCCATTCATTTTCTTCTTTTGGTAATAGACGTAGTGTAGTAAAATACTTGTTAGTTGCTCGTAGTCTTTGCATTGTTTTGTTTACAGACGTTGCTAATGGTTTTTGAAGGTTCTGGAGTTTGATTACACGTGGTTTCGATCTACTTCCTCGCCGAATAGCTATATCAGCGCAGTTAAAAAACTCCTCTTGTGGCCCACAACCACGAGCTCCGGTTCCATTTCGACAAATGCCCCAGTTTGATGCTAAAAAGAGAAAATCAACCGAATTAAAATTCGAACAATAATTCCAACAAACACTTATGTGCACACACAGCACAGTATGTCAAGTCACCATCAAACAGCTTTCAGAGACGAATTTAGGATTTGATAATTTTGGGAGGAGAGTGGGGAAGCTTCAAGGTTCTAAGCTGTCTACAGCTTTGTTGGTATTAACCCTTTACCTAACACGAAAAGCAGACGACACTTGCAAACAAAATCTTGAATACATAAATATTTTCATTTGTGCATCAAACATCATGGCTCATGACCCCTCATTGGAACGAGCTCAATGAGCTCGTTCCAATGAGGGGTCATAAGCTATGTTTTTGATACAAAAAATGGAAAACATAATGGAAATTGAATGGTAATTTTTGTGAATAGCGCTGGCTCGTTTTTATGTTGGGTAAAGGGTTAACATGCACAAGGCCAAATTAAGGCTGACCCTATGACTTCTCATGTTCTCGGAAGACTTGCCGAATAGGTTTTTCTCGGCTCGTTGAGTAAAAAGCATGAATCCACTTACACCCCCTTTTCAGTCTTTAAATTCGCCAGTTCTACAGTACGAGCCGGGGAAAGTGGAGAAGTGCTAGGGGAGGTGTTGAAGGTAACAAGCTCCGTTTCCGATATCCAATAAATTTATAACACAATTAAAACTCTATCATCTGATTAATTGCTAGAAAGACATATCTGGGATTATTTCAACAAGATGACAGTGTTAATGTGCGCATGCGAGAATGTGCAGAACAGCACAATTTATACTTATTTATTGATGTTTAAGGACACATATTTATGCACAATGGCTAATCATGACCGTGACAGTTTTACGGGTGGGGGAAGCCGGAGTACCCGGAGAGAACCACCGAGCAACGACGAGCAGCTGCCAGCTCCCCAACATCGTAACTCTGCACTGCCGCACAGGCAGGGTTAGATTGGTTGAAGACGTGTGTACCATCGACGTGTAGTACGCCTTAGTACACGACGCCATCGTGCCCCCACGCGGGCAATGGAGATGAAGTGCCCAAGGACACAACGCGGTTGCCGCAAGAGGGATTCGAACCGAGGACCTCTCGGCTTGCAGAACAGCACAATAAATTATTCAACAATACTCGTATCTGCAGTGTAAGAGTTGGTGGACGTAGGCTATTTTTTTTTCATTTCATTTCATATTTTTTCTTCTTTTTTTTCGTGGCTTTTGGAGAAGACCATCAATATTTAATCGAGGACAACTTTTTCCCGACGTGATGAAAGCTGTATGCTTAGTTATATGTCTCATAAACATAATACTTCAGACCTGATATTTTGAACTGCAAACGGATAAAATAAATATTTTCTACTCCGCATCCCTGTCACATTTTCCACGCGCAAAAGATTTTTTTGTACACCGGGTTGAAGGGATGACTTTCATAACGTCTAGGCTCAAGTCTTCACTGAATGAAACAGTTCAACTGCATCAACAAGGAATGCCTTCGACGAAGGAATACCATGATGGTGTAGTGGAATATTTGGCGGTAGGGATTATAGTTCAAAACTAAGAGTTCTTTGACATTTAAAGTACGTGGAGAGTGTATTATCACTAAATCACCCGCAGAGTGAAGATTCCACACAAGCAATAATTTCAGATTTGTTGCAAAGCATAACAAACACAAGCAAAGTTCCAGCCAATGGGCCTCCGGGTTAAACCCGGAGGTCCATTGGCTGAAACATTGCTTGTGTTTTTGTCCATATGTACAAAATTTGAAAGTGATACTTTGGGTGACAACTCCATTCCACGGGTGATTTTGTTACAATCCACTCTCCACGTACTGTATTTGTGGAGAAATCCATGCAATTGTCGTCACGCGTGGGCTTGTTATTTAATTATACTACGTACCGTACCCCCAAATTAGTCATTCTGGGTTACAACAGCATGAATCGGATACCACAGCCATTAAGTTTAAACAGTATTTATTTTCAATTAGCAGAGAAAAAAGATATACAAAAATGAAATGTGTGTGGATTCGACAGTAAGCTGGAAGCTTATAAAGGTCGTTTCCACCAAAGGTATACTTACAACCGGAATGACACGAGATGTTAGTTATATGTCTGCTATAGCCCAAACGCTTACTATACACAGCTTCTGCCATGTCACGTGTCTTCTATTCATTGTAATATCAGTGTGAAGTCATTATTTTGGAAACAAATTTTACTACATTAGTTTTCAAGTTAAACAGAGTGGAGAAGTTAAAACAGGTGAAAGAAATAGTACTGATGGGTTACAGCTATAAGAGGCTTCCACTGTTCTCCGAGTCGAAGGCGAGTCCGGAAAGTGTCTATGAGTGCATGTGACCAACACTGGAAAAAAATATAGGTTCTCTTTAGAACCAAAACTGGTTCTAATCTTGTCCCTGAGATGGAACCAGTTCTGTTTAAACAGTATTTATTTCAAATCAAATAAATTTATAAAGATTAACATTTAATATTAACAGAATTAAACATAAATTGAGAGGGTTTCAGCCGTAAGTTTAGAGCTTATACAAGGTTGTCTCAAATCATTATTAAGCAAAGGAGATATGAACAGTTGGCATATCGAACCAGTTTTGGTTCTATACAGAACCAAAACTGGTTCGATATGCCAACTGTTCATATCTCCTTTGTTTCAAAATGTTTGGCGGCTGCGTTGAATAAGCTCTAAGTTTAGTGCTGAATCTACTTCATTTCATGTAATATTCTGTTAAAATTGAATGGTAATCTTGGTAAATTTATTTGATTTGAAATACATACTGTTTAAACAGAACTGGTTCCATCTCAGGGACAAGATTGGAACCAGTTTTGGTTCTAAAGAGAACCTATATTTTTTGCAGTAAACGGGGTGAGTTTGTAGTGATGGGCTAATTGCTGTTAACTGTTTATCGGTATTGGTCTGATGCGTGTATGTATTTATAACGGCATTAACAATGGGCGTCAGCCAAGGGCCCCATTTCAAGTTCAGGAACCATGGTGGTATGCAATTTATCATAAAAATTAATTCTACAGTAGTCGGAGAAAATACTGCTAGTTAGTGTTGAATTGAACCTTGGTTACATGACGGTGCCGACTGCAATAATAGGGTATAGCAAATGGGATCGACAATGCTAATTCCTTGGTAGCGATTCCATAAGGGCAAGAGGTAATACTGGGTAACAGCTGCTCTGTATTTATCTTTAAGGATCGATGGCAGTATGAAGGTATAGAAGGTACATTTGAATATGTTACACTAAGCGCCACAGTGACCAGGCAGGAGACCACAGCTATTTGTATGACCGATTCAGGGCGTAGCTAGGGGCATCTTCTCGACGGTCTTGGACCGGCTGTGGTGTGTGAGTATCAAGTCTCGACTCTTAAGAAAGTACATGATTACTTGTAAGACTCCACGAAAATGTCCCGACTGGAAAAGCTATAGGCAGGGGCGGACTGAGACAAGAAAAGTTACCGGGAATTGCACCAAGGGTGCCCCAGAGCAGGGGAAAATTTTGATTTTGCAGACTGAACGAACGAGGCTTCCTTGCATCTGAGCTATCAATGGCAGTCCACAAAGATGATATTTGGATGGCATTTTTGTATAATCTTCATCGATCATTCGACAAAAATGATGGTTCTACCTGGGAGATCGGGGGGGGGGGGGGGGCATCGGGAAGACCATAGTTCGGCCGAAACGGAGAAAAGTCTAATTTTTCAAACTGAAGGAACGCTGAACATTTCCTCTCATCTGAGCGATCAATGGAACACCAGACTACTGTTATATCGAAATGTGGTTATTGGGATTCGATACCACATTAATTATCTGCCACTCCCTTTACTTACGTCCATAGGCATATCCATATCAAAGTAATGGCCTATAAGTCTTTCCAGTGAGACTGATATCAACATTACAGACCGGTAGAAATTAGCTACAGGTTATTCATTGAAAGGCTCTGGTGTGTTACCTTTATTCGTGGCATCAGACCATGAGCAAATTTCAAAGAAAGTTTACAACAAAAAATAACATTAGGAACTGATATTATGGTTGAAGTAGAAACGGAACTGAAATTTTCTTGCCGGTTATGACTGATGCGTTCAGCAGCATTTCAAGTGGAAAAGAGGATCCCAGTGGCTCAGTGGTAGACAGTTGGACTTCTATGCTAGAGGTCCGAGTACGATCCCCGTCCGGGACGACACGCGTAGTGTCCTTGGGCAAGTCACTTTATCCCGGTTGCCTACATGGGACACGATGACGCCGTGTACTAAGGCGTACTGCACGATGGTGCACATGTCTTCAACCTCTGTAACCCTGCTTGAGCGGAGCTTGGACAGAGTTAGAATGTTGGGGAGCTGGCAGTTGCTCTGTGATTCTCTCCGGGTACTCCGGCCTCCTCCACCCGTAAAACTGTCACGGTCACGATTAGCCATTGTGCGTAAGTATGTGACCGTACACCAATAAATATATAAATAAATAAATAAGTGGAAAAGAGGAAGCATTTTTCGCGTATTTGTAAAGGGCATAAAAATGAAACACACTCTGTGGTATTCAAGCAGTATTATTACCATCAAATAACTTTGATCATGAACATAACAAAGCAAAAGAAACCTAAAAGTAAAATAAAAATATTACAACGGTTGTGCAGAGGACGACGTGGAATAATTGCCTACTTGGGGAGTAATTGTGAGGTTCACATAAGTGAACATCTATTAGTATCTTCGACTAATTAGCTTAATTGTCCGGAGTCGACACGAGTAATCAAGATTTTGAAACAAATAAACGTAACATGAAAGGTCATAACGAATTTACGTGAGGTCTTTGATTGGCTTTAACAGCGACTACAATTAACTGTGTAACTACGAATGAAAGAAAACCTCCCTGGATATTTTATGGAATGGGAGTCTTGAATATTGGAGCAAGCTGCTCAACTCTTTTATTTTATTAGAATTTTAGTTCATTTCGCGTATCCACTTAACCTTGTAAATTAGATGCGACTACTTTGTCGAGAGAACAAAATCAAGCCGACTTCGTTTTTCTCAACTTTGGAAGTTAACCCCGTGAACGCGAAAGGCCGCGTTTTCGACCCAGGAACATGACATCGCATAATTTCATTACAGTTAAAACTAGAAGTCCAGTCACGAACTCTGCGCTTATCTAGGCTTAATTGCACGTAGGAATTGCGCGCAATTGCCATATCGAATGGTAGCCAAAGCACGGCAGGTTCTCCTGGTTACTTTAGCAAACACAGGTAATGTCCTTTGGCATAAACATTTCTTGTGCACAGGCCATATGTACAGAATTTGATGGCCTTACTATGGTCGTAACGCGTAGATTAACGCGCAGATCGACGTGCTATTTGTGCGCATTCCATGACAGGACTTCTAGTTTTAACTGTACGTAGAATGATGGCTGCTAAGTGAAAAAGTGTTGTAGCCCAATCAATATTTACAACGTGCTGATGTCTCCAAAAATTTCTTAAGATTAAAATATTTAATAAACTCACTTTTAAAGAATATTTTCCCCGGGCACTAATAATTCTCACTATTGTGGGGTACAGCAGTTCTCTCTTTTATGGGGAGCACAGGCGAAGCGAGACCGAAGTTAAGCAACGTCGAGTCCGGTTAATCCTTGGATGGGTGATCATTCGGCGATTGATTCGGGTGTTTCCCGTAGTAGTGGCTGGTGAGCGATCAGCGAAGTTTGAGAGTGTGATTCTGCGACGTTAGATCACATGCCAGCTGTGGACGTTGGGAATGTTCACCAGTACTACGCAATCCTCACCGTACCTAGGTGTCAAACAGGGACCTGTTGAAGTGCTTGCCTTGTGTGCCCGTCTGTGCAGCACCGACAGAATGCTCCGTTGAGTTGAGCTGAGAATGTCATAGAATGAACAAAGGGTGTGAACACCTGTGATACGGCGTAATAATGTAAGTCAGATCGCACTGCGGTGGATTCTAGACGTTAACATTGCAATATTACTTTTCGTGGTATACAGTACGTGGAGAGTGGATTGTAACAAAATCACCCGTGGAGTGAAGTTATCACCCAAAGTATCACTTTCAAATTCTGTACATATGGACAAAAAACACAAGCAATGTTTCAGCCAATGGACCTCCGGGTTTAACTCGGAGGCCCATTGGCTGGAACTTTGCTTGTGTTTGTTATGCTTTGCAACAAATCTGAAATTATTGCTTGTGTGGAATCTTCACTCTACGGGTGATTTAGTGATAATACACTCTCCACGTGGAGTGAAGTTATCACCCAAAGTTTCACTTTCAAATTCACTCTGTACATATGGACAAAAACACAAGCAATGTTTCAGCCAATGGACCTCCGGATTTAACACGGAGGTCCATTGGCTGGAACTTTTATTGTGTTTGTTATGCTTTGCAACAAATCTGAAATTATTGCTTGGTTGGAATCTCCCCTCTACGGGTGATTTAGTGATAATACACTCTCCACGTACTGTATATGAGAAGAGACCCGGATGTTTGATATATTGTGTCATGAAAGAAATAAGAGTGGAGGTTAGGTATTTATTTATTTATTGATGTTTAAGGTCACATATTTATGCACTATGGCTAATCATGACCTTGACAGTTTTACGGGTGGAGGAAGCCGGAGTACCCGGAGAGAACCACCGTGCAACGACGAGCAGCTGCCAACTCCCCAACATCGTAACTCCGCACTGCAGCACAGGGAGGGTTAGATTGGTTGAAGACATGCATACCATCGACGTGCACTACGCCTTAGTACACGGCGTCGTCGTGCCCCCACGTGGGTAATGGAGATGAAGTGTCTTGCCCAAGGACACAACGCAATTGTCGCAGGTGGGATTCGAACCGAGGACCTCTCGGCTTGCAGCCTGCACCTCTACCTACTGAGCCAACGCGCTCCCGGAGATTAGGTAAATAAGTTAATGAAGCTGATGTAAAGAGAAAACTGCCATCTTGATGCATGTTGGGGTGGAGGAGTTTCTCATCAAGTATGGTAGTTAGCGCCAATCAAGGGTGTAATCAGAGTTGTTAGGCTCAGATATCCCGAGAAGATTACTGCAGAAACAAAGCAGTTTCATAGGTGGTGGATCACTATTGTTTGAGACATCTCAATGGTTTTTTCAGACAACATTCTTCTTGTTTGGATGTGATACAACTCATACAGTTGTGATCACATCAAAAAGAAGTGCCATACTGTTTGCCTCTGATGAATTAGAAATACAGTAGAATCCTCTTAATTGAATATCTATTTTGCCAGTGAAAATTATTCAATTAATAGGAGTATACAATTAACAGGGATTTGGTCAGTTTCCTGTGTTCTGGAGGTAAACTGAGAATTTATTCTATTATATATATCTTGTTTGACAGATCTCATAGAGCTCTGTCAAACAAGATATAATACAATAAATGCTTGTATTTGATTTAGTGAGGCCAAAAAGGTTGATAAATAAGGGGAATTTGGTGCGTGTCACAGTAATTTTTTAGACATATTACAAAAATTTATAAACAATTAACAGGAGTTTACTCTACAACCCATATGCAATTAACAGATCAAATTTGTACTGAAGGTATGGTAAATGGTTTTGTGTTTGAAAATTATATTCAATTAACAGGGATATACAATTAAGAGATATCCAATTAAGTGGGCTCCACTGTATAAGCATATTATAGGTAACTTTTCTCTTTTCAAAACAACCGGTGTAAAGGTATTTATGTGTACACTAAAGCCATGCTGCTTGAAAAATACAGTTTACTCAGGCCACCTTCCTGGGTCATAACTGATTGTTCCTTGGATTGGGTCGTTTTCAACATAATGGTACTTTACTGATTTAAACATTCTCATAGAAAACATTATTGACTGAATTTAACCCACCAAACTTTCGAGACAACTGTTCGCCTCACCGGCGTGGAAGATTTTGTGTACGTCAGCTTCATTGACATATTTTCAAAACTTTCAAACTTGATTTTTTGTGGCACTGCACATCTAATTTTCAGGCCTCAATTCATACACATCACAAAAAGAGCTTGGACAGAGTTAGAATGTTGGGAGCTGACAGTTGCTCGTCGATGCTCGGTGGTTCTCTCCGGGTACTCCGTCTTCCTTCACCCGTAAAACTGTCACGTTCACGATTAGCCATTGTGCGTAAGTATGTGACCTTAAACACCAATAAATAAATAAATAAGTGGAAAAGAGGAAGCATTTTTCGAGTATTTGTAAAGGGGCATAAAAATTAAACACACTCTGTGGTATTCATGCAATATTCAGCTTCATTGACATATTTTCAAAACTTTCAAACTTGATTTTTTGTGGCACTGCACATCTAATTTTCAGGCCTCAATTCATACACATCACAAAAAGACAGAACTGTTGATGTTGGTTTTGTCAATGTTGAACCTCACAACGATCAGAATGAGTGCCTAGAAAAATATCTAAATTGTTAAAACTAAAATATATAGAGGATATGGAATGAGTGTTTTCCTCATATAATATTTATGAAACGAGTCTAAGAATTTACCGTTTTAGCGAGCCTCTGGCGAGCCCAAACAGAAAATTCGGACGAGTTTCATAAATATTATATAAGAAAAACACTCATTCCATATTCTATTTATCATATCACACACAGAAACCCACACACAGAAACCCACACACACACACACACACACACACACACACACACACACACACACACACACACACACACACACACACACACACACACACACACACACACACACAGACACACACACACACACACACACACACACAAATTAGCCACTTAGTATGACTTTTTAACCCATCACCTAACTTGAGTTGCAGACGGCACTTGGAAAAAACATCCTCGTATAACTAAAAATTTTCATTTTTTCCTTCCAAAACATAGGTTATGACCCCTCATTGGAACGAGCGTGACACGCTTGTTCCAGTGAGGGGTCATAACCTATGTTTTGGAAGCAAAAAAGTGAAAATATAAAAAAAAATGAATGGCGTTTTTCTTGTAGGTAAAAAATGAATGGCGTTTTTCTTGTCCAGTTTTGAAATTGACCAATGAAAGCTCCCAACTCTAATTATGCAAATTATGAAAATGTGGCCCAGTTTTATGTTGTTCAGCCAATCAAATTGTCTAGTTTTGAAACTGATCAATGAAACTGACGGAAGGCTTTATTTATCACTGATTAATACGAAAACAAAATATCAAATGTTTTAAAGTGAACAAAACGGACGAGTCATATGATAAATAATATTTATTGTATAGAATGCAAATGAACTAACAATACATCAGAAACTAGAATTAATAACCCTGTAAGCCCAGTGTGCTATTTGGTGATTTCCCCCGTATTGTTTCTCTTTACGTTCCCCTTAAAAGAAAATAATGACGATTCTTTTCCAGCATAACGGAAAGGTGGTGTAACAGTTTATTTTCACTCAATCCCGGGAGAAAGAGATATTCTAGTTTATATCGGCACCCTGTGCATTCCCCACCTAAGTGTTTCAATCTTCAATTGCAAAACTCGTCAGTCAGTGCTAAAGAGTTGCTACAAATCCACAAAAAAATTATATCTTAACGATTTACGCATATGAGTCTTGAAAATGGAAAATATGGATCATATTTTTTTCTTCAAAATAACGATTGGAGAGTAGCATGTCAGGGATGAAACGGTCCCTATCAGCAGGACCCCGGAAGTGACGTCATGTCACGCGACATTGTGGCGCCATGTTGCGTTGTCGTGGTAACCCGCGTGAGCGGCCATGTTGTGACGTCATTACCATAGTGATACATGGTGTTAGTGCGCATGCGCAGCGCGTGTTGTTAGAGTGATACGTGTTTTCGTCGTCCATTTTGTACTACTATAAGCTTAGTACCTACACCCGATTTTGTCTCGACATATGCCTTTTGGTCAAATCTTGGCTCAAACAGATCACCCCAATCATCCAAGGCTCAATCTATACAATACCTAGACCTAGTGACTAGACCTAGAGAAAGTGATCATACCGAGGTGTGCTTATGTGTTATTACACATTGTGTCTCAATGTGTACACACTACATGTAGCAAATAGGATGTGCTGATATGTGCTTGTGTGGTTATGCACAATATGACACATTGTGCACTACCACATAGGCAGGTGTGATGAAAAAAAGATTCTAGAAGTATAGTTGGAAAGGGATTCCATGGAACGTAGGTTTGGTGATTGATGGAATGTGGTTATATTCTAGTACACATTGAATCACAATGTGTACAAATAACAGGTAGCACATAGAATGTGCCGATATGTGCTTCTGTGATAATGCACAACCACGTGCTGCATAGAAACCAAGATGGCGACCTCCAGCATACATAAACACATCTAGGGAAGTCAGAATACTTAGTCTAAAGCAGATAGAACTCATAACATGGGTAGAATAGGTCCAGGAATGATGAGAATAAGCAATAGTAAGACCAAGATAGACAGAAATAAACGATGATTCTGGAAGAATCTGAACCAAACAAACTACTCCCATTGAATCGAACGCGTCTTATAGCACTACGTGCTACTATTATAAGCCAACAATAGGGCTTCGTCATTTCCGTTTCAGTGGTTTGGGGTGGATTTTGGTGATTTGGGAAAATTGTCGGGTTTTTGTGGTAATTCTACAAAGTATTCGAGGATTTAGAAGGAATCCGAACCAGAAAACTACTCCCATTGAATTGAACGTACCCTATACCACTACGGGCTCCTATTATATGGCCCAAAAGGGGGCTTCGTCAAGTCCGTTTCGGTATTTTTTTTTATTTTGGTGATTTGGGAGAATTGTTTGGTCTATTTGGGTAATTAGATTTACTCTTGTACAAAGGTACACACCCTCCGAACATACTCCCGTCCTGTTGTAGGCCTTTGGGTCACATAGCAACCACGTGTTACCATAGAAACCAAGATGACGGCCTCCAGTATACAAAATGGACGACGGAAACACGTATCACCCTAACAACACTCGCTGCGCATGCACACTAACACAACGTATCACTATGGTAATGATGTCACAACACGGCCACTGACGCGGGTTACCATCACAACACATCATGGCGCCACAAGGTCGCGTGACCTGACGTCACTTCCAGGTTCCTGACCGGGGTACAGCTGTTAGGGCCCGTTTCATCCCTGACATACTACTTTGGAGCACCCATCACCCCCACCGCACCCCCACGCCACACGATATGAATCTTGAAATGAAAAATGGATGGAATTGCGGACTTGGAGTCTCAGGGTAGGGCGGGTGATTGATATTTAGGTCACGATATTTTGCTTATTCCAAAAGAAAGATCACCAAGTGTGAATACGTAGCAGGGCCTGTTGAAGGTGTGTTATCTATTGGAAGTTCACTGACTTCGAGAAAAATATTGATTGATATGATGCGGGAAGGAGGGAGTACACAGGTCACGATATTTCCCCATTTCCCTGGCCTCGTGATAAAAATCTTCTGAAATTGATTGAATGCAGGTGGATACTAGGTGGATACTAAACAACGTTTGTTCGGGTGTATAATCTATCGAATTATCCATAATTGGGATGACAATGCGGGATGTGTGTCTGGGGATCCGTGAGTAGTATGTAATGTGGTTTTGGGGCCCTATTGGCAGGACCCCGGTGCAGGACCCCGGAAGTGACGTCATGTCACGTGACTTGGTGGCGCCATGTTGTGTTGTCATGGTAACCCGCGTGAGCGGCCATCTTGTGACTTATCTCCATAGTGATACGTGGTGTGAGTGCGCATGCGCAGCGCGTGTTGTTAGGGTGATGCGTGTTTCCGTCGTCCATTTTGTGTACTGGAGGCCGCCATCTTGGTTTCTATGGTAGCACGTGATTGCTGTGTTACCCACTTTTTCTTCAATAGGACGGGGTATGTTCGGAGGGTGTGTTCGATTGAATCGGAGTATTTTCTGGAACGACTTCCCTATATAATTACCACAAACAACCCGACAATCCCTCCAAATCACCAAAATCTATCCCAACTTTTACTATTTCGAATTCTTTCAAATTTTTCTGCTTCTTTCTATCTATGCAATAGTTTTCGTCCATCTGGCCATGTTCCTTTGTTCTGGTGTATACTCCAGTAGCGTAGAAGAGCCTATTAGTTGGAACAGTTTACCTTATTATTACTATATTTAGCAATTTCTGGTCTATTCTTGTTAGTTCTGACCCTATTCTAAGTACTCTTGTTGTTTCATTTGTCTAGTGCATTTATAACCTATCAGATTGCTTGATTTCCCATAATCTGTAAGCAGGGTTATCTCCCTTGTGTACAACAAAAGCATTCCCCAAAACCCAATAAGCAATCGAGCAGTTACTGATAAACCATTGCTCGAATGACTCGAATCCCATCGAGCAAATGAGCTTTAGAGTAATTGCTCGATCGAATGACTCGGCATATTGCTCGAACGACTCGAATCCCAAATATCCCTTATAAGCCATCGAGCAATTACTGAATAGTCATTGCTCGAACGACTCGAATCCCAACGAGCGAATGAGCCAACGAGCAATTGCTCGTTCGAGTGACTCCTCGAACGACTCTTCGACTCATTCCAGTATTTGAGGATACCTATGACATGGCTACGTATCAGTTGAGGATACCTTTTGAGGATACTAAATTGAGGATGCCTATGGCCTGGTATTGTTGGGAGGATACCTGTTGTAGAAACCTTATATCTGTGTACTTCTGTTATTCTGCCCCATATCTCATCCATTACTTCCTAGCTATACCTATCTCATAGGACTGCTTTGTTTTATTATATATATATTTTTCAAAAAAGGGGTGCTAAAATTGGGGTGCCAGGGGATATTGCCATTGGAAGTAGGTTTTTATTTTACAGAAGGGAGATAACTCTGCATACAGATTATGGGAAATCAAGCAATCTGATTGGTTATAAATGATCTAGATATATGAAACAACAAGAGTACTTCGAATAGGGGGACAACTAACAAGAATAGACCAGAATAGCTAATTATAGTAATAATAAGTAAAGCTGTTCCAACTAATAGGCTCTTCTACGCTACTGGAGTATACCCCAGAACAAAGGAACATGGCCAGGTAGAGGAAAACTATTGCACATATAGATAGAAGCAGAGAATTCTGTGAAAGAATTCGAAATAGTACAACTTGACGGGTTGTTTGTGGTAATGAGGTATAATTTACTACGACTCTTATCCTCATTTCAGAAAAAAGGGGTGCCGAAGTGGGAGCTGGAGGGATATATACAGCTCACTCTCATCCTGAAAAGAAAACGCAACGAAATGTGGGGTAGGGATACGTAAGTGACGATATCTTACATCCACCGTAAGACAAAAACCTTCCTAAATTGACTGGATGAATACCCTGGGGAGGGGGGTTTCAACCGATAATCATTTTCCCGACACAATTTGTTCGGCTCTCAAAGTGACGTGAGGGGGTGGGGAAATTGGCAGATTTCTATACTTTACCACGATAGTGCTCAAGCTCAAAATCCTTTACCCAACATAAAGGCCAAAAACGGCCAGCGCTATTCACAAAAATGCCTTTCAATTTTCATTATTTTTTTTAATTGTTTGCCTCAAAAACATAGCTTATCCTCTCTCATAGGAACGTGCTCCTTCAGCTCGTTCCAGCGAGGGGTCATAAGCTATGTTTTTGACACAAGAATGAAGAAAAATAGTTATTCAATAATTTTGTTTGCAAGTAATTAAACGAGGATTCTAGGAAAATCCGAACCAGAAAAATACTCTTCTACAAAGGAACACACCCCCAGTACCCTTTCTGTACAATAGCACTACGTGCTACATCGATAAAATGGGAAATCCGTATCAAATAAAGTCAATTTCGGTGATTTGGGGTGGATCTTGGTGATTTGGAAGAATTGTCGGGTTGTTTGTGGTAATTAGATTTACTCTTCTACAAAGGAACATACCCTCAAAACATCATACCCAGCCCTATTGCAGAAAAATTGGGTAACATAGCAACCACGTGCTACCATAGAAACCAAGATGGCGGCCTCCTGTATACAAAATGGACGACGAAACACGTATTACCCTAACAACACGCACTGCGCATGCACACTCACACCACGTATCATTATGGAGATGACGTCACAACAACATGGCCGCTCACGCGGGTTACCATAACAACACAACATGGCGCCACTGGGTCACGTGACTATGACGTCACATGAGATCCGGCAATGAGATCCGGCAACTGAGGCCCCAAACGTACATGACATACTACTGATGTACCAACAATGAGTAAGGATTGAAGCCACTTCTGAGAAAGAATAAACAACTATTAAGTTATCTGATTCTTGTTAACCCTTCATCCAGCGAAGACGATATCAAATTTTATTATTTTAAATTTCATTTTTTTGAATTTTTTTCAAAAATTTCAACAAAACCATATCATGTGACCCCTCATTGCAACGAGCTCGACGCATGATATGATTTTCTTGAAGTTTTTTTAAAAATAATATTTTTCAGCTGCTGAATTTGCATATTACGCGGGCGGATGTGGCCGATTCGTTGGATGAAGGGTTAAACTGAGACACTTTACGCGGTGTTTGTTGTTAGTGAGATTATTAGTTTGCCTTTTGTCAGCTGTAAAAACTAAAATCGAGTAACAACGGGTGGGTCAACACTATAAAGCTTTTACATCATGGCCAGACTGTTTGATTATCTCCCTTTATTTGCAATCAAAGCATTACTTTTCCGACCGTGCCCAGGGAATCGTGTAGAGACAAGTCGTCCCCAGAGTTCCAATGTGTTCTATGTGCCTACTGACACATAGAACACATTGGAACTCCGGGGAGGAAGTGGTAGTAATGAATCATCAGCGATTCGCACGTTCCGTCTGATCACAATTCCCAGGCCTGACCTTGAGAATCAGCAGTGCATTTGTTCGATAAAAATGTGAAAAGTTTTGCGGAGCACACCGACAGTATAAGGGAAATAACGAGTACTTTACCGTTCTTAAATTCGACATTTAGCGATACAGTCGTTGAAAGATTGCAATAAGTGTATATTTTCAACACAGAACGGGCGACAGCTAGCACACTTCATGCACATCGATGGTTTGTTGATTAGTAGGTCAAGATGATGAGAAAACGTGCGTATATTCAATTCAATGATAGATATAAGATGTATTCATCAAAGGGATAGAGGGCAAGTTTTGTGTTCAGAATTCCACGCCACAAGTTTTCTTGTAAATCGCATTGTAGCCGTGTCCGGCCCGTTGTTACAAGATTATACAATGATTACTTTTGAGAATAATTCCTTGCACCACCCCAAAAACTTCAACAAATCGCACCCACCAACTTCAATCATCAAAAACGTATCCCAACACTCCCGCCACCCTCTTCCACCATCACTACTAACTGACACGGCTGAACGGGTTGAAGAATGGTTTCGGAGCGCCGAAACGCGGCGACGT